>CM019167.2:65480120-66680120 GCA_009739505.2 Apolygus lucorum | reverse complement strand
ATTGCCTCACCTCCCTGGGTTGGAACAAGGTGGGGGGGGGGGCTGAGCCCGGCTCGCACGAAAATACGCCGCCGCAGCGAGACTCGAACTCACGGCTTCCCAGCAGTAGCTGGTCCGAGACTAGTCACTAAAAGACGTAGAGCGCGCGCAGTCACAGCTGACACCCGAAGGGAGTTGATATACTCGAACTCCTGGAAGGGGACCACTAGATGCATCAGACCACAATATCCCAACGCATATGATCTATCAAAACTAACTACCACAAAAACTTAGTGAAGGAGAATAACAGGGACGAAATCGCCGAATCTTGGAAATTCCATTCTTTTCTCGTTAATTGGATGAATACTTTGCGTCCCTCTTCTTCCTTCCCCTCTTCAGCTTCCAGAGCTGTCGCAAAGACAAACATTTATCTGACCGACCAAGTTTTTCACCTCGGGACTGGCAAAACTGCGGGTAGATAAAATAAATCCGCCCATAGTGGATGGGCGGATTAGTGGGCGGCATAGTGGATTTTAGTGTCGCACCGCTCTGTCAACCTAATGAACGAGCGCCTTTAGGTCCCACAGAACTCTGAGTGATGTCAAAAAATTCTCAAAAATCTGTATACTGGAAGTTTTAGACCTAGGGAGTTCTGAAACTGTTTCCCCCCGATTGTATCCTCTTAGAAGTGACTGACAATAACCAAACGTTTCGGGATACAACTAGACCCCAATTGTCTATATATACCAAATTTCCACCAAAACTGGTCCCGTGTACGCCGGAAACATGGAGGGTTAACTTTTTTTCTTGCTTGATTCCCAAGGTTCATTATTCAAAATGATAAACCAACAAAAGAGAATTTGTATTTAGTTTTTTAGAGCTGAGTTTTTTTTAGAAGATTCTTACAACTGTTCCAAGAATTGTATTACGCCACCAACAGTCAATTTCTAGGGTTGTGATAGATAACTCAGACGTTACATCCCCCTCAGGACACCTAGTCCAGCCATACAAGCGAGACACGTCAGTGCAGTACAGCATTTTCAAATAAACTGCCTATTATTCTTCCGATACCACCTCAAATTTCAGTGAATATAACTTGAATTACACGACACTGATGTCAGGACAGATCCAACACATTCACTAGCCTACATAAAGGATTACTCACCCAATTATTGGGGGGACCGTCGTTTACTCCTTTTGCCCAAACAAAGTAAGATTGGTAGGGGTCCTCTTTCATTGCAGACTTGGTAAACCAAGGATTCCTAATGCTCACATGATTAGGCACTATTTTCAGGAACGTATGGATATCTGCAAAATATATTAACAATTATAATAAACTCTTAATAAAATCAAATTACTCTTCTTTTCATATTTCAACTAGTTAAAAATAGTGAAATACATCACACGAATACTTAATTTTCAAAATCAGTTGAGCATATAGTGTATTTGTGTGGATTTTACTAGGGGTCCATCCATCAAGTACATGAATATTTCTAAAAGGCTTAAGACCCAAGCAATACGAGGTTTTTGGTGTCCTGACACCATGGTGACACCACTGCTTTGTTCCTTGATGGTACAAACAAAAGTTCATGCAGTTACAGATATACTTCCCTGATTTTTGAAGCTTGGATTCCATTGGTAAGCCTTGATAGGAACCGAAAAAATGGAAAAATAAGTATTTTGTAATAACATCCTTCCTCTCGCCCCCTCCACATGCTAATTTCAATACTTTGATGAAGTAATGTCTAACTGGGAAGTTGTCTGAGTCGAACAAAAAAGAAACGCAAATCGATTGAAAATTAAGGACTAGCACGCTTAAGGTAGTGTCAAAATGCACCTTTTTTCAAGTTTTATAACCCCCCGTTCCTCTCCCTAAACTCCAAGGTCAAAATTCCAGCGACTTAGTGCAAGACTACCATGTACTTTTATAGTAGACAGAAGCCTCATTCCTTATAGGATAACCATAGCCATCTAAATTTTCTACATTGGGTGAAATAAATCGTCTACCAGATTTTTCTAGTTGATTAACTCTAAGTCCAGATCCCTCAGAACTAAGGGTAACGTTTCAATTTAAAGACGCCAACCTTAAACATAAAATAGGGATATTATCTCCCCACCTTCTTGCCGACTCACCCGATTCTCTCAGAATAGACAGCGTCTTTTTCACAGATTCTTCGCTGCCGTACTTCTTGGGAAGTACTTTAAAATCTTCGGCGTTTTCAGAATTCAAGTCCAGTAGGATCGACTTGATGCCCAGGCTGATGAGGTGATCTTTCATCAGCAGAAGTCCTATAACACCAAAAATTAACGTAAAACATGAATAACATGAAAATTAACTGTAAAACATAAGAATAGGATATTATTAATTTCTAGATACTAAGAAAATGAACAGTTTCGAAGTGATTCAAATTTGAAATGTATGTACTATCTAAATGAGTAAGGAGTGAAGAGGGAAAGAAAGGATTTTATTGCCAAAATGAACGTTAATCGTGCAGCATGGGACAACCAATTGCACTATTATGATTAGTTGATGACTCAACCAGTAATACCTATTCACTGGAATACGTTGAATAGTTCAACTCCCGAATTTAAATATAATGTAAATATATTCATTTTTATCTAAATATACAAAATATGAATATAAAAATCACACTGGATTGAAAACAATCAGCAATTCACTCCAATGATTCACATACGTGAGCGTTGGCAGGTGGTTATCATATATCGAAACGCTAGGCAATAACTATAAAAAGAATCATTATAAATGGATTATTTACATCCATCCGATATCCGTGGTTGCTAGGTGGATTCGAATAAAAGTGCAGTTCGCAATAATAAGAGCAAATAACTACTATTTGGTTTCAAGGAGAGCCGATCCGAACTGGATTTCGCAACCCCCTCCATCTGCAAGCAGATAGATGGAACCCCGAAAACCCTAGGAGGGTGATCGAGGGAGTGGAAGGAACTCACCACCCGAGAGCCCCAGGGGAGCTAGTCATGACTATCAGCTCCCCTAGGTAGCTGTTTGTGTTAACACCACAGGTTAGGCCGAACCTTCTAGCTAAGGTTCTACCAACTAGACAGGTTGGTACCCGAGTTCATAACATAACTCACATGCCGAGAGACATCTTCAGGAGGCAAGCCCTTGAGGAGGCCATCTCTCCCCTTGTAGCCTTCTTGGTACAAGCCCATGAAGTAGGGTTTGCTCAACCACGACCACCACGAATCCAACCTCTACTGAGGGGCAGGCAGATGATGCCTAATAATAAGAGCAGTAGCTTTACGTCTTCGCCTCTTCAGGCCTCGAGGATGGAGCTCCTCTTCCTCTTCCCAAAGATTAGAATGAATATGACGCTTCGACACTAACCACCGCCCCCGTCCGACACGAAACGTCCACCATAAAGAATTTCAAGACTTCACATTGTTCAAAATAAAAATTATAAATGGATATTTACTTTTTTTCATTATAACTCCAAAAATGTGCTGAATTCCATCGATCCAGGAACGGCATTTAACCTTTTATCCATTCGTATCCCCATCAATGAAATCAAAATGAATGGCTCAGCTTGCAAAATATACATATTTGAAAAAAATAGAAACCTAGGCTATCCACCGTAGACCCAAAAAACGGCCTAGGCAAAAATCGGCACGTTCTGATTTTCTGGTACGTGTTAGGGATTTTATACCAGTTGTACATGACCAACTTTGCAGCAATCCGTGAAGCTCTAAAACCCGCTAAATTTTCGACATATTGAACTTATAACTTCAAAAATGTGCGTTCTACAGAGAAAGACAATGCATACTTTTTCAAAGTAGAAAAAATTTGCTACCAATTTAGCACAACGGCAGCTTTTCAGTCCGGCGCTCAAAACCCAACTTCTTTAGTCAGGCCATCGTTCCCAAATGTCGGTATGTAACTAGTGACATATTAGTGTACATACTAGTTATAATGATTTGAGTTACTATCTTCAAACATAAAAGAACCAAGAATTAAGAAGAAGACTGAAATCGACCACACATAAACGCACTATAAGAGTAGGGAGACAAGTCCAGGCAGAGCGAAGCCAATTTCATCAGTGACAATAGGCCTATTATGAAAGGATGAAAGGCGTCCTTTTCTGATCCAAGATATAAATCGCCTGACTCGTTCCAGGCCAAGATCTTCACAGGCCATTTTATTTCTTATTTGCGCTTCATCAGCAAATAACCATGGGAAGTTTAATGGAGTGATATGGGTGTAGGAATGCCCTCTCGTAAGAGCAGTTGGAATAATTATATAACGTTATAGAAGTTATTTCAGGACAATACGATACAAAAACTTTAAAAATGGAGAAATCGTAACTAATTCGCGATCTTCTTGCTTAAGCATCGAGCCATTATAGAAGGACGGGTTCATCATTACATGGTGACTGAAATTGTAAAACATCTTAACCAAACCACTAAGGAAGAAGGTTACGTACTCTAGACTAATTGGGAATGAGCGCGCGTACAAGATTGCGAAAGAAGGCACTATACTTCCAAATGTTACCACTATGAAAATCCCAGAAATTGAGTTGAAAAAGGCTTACAATGAAAATGGTTCACACGTGGCAAAGAGCCTACGGCGCTACATCATAACCACCAGGAAATTTTTACCAAGAGTCCGAATGATCCCATGGTTTAAGAGATGGAAATGGTCCCATGAAGAAACTGATCACACTAATAAGAATCAGAACTGGGCATGGTAAAATAAATAAATAAACTATTTTAGCTATACGGACATTTTATTTATTTTTATTTTATTTATTTATTTATTTGACGGGCAAGCCCAATTACATAATGCACAATATATCATTCTATCGTCAGGGAAGAAGTCAAGGGTCCAAGCGTTTACAAAGTAGGGAAAGGTAATAAAAATAAAAAGTTCAGATGACAATCAGGTGTATGAGATAGGGGAGCTAGAGATGGTAGATTTGAGATTTGAGAGAGAGGATCGGAAAAAGTCGAAGTCGGGATTGATGGACAGAAATAAGTTGGCGCTACGTGGAAGTCTTCGGAGTGGACGGTTCTGCTGGTAGTTCGTTGGTGAGAAAGGTGCGTGGAAAAGCAGTGGAGAACGTGAGGTGGTGCGATGCGCGAGAATACCGATGCCTGACAGTAAATTCGGGCAATCTACGACGCCGTTCAGGATTTTGAAAAATATGGCAAGAAAAAAATATGACATGCCCACAATCCGCTCTGCGATCAATACGAAGTGTCAGAAGACGTTGAGCATATATTTTTGGACTACTTCAAATATCAAGAAGAGCGACTATCATAACCTCTGCTACTAAATACTTCACTAACAGAAATACTAAAGGAATCAGCCGTCATATATCAATCTACTCAACATTCTGGACTCCATGAATGTGAAGTTACAAAAATATGTTATTTAACAAAAGTCCTGCCAAAAGTGTGATCAATTCAATTAATTACTTGAACAATGTAATTGTTTTAACTTCTATATGGTTTTAACCATATATCTGTCTATAGACAGATATTATTGTACAACAGCGTCACTTCCTGGCAACATGGGTAGCTTTATTATGCTACCTATTACCATGAACAAATAAAGAAAGAACTAAACTATACAACAATATAGCTAAGGATAACTGTCCCAGAACAGCTCGGCGAGAGGATGAGTTCACAAGGGGTCAATTAGCAATAAGCCTGTTTGGATTGGCTGAATGAACTTGATACTTGAGGCAATGCTCGAGGAAGAAGTCAATGGCTCTTATTCCTCGTTAGAAAACCTGCCCACGAATTTTAAAGTGATCAAGTGCGAAAACGAGTAACCCTCGCCTATTTCCTCGAGAAATGCTGACCGCGGCCACGATGACGCCTCAGGAAAGAAAAAAAATGTGAATCGTAAGTGATTGTAGACAGTTAAATCAAAAAACAATATGAATGACTGTGGAGAGTTGTTTGCAAAAAATTTACAAACAAATACACATTAAATTCAGTCCAATTAGACAAGGAGCACCGTCGCATAAGCGACCTGATCAAAAATATAATGAAACTATAAATATTAATTCTAAATAACCAGGAAATTAAAAATAAATCAAGAAAATACCATATTTTCTCTATTGAAGGTGAATCAGCCCATCTACGAGTACGTGAAGCCGCAGCGCAAATGCCAATCTCACAAATGACCAAAGAAAGATAAAGAAACATCTCTCGCCCCCTGCAAATCAGGCATTACTCACCCCAGCATACTACCTCTTCAAACGCTTGAGACAGAACTCATGAATATTATGGAAAAAAATCGAGGAAGTAGAGTAAAATTATTTAACAATAGCATTGAATATGAATTGAACTCCAAGCTGATCCTTTCTTTACACGAAGACCAAATATCCTACAAAATGAAACGTTTTAACACGAATCAAAGTTACTTGGATTATTCTACCATCCGTAGACGAAGAAATTTCAGTTGATAATGTACCTATTTTAACCGCAACCTCAGTTCAAGGAACATTTTGCATTCCTTTGATATCTCAAAAAGAAATAGCAGAACTTACACTCACCCTCTAGAATTGCATTTGAAAGTCTATTCACAAATTCCCCCAATCAATGAACATTGGCCATCCCTGTTAAAAAATAATTTAGACTTTGATTATATATGATTATGTACACATCGCAACGAGTCACCTCTATGCAATCATTCCTCTCACTATAACCATACCATTACATTTGCATAGCAAATGGAAAGGCAAACCCTCGGAACAATCTCTAACCCAACCTGTGAGTTCTCCTTTTCAGTTCATGATCCAATCTCCAAATTCAGCGGACACCTTTTGATCCTACAAAGTATTTTGAATGTTTGTGGGGAGTTTGCCATGGAAACGCGCAGGAAAAGAACAAAAAGTGGAAAGTTACAGTTTTTCAGGGGTCAGTTCGTCTGAGTTTGTGCTGATTCTTCCCTGGAAGGCTAAGCAGCAAGTGAGTTAACATGCATTTTTCTTTTAGCAGGCAATTTTTTTTATTATTCATGAGTTTCTGTGTTCTCTAAGGGTAGGCTTATGTTTATTCAAAATACTTGCCAGTTTAACCATTCGTTGACTGTTTTCTAGACACTACCGAAAATCACTCATTTTCAGTAGTCGACAGGGGGTTGTCGACTAGTGGTTCAATTGGTAATCTTCTCCGAGTCGGTAGTCGACATGGTGGTTTCATCGTAACAAGTGTCAATTTTCGTTGAACCTAGGTTCTTAATCGCTTCTCTTGGGTTCATAATTTCTACAAGATCACTTGTTAGTATGGTACTAATACATAACTTTTTTCAGGATTGTAAGGAAACAATGGCGCAAAGAAGAAAGAAGACGAAGGTCCTTCATTTTTTCGGGAGCATTTTGCTTCCGAGTCTACCAAGGTAGCTGAAGTTTTCACTTTTCAAGGTTGAGAGAAAATATTCTCTAAACTCAAAATGTCCACTCGCGTCTTATGTTAGGCCTTCCTGAACATTTTTGGTTCCGGGTCTGACTGTCATGAAATCCTTGTAACGGGCAAAACTGTACGAAGTTATTGACCGATTTCGATGAAATTTTCAGGGATTATGCGGAATGGCGAGAAGATGGTCCACTATGAAAAGCATTCCCCCCGGACTGATAGCAGCCTCTGCGCTTGCGCTAACGTGAATTTCCTTGTGACAGCCACAATTTCTACATATTATCCCATCTGATTTCGATGAAATTTTCAGTGATTATGCGGATTGGAGTGTAGGCGGTCTCCTACTAAAATCATCGCCACCGGAATGACAGAGGCCTCTGCGCATACGTAAATGTATAATCCATGTACCTAACAGCCATAATTTCTTCATTTTCCAACCCAAGTCGATGGAATTGTGCTTGTTGACGTGTAGATGGTCCCCAATGAGGATAGAGCAAGGGAGTTTTAAATTGATGCTTTGAGATTAGATTTAGAATAGAGCGTATCATCTATTCAATCGAGTTATGGATACGAGTAAGCTATGTCCATACCCACTTGGCAGACGTTTTCAACTACTTAGCCTTTTAGTTTTCAGCTACTACTGCCTTTTTTGGTTTATTTTTTTTTTTTTTTTCAAAAAACCTATAGCTATAGTACACAATTACAATTATACCTATAGTACAAAATATTATCAAAGTGCCTAAATATACTCAAAGAGAGAGGTGATTTGCCAAAGGAAGTCTGAACTAATCGATATTATGGTTTAAGTAATTACTAAAATGTATTATTTTCCATTGGTTTTACTCTGATCGATTATAATCAAAATGAGGTGAGTTTATATAAAAACCTGGTTTGATTTTGTTGCTCAAATCATAAATCATGACACCTGTCGACTATTGATACAAATCTTATGTCGACTACTGATACAATTCCCTGTCGACTACTAATGCACACTTATGTCGACTTCTGAAGAAATCTTTTTTCCACAAATTAGACTTTGGAAAAACCCTTTTTTAACCCTATTAAGCTCATATTTAAACGAAATTGCCCGTTGTATTGCATGGGGGAGGGTTTTGTGTCTACTTTAAGCCGGTAATAAAAACTGAATTTTGTAGGTTTGAGCGATGAATACCTGTCGAAATTTCCTTACCTTTTCAGTAAGATATATTTATAAAGAGACAATTTTTCGAGTTTGGAACTTTGAAAAAATCAATTTATAAATGAAGGTCGTTCTCGTCATCTTGCCCTCACTGTCGGATAAGAAGAACTGAGACAATGTACCATTGTTGGATCGCTGATAAGGCAATCTGCCAATCGCTGGTGTTTAGCGGAGTAGTTGCTCCATTTGCGCCTCCCTATAGGTTATGTTATCCTCATGGCTTATTATTTTCAATAATGAACTTTGGAATCGGACTAGAAAAAAGAAAGATCAACCCCTCCTCTAAATTTGATAGTTTACGTTTCAAGGTAAGTAGAATCAGAAAATCCAATTAAAAACTATCCTGTCCGTCCGTCGCATTTCCTTAGTTAAAATGGACCGATTTCGATGAAATTAGGTATAATATGAGCTCCATTTGGTGCCTAGTTGTGCCTAAAGATTTTGGTTATTGTCTGTCATTTCAAAGGGGTGAAAAATAGGGGAAAGCCCTAGCTTGAAAACGTTTGGTATACTGGTTTTGTTGGAATCGAATTTTTTCCTCTGTAGGACTTGATAGGAGATGAATAATCAGAATTACTTGGGGCATCCGTGAGAACGTCGTGGTCATCCTTATAAGGTTTACTGATTCTTTATTAGTAGTAAATAGCCTGAATCGGTAAAGGCCCGTTTACACCAAACGAGCATTATTGGCGAACACTGTTCGCAAACAATCGCGAGCAAGATGCACGGGCGGTGTGAACACTCACCCTCGCCGAACAGAGTTCGCAAACCCTGTTCGCGAACGTTCTCGAACGTTCGAGCGCGTTCCGCCTCTTGTCGGTAAACCGACGAATCATCAAAGGGATTTGTGTTCGTTGCGCGTCCGGTGTAAACGGCATATCGGCGAGAGAACGAGCGGCCGGTGGTAGGACTGCATTTTTTCAAAACTTTTCGAGGTACGTGTTGGTGTTATTGCGTATTTATGATTATTTGTGTTTACCTACTCATGTTTCTGATTTATCGTAAAAATTCATAGGGAGCGAATGGTTGGTCCTACAGAGCTCTGGATGGTCTCATTCGATTCTAAAAATTCAATACTATTTTAAATTGAACAAAAAACAATTATTTTACATCAAAAGTTTCAAGCCAGGGCGTTTTGAAAATTTCAGCCCTTATTTTTCAACTGTTAGAAGTGAGCTACTTCAAAAAAAAGCTTCAGGGCACAACTAGACCCCAAATGGAGCCCACATACCAAATTTCATCAAAATCGGCCCATGGGAACTAAGGAAGGTGCCACGTTCGGCGGACAGATGGAAACATTTTTTTCGATTTTCGGAGTCTTCGTCCGTACCTTGAAACGTAATCCAACAAACTTCGAGGGAGGGAGGGGGGAGGGTACATTTGAATTTTTTTTCTTGGTGTATTCCAAAGGTTCATTATTAAAAATGATAAAACCAAATTGAAAATTGTCCAAAAATTGTAAATATATATACAATTGGTATCATCCCTTGACACTTTTTCCTCAATTTTTCCAAGTAAAAAATCAAAGTCTGATGGTGACATGCGGCTGAAATTTTGGAAAAGTCCCGTTTCATCCGCCCTCAAGTCAGCTAGCAGCTGCGAATAATCCCTTCCCTTCAGAAATGAAGACTCCCACATTCTTCTTTTTTTCCTCCTTTTTTGGCGGCGTTTCTCGATTTCCGACGACATTAGCACAACTATCGACGCAGCACAGATTGAAATCTTCGACAACGCGGGTGCCATATTCAAAAGATATTATCGGGAACTTTCTCGAATGCTCGAGAACAACTGCTCGTGCGGGCGTGCTCAGGCAGTGTGAACGGGAGCTCGTTTGCGTGTTTGCGAACGTTCGCAAACGTTTGCGAACGTTCACAAACGTTTGCGAACGTTCGCAAACAGTGCTCGTTTGGTGTAAATGGGCCTTAATACAAGCGTCGTAATTATATAATATCTAAATAAAACATTGAAAATACAGAGATAGAAAAATAGGAGCTGATAATCTAAGTCAACAAAAACACAGCTTAAACATACAAATAAGATCTAGGTAATTATTATAGATAGACGGTTATGAGGGGTGCTTTGGTTGACAGAGAACTATATACAGGGTGTCTCACGAGTTGCCCCCCCCCCCCCCCTCTTCACTCTCTCTAAAATCGTTATTTTAGGAGATAGAAAAACGTTTTTTTCTCCAGTCTTCATGGTTTTCTGCAAGGATCTCAAATATGTCCAAGTTTGTTATTTCAAATGGGAATCCCTATGTTGTATTGCAGATTTGGATTCCACGCAAAATTTAATGAATTTAAGACCGCTCAACCGATTTTTTTGGTTGCGCACAACCCGTCCAATGAGCGCGCAAATATGCGCAATTGTGCCTAAATTGAGGTGAAGACTGTGACAGTACTAGCTATCCATGGCAATGATATTAACAACCACCATCTAGCTATGTAACCTGAAGACTATTTACTATAAAGACCACGCGAAGACTTAATTATTATTGAACCCCTTATTAAACCATTAAAATAATACAGACCCCAAGTTTGATACATGTCTTTTTATGGATTTTCGACGCTGAATCACGTGGTGGTATCCATTTTCGGATTTAACTGGAATTTGCCGAAACGGTGGCCGAAAATTAAGTGGGGAAAAAAAATAAAAAAAAAAGATAGAAAATCGCTCTTTTTCCATTCTTATGAGTTACGACGCAATTTTAATTAGTTCGGGTGGCTAACTCTACCCCTAAATTTGGGAGGAGGGAAAGACAATAAAAGGCAAGTAGCCATGAGCGACATCATCAGGACCAATTCTGATCTTCCCGTTGGAAGACAGCTGATGATGTCCGCGACGCCAGGAATGGAATTCGGACGGAAATTTGATATGAAATGGTTGGTTGTTTACTATACTTTTCTTTTACGTTTGACTACGTACTTTCTAAACTTCAATCTTCAAGTGGTACCTAGATTTCACTACCCTCCTAATTTGATGTTCACAAAACAATGACACTAATAGAGAATCATCCCAACCATTGAAAATCCCATTGAAATCAAATGGAAACTGTAGAAGTTATGCTTATTAAGGTTTTTAAGGTGGCGCATGCGCAATGGCTTAAAATCGCAATCCGACCACGATGGAATTGATAAGGGACCCTCTTGTGTCTCAAACAAACAATCCCTGAAAATTGCAATTTAATTCGTATAGAAATTATGGGAGTTGTGATTGTTACTAGGATTACACCTTTCCACATTCGCAGTGGTTAAACCATTGATCCGATCAAAATAAATTCGATAGGGGCCCATCTACATGCCGACCCGCAGAGTCCCATAAAATTTTATAGAAACCGTACAATAACTTCGTACATTTTTACCCGTTACAAGGATTTGCGGACACAGACCTGTATGACAGACACGAATCCAGTTCAGGAAGGTCTAAAACACCAAACGAGAGTAGAAATGTTGATTTAGGAGGCTTTCATTAAATACTTGAGAAGTGAAAACAATGCATCCGCTACCTTAGTAGACTTGGAAGCAAAAAATAGGATGGTTTGCCTCAAGTTCGTGCTCCTACTGAGATTTGATTGATGTAAGAACACGCCTTATAATGATAAGAACGGCATTATCCAAATCGAACTCGTCGTCTACCCACCTCATCATTTTGATTTATTATTTTCTATAATAAACCTTTGGAATCGACCAAGAAATATTTTTTAACACCCCCCTCAAAATTTGTTGGTTTACGTTTCAAGGTACGTAGAATCCAAAAATCGAATAAAAATTTGGCCGTCCGTCCGCCGTACTTTCCTCAGTTAGCATTGACCGAGTTTGATGAAATTTGGTATATGGGCTCTATTTGGGGTCTAGTTGTGCCCCTAAACTTTTGGTTGATGTCAGTCACTTCAAATGGTTGAAAAATAAGGGTTGACATTTTGAAAACGCCCTAGCTCAAAAAAAAAATGATACAAAGGTATTGTTTTTCCATAAATTTTTCATAATTAAGTTTTTCTATAATTAAGACAGTATAGAATTTTTTGAGACCACGCGGAGCCCTGTAGGACAAACCGTTCGCTCCCTACGAGAACTCAAGGGTTGGACTTACGATAAATCAGAAACACGAGTGTGAATCGCAAAAGAGGCCTAATCTCCGTTCAAATTGCATCTGACCAAAATGCGATCGCTGTAGGTAAGTGGTAGGTGGTGATAATGGCAAAGCCGAGTTCTTTGCAGACGAGTGATCTATACAGACAGATTATAAACCTTTGTGTAATAATTTGCAGCGTTTTTCGAAAGTACAATTTTAATGTTCCAATATTCTGATTTCAAAGTACCTGAAATTAAAACCACCAGATAATAAGTGAGAGTTTGGGGCCAAAAACTAATAATAATCTATGGAATTAGCAACTAATATTTTGAAATGGTAGGTTTTTCTATCATTCTGGGCGTCTTTGACCCAACTTGTCTTGTAATTTGCATGCAGGTTGCTGATTCTTCACTTCATTTGAGAGATACTCGTTTGTAAATTATAACTCGGAATGAAATGAGTATCCTTGAACGCAACTTGACTAACCAGTTCTAATGTCGGGGACACTGAAAGATCTTGGCGGATCAAAACATCTTGCTTTAGTTTAACGATCTCCTTTCTGTAAGATTGAAATAAATCGCCATTAATTGAAACTACTCAAAATTCGATACGAGAAACAATTATTATTGGAAGGTATCGAAGTTCAGGAACTACTCACTCCGGAACACTGAGATATACTCGTATATTCGAATCAAGAGCATTCAAAACTGATCACAGTCACTGATGGAAACAACAAGTCTATTCCTTTGACTATTTTTCCATCAGAAGTTTATAAAAATGAAGACTATCCAAAGTTGAGTGGGCTTCCTCATTATCTCATCACTAACCTACACAATCTTCAACGACCTCATCGAAATCGCAACAACCTAGTTTCGGAGTTTTACCTGTGAAGTACGAATTTCATGTAAGATCGAGCGCAGCGACAATCCGTGAAGCATCGTAGCTATTACTATCGAATTTGAGCTAATCAGGGTTTTTAGGGATTGAATGTTAATAGTACACGTTATATGGTTTTTTGAGCATTAACCCCCCCCCCCCCTTAAAAGGCAAAATTCGAAATTCCGGCGACGTAGTGCACAACTAGATAGTGTAGGCCTGCTACTTGTGGCGATTGTGTCGATGGACCACAGAGGTAGCGTCCCGGCTTACTCGTGGTGATTGTGACGATTGTGGCGACACACCAGTCGTAAGCGGGATTTGCGTTCGACAGGGTTAAGGTTTCGTTTCGCGGCGTAGTTGGTAGCAGCACGAGGTTGTGACGCCACGTGCCGATCCCAAGTTCACCGGATGACACAAAACCTTACGTGGCGAGCTCAGGTGGGAAGGGGAAGACAAACAAATATCGAAACAATAGTTAATTTTACAAGGGTAGCGTGTGGTATTTACCTGTGACGAGGCGGTGAAGCGGCCAGTCGAATTCCTCGGGATGATGCAATCTGAAATGTTAGCCTTAAGGGCGTCCTACTGAGAAAATGGCGTCCGCAAAATGCGACGCTGCCGAAGGGGCCTACGAAGGCGTCTGAGGGACGCTTCGGAAAAGATGGCGGAGTGTGACGCGTCACCAAGCTCCGGTTTTTCACACTGAGGAACCAGGTAAAATGAGAAAAGATATTCCAATGCAGATTTACAACAATAAAAGGTAAGTTTATTAAATATGCAAATGGTTTTCTGACTAGGCACACCGAAGGGTGTGTCGAAAAGAAGCCTGACGGGCGCAACAACACAAGTAAGTATGGCACAAGATTCAATGTTCAATAGGATAGATTTTCAAATAATGTTTCAAATGTACAAAATAATAACTCCAATTTGACTTTATGTTTCAGGTTTCCAGAGTATATCAGTTCAACGTTCCAGGTTTTTCAACAAAGGTGAGTATGGTAAGTATAGGTTAACTTTGTGTTTCAGGTACGAATTTAGCATTAAGTTACAACTCTCAAATTTACGACTTTTGTCCAATTGTTTCAGAATTACTTCTACGCACTGTCCTAACTGCATTGGCCAATGGTTAGAAGGTAAGTTATAGTTTTCACTCACACGTGTCAGGGCCCTGAGGTATCCTTCCAGGTGTGATGTGGCGGTTGTGGTGGTTGTGGCGACGGACGTCCAGGGAATCCAAGTTCTCTTCCTCCAGATCAATTCGGCGCGACACGACAATTTCCGATGGTCAGGGATCTTACGAAAAAAGCGTGTGAAGGTATTTACGGGGGCGGTTGACTCTAGCAGTTTTAAGTTCACGGGCAGCAGGGCTCTCAATGACTTGTACTGAATATCAAGGGGGGTCTGCCTGTGGAGGGGGGTGCTCCATTGTTTTATAGGTCCCCCTCCACTCCCTTGATGGACGGGGGCTGCCAGGTGGAGACGCCTGATTGGCTGGAGATGGCGTCTTCAGTTAAGGGGGGTGACGTCACCTTTGAGCTGACCACGGATCCGAATCTGACAATGCTCGCCGCGGGTGGCTATGACAAATTCGGATCGGAAGGGAGTTAACGAATTAACCCAGCCTCTTCGCTGGAAAGGTTCCCCAGTGAGTGGAGACTCACATCCCCCTTCCCCCCGGGAGCCAGCGTTGTCAAAGACGACGCTGGAATCGCCAAAGGGGTTAAGGGATGCGCCTTCCTTATGGCCAGCTCGTAGGCGTGGCGACGACACCCGCGGCCGTTCACTAAGTCTCGTCGTGCCGATGGAAGCGGAGAATGTGTTGATGGAGGCGGAGAGCAGGACCTGGACGATGAAGGGGATGGTGCGGTGGGGGGAGCTGCGGAGTGAGCCAACTCCGTCTCATCTCCCGCAGACCTTGCCGCAGGTGCCTCTGCGGTTTGATGATCAGGCGCCTCAGATGCTGCGGTCGTCGCCGCAGGTGGCTCCACAGGCACCTGTGCGTTGGCCCTCTTCAACGCTGCATCGCGTTCCTCATCAGGACCATGACAGGATCGGGGTTCGTGGGGCCTCCGTCGATTTTAATTAACCATTCATTACCTGTCGTTGTGCCATCCTATCACAAACAATAAAAAGCCCTATTGTAACACCCTGCCTAGGAAAAGTGACTCAGGAATTTATTTCATTTTACTTCACGTGAACTATTCTGGCCTTATTAGGAAGGTTGCAGAAGTAACGAATTTGATGGGTCTGAAGGACCTAAGTGAAGCATGTCGGTCTGAAGGACCCAAGTTAATGTGGCGGTCTGAAGGACCCAAGGTACGTGTTTGGGTCTGAAGGACCACTCGTCGGTGTTTGTGTTCGTATTTCCTAGTAGTCAGTCAGTGTGTCTTTCGGCCTAAGTGGAGTTGCCTATAATCTAGGGAGGAATCGCGCCGGCATAATGAGTATGGCGTGACTTCCGGTTGGGCTCCTCCTCTGGGCCTTTTCGGGATGAGCTTCCTGTCAGAGGTCCATGTTCAATATTTCGGACGAGATCGTCGCGGCGGTCGCCGTGTTGGTCGCCGCGCCCGTGACGACGATTATCGGGAAGGTCGTATGCTCCTCCGGGTTCCTCCTCGGGGCGATCGGACGGTCGTTCAGAAGGAGGCTCCATGGTCGTTTCGTCATCACGATTCGGGGAGCGATCTGACTGTCGATCCGCGTCCTCGATGTGAGTCAGTTGTAACGATGGGCTCCTCCGAGTTGATATTTCTGTGCGAGGTGTCCTTGGCGGGTCCTCTTGAAAACTGGTTGAGGCCTTGCAACATGTCACAACGGCCGGTGTTGGTGGCCATGGTAATTTTTTATCGGACTTTTCCCTTTGTTCTTCGTGTGTTTTCTTTTCAAATTTTTGAATCGGGGTGATGTCGGTGAAAAGGGGTTTGAATGTTTTCATTTCCCGAAAGGGGATGTCGAAGTATGCTTTGACGTTCCGATTTGATGTGTCGAAGTGTGTTTTGACTTGCTGATCACATGTGTCGACGGGTGTTCGTGTGTGTTGGTCTCTTGTGTCGACATGTGTTTGGGTGTGTTGGTCTCTTGTGTCGACGTGTGTTCGGGTGTGTTGGTCTCTTGTGTCGATGTGTGCTAGATGGTATGTGTCGAGGAGTTTGTTGAAGCACCTTTCGAGGGATGTTTGGCCGTCTTGACCCAATGATGCGACAGTTGTGTCGACGTCTCTGTCGAAGGATATGGCGGCCGCTGTGCCGAAATCTCGGTCATTCGGCATTTCGATGTCAGAATCCGATGTGGCGATGGGGGTCTCAATATGCCTAGCGACGGGTGTGTCGAAGTATTCCTTTCGGGGTGTTGTGGTGTTCTGGTCCGGAATTCCTTCGATGGTTCTGAAATTTGTCAGAGTTTCGTGGTGGTGAGTTCCATCATACATTTCGACGGGTGTGTCGATATCTGTGGTAACCCCTCCGAAATGCCGCCTCCAAAATTTCATGCTTAGGGGTCCGCCATTGTTTGTGGCGAAGGTCGTCTTAGTGTCCGGTGTGCCGACGGGTGTGTCGAGAACTAGGTGTTGTGGTTCTCGTAATTCGGAGGCGGCTGTTGCCGCCGGAGGGGTGCTAGGGAGGGGAGCGCTTGTGTCGTAATTTTGGTTCCGACTCTCAGGCGTCCCGGTTTCCCGCCCCTCGGGCCGCAACACCACCCCCACACTGTAGATCTCTTCGAGTGTGTTGACGGGCGTGTACGGACGGACGAAACCTTCCGGCGTGTGGTATTTCATCTCCGGACCTGTGGTGAACGTGATGGGTACTCTCCGAAGGACATCGAGTCCCAACAGATCGAGTGTGGCGCTCTTCCTAGCAAATACTAAAAACGTGTGTTCAAATGTGCATCCACCGATCCGTGTGACGACTCGCTGCTCTCCGGAAAAATGCAGGGGCATTCCATCAGCCCCCCACGCGACTACGCGCGTCGGTAGTAGCTTGATCCCTTTTACCGGTGTCGAAAGTACCGAAAGTGTAGCTCCGGTGTCGACAATCATCTCTCGTTCCTCCGGGCCGAGTCCTACTGTGATCTTCATGGTTCGCGACATCGGGGCCTCAATGGCGGGAATGTGCGCCTTTTCTACCGGTTTCTTGTATCGGGCGACCTCCATTGAATGTGTCGGCGCCATGACAGATTGTGACACCGGAAGAAGACGCTTCTTTTTGTAACAGTCCTCCTCTAGATGCTCACGGACGCCACAGAAGTCACAAAAGATGGTCTTGTTCGGGCTAAATGGGCAATTCACGGGGAAGTGTGTTTTGTCCGCGCAAAACATACAAGGATAACGCGGGGTCGGTTTTTCGTCGCTTCGGCGTTCGTTTGACCTGTCCCGGCGGCGGTCCTCTTCCCTGTGTCGATTGTGACGCTGTAGGGGTTCGTCTTTTCGCGGGCATCGGGCGGCGAAATGTTCGGGACTTCCGCAGTTGTAGCATCTGCGGTCATTTGTGATGGCCGCCAAGTCCCAGCGTTCGTCTGTGTCGATTGTGTCGTCTAGGGTTTCCTCGAGTTCCTTCGCTTTGCTCAACGCGTCCTGGATCGATCGGGGGCGATTTGTGATCAGCAGCGCACTCATATTTTTGCTGACACCGCGGATGAAAGCGCTTAGGGTTTTTCTTTCCACCCAATCGTTGCGTTCGTGACGTCGGAGTTGTCTTCCCTCCTCCATGACGGCACACCGGGCAAGGCTGCGGACTCGGTCGGCAAATTGACGGAGCGTTTCAGTGGCGTTCCGCTTGACTGTCCACAGGAGTGCGGCGGCGTGTTGTGGATTTTCCTTCTGGAACCACTTGATCATGTCGTCACGGACGATCTCGTAGACGTTGTCTACGTCGAGCGTGTCATCCCGATCGATAAGGAATTGCTTAGCGGTTCCCCGCGCTTTTGTGCGGAGTAAACGGTATCGTTGTCGCGAGGTCAAACCCGTGGTCACCATATCAAAATTCGCAAAAAACGACACAACACTTAATGCACCGGTCGCGTCTGGGTCCCACGACTCTACTTCGAGGAATACCGAGCGCGGTATGTCCTCCCTATCTACTTCATGTGTTATGTTATTGTATCGCTGAAGGAGAATGTTCATCTCCTTCATTGTCTGGGTCATTGTTTCTACAGCTTCAGTGCCGGAGGACGATTGGGTTTCGGTCCCCCTGTCGCTAGGTGTCGGGTTATTGAGGAACATGGTAGCGATTTGTACTAACTACCACCTAGGCACGAAGAAGTCTGTCGGCGTGAATCGGTCTAAGTCGAGAAAAATACAACTACGAGAAGAGACGTCTTCTCGCGTCGTTTCGTGCGGAAGGCTGCTTCTAATGTCACTTTTCCTGTATAATAAATGGATGTACAGCCTACCTATTTTTTATTTTTACCTGTCTCAGTGTGTTTTATTTTCAAGGTTTGTTTCGATAGATTCTAAATTTAGAACTGAGCTCGTGTCGAACGGCCTACGAGTTTGAGTGGGTTCGTGTGAGGCTTACTCACACCGGGATCCACTCCGCTGCCACCAAATTTGTAGGCCTGCTACTTGTGGCGATTGTGTCGATGGACCACAGAGGTAGCGTCCCGGCTTACTCGTGGTGATTGTGACGATTGTGGCGACACACCAGTCGTAAGCGGGATTTGCGTTCGACAGGGTTAAGGTTTCGTTTCGCGGCGTAGTTGGTAGCAGCACGAGGTTGTGACGCCACGTGCCGATCCCAAGTTCACCGGATGACACAAAACCTTACGTGGCGAGCTCAGGTGGGAAGGGGAAGACAAACAAATATCGAAACAATAGTTAATTTTACAAGGGTAGCGTGTGGTATTTACCTGTGACGAGGCGGTGAAGCGGCCAGTCGAATTCCTCGGGATGATGCAATCTGAAATGTTAGCCTTAAGGGCGTCCTACTGAGAAAATGGCGTCCGCAAAATGCGACGCTGCCGAAGGGGCCTACGAAGGCGTCTGAGGGACGCTTCGGAAAAGATGGCGGAGTGTGACGCGTCACCAAGCTCCGGTTTTTCACACTGAGGAACCAGGTAAAATGAGAAAAGATATTCCAATGCAGATTTACAACAATAAAAGGTAAGTTTATTAAATATGCAAATGGTTTTCTGACTAGGCACACCGAAGGGTGTGTCGAAAAGAAGCCTGACGGGCGCAACAACACAAGTAAGTATGGCACAAGATTCAATGTTCAATAGGATAGATTTTCAAATAATGTTTCAAATGTACAAAATAATAACTCCAATTTGACTTTATGTTTCAGGTTTCCAGAGTATATCAGTTCAACGTTCCAGGTTTTTCAACAAAGGTGAGTATGGTAAGTATAGGTTAACTTTGTGTTTCAGGTACGAATTTAGCATTAAGTTACAACTCTCAAATTTACGACTTTTGTCCAATTGTTTCAGAATTACTTCTACGCACTGTCCTAACTGCATTGGCCAATGGTTAGAAGGTAAGTTATAGTTTTCACTCACACGTGTCAGGGCCCTGAGGTATCCTTCCAGGTGTGATGTGGCGGTTGTGGTGGTTGTGGCGACGGACGTCCAGGGAATCCAAGTTCTCTTCCTCCAGATCAATTCGGCGCGACACGACAATTTCCGATGGTCAGGGATCTTACGAAAAAAGCGTGTGAAGGTATTTACGGGGGCGGTTGACTCTAGCAGTTTTAAGTTCACGGGCAGCAGGGCTCTCAATGACTTGTACTGAATATCAAGGGGGGTCTGCCTGTGGAGGGGGGTGCTCCATTGTTTTATAGGTCCCCCTCCACTCCCTTGATGGACGGGGGCTGCCAGGTGGAGACGCCTGATTGGCTGGAGATGGCGTCTTCAGTTAAGGGGGGTGACGTCACCTTTGAGCTGACCACGGATCCGAATCTGACAATGCTCGCCGCGGGTGGCTATGACAAATTCGGATCGGAAGGGAGTTAACGAATTAACCCAGCCTCTTCGCTGGAAAGGTTCCCCAGTGAGTGGAGACTCACATCAGGTTTCAGCGTCGAACAAAAAAACGCTGCAAATTATTACACAATGGTTTATTATTTTTTATTTTTCTAAATAGGTCATTCGTCTGCAAAGCCACCAACCGTCCAACATGAAGAAAAACATCGATCTCATTTCGGTCAGCTAAAATTTGAACGGAGATTAGGCCTCTTTTGCGATTCACACTCGTGTTTCTGATTTATCGTACGTCCAACACTTGAATTCTCGTAGGGAGCGAACGGTTTATCCTACAGAGCTCAGCGTGGTCTCTAAAAATTCTATAGAATCTCAAATTGAAGGAAAAACAATACCTTTATATCAAAATTTTTTGAGTTAGGGCGTTTTCAAAATTTCAAAATTCATTTTGGTTTATTATTTTCAATAATGAACCTTTGGAATCGACCAAGAAAAAACAACCCCCTCAAAATTTGATGGTTTACATTTCAAGGTACGTAGAATCCAAATACTTGGAAAATGTCACCCCACGCACATTTAAGCAAAAACCTCTTTTTTGGCCGGTTATTTGCCCATTACTTCTATACGAATGAAGCGTTCGGAATAGTTCGACGTTAGGACCAACTAGACCCCAAATGGAGTACGGGTTTTTTAGACCGATTCTAAGGCCTTTTATGGCCCGGACGGCGAACGGACACTGCAGATTTGGATTCTACGCACCTTGAAACGTAAAGTGACAAAGTTTGAGGGGGGGTTATAAAAATTTTTTGCGATACGATCACATAGGCTTATTATTAGAAATAATAAACCAAAAGAACCACGAAAATCGGTTGGAAATTAAGGCCTGGGCAGAGTACACAAGATTTTGTTACACACACACACACACAGACATTCACTTATTGTTTTTTTCGCGGATTTGGATTCAGAATGGTCTAAAACGGATTACTGTGTGGTTAATTTTTCTCTCCGTCGAGTGTTGTCCTCCGTCACCCCAGATTAATCGCAAAGGATGCCCAAGACTTACTGTGGGACGTCCTAAAGAGTTTGGCATAGAAAGTGCTTACCCAGGAGAGTACGGTTGATATCCAAATTAACAGAATCCAATCTACTTCTATTCCAAGCATAAAAGTAGGTTTTTACTTAATTAAACTAACTCGAGATGGCGTCAAAAAATACATGAAAATGGAGAACATTTTAATTGAATGAAAAACCAATTATTCCTGTAATTGAAAGTTTCCGAACCAGGACGTAACTGACAATAGCCAAACGCTTCGGAGCACAATTAGACCTCAATTGGAGCCGATATACCAAATTTCACCAAAATCGGTCAACGGGAACAGGGCAAAGTGTACGGAAATTTTTTTATTCAATTTTAGTTTCTTCCTTGAAACGTAAACCATCTAAGTTTGAGGGGTAGTTACAATTTTTCTTCTCATATTAAAACCAAATGGAGTAGGTAAGTAATTACGATAGGATTTTCTTGTGTTCCGTTTTCAATTACCATTAGGGTAGAGTCACCAATTATCGTCATGCTTAAGACCTTATCATTTTTCCCCCCACTAATTCGCTCATTTCTTCCTTATTCTACCCCTAATCGTTTAACTCCGGGACATTTTTGAATCGCCAGCAATCCAAGCTTCGATTGTACCACCATTTTTCCTGAAAAAGCTATTAATTATGCTTTTAGAGTAATAAAACTCATTATGATTTTTTTAACCAGTTATCGTCATGAGAAATCCAGTGTTCGTCACCGCAGTGCACCAGCTATCGTCAGGGGGAATCCAGTATTTGTAAATCATGCACTCTCTAAGAGAGTTGGGATGAAGTGATGATAACTGGTACAGCAAGATGACGGTTACTGGTGAACGTATAACCCAGTTATCTGCACCCTGGATCTTGTTATCGTCACCCCCTGACGAATACTGGATCCAATTGTTATTATCGAAAAATTCGAACACCTTCTTGTTCCCCTTGAAAAGAAGATTCCGATAGAACTAAGAACTGAAACGTTGACTGAAACCCAGTAATCGTCACATGTGACGATAACTGAATAAACGATCATTTCATGACACCAGTTATCGTCATCCCATATCAATTAAACTAATCTCTAAAGAGCTCGAAAAAACGCTCTAATTCAAGCTTTAGACTATATAAAAACTATTCAAATAAAAAGAAATGAGAAAATCGCTACTTGGGTAGGTAAAAAATGCTAGAAACTACACTTAGTAACACTCTTAGTAACACCCGACAATGGAGAGCTGGTTTCGGGTACTGGTGATGATTTCTTCTTGTCACCAACAGAACCGTTACAATACTGACTTGATTTTGGAGGGTATCGGAAGCCTACAACCTCCTCTTTCAAATGGCGACAGATTCAAATCCCTAGGTGGCGCCAAACTCCTATTATATTGAAATGAAATATGAAGTGACGAACACTGGTTCCATATTTGCGCCTGACGATAATTGGTGACTCTACCCTAGTGGGTCTGTGCGGGTGAAATGTGATTCCTCTTCGAGTTGTGATTCCTCCAGGAGTTCGATGGTCCCCAGATTGACGGAACACACACACACATGCACATGCACTCTAGAAATTATAATCTTATACCTATCTTATATCTTGATATTATATCTTCATAATTTCATAATTATTTTCAACAAACTCTTGTTTTCCTTCTAACTTGGGAGGTAGTTGTGGAGAAAAGATTTAATTATCCGAATCAAATCATCGTGTTCGAACGCATGTGTAAACGTAAAAGCCTTTACATGTTTCTAATTCCGATCACGATGAACTTTTAGTGGATAATTCGGGTGTGGCCCCTATCGATTTCAACGACAGACACATCTATCATGATCGGATAATCTATGCGAGGAAGCTACTTGCTGTCCTCACTTGGTTGACGTGTTTCTACCTTACAACGTTCTTGTCATGGATAACAATTACCTACACGTCCAGGTGTGAAACTGATCTGGCGATACACCAATGCTTCGGAAAATGAGTTAACTACACTGTCCAGTGAGGAATGAAACATCGTTACTAACCATACTTAACATAGTTATAAAAATATAACACTAAATTATTTTTTTTCGTATTTGGGTGTTCCATCTCCCCAAGAAGGATTTTTTTTCTGGAAACGCCACTACCTAGTTGAGCTACCTCATCTGAAGTAGTTGTTGGCATGCAAGAGAGGAAAGACACGACGTACCTTTATCCAGGGTGATCTCATTGCCGTCGTCGTCCCTGATCTGATCGGCGTTGATGAGGTACATCGGGCTCTTCTCGAACCAGGCCCGTTCAGCGGGGGCGCTGCACTTGGGGGCGTAGGCGATGATGGCCACAGCGCCGAACAGCATGCCGAACCACAGAACCCAAAAGAGTCCGAACAAAAACCAGCGGAGCTTCACCCAGAAGGGATCGTTGGCGAACTTCATGAGCTCTTCTTTGCCCATCCCCACGAAGGCCTGGCGGACCTCCACCATGTCGATCCTCGTGTCTCCATTCTGAGGCGAGACCGCCGTTTGGGGCCGAATCTCGATTTTGTCTCCATCAACCAGCTTCTCCGACGCTTCGGCATCTTCAGAGGAAAGCTGTGGTTTGTCCATCGCGCCCCGATTAAAGTCTTTCAACCCTGGAAAACGCGGATCTCGCGAGTCCTTCGAAGGCCAACGGCGACCTCCGAATCACGACAAATCTAAACGCTCACTGAACGTATTTACCAGGTACCCGAGGTCACGGAGTAAAGTTTTGAATTAAGATCACACCTTAGAATAATATTTAACACGACTACACGTCCGAACAACTAACAACGCTGAATAAAACTGAAGGAACGAGATCCAAGAAATGAGGAGGAAGGTAGCAACGCGGTTACCTTCGAGGTAGGGATGGAACATCGATCTGTTTCGATGTTATCGAGCCTTCGATGTTTTGACTCCGACGTTCGATGTTTTACAATCGATATTGGTAAGTTCGTTCCAATCGGAAAATCTGTGTTCCAGTACCGATTTCAGCTCATTAATCAGAGAAGGGCCCAGTACTCTGCGTATCTAATTTTTTCGTACATCTCAATAAACATGATTATTATTTTAGCCGAAAGATAGGTACGTAACTAATACTTACATGTATTTTCACATTCACGAGAAAGATAAAATAATCGTTAATATTGATAAATACGTACATAATATAAAAAATAGCTAATATTTACTACTCATAAAAATTAATAGTTGCATTGTAGGTGCGTATTTTTATGTAGGTATTTTTGTTATCCAGTTGAATTCTCAGATCATATTTAGCTAATTTACATGTTTTCGTCACTCAGGATCAAGAGCGCAGCAATGACCTTGTTTTTCTCTGAAATATTGCAATATATAATACATAGTAAGAAAAATACGATTAATTGGATATTCCAACATCTATGTTGAAGAGCGATAGTATCGATGGAAAGGAATCGATGCATTGCGCCATCGATATTTCGTCATCACGAATCACGTTGGAGCCGCCTTCCAGTCACAGTTCGTTCCAACCGCTCCTCGTTCGCCATTTCCCGCGTATTCCGCACCCTCCTCAGTCACGGATAATTCACACGTTTTACTTGGAATGATGAAACCGTTTTTGAATGAAAAGGATATAAGCAAAACTCGAATATTGAGTGTAGTATCTCTTGCTTTCCTTGATTGTCTGCGAACCGATAAAATAGAACTGCCACCACTTGCAGTTCAATAGAAGAATAGTCCAAAAACTGATAGTAGAATTTAAAAGCCAAGTTAAAGTAAAATCAAGTAGAAGTCAAAGTAAAGTTAAATTTACGATGCAAGTGAAGTTAGTATGATGATAAAATCTTTGAAAAGTGAATTTAATCAATTCTGTGCATTTTAAGAGAAATTTGTTTACATTTGGAAAAACGCTGGACATTGTAATATAAAGGTTTACCTATTATTTTTCTGTATAGATCACTCGCATGCCAAGAACACCGCATCGCCATTGTCACTACCTACCAGCCATAGTTACTTCCTACTTACTACTTACCTACTTCACAATCAAGTTTATATGGAAGAAATAAAAGCTTCACACTCGATTCGAAGAAATCGAGAGTTTCATATGGGAAATTTGAAAACTGGTTGCTAAGGAAGCAAAACTTAGTACAACTCAAAGAAACGCACAGCGATCGCATTTTGGACAGACAAATTTTGAACGGAGATTAGACCTCTTTGGTGATTCACACTCGTGTTTCTGATTTATCGTGGGGAGCGAACGGTTTGTCTTGCAAAGCTCAGGGTGTTCTCAATTTTTTTTACAAATTCAATGCTATTTTTAATTGGTAAAAAAACAATACCTATATTTCGAGAGTTTTCGAGCTAAGGTACCTACTCTTGGAAATTTCAAGCCTTAATTTTCACTCCTTAAAAGTTACTGACATCAACCAAAAGCTTTGCGGCACAACTTGTATTCGATTTTCAGATTTTGCGTACCTTGAAACGTAAACCAACAAATTTTGAGGGGGGGTAAAGTTTTTGTTTCTTCCTCAATTCCGAAGGTTCATTATTAAAAACAATAAACCAAAACGGGAATTTTTAGGACGTCCCACAGTAAGACTTGGGCGTCCTTATACGATCGATCTGGGGTGAAGTTGGACAACACTCAATAGAGAAAAAAAAATAACCACACAGTAATCCGTTTTAGACCATTCTGAATCCAAATCCGCGAAAAAAAAACCATAGGTGTATGTCTGTGTGTGTGTGTGTGTGTGTGTAACAAAATCTTGTGTACTCTGCACAGGCCTTAGTTCTCAACCGATTTTCGTGGTTCTTTTTTCGTTTGACGCGGAATACTATCTAGTTGTGCACTACGGCGTCGGAATTTTCGATTTTGCTTTTTAAGAGGGGGAAAGGGGGGGTTAATGCTTAAAAAACGTGCGTTTGCGTGCATAATCTTGTAAACTCTGCCCAGGCCTCAATTTCCAACCGATTTGCGTGTTTCTTTTTTTGTTTGACTCAAATAACTTCCGAGTTGTACATGATTTTACCAGAGTACCAAAATTCGCAAGGGGAGGGGGTGAGTGGGGGGATAATATTCACAAAATGTCCGATTTTTCAATATTTCTGTTCCTTTACTGCTTACTAATTGTACCCAAGCTTTGAAATTGAGGAAAAATTCTCATTATACCTCCGGATTTTCATGAATTATTCTCTGTACCACCATGGAACTAATAGTGGTGCCACCATGGTGCCAGGACACCATAAACCGCATATTTCGTGGTTTTTTTTAGGACGTCCCACAGTAAGACTTGGGCGTCCTTATGCGATCGATCTGGGGTAAAGTTGGACATCACTCAACAGAAAAAAAAAATAACCACACAGTAATCGGTTTTAGACCATTCTGAATCTAAATCCGCGAAAAAAACCATAGGTGTATGTCTGTGTGTGTGTGTGTGTGTGTATGTGTGTGTGTGTGTGTGTGTGTGTGTGTGTAACAAAATCTTGTGTACTCTGCACAGGCCTTAGTTCTCAACCGATTTTCCTGGTTTTTTTTTGTTCGTCGCGGAAAACTATCTAGTTGTGCACTACGGCGCCGGAATTTCGAATTTTGCCTTTTAAGGGGAGGAAAGGGGGGGTTAATGCTCGAAAAACATGAGTTTTGGGGCATAATCTTGTGTACTCTGCCCAGGCCTTAGCTCTCAAACGATTTTCGTGGTTCTTTTTTCGTTTGACGCGGAATACTATCTAGTTGTGCACTACGGCGTCGGAATTTTCGATTTTGCTTTTTAAGAGGGGGAAAGGGGGGGTTAATGCTTAAAAAACGTGCGTTTGCGGGCATAATCTTGTAAACTCTGCCCAGGCCTCAATTTCCAACCGATTTGCGTGTTTCTTTTTTTGTTTGACTCAAATAACTTCCGAGTTGTACATGATTTTATCAGAGTACCAAAATTCGCAAGGGGAGGGGGTGAGTGGGGGGATAATATTCACAAAATATCCGATTTTTCAATATTTCGGTTCCTTTACTGCTTACTAACTGTCCCCAAGCTTTGAAATTGAGGAAAAATTCTCATTTTACCTCCGGATTTTCATGAATTATTCTCTGTACCACCATGGAACTAATATTGGTGCCACCATGGTGCCAGGACATGGTGACATGATGCCATAAACCGCTTATTTCGTGTTTTTTTTTTTGTGTTTCACCTTGAATACGGATGTGAATTTGACGGACTGCCTACCAAAACTAACAGATGAAAGTTCAATGTTACGACGTATTTCCGCTTTGGTGCCAGACCGGCACCATTGGAGGAGGAGGAGGGGGGGGGGGGTGAACTCGAATTCGCATGTTGGGTATCGTAGAGCATGGATTTTAAAATGCTCTTCAGATTCGAGGCTCCCATGCCGCTAGAAATGTTAAGGTGGATAATGGTGAGGGGGGGGGGGGTCAGTATTTCTTGCCTAAAGTAATAAATAAATTACATCGAGTGAAACAGTTTCATCACTTAACAACTGGTTAAACTGATCTAATGCTTATCCAATGGGACGTCCCCTGGAATGCATGCATTACTAAACAATATGTTTTTGTGTTTCACCTTGAAACGGATGTAAACTTCGACGGACTGCCTACCAAAACTAACAGATGAAAGTTCAATGTTACGACGTATTTCCGCTTTGGTGCCAGACTGGCACCATTGTTGGCGTTGGGGTGGCGGCGGTGGGGGGGGGGGGGGGGGTGAACACTAATTCGCATGTTGGGTATCGTAGATCATGAATTTTAAAATGCTCTTCAGATTCGAGGCTCCCATGCCGCTAGAAATGTTGAGGTGGATAATGGTGGGGGGCAGTATTTCTTGCCTAAAGTAATAAATAAATTACATCGAGTGAAACAGTTTTATCACTTAACAACTGATAAACTGATCTAATGCTTATCCAATGGGACGTCCCCTGGAATACATGCATTACTAAACAATATGTTTTAAAAGGAAATCGACGTTCTAGCTGGGTGGGGGGTGGACCACACTTTTTCCGCGTTCAAACACAAAGTTCTTCCCTAAATTCGATTGTGAACATTTTTTATTGCACCGTTGGAAAGCTTATTATATAAGGAAGTTTTTGTGAAATCCGTAGTAGAATGGGAAAAAATTTGTTTGCACAAGACAAATTTTTTAACATTTGGAAATTTTTAATTTTCAAAAATTAGAATTGTTTCCGTGCTCACAACAATTGAGTAGGAATAATATGTTTCCTTAACAAAATTCAATGAGGTTTTCAATGTTTATTTTTTTAATCTGATGTAGGTCCAATAAATGATGAGCTATGGTTAGTTTTAGGCAAAAAATCCCGTTTTTCTCAATGAACACAAAACCCGCAATTTCTCCCTTGCACTCGGATATGGGTCAAAAGGAACTTCTTTGTTGCATTGGAGGTGTTCGGGCATTTTATCACCAGTTACTTGTATTTTATAGCTGGATATTATTCTATCAAGCCACTGACTTAGGCAGTCTGCCCGATTTGAAATAGCCAGGGCTGGGTTGTTAGTTGTAAGTGCAGCCTCAACAAAAATATAACACAATGGTTTATTAGGTTTCTGAATAGATCATCCGTCTGAAAAGAGCTCTGTTTTTAGAACTCTGTTTTTAGACGCCCACATTAAGACTTGGGCGTCCTGCTGCGATCAATCTGGGGTGAAGAACACTCATCGGAGAAAATAATAACCACTTAAAAATCCGTTTTGGTCCATCCTGAATTCAAATTCCCTGGAAAAACCATAGGTGTGTCTTTGTTTGTATGTACCTATGTGTGTGTGACAAAATCTAGTGTAGGTACTCTGACCAGACCTTATCCTGCAACCGATATTAATGGATATTGCTTTATCGGCTCAGAAATCTATCTAGTTGTGCACTATGTGACCGGAATTCCGAAATTTGTGTCTAAGGGGTGTGGGGGGGGAACGAGGAGGCAATTTACTGAAAATAAGGCGCATTCTGACAACACCAACACGTTTAGCGAGCTGCTTAGCCCTCAATACTCAAAATGTTTGCTTCCCCCCCACCAGAGCATCAATTATTTAACCAGAACATCAAAATTTCAATGGGGAGGGGGCGTTTCTTCTTGAATACTGATGTGATCTTCTACAGACAGCTCACCGAAACCAACAGATGAAAGTCTAATGTTATAAGCTATTGTGTGTGTGTGTGTGTGTGTGGGGGGGGGGGGGGCTCCAATTAGCATGTTGGGTATCGTAGATCGTGGATCGTTGTTGCTCTTCAAATTTGGAGCTCTGAAAAAAGTTCTAAAAATTCAATACTTTCAAAATTTCAACCCTTAGAAGTGACCTACATCAACCAAAATCTTCGGGGCACAACTAGACCCCAAATGAAGCCTGCATACCAAATTTCATCATAATCGGTCAATGCTAACTGACGAAAGCGCACGGCGGACGAACGGCCAAATTTTTATTCGATTTTCGAATTCCACGTACCTTGAAACCAAAAGTTATTCTCCGATTTCGATGAAATTTTCAAGGATAGTGCGGGTTGGCGTGTAGACGGTTCCCTATGAAAATCATCGCTCCCGGATCAATACTAGCCGGTGAGCATGCGCAAACGTAAAAACCTTGTAACAGCTATAATTCCCAAAATTTCCACCCGATTTCGATGAAATTCTCAGGGATTGTGCGGGTTGGCTTGTAGATAGTCCCCTATGAGGGTAGTGCAAGGTAGGTACTAGGAAACTGAAGCGTTGAGATTAGCTACTATGAAACGGATCATCTGTACCTACAATAAATTGGGTTAGGGATACGAAGAAGCTGTGTGCCACTCCCAATTGACAAATTTTTTTACTTCTTGTTGTACGTCATTTACTTGAGGTAGGAGCAGTTCAGTGCGTTGATGGTTGTAGCAGTGACAGTATCACAGTGGAATGAGCGATAGGGGTGGAACATTGGAGCACAGCGTCGATGTCAACATCGATTCTCCTACCATCGATGATTTCTCACATCGATGTGATCACTGTTCATCCTTCAACATCGATGTTGTAGTATCAATTATTCAAGGGCGTAATACGCTACCATGAATTAATTGATTTTTTAAAAGGATTTTCGACATCAATACTGGGGTCAAGATCTAAATCTTGGGGGCTTAAAAGATTAAAAATTACTAAATGTGACCTATGAACAATGGTAAGTATGGTTTATTTTCTTTCAACTTCATTCAAACTATTCCTAATGAAAAAGAAACAATGCTGTAACTCAATGATAGTTATTATCGTTGTCTCCAACGATATATCGAAATGGTAATATCAACCTTTTTCATCAAACATCGATGTTCCATCTCGCTGGGCGGGAGGCTGTGACGGTTGCAGGACCGAATATTGCGTCACTTCAACTTCTCCATCGAATGTCCTTCCGATACCCTCCCCCTCGTGTTATTCGCTAAATTCCAACCCTCGCCCCAGTTCCATTCGAGCTTGCCCTATAAAGGGGATAACAAACAATAGAACAAAATTACTCACTCAGGCCCTTTACCCTATTCTTTTTAATTATCTTAGCAACCCCACCAGAAACCGGATAATTTATCATGTCGTTTGGCCCTTCATGCACCTATCCTAAATTTGAAATTGGTAATTATTTCTCGATAACAAAATAATAAAAATTAAATAACAATTTGAATTGATCAGACCTTCATTATTATTTTTATATACCGGGTGATTAAATCAAAAGCTGACCAAAATTTTTTATTCGCACCGATTTTCTATCGACTTTTAGAGATTTATTTCTGAAGAATGTGTCCATGTTAGACACCTAGCAAATTGTAGTTAGGAACATTGTGGGCGTTGAAGCAAAGCAGAAATACTCAAGATTTTGATCAAAACAATGAGGGCATGTGTGGTACCACGATAGTCAATATCGATTTAACCCTTTAGCGGGCAAAACTCGGGCGTCATAGGAAAATTTTTTTATCCGATCTAGTCGGGTCTTGATGGATCTATTAACAATGTTTCAGCCTTTTTTGCGAAAAAAATGGTTCACGCGCCATATAATGGCATGGTACAGCATGTGTACCAAGGACCACCAGGTGCACTTTTCGGCCATGATGTTCCTTGGTACAACATTTGTACCAGTAAAAGGTAATCAGGGAATGATCGTAATTTGAGTTTATTCTGGATGATCTTGCTTTCAATCAATATAAAACATATGACAAATTCGACAGCAAACAACATTTCAATAGGACTTGTTGCGTTGGTAAGTATGTGACGCGTCCAATCTCCAGTGAGAAATCATGGGGCGCCCGCCCCGAAAAACTTCAATAACATCGTTGCGAGTACACGATTCCAGTGTTATGCTTTCGTTATGGATACTTGAATAGCTATAGAAAAATTACGTTCCTCGAATAGAAGACGAAATTCATCCGTGTAGACGTCACCGCGTAATGTTTTGGTTTGAATAAAAAACAACAGCAAAAAAACTTCGTCGTTAGCGTTCCTTGGTACAACAGTAGTACCGCAAAACACCCACTTTTGCAATATCTCGACATATAGGCGGAGCTAAGAGATGCTACCATTTTTCCCATGATGCTGCACCCTATTGAGAAGGAATGGAACGAAAAACACGCCAAAATTCAAACTGCTTCTACCTTGGTACAAAAGTTGTACCAAGGAACGCTAAAGGGATGTAATCACACTCCTTCCCCGCCTAGTCTATCATTCTATGGTGTAGTTCACTATTCTGTAAAAGGATTTCAATGAATATATTCAGAGTGGTGTTTCTCAAAATAGGAACCCAATTACTAATTATTGTGAAGTCCCAGCAGTACGTATTATTATCGGAAACATTAATAAAATTCGGTTTGGTATCCACTCATTTATATTTAATAAACTGGAAATATCAATAATCTATTATTATCTTGAAAATTTCGTGTTAGAAAATCATAAAATAGGTCCAGCGAATAGAGCACTTTTACCCTGCATGAAATGCATTAGTCCTGAATTTTGCTTCCTCACTACCGAAGGTAGGGAAGCTTTGTATTCGTGAAAGAAATGAAAAAAACAAAATTTGTTGGACATTTAATGTCCTCCAAAATCAAAATTTCCACTTGCTTTTTGCGTTTTAGAGCTTCCCGAACAATTTTGGTTCCGTGTCTGTCTGTCTGTCGGTCCGTCGGTCTGTCTGTGGTCAATCCTTGTCCCGGGCAAAACTATACTAACCTGTGGTCCGATTTTGATGAAATTTTCAGGGATTGTGCGGGTTAGGTCCCAGACGGTCCCCTATCAATTTCAGCACCTTCGGACCAATAGGAGCGAGTGCGCATGCGCAAACGTGAATTTCCTGGAACCTCGGTTTCTCGGTTTCTAATGAACCGATTTTGCTCAAATTTGGAGGTTAGTTAGGGACTAACTTCTAAGAAACACCCTATAAGTTCCAATCAAATTGGTCAAGCAATAGCCGCTGCGCATGCGCGAACTTTAAATTAATTGTTACAACCAAAACTCCGCAACTATTCAACCAATTTCAATGAAATTTTCAGGGATTGTGTGGGTTAGGTCCTAGACGGTGGACCTAATAAAATTCTACGTTTAATTTTAAACAAAACTCAAATTACGAGTATATAACAAATTAATACCCATAATCCTAATACGTACACCTATTATAGTTTTAGTATTGAATAATAATAATCATTATCGTCATAACTTCGTAGTTTTATTTTATATCTACACTCTTTCGTTCTTTTATTTCAGTGGTTTATATACCACAACTATTTACTACACTATTATAAACATTAATACCTGCAACCCTATCCCGCATATTATCGCCAATATTTTTTTGGTATTCAATAACTCTTTGAATCATAATTTTTTCGCCAACTGATTCTATACATCCATGTTACAATGAGTGAGGAAGCTATACTGCCCACCCAACTTGGCAGACGTTTTTATGTTGTTTGGGACTAATAGGGGGTAAAAAATCCTTGCCACAGCCATAACTTCTACATTTCTCATCCGATTTTGATGAAATTTCATGATTTCAGGATGAAATTCTCATCGATTTCGACGAAATTATGCGAGTTGCGGTGGAGATTGTCCCTTATGAAAATCATGGCCGCTAATTTCTAAGTATTTTTTGCGCATCCACAAACGTGAAATCCTTGTAATAGCCATAACTTCAACATTTTCCAATAACATCTGTTAAAGATTGTGCGGGTTGACGTGTAGAGTCCCCTATGAGGATAGTGCAAGGTACTACGTAAGGTAGGCAAGAGATTGATTTTTTGAGATTGACCATCATGGATCGGATCATCTACACATTCGGATTATGGATACGAGGAAGCTATGTGCCACACCCACTTGACAGACGTTTGATAGTTTGAGGAAGTTTTACCCAAGAGCGCCTGCCGAAAGACCCCCATACGAGAAGCAGAAAAACTGACAATTTTCAAATTTGTCTCAAATTTTGAACTATGACTTTGTTTTTGATTAATTAAAACTCTTCAAAATTTATTATTTAATATCGGGGCTATAGGAATATGTAACGCTCTTTCCAACGGAATCCTCATATTTGAGTTTATGTTGTACATTGAGGGAGTTATAAACATTTTAGTGTGTTGTTGTTTTTTTTTCGACATCACGAAAATTGTTGATGATCGACAGTTGTTGCCCAGCTCTGGTGTAGACTCCTTTTATGTAGGTACAAGACGTAATTATCCTCCCACAGATAATGACTAATAAAAAAAAATGTGTCTAAACATCTGAATAACCTGTTTATGATATCTGTTTCAGTACATGGGCTAGGATATATAGGTACAGGTAGATAAAATAACTTTATTGGTTTAACATCACTTGCCAATCTAAAAAACACCAGTAGCGTAGAGCTAGTGAGTGTTGGTCTTACCAATGAAACATCGTACACCTATCAGTAAATACGAAGGTACAACTAAGGCCGAAATCAAGACAAATACCTACCTATTTCATAACAAACACCAAATATATCCTGTTAAACATAAAATGTAATATAACTACAAAGAATACGGTTAAAATAATAATCAGTAATCGGCTCGTGAACCTCCCGCATTCGCGGTAGACATGATTTGCATGATCTGAGTCTGTAAAACTTCCTGAAAGAGGAAAACATCTCATTATTGATGTATTGTGGTATAGAAAGAAGGATAGATCGTTATTTTGGCATCGTACCAAAAAATCAACGATGAACTGAATAGCAAGGCAAGTAATGGTCTTCTATAATATGTGAATATATAATTACGTAGGTATCCACTGAATGCAAACATGAGATTGGAAGCATTGAAAATGTGATATTAAAACACAAACCTGATATTGTTTCCTTCTCGACATTTCCATCAGAAGATCGGCCTCCACTTCTCTTTCTATCCTTCTTTCATTTTCAAGTCTTCTCAGTTCTTCTTCGTGAATTTCAGCCCTTCTCATCTCTTCTTTGAAATGGTTCTGAGTTTCCAAGAATAAGTCTTGCTCCAACCGGAGCTGTTCCTGTAGATATAAGGAAACAGTTTTCATAAGTACAAAATAAAGAACTGAAAATAAAGAGGTGAAAATGATCGAAAATCAAACGACTGTTGGAGCTATATGTAGTTTAAAAAAATTGAACCCAAGGTTTTCCATTTCAAGTTGAAGATTTTCCATATCAAATTAATGGTTTTTCATTTAAAATTAATGTCTTTCCTTTTCAAATTGAAGTTGTTTTTAGCTAGAATTTTTTAGTAATCGATGCCTACTGTCTTCCCAAAGTTGTAGCATTATATCCATGGCATTATAAATCAGAGAATACCAGCTATGTCAGAGAAGAAATTATGTCATGGGCATGATGCTACGACTGAAAGCTGCAGCTAGCATCGATTTGCATTGAACTTACTGAGAATATCAAATTAGAGTTATACGTTTTTTTGTTCCCAATTGTTTTTTGTCAATAGCACCTCTCAAAAACCTTGGTGTAGTTATAAATTACTCCCTAAAAATACTTAAATTTGAAATGAAAAACCTTTAATTTGAAATGTAAAAAAGATAATTTGAGACAGAAAAGGTATAGGCATAAAGGTAAATATAAAAAAACTATTAAATTCCAGAAAATGTTTTGGAATGTTCAAAAATGGTATTTTTTCGAACATTTGCTGAGAGAAGTAGTCGTCCTATGACACTGTTTGAAGCGGTATGAAAGGTCAGTCACAAACAATACGGAAACTTCATTTCACTGTTTATTGAGTTTTAAGAAAAACTGATTAAATATTTTAACAATGCTATAGGCTCTAAATTACTTGATGAACAGTAGGTACAACTTCAACGGTGTTTTTCTAGACGAATGTCTCCTGGCTCCTAGGAGGGTAGGTAGTTCAGAGGGAGGTGGAGTCGGGAAGGGTGAAAACCCCGTTAGAGAGGATTGAGGGAGAGAAAGGTAGGTCGGTAGGGGTATATCTGTGCCTATTGTTCCGACAAATAAGAATAGGTGAGTTCAGTGACTTCTGGATTCGGAATTCCCCAAAACTGGGAATAAACATCCTCCACCACTTTGAGCAATCGCGAAAAGAAAGAAAAAAAAAAAAACAGTTGGTACCTATAACAATATAAAACGATTTGATGAAGCTAATAAAATTAAAATAAATGATATAATATGTATAACGAAACTGTGTAGGGCATTTCAAGGGAAGTGTGGTATGTGTGTCTCATTGTGTTGGAAGTGGGCATAATTTTCTGACTTCTCGTCGAAGTACTCTGGTCTGAGTCCTAACATCAGCCACCCGAGGAAGTCCGTCAGGGCCCAGCTGCAGATTAATTATTTTCCCAAGTTCCCATTGGGTCGGTGGTAAATTGTCATCCATTATAATCACTACCGTATCGGTTGTGGCTGGATTATTAGGAGTGTTCCAACGATAGCGAGGTTGAAGGGTGGCGAGATATTCGGATTTCCATCGTTTCCAAAAACCTTTAACCCTTTGTTGTATTTGAGCCCATCGTGATTTCAATGATGAGCGGTCATTCATATCTGGGTCATCTGGAGCGGCATTGAGTGGTCTAAGAATTAGAAAATGACCTGGTGTGAGTACCTCAATGTCATCTGGAGAAGAGCTCAAATTTGTTATCGGCCGAGAATTTAATATTCCCTCAATTTGAATAGTCAGGTTACGAAACTCTTCTATTGTAGGGGTGAAACCCTGGAGAATCGTGTGAAGAGGTTTTTTCACCGATTTAACAGCCGCCTCCCACAGACCTCCAAAGTGGGGAGCCCTGGGTGGAATGAAGCTCCACTCGGTTTGACGGGAAGCAGCTTCCTCCATGAACGCAAATTGGTGTTCGTCTCGAGCTAGTAAATTATAAATTCTTCTGAGTTCGTTAGAGGCTCCTACAAAATTTGTTCCTCTATCCGAGTATATGTGAGCTGGGTTTCCTCTCCGACTGCAGAAATTTCGATAACAGGCCAAGAAATCAGGGGTAGAAAGGCTATACGCAACTTCAATGTGCACTGCCTTCGTAGAAAAGCAAACAAACACAACTAAATAAACCTGTATTATTTTGGAGTTTCGTATTTTAGACGAGTGGACATTAAAGGGACCTGCATAATCGACTCCTACGTTGGTGAATGGGGAAATTGCTCGAACACGAGCAGCTGGAAGTTGCCCCATCGGAGGCTCGTATGGTTTAGGCTTCAGAGAGAAACATTTGTTGCAGCCTGATATTATTTGACGAACGGTATTTTTGCCATCGATTATCCACACATTTTTCCTCAAATAGGCTAGAGTCGATGAAGGGCCTGTGTGCAGGTTGACAATGTGTGCATGGCGAATCATCATTTGTGTCAAGGGATGCTTGGAAGGTAATAACGCAGGATGTTGATTTGAGTACGAGAGATCAGATTGTTGTAAACGACCTCCAACCCTTAATATATCATCGTGTCTATCAACAAAAGTCCCCAAAATTTTCGAAATTTTTAGTTGAGGTTTTTCCAAGAGTGCATCCTTTCTTTCAGCATTTAGGAATTGGATTTGAGTACGACGAATCAGAACCATTGTTGATTTGTGAATCTCCTTCGCTGAAAGTGGGCCTGATAGTGGGGGACCTCGCTTACATTTATTGTGAAGAAATCGGAGACACCATGCAGTAACATTTCTCAAACGAATGAAATTCGATATTCTATTTTCCAGTCTATTTCCGATGTGATCAATTTTTGGGACGGTTTGAAGAGATGTTACATGTGTTCCAGATAAATAACGTTTTGCCTCAGCTGTGACTTCAGGGTGATCTATTTTCTCTCTCACCCGCTTCAAAGGCCATTCTCTTGGGGCTAGTTTCAGCCAGTCTGGCCCTTTCCACCATAGGTCATGGTTAACAAGCTGAGCGGGAGTTATCCCTCTAGATGCACAGTCTGCCGGATTTTGACTTGAGGTTACATGGAACCAACGGTCGGAAGGAATTGAGCTAATGGTTTCAGATACACGATTACCAACAAATGTTTTCCATACAGGAGCAGGATTTGCTGTAAGCCACGCCAAGGTAATTGTCGAGTCAGAGAAAGCAAAAATTCTATTTGCTTCAATATTTGGAAAAAGTGGGGAAGTTAATCGCATTGTGCGAGCTAAAAGGTGGGCAGCGCATAGCTCGAGTCTGGGCAATGTCACATTTCTGATAGGTGCTATTCGAGATTTTGCAGTCAACAAGTGGATTGAGTTTTGTGTTTCATTTCTTACCACGAGATAAATTGTGCATCCATAAGCCTTTTCGGAAGCGTCCGCAAAACCGAATAAATAACACTCGGGAGAATCTGACTGGATATAACGAGGGATGTGAATATTTGAGACCAATGATAACTCATGGTAAAATTCATTCCATTTTTGAGCAGTCGAATATGGTAGTTTATGATCCCAATCTACGTTTTCTTGGCAGATTCCCCGGAATAATATTCTTGAAGAAATAATAATTGGAGTTAACCATCCGAGTGGATCATAAATTCGAGCTATTTGGGATAGCAGTTCACGTTTCGTGGTGGCGAGCTTCAGCTTCGTAAAGGAATAGTAAAAAATGTCTGAGTTGTGATTCCAACACAGACCGAGTATCTTCAGACTGTGAGAATCCACATCGCCATCGAAATCGAGAGAAATATTAGAGGTTAAACGATGTTCTGATGGTATTCCAGAAAGGACTTCAGGATGATTTGATGCCCATTTTCGCAATTCAAGTTTTGACTTCCCAAGTACGTTTATTAAATCATTTCTTCGTTTTATTGCTTGATCGAGTGAATTTCCACCTCCATTGAGGTCATCAACGTAAGTTCGAGTCTTGAGTATTTCAGACACATCTGGGTAAGTAATAGCGGAAGAATCAGCTATGTCACGAATGACTCTATTTGCCAACCAAGGGGCCGAAGCTGTTCCGTAAGTAACTGTCGTGAGTTTATAGTCTTGGACCGGCTGAGTTTTGTCAAATCTCCACAGGATACGCAAAAGATCTTGATCTTCAGAACGGTGATGTATTTGACGGAACATTTGTCGTACGTCTGCTGTGAAGACAAATTTGTCCCCACGGAATCGGGTCACAACTTCTGCTATGTTTAGCTGAAGTTTGGGTCCAGGTAACAAAATATCGTTTAAGGAAAATTTGGAGGAAGTCTTTTGAGAGGCGTTAAAAACCACACGTATTTTATTTGGAGGATCATCTGGTCGATGGACACAGTGATGTGGTAGGTAGTATGCTATTTGTCCTGATTTGGGCGGAGAGCACGGTATCATATGACGTTGTTTGATGTAATCCTTCATAAATTCATCATATGTAAGTTTCAAATCTGGTTGGCGTTCGAGACGGTTTTCCAGAGAGAATAAACGTTGTAATGACGTAAGGCGACTTTGACCGAGAAGTTTTGGATCATGCTTGAAGGGAAGGGCAACAGAATACCTTCCATCAGGCAGGACTTTCGTATACTTGGAGAACACCTCTTCAGCTTTCATCTCATCCGGTGACAATAACGGCATTTCAGAAACTGATTCGAGCGAGAATAATTTTTCAATGAGTTCGTTCAGTTTTGGGTCAGTATTAACCTTTTGTCGCGGGGCTTTTACCCCTTTTTTACGATTTCTTGTCGCAGTATAAACGGGGAAAGCCGTACTAGGATTTACCAAGGATATTCGAGTATTATTAATTCGTTCATTAAAACGATAACCTGGCCCGTATTTGCGTTTTGGAAGCGCAGACAACCTTTTCTCATGGTGTGGCGTTGGTTCGTGTTTGGAAGTATCACTCATTGGTGAGAGTTGGAGTGAAAGATAGTCAATGGAGTTTGCAGAAAACTGATCAGATACAGATTGTGAAATAGATAATAATTTATCCCCATTTGGTGTCATGTGTTGATCAATGGCACGATTGCTTGACTGGATCTCTCTGGCATTAGTATTGCAACAACTAATCGTCTTAGTGCTGGGGTGAAAGGTTACTCGTTTTTTATTACTTTCGCCCAATTGATATTTTCCTGAAATCAGCCATCCTAATGATGTTAGTCGTGTAGTTGGGTGATTTTCGAAGAGTTTGATTGAACCCAGATCAACGGCTTCAAAAACATGGGAACCAAAGATAATATCTATTTTATCGGGCTTGTGGTAGTGTGGGTCAGCGAGTCGTAAATTTTCGAATTTTTTCCAAGACGAACGAGGTAATGAGGTTGACGGTATACCTAAGGACGGTGTTTTCATAACTTGAACTTCTAACTGAAGATCGGGTAAACCATTTATCTGATGAAGGTAAAGGCGGGCAGTTCCGATAACGTTCGAGGATGTCACTCCTCCTACACCAGTTATGGATAGGTCTGATGATCTTTGAAATGGTAAAGATGCTCTTTGAATCAATTCTAAACTAGCTATGTTGACTTCACTCCCTGTATCGAGTATACATCTCGCGTGGTGCCAGCCCCCAAAACGGGGTCGAATTTTTACTTGCGCTGTAGGTATTATGGAACGAATTTTACGAATTTTAATGCACGATTTTGGCTTGAAATTTGATACGGACGTTGTTAGCTGACACCGCGAGAGTAATTCTCATTGAGGGTTAGAGGCAATAAGTGGACAAGAAGTTGATCGAGTTAATGTCAATTCAGAGGGTGTTTCTGAATCTTCACCCCATACATTGTCCCAACCAGCTGAAGATTGATCCTCATCCTGTTGAATGGTAGCTGCATTGGATCGAATCATGTGACTATTCTTGTGAGGACGAGGAGATATAGAACGACTAGAGGGGATAGATTTCTGGGCAACTTTCGAATAGGATTGAGGATGGAGTGATTGAGAGGCCGAGTATGTGTTATCCAATTTAGAGTCATAATTACGGTATTGTGTCATCGTTGTGTTATTGTAGGGCATGATACGGTCGTCAAACATTTTATTCGGTGTAATGAGATTATTTTTGTGGAGCATAATGTTGTGTTTACCTTGACATAATGGACATGATCTGTTTGAGTTACAATTAGTCGAATTGTGATTTTCCTCAAAGCAAAGGGAGCATAAATTCTTGAAAGCTATCAAGTCTCTACGATCATTGATACGCATTTGTTTGAATCCAGGGCATGCAAATAACTTATGAGTTTCGGAACAATAAGCACAAGAGATACGGTGAGTAGGATTGTGACTTACATGGGATGTGGCTCTCGGCAAGTATAGTTCGCTGGCATTTCTGTTGTAGCCTGGTTTCTTCCAGAAGTGTTCATTCTTGAAGGGGCGGTGAATTCTCTTGTCGTCGTATGATGTTGTTTGGTGTTGAGGAGGCGTATCACGAGCTCTTAGGCGGGAAACTTCTCCATCAAGAAATGATATCAAAGCCTGTACATCTGGTATATTATTGTCACCAACTTCGTCGTGAAGTTTGTCCTGAAGTTTCGCTGGGAGTCTATTTTTTCCAGTTGTGTATAGAACAAATTCTCCCAGATGTTCAATATTCAAATTTCTAACAGCATTGTAACTAGCTACTAACTCATCCCTGTATTTTTCAACGTCAGCCAAGTTAGTGTTCCGGCAAGGAGTTAGGGCGTTATAATCTTTCAGAACTGCATCAGCTACTCTCCTGGGACTTGAGTACTTGGAAATAAGTTCTGCATAGGCGGTGTTGTAGTCTTTGTTGGAGCTTCCCATATGTTTTAGGTAATCTCCTGCTGGTCCAATAACTAATTGTTTGAGAGCACTCATCTTAACTTCTGTTGGTATGTCAAGAGAATGGACTGCGCTGTCGTATGATGCTCGGAAACGGGTAAATTCAGTAATATTCCCTCGAAAAGGGGTGACTCCAGGCAAAAGTAACTGGTACATCTGCATATGACGCAACTGTCTATCAGTAACACTGTCTCGACACTGAGTTTCGGAGTTTTCAGTAGTTGTGTCATTACTTTCTATGGCACTGAATTCCATGCTGAGGTCAATGCGACCTTCAAGAATTTTGTCATACAAATCTTCCAATGTCGGATCTTCACCAATTTTTTCTTGAAGAGCAGAAAGGATTTCATCTCCTTCAACACCTACAATGCGATCTATTTGTCTCTTGAATGCCATGACAATTGTGCTTACCGGTTGGTTTTTGAGGAGCTGGTGTTGAGCTATTCTTTTCCTGTACGCTTCTATTTGGTGCAGCATGGTAGTGGCTCGCTGCTTGACGCTGGCGGTATCCTTAGTCATGATGACGCGATGATTTCACGAATGAAAAGTCTCTGATTCGCGTGAAAAACTACGCGAAAACCTTTATCCGCTTTCGAAGGACCAATGTTTGAAGCGGTATGAAAGGTCAGTCACAAACAATACGGAAACTTCATTTCACTGTTTATTGAGTTTTAAGAAAAACTGATTAAATATTTTAACAATGCTATAGGCTCTAAATTACTTGATGAACAGTAGGTACAACTTCAACGGTGTTTTTCTAGACGAATGTCTCCTGGCTCCTAGGAGGGTAGGTAGTTCAGAGGGAGGTGGAGTCGGGAAGGGTGAAAACCCCGTTAGAGAGGATTGAGGGAGAGAAAGGTAGGTCGGTAGGGGTACCTATATCTGTGCCTATTGTTCCGACAAATAAGAATAGGTGAGTTCAGTGACTTCTGGATTCGGAATTCCCCAAAACTGGGAATAAACAGACACAAAACTGAGAGATCTTCTTTTTGTATTGAAGTTGGTCGAAAATGACAAAAGTTAAAGATTCTCCTTCTCATTTGATGCTACATACCTTCGTACATGAAGGTTGAGCTCCATCAATCATCAGAGGAACTAGGCAGCAATTTTTCGAAAGTTCCTTTTCGAATGATTCCTCCTGTTTCCTCTTGGTCACGCTTTGCATCATATTTTCGTGCTTTTCTTTGGATAATTGTTGTTTCTCTTTCCATTTCTTCAACATTACTACACATTCAAACAACAACAAACTTTTCATAAAACATTATTTCATCAGATCGGACCTACCTAGAATAATCAACTGAAACTTGAATACAGAATGAAATTGCCATTCTTGACTTTTTAAATTACCTTGTTGTTCCTCTTCTTCGTACTTCTTGGCCAATTGCTTCAAGTTCTCGTAATGTTTCACATCCCTCAGAATTTTCTCTTCGATTTTCAGTCGCTTTTCAATGATTTGATTCCGCAAAATTGCACAGTCATGAAGAGCATTCTCAACCCTTTTTCGAGCGATTGTCTCTTCTTTTCCGAACTTGAACACATTGACGGACAAACAGTTGTAAATAGTTATTATCTACCGATTGAGGATGGGTATAGAGTGATCGATGTTTTTAATAACTAATTGATTGGAACCGGGTTCGAACGATTTGTAAATGATTCAGTTAATAAGTAATGAACATTTCTCTGTGTCATTCATTAAGAAGTGTTCAATTTTCGTAGTTGAATCAAAGAAGACCACTATTGTATTACCGATCTATTTACCTAATCATTCAACACATAAACATTCCTGGAAGTATGTGCATGTATGTGGTTTAACGCATTTGGAGATTTGGCGGCGATTAATATATTGGAGTGAATCAGGGCACTTAATTTGAGAGAATTGTTGAGTAGGTACCAACAAAAATCATCACATCTTTTACTTTTGGAATCGAGCAAAAAAATTGTTGTAACCCCCCTCAGAATGTTATGGTTGACGTTTCAAGGAACGTAGAATCCAAAAATCGAATTTAGAGAATCCACCCGTCCGCCGTACCGTTTCACTTTTCAAGGTTGAAAAAAAAAAATGTTCTCCAAAATCAAAATTTTCACCCGCGTTTTACGTTTTAGACCTTCCTGAACAATTTTGGTTTCGTGTCTGTGTGTACGTGTGTTTGTGTATCTGTCAAGAAGTCGTGAAAACGTGAATTTCGTTGTAACAGCCATAACTTCTACAAGTCTCATCTGAGTTCGATGAAATTTCAGGGATTATGTGGATTGTGGTGTAGATTTCTCCTATGAAAGTCACGACCTCCAAATTGACAGTAGCCTCTGCGCATGCGCAAACGTAAAATCCTCGTAAAAGCTATATCCCTACCTACCTATCTTGTAAATTGAGGGAATTATGACAATTTTAGTGTCATTCAAAAACACGAACAATCTTCGAGTGTAAAATCGTAGAATTTTCAGTGGACTAAAAAAAATGTTGTAGAACAAAATTTGAGGCAAATTAGTTGGAGAATCGATCACTGAAGTTTCTTCGTTCGTTATTTTACCTAACACCCTGTGTAGTGACTTGTTTTGCTCCCTTGTAAATAAAGTTTTTCATCTGAACAACCACTGAACTATTATAATGTCTTATATTTACCTTGTAGCTGTGACGGATATCTTGTTATGACGAAAAAGAAGTTGAATTCTGAGTAGTTACCTGTTCTAAAGTGAGTTGCTGTAACAGTTGGTCGACGCATGAATCCAAATGATTCGTTGATGCTCTCAGTTTATTCCTCTCTTCAGTTTTCATTTTATTATACGTAGCAGCTTCCCAGCATTTCTCCAAAGCCACGTCGGTTTTATAATCCTCACTATTTTCCCTGGAAAAGAGGTTGGCGAGATAACATAAACATGACACTTGAAAATAGAAATAATGGATACGGGAAATGTAGCGAGATGAAAGTATGAGCTACCGCTACGGCATCTCCTATCATAATGGCATCATAATGAGCAATAGTCTCCGACTGCAAAAATTAATCAAAATTGACTCTCGTTATAGTAGGTGTTAAATGGAGGCTTCGTACATCGGGGTATTATGCAGCACTTGCCACGACCGATATTATGAAGGATTTATCCAAGTAGGTGGTGGTTAACGACGAACGTAGGACTCGTACCAGAAAGCCAGAATTAATGAGTTTTGTCCGAAAGTACGTGTAAACGTCATCTTTGCCTCTCTAATGATCTTGTTATTATTTGTTTCGCTGAGCTTTGACTGTAGATTTTAAGGGGGGGCTCAATTTGCAGAGGCCAGCAGGTTAACCATCCACATAAGAGGATCCTTCTTGGCACCTGGAAGGCTCCTGGTTCTGATATTGTAACCCAAATTGATCATGTTTTGGAATCAAAGCGCCATGCTTCAAACGTTTTGGATGTTAGAGTAAAGAGAGGCCCTAATTGTGATTCTGACAAATTTTTGGTACAAACATTGTTCCGCCATCGCATAGCAAATCTGAAGAAGGAGCGACTGGTAAACCGGCCTAAATGGCAGGTGAATAAACTCAAAAACGAAGAAATAAAGCAGACATTTCAAAAGGCAGTCGCTGATCTTATTGACAGACATGAGCGAGATTCAGATTTTATTCCGCAGGATGTGGAAAGTGTCTGGAGAAACATAAGGGACAGCGTCTCACAAGCCGCGCGTGATGTAGTTGGTATTAACAAACGACCCAGAAATGAGTGGTTCGATGAAAGTTGTGAGAAGGCTATCGAATCAAAGAACCTAGCAAGAGAGAAATTGATTCAGAAGGAGACACGAAGTAACAGACAACTGTACCGTGAACGAAGAAGGGAAGCCAAGAGGATTATTTGTAGGAAGCAGAGGGATTACGAAATAAAGAAATTGGAGGAAACTGAAAAGCTGGCTGAGGAAAATGAGAATCGACATTTCTTCCGAAATGGCAAATGGTTCAAGAAAGGGTACCAGCCGAGAAATAATGGTTGCAAGGACAAGAATGGTAGAATCATTGACGATGAAATCCGAATAATTCCCAGATGGACTGAGTACTTCCAGGAATTGCTGAATAAGGAGCCAGAGCAGATAGAGCAATTTGATGAGTTTTGTAGCCCTCAGCCACAAGCGGATGAGCCCTCACTGCGTTAGATACGAGATGCCATCAGCAAACCGAAAAATAATAAAGCGTATGGTGAAGATGAGATTGTGGCAGAACTGTTAAAGAATGGAGGAGAAAAATTGGAAAAATCATTGCACTCCCTCATTCTCCTTGTTTGAACCCAAGAGAAAATGCCTGTTGACTGGTGCACCAGTCTGATAGTTCCAATACACAAGAAAGGCGACAAGCTTGACTGCCATAATTACAGAGGCATCTCGTTGTTGGATGTAGCATTTAAAATACTGTCCATTATCCTTCTTCGACGAATTCAGGGCTACACAGAAGAAGCTCTTGGAGGCTACCAATGTGGTTTTCGCAAGAATAAAGGAACTCTCGATCAAATTTTCATTTTGAGGCAAGCTGCTGAAAAATTTGTAGAACATAATACCGATTTGCACGTATTGTTTATATTATCAACAAGCATTCGATGGTCTTAACAGAGTAGGGATAATGCACGCGTTGAAGAGAAACGGGATTCCTAAAAAGCTGATCAGGCTAATCGAAATTACCCTTCATGGAAGCACTTCGAGGGTTATGGTTGGTGACCACTGCGGGGAACCCTTTGAGGTGAGCTCGAGCGTCAAACAGGGAGATTCGCTGACAGCCACACTGTTCAACCTAGCTCTGCATGAGGCTGTCAGGAATGCAGATAAGAAGGGAACAATTGTCGACAGAACATTGCAGATTCCGGCTTATGCCGATGACATAGCTTTATTGGGGCGAAGTCTTGATGCACTGCAGGAGGCTTTTGGGGTTTTGCTTGAAGGGGGAAAGCCAATGGGTCTGCGAATAAATGAAAGCAAAACTAAATAACTCAAGATATCTCCCCCGAGCCGTGTCCAGCGGGTGCCCAGAGGGGTGACGTTTGGTTCTTATAAGTTTGATGAAGTCAGGTCCTTCACCTATCTGGGGAGCTTGGTCGCGAATAGAAACCAAGTACAGGATGAGATATGCTCACGAATAATGGCAGGCAGCCAAGCATTTTATGCCAATATGAAACTCTTCAAGAGCCGTGTGATCTCCAGATCAACGAAGATGAGGCTATATAGATCTAAAAGGCTAAAAGATGAGTAGGTAGGAATTACCTACATACATGGCTTGAACGAGGATTATCTGCACTCCTCTTACCCATACACTTGAAGAACGAGTATTTTGGTGCTCACCTCAAGTACAACTCTAGCTGCTTTTCTGCTAAACGTTTTCGCTTGGATTCCACCTCAACAAGAGCTGACAGAGCTCGATTCTTTCTCTCCTCTAATAAAGCTTCAGCCTGCATCAGCTGTTGTCGGTCAAGTTCTTCATAAAAGCTCTCAGTCTCTCCGTTGTAAACATTTCGAAGCCTGAAACAAACCTAACATGGTTAACCAAGTGGAGTGAGATCAACATTTTTATTAAGGTTTTCCAGCTGTTGATAATCATAATGAATGAATACAAGTTGAAACCTTTTTGGAGCTATCGTGTTTTTCATGTTTGCCCCGCTGATCGGTCAGTGTTCAGGTGTGGTGTAGATGCCGTAAGTCCATTTGCCATTTGTTTCGCCCTCTCGAACTGGCAGTTTGGAGAGCCTCGTGCTCTCCTGGTTCTCTTATTTCGTCAGGATATTATGAGGTTTTGTTTTACTTGACAGGAGTAATCTATTGTTGGATAACAGCGCTGTAGAAGGTTCAAGTGTAGCAGAGCTTCTGTTTCAGAGAAGACAGGAACCACGTGATGCACATTAGAGATACCTCCGTTTTGGTGAGTGGTTGGTTAATTTGATCACGTTCTCTTATGGTTGATCTTGCACTTAACTCTCGATTTTGCCCACAGGAGCTGTTTCCATCGTTGTTGGCTGTCGTGGGGTTAAGTTTTTGATTAAATTGGTTAAATGGTTTTGTCTTACTTGACAGGAGTAATCTATTGTTGGATAACAGCGCTGTAGAAGGTTCAACTGTAGCAGAGCTTCTGTTTCAGAGAAGTCAGGAACCACGTGATGCACATTAGAGATACCTCCGTTTTGGTGAGTGGTTGGTTAATTTGATCACGTTCTCTTATGGTTGATCTTGCACCTAACTCTCGATTTTGCCCACAGGAGCTGTTTCCATCGTTGTTGGCTGTCGTGGGGTTAAGTTTTTGATTAAATTGGCGTCGTGTTGGAAGGTTTCCTGCGACGATCAGTTTTGTGATACATTGGTAGTGCATTTTCGCGCTCTCGAGTCGCAGTGTTCGCATAGCGGGCACCGTGGTCGCAATATTCAGGTGTCCCAAAACCAAACAGAAACACTTCAGAAATCGATTCCACAACTAATTTGCAACAACTTTTCCTTCTGAGAAGTTTTTTACTCCGCTTAAGAAACAACTTTTAAGGACGACCAACAGTAAGACTTGGGTGTCCCTATGCGATTAATATTAAGAAAGAAAGAAAACGCTGCAAATTATTACACAACGGTTTATTATTTTTATATAGATCACTCGTCTACAAAATCACCAACCATCCAAAATGAAGAAAAAAAAATAAATAAACTTTTTAAAAAAAAAAATAAAAAAATAAATAAAAATCACCAACCATCGATCGCATTTTGGTCAGCTAAAATTTGAACGGAGATTAGGCCTCTTTTGCGACTCACACTCGTGTTTTGATTTATATATATATATACATTTCAATGTAAACCCTTAAATTTTCGTAGGGAGCGAACGGTTTGTCCTACAGAGCTCCGCGTGGTCTCAAAAAATTCTAAAAATTCCATAGAATCTTAAATTGAAGGAAAAACAATACCTTTATTTCGACATTTTTTGAGTTAGGGCGTTTTCAAAATTTCAAAATTGATTTTGGAACCCTTAGGAGTGACCTACATCAACCAAAAGCTTCGGGGCACAACTAGACCCCAAATGGAACCTACATACCAAATTTCATCAAAATCGGTCAATGCTAAGTGGCAAAAGTGCCGCGTACGGCGGACGGACGGCCAAATTTTTATTCGATTTTTGGATTCTACGTACCTTGAAACGTAAACCATCAAATTTTGAGGGGGTGTTAAAATTTTTTTTTCTTGGTCGATTCCAAAGGTTCATTATTGAAAATAATAAACCAAAAAACCACGCACTAATCCGTTTTAGACCATTTTGAATCCAAATCCGCGAAAAAAAACCATAGGTTAATATTTGTGGATATTTGTGTGTGACAAAATCGTATATACTCTGCTTAGGCCTTAGTTGTCAACTGATTTACGTGTTTATTTTTTGTTCAAATCAGAAATCTTCCAAGTTGCCCACTATTTCACCTGAGTATCAAAATTAGCATGGTGAGTGGGGGATAATATTCACAAATATCCGATTTTTTATTATTTCGGTTTTTCTTACAGCTAAATAATTGTACCCAAGCTTTGAAATTGAGGGAAAATTCTCAATATACCTTTGGGTTTTCATTAATTATTCATTGCACCACCATGGAATTAATTATTGGTGCCACCATGGTGCCAGGACACCAGAAATACGGATGTGAACTACTACGAACTACCTAAACAGAAAGTTCACTCTTTCGATGTATGCCCGCTTTGGTGCTAGACTGGCACAATTGGTGGAGGGAGGGGGGTGAATCGGATTTCCATGTTCGGTATCGTTGAGCAGGGATTTTAAAATGCTGTTCAAATTTGAGGCTCGCGAGCACCAAGACATGTTATGGCGGCTAAGGGCGTGGGTTGGGGCCCTCCTATTACTTACTCAAAATATGTAACTAAATTGAATTGAGTGAAACAGTTTTGTGCTGGAGGAAGTTAAATAAAAATGCGTGTTTTATCGCCTACCAACTGGTTCAAACTTACCTAATGCTTATCTAATGGGACGTCCCCTGGAATTCATGCATTACTAAACAATATGTTTTCACTTTGAAATTTTTTCATGTTTTTGTACATTGGATCATCTATACAATCATGTTATGGATACGAGGAAACTATGTGCCACACCCACTCAGTTCGAAATACTTCACTCACTTGCTATGAATCGGAGATGCTCGCTAGCGTTCACGATTTTATTTTGCTTTGGATCCCTCACTTCGGGTATATCTTTGCTTACAATTAAAAAAGATGGATTGATTTTTTGTTATTTCTTACCATCGTTGGTAATAAACATACGAAAATTTAAAAAAAAATCAAAACAGACGTTAACTCAGGAATACCACCAGTACTCACCGCCCTCTTTTTTCACTGAGATGAAGAGAGTGATTTCCCATAACTGTTGCAATTTTTTCCGAAACGTGAGTACGCCTTGATTCATTTCTCACATAACCATGGCCGACGTTCATGGTGAAGGAACAGTGAACAATTTGCAACCCTAAAATCATGAAAGTTTGTTAAAATTGGTTCAGGTGTTAACTAGCATCAAGCTGAGTGGGTACCTACTGCGTATTACAGACATTAGACACTACTGCATGTGACTTATGGCAGAAAAACCCATTCAAACATGTAGTTGATTGGGGCAGTCAAATAATTAAACTTATCGAAACTACTACTACTTATTAAACTTATCTTACTTGATTAAATTTATCGAAACTATGGAAAATGTACAACTGGCAGATACATATTCAAGTTTTATTCAGACTGGGGGATCCGGACAACATAAACTGGCGCAGCTGATCCAAAAGTTATGGAATATAGGGATAGAATTGTCTAGGTAGGTAAATGAATCGAGCGAGAACAATATGCTTTAATCACAATGGATGGAATGTTTTACTTGAAAACCTCAATTCATCATCGTTAATCCAACAGGTGGGTGAAACCTATAAGATGATACCTATAATTTACGTATTAAATATTTTGTCTCTTTTTCGGCCTGGTTGGTATGAAAACCCCACAAACAAGGTTATTTCTACAAGTATCACCGAACTTACCTTACATTCCCGCTATAAGAACTATTTATTCGATATCAGCTTGAAATATGTGACAGAGTAACAGTTACTTCGACATCTGATTCGTGATTTGATGAAACGATTATGTTAGTCTTATTGTGACAGCAATCCTGTAAGTGCTTACTTTCATACAAGATCATTCCCCTGACCCTCGTGCTTCAAATCCGAAGATATAATAGGAAAACTCTATTGATGCTTCCCCGTCCCACCATAAAAGATACAAGCCTCATTGATGATAGGACAATATATTATCTATTGATCTTTCCTAATTCAATTTGTACCTATTATTTATCATCCCTAGTCCTAGGTTGATCTCCACCAAGGAATAGGTATTAAAAAAACGTATAGTTCAAATTAATTATTCATATTAATTAATCCGACTGTCCAGATCCCTAGAACAATACTGTTTCAAATATTAAATAAGTAGGTAAGAGCATTCCTCCAAATGAAAATATTAATTTAAAAAATGAGTTCCTTTCGGGTTAGTATTTCCCTAAAACAAAGAGGGTTCAAACTTTAAAAGTTGTACCTAAATTTGAAATTCTCAAGGATTTTCGAAATGCATTAGTGGAGCAGTCTAGAGAATTAAAAAACTAAAAAACTGCTGCTGGAATCATCAAAATGTGTGTACCCAACAAAATCGCCGTCTCCAAATTGGTTGTAGCCATTGCATTTTTGACCTTATGTAATTTAAATTGTCCTGTTATTTACTAAGTAAATTCAAATTTGCGGATATCGTTGGAAATAGTATTAAATTTCCAAGCTACCTAGTGTAAAATCTTTTAGCAAGAAACCATTTCTAAAAAATGAAGTTAAAAAGCAAACTTTAAATTTTTTTCGAAATTTGATTTTTTTTTGTTTGAAGTTTTCACTTTGAACGGCTTTCCATTTCGAAAAAACATGCTCAAATTGCCAGCTTTCCAATGGTCTATCAATTTTTTTTAAAATTCAAAGTAAATAAGTTTGAATGCAAGAAAACGTGAGTTTTACTAGAAAATAGAGTGTTTTACGCGTTGTAAGGGGTATGTAAGTAACAACTATTTACTCAATAAAAACATCAACTTTCTAGCTGATTGATGTTTTTATTGATTAGAAAGGTGTTACTTTAAGCTCACTACCATATCTACGAATAATGCGTATTATATATGCCTGGCGAAATTACCAATTAAATAGCAATAGCAATTTTTGTTATCAAAATCCACCAGAATTTATTTATAAAACTACCTACTAAGAGAAATAAAGAAATCGGTTTTTCAAACAAGCTTATTTTCACTGAAATGGTAAGGAAAGGACTTACGTAGTTGCGAGTACGTTGCGGTATGAACAGAATTCGCACGAAAGGAACTTAAGACCTCAATGTCTTACCAGGTATACTTCTTTTATACTTCTCACCTGTAAACCTAGATTAAACAGAACTGCAGCTAAATGATAGAATGTTTACCAGTTTCCATAACAACAAACTTAAGAGCGCAGGTGTGTGTCCATAGCCTGTGCCCACCACCCCTACAAAGGCGTGACCATACTCTGACTCAACCCGACAATTCAACATCCGAACTTAGAAATGTAAAATAAATGTAAATGTAAAATTGACGATTCAACAGTTTCAGAGTGTCCTGCGACCTGGAAAACCGGGAAAACTCAGGGAATTTAACTCTACTTTAAAACTTAAGGAACAATACTTTCAATTGGGGGTAATGATTTTCATAGAGGGCCACCTACACGCCAACCCGCACAATCCCTGGAAATTTCATCGAAATCTGATGAGAATTGTAGAAGTTATGGCTGTGGTCAAAATTTCAAAATTCATTTTTGAACCCTTACAAGTAACCTACATCAACCAAAATCTTCGGGGCACAACTAGACCCCAAATGGAGCCTACATACCAAATTTCATCAAAATCGGTCAATGCCAAGTGGGGAAAGTGCCGCGTACGGCGGACGGACGGCCACATTTTTATTCGATTTTTGGATTCTACGTACCTTGAAACGTAAACCAACAAATTTTGAGGAGGTATTAAAATTTTTTTTTCTTGGTCGATTCCAAAGGTTCATTATTGAAAATAATAAACCAATAGTAGCAATGGCAAAGCTGTGTTCTTTGCAGACGAGTCTATACAGAAAAATAGTAAACCTTTGTGTAATAATTTGCAGCGTTTTTATATCATGAGTTACTAACTAATGTCGGTGCTAACTAGTGTCGATTATTCATCGTCGAAAATCCAAGATTGCTTTTGTTTTTCGACCGCCACTGGATGCGTGTGATTTCTAATGATGATGGGATGAACTCGCGTTGGTACCCGCAGGGGGCGCACGCTGACGTGTTGGGTTCCCGCTAGCGCTCAAACGCTGCCTTCCTTTGTTTTGCCGGCGTGAGTGACGGAACTAATTGCGAGGCGTCGCAGTCGAACGTGACGACCGTCCTCTTCGTCACCTGCTGTCAGAAGACGTCCTCACGAGTGGGCGTCGCTCATTCAGAGTCGCGCTTCCGCCTGGTCGCGAGCTTCACCTTCGGATACCGTCATGTATGTTTCTTCACAAAACCATAAAAATATTTGCACGTTTTCGAAAACAAAACGTGTCCATAACCCGATTCTATAGATGATCCGATGCATAGTAGTTTATCTCGAATCATCATTTTCTAAGTGCACTTTATCTTGCACTACCCTCATAGGGGACCATGATTTTCATAGAGGACCATCTCCAACCCAATTCCTGAAAATTTATCGAAATTGGGTAGGAAATGTGAAGGTTATGGCGGTAATTTTTTTTGTCAAAGGAAATACACGTTTGCGCATGCGCAGTGGCTACTATCATTCTGGAGGCAATGATTTTCATAGGGGACCATCTGCACGCTAACCCGCACGATCTCTGAAATTTTCGTCAAAATCGGACGAGAATTGTAGAAGTTATGGCTGTGGCAAGGATTTCACTTTTGCGCATGCGCAGCAGCTACTATCAGTCTGAGGGTAATGATTATCATAGGAGACTATCTGCACGCCAACCCGCACAATTTTTGAAAATTTCTACGAAATCGGACTAAATTGTAGAATTGTTGGTGTCATGGCTGTGGCTTTCGAGGAGGGGCTAAACAAATTTTTTTCTTGGTCGATTCCAAAGGTTCATTATCTAAATACATAAAACCCTAACCGTATGTACGCATGTCATCCGAAGGTGGGGGACCCGGGTTCGATTCCAGGCCGTGACGTAAAATTAAAAAAAAAATTACGTGTTCATCTACGATTTGTTTTTGACTGCTTTTATTCTAGTTGAAAATAATAAACCAAAACGCTGTAAATAATTACACAAAGGTTAACTAGTAGCGTAAGCTTTGTTTTCACTTTTCAAGGTTGAAAGAAAGAGTTCTCCAAAATCAAAATTTCCACTCGCGTTTTACGTTTCAGACCTTGTGTGTCTGTCTTTCTGGCATGAATTCCTTGCCACTTCTACATTTTTCATCCGATCAACTACTATGCATCGGATCATCTATACAATCGGGTTATGGATACGAGGAAGCTATGTGCCACACCCACTTGGCCGACATTTTTCTTCGTTTTCTCATAATGAGCGAACGATTAGTCCTACAAAGCTCTGGGTGGCCTCATTCGATTTTACAAATTCAATACTACTCTAAAAAATGAAAAACAATACCTTTACCTTAACCTTTTTTGAAATATTTAGGCCTTATTTGTCAACCCTTAGAAGTAACTGGTATCAACCAAAAGTGCGGCACAATAAGATCCCAAACGGGGCATACCAAATTTCATCAAAATCGGTCCATGGTAACTAAGAGAAGTGCCGCGTACGCCGGACGGACAACATTTTTATTCGATTTTCGGATTCTACGTACCTTGAAACGTAAACCAAGAAATTTTGAGAGGGAGTTAAAATTTTCTTTTCTTGGTCGATACCAAAGGTTAATTAATGAAAATAATGAACCAAATGAATAAACCGTTGCGTAATAATTGTAGTGTTGTTGAATTCATTGTCACCACATTTAACGGTATTGGAATCAGCTTCCTCACTTGTCACCTGATCGCATCAAGTTAGCGATTATGGATGAGTAAGGAAGAGTGGAGAGAAAATAAATACGTCGATTTTTGAAAAGATCGATTAATCGTAGAAACACATCGATAAATGTAAGTTGCGATGCATTGATGGTACCAATTTTAGTTTACTATTTTCATTAATTAACCTTTGGTATCGACCAAGAAAAGAAAATTTTAACTCCCCCTCAAAATTTGTTGGTTTACGTTTCGTTATTATTTTCAGTAATTAACCTTTGGATCGACCAAGAAAAGAAAATTTTAACTCCCCCTCAAAATTTGTTGGTTTACGTTCCGTTATTATTTTCAGTAATTAACCTTTGGATCAACCAAGGAAAAAATTGTTTTACTCCTCCTCGAAATTTGTTGGTTTACGTTTCAAGGGTGACTGAAATTCGAAAATCGAATAAAAAATTTGTCCGTCCGTCGTACGCGGCACTTTCCTTAGTTACCATGGACCAATCACCTTTATGGTTTGAGAAATAAGGGTTGAAATTTTCAAAACGCCCTAGCTCAGAAACGTTTGATACAAAGGTTTTGTTTTTTCATCCATTTAATATAGTATTGCATTTTTAGAATCGAATGAGACCTCCCAGATTTCTGTAGGACTAACCGTTTGCTCCCAATGAGAACTTAGAGGTTGGACTTACGACAAATCAAAAACACGAGGCCTAATCGCCGTTCAAATTTTACCAGACCAAAGTGCGATCGTAGTTCGTTTCTTTCAGTCTTACTAAGTTTTGCTTCCTTGGCAACCAGTAATCTAATTTCCTGATGAAGGCACCAACAACTCGAAAATATAGTTGGTAGTTAATAGAAAGTGGAAATGGCAAAGCTGTGTTCTTTGCATGCAACTGATCTATACAGAAAAATAATAAACCTTTGTGTAATTCGTCTGTGAAAAACAGGGCTTTTCCAATAATAGTAACTACCAACCATACTATCACGCAGGGTTAACAATCAAGATCATTTTGACAGAAAGCAACTAACATCAAAACATCGTTATCCCAAAGTTGTGAGTGCCTTCTTTACGAAACGGTAAATAATTTTTGGTTGTTAAAAACATAAAAAGATCGCATTTGACCGGCTGAAATTCGGCTCATTTCCATCAATGAACGTTCATTTGCGATCCACTAGAAAACTTTCGATATAGGTACAGCAGTTGTTTTTTCTTATGTTTAAAATAGAGCTCTATAGACCCAACCGTTCGCTAGTGAGGATAATTAATTACCAAATTAATGAATGTTCCAAGACTTTATTTCATCTATTTAAGATAGTGTTCAATCTTTAGAAACGAATGAAACCACTCAGATGATCAACTATCGTTAAATGAGCAATTATCCTTAAATGTATCAATGTAGCGTACTTACATCCACGTGTTAGTACGCTTTGAAACCTGTTCCATGCCGAGGTATGCGGTTTGTTTGGTCCAAATACCTTCACAAAAAAACTCATTTTTTTAGGGCTCACGAGGGTTTGGAAATAACTTCGCTTTCAACCCTCAAGCAATCTCAAAGCAAACCATTAAGGTCCATCTCCCTTTCCTCAGGTAAACTGGTTTTGTGTAGCCCAGAAACCATCTCCTCTCACAATTTATATTTCTAGGTAAGATGGTTCGATGCAAGCAAGATCCTTCACTCATCAAAGGAACTTCCTCAAGTTCCTTCAGTACCCTGCTTATGCCCAAACCAGAGGCTGTAACTATCATCTCTTAAATTTCTCCTTCTGATCACCATTTAACCAATTTCGAATCAAAATTGAATTCTGTAAGATAATCAGTAAAATTCCCAAATTATTCTGAAAGTATATACTTCATTCAGTTTCAAATTTTACGTATCCAAAATTCACAAAAAATACTACTAATGAATTTCCACTGGATAGTACCAATAAATACCGTAGCTCAAAACGAAATCCTGTGCCTGAGTTGATTTTCTGCCTTGTTGCAGGTTGGGAAAATTGTTAGTTGTTGTTGGAGTCGTCCGAGAGCTCAGCTGCGAGTGGGTTGAACTGCCGAAGCTGAAGCCGTGGTCAATGGAACCTGACAGGCAACTTACGACTGGTGGTCCTGCTGTTCATCTGATTCGCCACGATATGGTGGAGGCACCGGGGGTTCAGGTTTTGGATGGAGCGAACACCAGGCGACATACTGGTGCGATATCATCCGAGAAGGAAAAAGTGAACTTTGACAGCAATGTGGCGGCGACTGAAGCTGACATATCGTACTTGATAAGCGAAGGAACCACTTGGCATTCAATGACATCAACAGAGTCGAATCAGGCTGTTATCAACCGGGGGAACGAATCAATGTATATTGATTCCATCCGTAACCCGTTCACGAGCTCCAAGCCTTCTTTGGTAGACTGGGATTCCCTGGCTGAACACGAAATTTCAGTCAAGGAAAGAAGTGACCTTCCTGGACACAATCAGCCACCACCGACAGCAACGAACAATGAAGATCGCTTCCCCAACAGATCATACACGTATTTGGACCCCCTCATCGAGTCTCTCATGCTAAAAGTCCACCACACCCTCATCAGCCAGGCGGGTCAGCCCATCAAACACAAGATCCACTATCTCCAGACGCTTCAAAACAACATTATGAACCAGATATGTGAGCTTTACTTTATTTTTGCTTTCAAGTCTACCGAAGCCCCTCGTCCTTTATTTCCAGAGATCAAAATCGCATAGCCTGAATGTTCCGGTTTTGACCTTTCTGAACAATTTCGGATTTGTAAACTAGATATGAAAGGCAATTATCGATAATTTGGCTTCCGAGTCTACTCCAAGGTAGCGGAAGCATTGTTTTTACTTAGGGTTGGAAAAACAAGATCTCAAAATCAAAATTTCCACTAGCGTTTTACTTTTCAGATCTTCCTGTACAATTTTGGTTCCATGTCAGTCTGTCCGTGTGTCTGTGCGTCATGAATTCCTTGTAACGGGCAAAACTATACCAATTTATTATCAGATTTCGATGAAATTTTCAGGGATTATGCGGATTGGGGTGTAGATGATCCCCCATGAAAAACATCGCCCCTGGATTGACAGTAGTCTCTGGGCATGCGCTAACGTAAAATCCATGCAACTGGCATAGTTTCTACATTTTCCATCCGAATTCAATGAAATTTTCAAGAATTGCGCGGATTTCCTAAGAGGGTAATGCAAGGTACTTAGAGATTGATGTTTTGAAATTAGCTACAATGAAACGGATCATCAGATGATCATACATAGATTCTATGTATTTATACGAGGAAGCTTTGAGCCATTACCACTTAAAATTCAAAAAATTACGTTTAAACACGTAACTATATGTATGGTACTATATTTTGAGGATATTACATGATAATTATAGTAATATATGGTATAATTTTGATTCAGCACACAATTTTTGATATAAATACGATTTTAGAAATTAAAAATTGTCAAAAAATTGTAGATACATCGCACCTTTGGTGGGAAAGGAAACAACTAAACACGTTTTTGAGTTAGCACCAGTTTTGGATAGCTAGAGTGGTATATTTTGTCCATGGGAGGTCGGAAAGGGGATAACTAACTTTTGCTCCACAAGAGAGCAAGATGTTCTTTGTTCCACGGATAGGAAGTGCGAGACGCGTCTCTTCTTCTGTCTTGCGGTAGAGTATGAGTACGTTTTTGATTTGTACCTATATTCCATGGATGATCTTGAACAATTTCGAATTCTTTCCTTCTTCTGTAGAAAACTTTAACATCACAATTTTGAATTTCAGATTTCAATTTGTTTCCATTGGTTTAATTGTTGGTATATTTTAGTTTGTCGTCGTCGTATTTTTTATTCACCCAACAGGAAGGTAAAAATTCGCCCCAACATCTGTAAGGCGCTAAAGTTTCGTTTCTTGGACCGCTCATGGCATTGCCGTCTTTCAATCGACAACGAGAACGTTTGGAAAATAATACTTCTTGAAAATGTGAGCTTCATCAATCTGATCAGAAGGGAGGATATTGACAGGCTAAGAGCAGTGTAAGTTCTTCAAGAGGCTGCTAGTGCAAAATCGTAGACTTTCTTTGAGAACCAGAAGAGTCTTGAAGAAGTACCTGCCATGTCAGGCCTACATTTTTGGAAAAATCCTGGAAACGTTGGTTGTATGCTTGATGCTTTGTCCGCCCTGGTGAAATGCTCTACAGTTTTCGAGCTCTACAACGAAACTCCTAAAGATATTGTACTGTAAGTTCATGAGCGACCACTACCATCACTACTCCTCCAGGATCAGACGTCGCTGCAGACAAAGTATTGCCTAACATAAATAATGGCATGTCCTGCTCTCTAGGTGAACCTGCTAAACGATCTGCAGTAAGTGTTTATATGGAAAATGTATAGTAATGCTAATTTTTGAGTATTTCGGAGATTATCGGCCATTGAAAAGAAAAGTAAATTTGTAATAAGATGTACCTGCAGAAGAAATCATACCTCAGTTCCGTTGAGAAGGTAACGCAAGTATAATAAATGTGGCATACTATTTCATTGTTAATGGGTTACCAAGGCGATTTTTCCAAACGTTTTCCGTAATCCTAATAATCTTATTGTTCATTACCCAATAATGCTTTACTCATAAAACAACAATCGGCTTTCAGCCAACAACTGGTCATGTTAAGTCTGCCTGGGTGGTACCGAATTTTGAGATTTAACTTTTCAAGAGATTGTGACTAGTATTTTCGTCTATTTAGTCCACGATTGACTGTGTTTTAACTGTGAGTAAACTCTATGAAAAATTTATGAATTGAATGTGTTAAATACTGATACTCAATGCATCATTCGTTCTTTCGATTTCAATGAGTTTCATTTTCCATTCAGGGGTGCAGATATAAGTACAACCTTAAATTGGGAATTTCCCCTCTGCTCTCTTATCAGATTTCTAGTTATGAGGTCTCTTGCTTAAAACGAAATTGTTTGTTTAAAAACTGATAGGAATTGTTCTAAAAAAAGGTAAATCTCGAAAAATATTCAAAAATCGTTGATCAAAGAAGGAAACAACTCCGAAAATCGTTGAAATTCGAGAAAAAAATCCATTCTACTCCTTCTACAGTGGTGGAAAAAAAATCCGTCCGTGAGCTGTTGAAGCTTTAATATTTGTAACGCATTTTCGTAAGAATCAAAACTATTCAACATCTTGCCATTGAGATAATGGCATTTGATAAAAGGGTAAAACTTTAAACTCGATTTCTCAAAAATTACTTTTTTCGAGTTGTTTCCTTGTTCCACGAGGGGTGCGATATTTATAAACTATTTATTTATATAATGAAAAACTGCGTATATTCGTTGTTCCTAAAAATTCAATAGCCAAGTGGGTAAACTGAAAATATGATAAATTGACAATTTACTTGTTGGTACTTCATGAGTGCGAGGAGACGAGAAGAGTTATTTTTGAGCTTTTTAAAAATTTTTAACCAAGGGATTGATTGTAACGAGTCGTGTTATGTGTCCCACCCACAAGGCTGACTACTCTCTTATATATATTATTTCGATTTCCAGAACCAACGATTTTTTTCTTTTTCAAAGGTGTTTTGAAAATTCGTTCATTAACTCATGCTGAATGAATGGAATTTTTTTCTACTCTCTTTAAAAAAAATTGTGGCTTACAGGGAAAAGAAGTCAGCGGTTGTGGGTGATGGAAGGACCAGAAGCACGAAGCAACGACATGGTGGGTTTCCCCTCACTGGAAGGAGCTTTGCTCACGATATCATTCCTCACTTTCGCAGTCTTCCTTATAAGGATAGTCCGAGTGAGTACAACTCTATGATGAATATACAATCTAAAATTATTCAGTGTGATTACATTTAACTGTAAATTTTACCATGCCACCCATCAAGAGGATGTGATCAGAACTCACGTGAATCATTCACAACTCACTTAGCCATCTTGCCTAAGAGTAAATGATTGAGAAGTACTGACTCCTGCTTGCAACAAAATCCTCAGGGTTGTCTAGTGACCATATTTGAAGAAGAAAAACACGAGACGAGATTTTAATGTTTTTATTCTATTATCACCAACATAATTATAAAAACTCGGCGCTTCGCGTCTCGCCGGGGGGGGGGGGGGGGGGGGGCAAGCCCCCCTGGAACCCCAGATGCTATCTACTTAAAGCCTACGGCGTAAATTATAAAAACATGGAGCATGGTTTTGCCAAAATTAGTGCAGAGCCTTTAATCGTAGGTAGGTATAATACAAACGTTATATTATCCCTAGCAACATATCTAAAATGCATTGAAAAGCTCGGCGCTTCGCGCCTCGAAAACCGGAGTGTCGAAAAGGCGCGTGGCCGTCCTTCGTTCCCCTTCCGCGTCTCCCTCCAGCGTAACGTATTTCGGCTTGTTACCCTATGGCTAAAACATGTTCCATGTTAATAATTTTGATTTTTAGAAGCATGGTAAACTTCATTTTCATGTAACAAAAATCTCAAAATAGTTAGGTTTTAGACAAATACGAGCATTCTGGCGGATAGGCTCTCGGAAATTTGGGTAAGGGAGCAAAGTAATTTTCGCGAATGGCTCCGAGCTCGTCTGGCGTTTGCTGTACTAGCAAGCAGCTTATGCTTCAGAGGCCCTCGGAAACGCTAGAGATATGCCGACAACTTGCTGGGCTTCGATGGGGGTGCAGCCGTCCAGCTGGGTTTGGACCCATCATGAGCAAAGTCCAGAAGCCATTCCAATCGTCTTCTTTTTGGCAATATCGTTCATCTTTTCTTCGAAAATATTCTCCATCTCTGGCTCTCTCTTTCTTAATCCTCTCTTATGCGGCTCCTGTTTTGTTTTTCCTTCTAAGTTGTTGAAAATAAATTGGATTTAATAAGTAAAACTACGTCATATTACTACGTCAGTTGAATTTTGTTTAGGGGTAACCACAGGTCTTGAAAATAAAATGCCATTGAAAATGAGAACACCATTGTTACATCGAACCCAGATTCACCAATTTTTAAGCAGGCAACTGTGAGATGCTCTTCTGGCTCGTTCCGGACTTGAAGCTCTAGTCAAACCAACAAATGAATTTGGGAACCAAACACTACCTGTTTATTTTCAGCACTTGAGCAACGTTGGTGAAACGGGTTTCAATTTGGAAAATTTATTTAGATCCAGTAATTGTTTTCCTTCCTAAAAGCAACCTTTTCCACTGCAACAATAGTCCCAAGTAGAACTAATAAGTTCGAGTTCATGTAGAGTTTGCAGTGTTTTATAAATTGGGTTTCTTCTCGCCATAGTATATCCCTGCTTCAAGAAATATCTATAACTAATACCTACGATTTTATTCTTTATCCAGCAATTCATCCAGGGCGTTCAAGGGACGAACAGTACGGTGATTGACCTGACTGGCACTGGTGTGAGGCACAAGCGTGATCTCCTGTCAAGTCAGACTGTCGAGATACTGAAGATGATGGAAGAATATCACCTTCAACACTCCTGTAAGTTGGATACCGGAGGGTTGATTGTGAGGGTTTATTGTGAGTGGCTTCTCGACTAACTACGCACTGACCTACACGGTGTACGAGGGTACACCTACAAATTCCTGAATTAGGACTGTCCGGGTACTACTTCACAATTTGACATCAGACGTGTCCAGTCGTTGTTCCTGTGACTGGTTTCCCCCTGGTGCTGCCATTGGCACCTCGAGTCCGTGTGGCATCTCGAGTCCTCAAAACTTACCATAGTGATTTGGCACAATCTTCAGGAAAAACTGTAGCTAATTTTCTGTAAGCTATTTCTTGGCCTAGTAATGAATAACGATGCAAATGATTACACAACGGCTTATAGATTTTTGTGTAGATCACCCATCTGCAAAGAGAAATTGATAGTACCAACCAACCATATTATCGCGCAAGGTTAACAATCAAGTTTATTTTGACCTACGAGCAATGAAATAATTTGACAAAATTTGGTTCTTTGCTGCTGAGGAAGCAGAACTGAGTGACATGAAACTATTCGAAGAAACGAAAAAAGTCGCATAAGATCATCTGGAATTTGAAAGAATATTTGGTGTTCATTTACGACGCTTACTCGTGGTCTCATTCAATACTGTTTGAAATTCAATACTATTTCAAATTGGCGGAAAAACAACACCTTTATGTAAAAAGTTTTCGATCTCAACAGCGTTTTGAAAATTTCAACTTCAATTTTTCACCCCTTTGAACTGACTGACAATAACCAAAAGCTTGGGGGCTCAACTAGACTCTTAATAAAGTCCATATACCTATCAAATTTCATCAAAATAGATATATGGTAACTGGAGAAAGTGGTAGCACGGCGATATTAACGGTATCATGACTGTTCTGGCTTGTGTCCAAAAGTATAAATTTAGTAAAATTGGACCCAAATTGCTTACTATTGACTTTGGCTTTTTCAAAATAATCTAGTGAGAAAATGAGGGTTTTAGTTACATGGGAGATTCGAAACCGTAAACGTCAGGGAATAGGTACAGGGTGATAAAACCGAGCCCGAAATTCTTTAATGATCAGGAAGATGGTAGGTTGAAACTTTAAATGAAGAAGGCACATTTATGGTCTAGAATGATCGAATGCTGATAGTGGTATGCCGAGCGCATTTCATATACTCCTGAGAAAAGGAGGTAGCCAAACTCTCTAATCGATAAGGGGAGAAGAGAGGCACGCGCCTGATGTCTTCGATTTCACAAGAATGCACATCTGGTAAGTGTTGTGCTATCGGCATACTACGTATGGCGAACCATACTGAATATTCATAATTAGTTATCCCAATAAACGGTCAAACGATAGGCAGAACAAGCTTCACCCCCCAGAACGACCAAAAAGAAAGACAGAGGGGAGACACCTCCCGAGTGGGGACGACCTTCCCTTTTAAGAACATGTTCTGGCCCGTGATGGGCTCTTGCTTACTGGTCAGGCTAAACTTCTCTCCTTGGTCTACCTATCTGCGAATCATATTTTCTTGAACACCAAAGTTCTTATTCTCGTTTATCCCAATCAGTTTGCCTGTCTTAAACCTGTTTTGCTGCCTGATAGTTAAAATTCTCAATTCAAAACTCTTCAGAAGGAAATTTAGACGTACATTGACTGATCACTATCCTACTGGTAAATTGAGAATTTGCTAAATTCTTGTATCAAGCTTCAAGATTGAAATGCGACATCTATAAAGATCCGTTCCAATCAATCTTACAGCTTGATATTATTTTCAATTTTGCTATCGAAAATTGAGCTGAGACGTCCTATGCTTTGTTCCTCTCAACGGTCGATAGTCAGATACGAAATTGTTCCGAATTGGCAAGGAAACATACACCAACGGGCCCAACCAACTTGAAACACTGCAGCTAGGAAGTAAAATCATACGGTAGTCAAAATAGTCTAGAGGGCGGAGGAAAGCAAATCTTGTCCTGTGTTAACATTTTGCGGAAGTATGGCATGTGTGATATGTAGCCGGCCATTGTTAGCCTGGACGTCATCCTAGGTTGAATGGCTAGTGGACGTATGGCATGTGTGACATGCAGCCGCCTTTATCCTCAATTACTTATTCCTAAGAACTTCTAAGTACATTCTGAGCAGTTTTTACCCATCTGAGATACTTGGGCAACAAAATATTTAATAATTCGATCGACGAAACTTTTTCCGCTCTCTCCGAATGAATAAATTGCCTAATGGGAAACTCGTTGCAGCTGGGAATGTTGCAGTTGTGCTCATAATGGTTTGTTTATCAACTGTTTTATTCAATCAGTCAATCAAATATTGCGAGAAAATTTGCATTTGTGGCTTATCTCATCTAAATATTTATTTTCTCAAGTTTGCAACATGCCGATGAAATTCAATTAATTTATTTTATGTTATTTCAAACACGCCGGTCTTGGGCATTTTTTCATTTCCAAATATTTCTTTCTGGAAACTAACAGTTCCCATTTATTACTTTTAATGCTCTTTAATTTGCCATAGTTCATAATTTCAGTTTGACGGATAAATACCCCTCAGTACTCTTGTCTCATCAAATGGAAAATGCGGGTCCTGACCGTGGTGTACTCGTCGCGTTCTAATGTTCTACCTAATGTTCTATCTAATGTTCTACCTAAACCATCGAATTGAGGCAGTTGAAATTTTTGCAGCGTGCATGTGAGGTAAGTAGCACAATTTGATCAAAATATGAAAGAATTCCGCCGATCAGAACCCATGAGAATCGTCCATTGAAAAACTAGTAAAAGCGAGTGTCAAATCTTACCTCATTTTCAATAGTGAAATAGTAATAATTTTAGATGAGTTACGAAAAAAATAACTTAATTGCAGGGTCCAGTCACTCATCAAGATTACAAATCAGTCGGGGAAATTTGGAAAATTTGACTCAATTTGGAACACCAACAATATTTGTAAAGTGTTCTGAAATTCCGATATCGATGTAAACACCATAACGTCCAGGTTAACTCATCATTGCAGAATAAGCTTCGTCCTAGGTAGCAAATGGCGGCTTGCATGTGAAACATGCCATACGACCGTAACGCTTGATTCACCTTGTTAGCCTTGCGTACGCAAAAGGTTAAACACAGTCTATCAGTACACGCCCTATATTGTATACGTTCTAGTACTGTTGAACAGTTCATATAATTGTAATAATTACGAAAGAAATGTGATTAGAGATGTAAGCAGCTCAAGTAAATACCGTTACAAAACAGATATTGAGATAAGAATTTTATTTTAAGCCTTGAAGGCATTTGACACTTAGTATGGTGGTATTAAATAAGATACTTAAATAAATAATACTTTCACAGAGATTAAGGATTTTTTTTTCAGTTGGAATTCAGTAAATGCGGTCCAGATAAGACAGACCTTTCCGTTCATTGCTCAGGGATCGGCGTTGTTGGTTCTTCAACAATTGGTTCAGTCGTTTCTATTGGCAGATTATCGGTCGAGGGGGACTCGACAACTTCAGATATTTGGGGTTCTTCGGTAGTTGGTATTTCTTCGTTTGATTCAGCGGTTACCTGCACGGGAGTTTCAGCTGGCGTTTCTTCAGGGGAAGCATCAGCAGTTGACGCAGGCTCAGCAGCAGCTGACACAGACTCAGCTTCTCCTTCTAATCTGGAGCTTGGGTCTTCCGCGATTGGCTCCTCCCTGATTTCTTCAGTTATGGGTTCGGCTGCAGATGTTGCAACCTCTTGAGGCTCTTCAACATCGCTAGAAGGTTCCGTTACTACGCTTTCACTCTCTACTGGGATTGGAACTTCTTCATTCGTCACCAGACTATCTTTTTCATCTACGGCAGGGTTGAGAGCTTCGCCTGCATTTTCTTGTTCTGGGACTGGTTGAGCTGTAGCTTCTTTCAAATTTTGCTGTTCTGGTTCAGCTTCTACTGGAGGTTCACTAGCAATTTCCGAGTTGTCTGGTATTTCAGCGATGATCTCTACTTGAGGAGCTTCTTCACTATCTGCGTTTTCAGTTACAACAGGTTCAGCTTCTATCTCCTTCTCGACAGGTTGGCTTATTTCCGTTTCGTTTAAAATAGGCTCGTCTGGTTGAACGGTTGCTTCAGCAGCAGCAATTTCTTCTACTGGTTCTACTACTTCTTCTGTACTGACGGGTGGAGGTTCAGCAATAGGTTCAGGGGCCAGTTCCGGTTCACTCGGCTGTGATTCTTCAACTGCTTTCAATTCTTCGACAATAGGAGTTTCTTCCACTGGTGCCTCTACAACAGGTGGCGTTTCAACTGCGACTGGTTCGGCCTCAACGGCAGGAGCTGAATTCTTCATTGATGATTTCTTTTTGATTTCCTATAACATTAAATAATACTGTGATCAACATTGGAAAGAATTCAAGTTCACAATAGATATTTTAGGAATATTATTATATATTCAATATTGTGAGCTTCTAAATGGAATAGATAAAAAGTAGGTACCTAGTCAAGACAGAATGATCGCATCATTCTTAATTGTATATTGGAAGGAACACAAATTACTACGACGAGAACATACAATTCCTATAATTTTGGTTACAATTGTTTAAAATGCCAAAAGACAGTTTACACATCTCATGCAATTCATCTCAATAATAGTTAGTTGTTGCATAAATTCCACTACAATACCTCAGCCTGAATTTTTAAAAAGTCGAGAAAAGACGGTTCGCTATTCAACCACGATAAATGTGAGGGACGACCTGAATTCCTAAACCTGGTTCTTCTCCTTTAATTCTTATGAACATCAAGATTACAATGGTATCTGAAAGATTTTTCCCCGTTTATTTTCCAGTTCGGCGGTGGGATAGAGTTTCCATAGTTTGGGAAACTATAAATTTTGGACATTGAAAACATCTTTTTGTAGCAGACCTCGTTTTTTCAAAGGCCAATTTATTCTAAAACTGAATTGCTCCGAAAAGTGATAAAAAGCTCTTTGAAAATAAGGGTCAAATTCAAAATCCAAATTTGCTCATTCCATCCAGTCCACAGTCCCATCCATTTTGTTGGACAACTCTCTCGTTCCAAACATGTTTCTCAATTTTCTCAATTATTTCCCAAAAAATTGCAAATCATCTTTATCATAGCAGTAGGGTTTTTATAGTCAAAACGAATAATTTTAATGATTCATAAGGATGTGGAAGTTTTTCGTGTTTTCTGAAAAATGTGTTATCCAGCTACAAGGAGCAAGTGTTAAAAATCATATCGTCAAGTACAAATAGTAAAAAAAAATTTAATGTTTTATATATATCATGTAATAATAAATAGATGAACTTGGAGTAAATTTGGACTTGAGACGGTCTCGAGCCCACTCAAAACGAGGAACGAGAGCTGAGGTGACATTTTTTACTATTAAAGGTTCCGTATGAGTCCTTTATCCTAGCGCTCAACTGCATGGGAGTCGTACATACCAATATTATCTTTGGTTGTACGAGAGCCTCATTTTTTTGTGTACTTCTTGAAGAGCTTGAAATCAAATTGCATACTTAGGCAGAAACACAATGCTGATCATGGATGCACAAATTCATAGGGCTACTGAACTTCAAGAGTTTCTGCATTCTTCTCAGATGAATAATATACAGCCAGAGACATTTTGGGAGATCAAGGGGAACACGAACTGGTGGACGTTATATTGCAATGTGTGGCCTCCTTAATTCAACACAACTGTTCCAATTACGTCGTGGATATGTTTTTAGGCTACCATCAGCAGCCACTGGGCGACCAATTCATTGAAATTCGTTTCCGTTTAAACTCATTAATTTGAATTCTATTTGTTCAAAGTTGATATCTATTTGTCAAAAATCAAATAAAGGTATTTGTCAAAAGTTTGGATATACTAGTTGAAATTTTAACTTAATGTGTTAATGCTGGATGTACTTGTACTCTACAACGTTGGGGTAAGTATATGTAAACTTATGACAGCTAATAACCTTTTTGGGTTTGGTTTTGGTCTCGACTGGAGGAGGAGAGGGCTCTTTGGGCGGTTCGGGCTCCGGCTCACGAATTGGCTCAGGCTGGACTTCAGGTTCAGGCTCTGGTTCAGGCTCAGAGACAGGGGCAGCGACTGGAGCAGGTGGGGGCGAAGTCTCTTTGGGCGGCTGCGGTTTGGAGATGGCCAGCTTGGCGCTCTCTTCCGCCAAAATCACGTCCTCGATCGCTTGAGCTCTCGTCTTCTGCTTGGGCGCGGACTTCTTCTCAGGTTTTTCCCTCTTGATGGACAACCCTGAACTTACGGGTTTGATCAATTTCTGAAATAAGGAAACAGTAATCAAATCATCAGTCAAAACACATAAATTTCATTGAAATCTTCGGTGTAATTGTCTATTTTATCATGGGATAACTAATGCAATTGAGTAGTTTGATTCCTAAAGGTACTAAAGACCATTTTTATCGAAATTGAGTTAACACTTTCCTAGGGCTTTAGGGGGGTAGTCTACACAAAAATGAGAGAGTTTTGGAGCAAAAAATAATCTATTCGCTTGAAAAACGAGGGTGAATATTTAGTTTAATTTCATGAGGTACTATATCCAGCACAATGGATGTCTTTTATCCGTTTTGTTTCAAAATGTACTTCATCCACTTCGTTTGTTTTCAAAAAGTACTTTGTCCACTTCGTTTGATTCCAAAAAGTACTAAACGCCACGTTTTGTTTCAAAAAGTACTATATCCATAAATCTGATATTTCAAATCTCGTTCAAAATTATTTTAAACTTTGAACTAATTTACCTTTTTCCAATTATATTTATTATAAATTAGAAATATATATTTTTTTAAATAACATCATTGGTTTATAGCACGTTTTTCAGGTCGCTTTGGCTTTTCGAGTTTTTCTCACTTTTGACCAAAATGGACATAGTACCTTTGGGAATAAAGTTCCTCAAATAATGTGATTCAAATAACGAAACTAACTTAATATAGAAAACAAATAAGAGAGGATGAAGACTAATAATGCTTGATAAACTAATAAGTAGAATCGGATTGTAAAAAGAGTGAGTAAAATTGCTTCTTTTGGTCACTTGCCCGTTCGGGTTTTTTCTCTACCGCTTCTATTAAAATTTACATCTTCCTTGAATTCTCTAAATTTTTTGGATGCTTTTTCGAGCAGCACACTATGGTTTTCTTCCATATCAGTGAACCCTCTTTCGAAAAAAAAAAATAAATAAAAACGTCTGCCAAGTGGGTGTGGCACATAGCTTCCTCGTATCCATAACCCGATTGTATAGACGATCCGATGCATAGTAGTTAATCTCAAAACATCAAAACAAGTTAATCTGTAACATCCCTGAAAATTTCATTGAAATTGGATGGAAAATGTAGAAGTTATTGCCGTTACAAGGAATTCACGTTTGCGCATGCGCAGTGGCTACTATCAGTCCGAAGGTGATGATTTTCATAGGGGACCATCTAAATACTAATCTGTAACATCCCTGGAAATTTCATTGAAATTGGATGGAAAATGTAGAAGTTATGGCCGTTACAAGGAATTCACGTTTGCGCATGCGCAGTGGCTACTATCAGTCCGAAGGTGGTGATTTTCATAGGGGACCATTTAAATACTAATCTGTAACATCCCTGAAAATTTCATTGAAATCGGATGGAAAATGTAGAAGTTATGGCCGTTACAAGGAATTCACGTTTGCGCATGCGCAGTGGCTACTATCAGTCCGAGGTCGGTGATTTTCATAGGGGACCGTCTACACACCAACTCACACAATCCCTGCAAATTTCATCGAAATCGAATGAAAAATGTAGAATTTATGGCCGTTACAAGGAATTCACGTTTGCGCATGCGCAGTCGCTTCTATCAGTCCGGGGATGATGATTTTCATAGGGGACCGTCTACACACCAACCCGCACAATCCCTGAAAATTTCATCGAAATCGGACAATAACTTCGTATAGTTATGCGCGTTACAAGGAATTCATGACAGACAGACAGACAGACAGACAGACAGACAGACAGACAGACAGACAGACACACAGACACACAGACACACAGACACACAGACACACAGACACTGAACCAAAATTGTTCAGAAAGGTCTAAAACGCAAAACGCGAGTGAAAATTTTGATTTTGGAGAACTTTTTTTTTCCGACCTTGAAAAGTGAAAACAAAGCTTCCGCTACCTTGGTAGACTCGGAAGCAATAAATAAAAAAATGTGCGGCAAATTCCCCATTTATTCAATTTAAACTACAGATGTATTGGCTCAATGCACTTCCATGCAATGTTCCCTTGTATCGTGTCGGTAATAATTAAATAATCATTTTTTTCGTTTTTTAATATAAAATAACATCATAAAAAATGTTACAATAGTTTTTTAAAAATTAAATCACAAAACACACCTGCTCCCTTTATGATTACAGGTGTGTTACAATAGTGTTATAATTAATAATATTGAATCCTCCATAGGTAATCAATTTCACTATTTCTGTTTTCCAAATAATTTTTAATTCTAAGCTCGGGGTCGGGAGATTGAAGAGTCGAAATTTGAAAATATATTGTAGTTACAGAATTATTATGAACGATTAATGCCCAAGATTGTCCACCTCAACTATTTAGGTGAATACCCTCTTTGTAGCTCGTAATCTCACCGTAGCTAAGTATACTCACCGATTGGAAAACTAGAGCTCGTCCCTCATCAGCTGGGAGAAGCCTACGGTCGGGCAGTAGAATCCGAGAGGCAAAACCTGGGAAAGTACAACGGTGGTTTTAAACGATCGACAATATAAGTAAATTGCAAAAACGAGATATTGAGAAGTAAAGTAAGTAAAGTAAACAACCATCTCAGGTTGAATTTCCGTCCCACTGTCATTCCTGGCGTCGTGGACGTCATCAACTGTCTTCCAAAGGGAAAATCAGAATTGGTTCTGAACAAGTACTTGTTGCCTCGCCCGCTAAAGGGGGGTTATCCATCGGTCCAACTCGAAAAATTATCAGAACCTGCGATATTGAGAAGTATCTGGATTGAATATTACAAATGAATGCAGGAGGAAAGTAATTCGTATTTCATAACGCTCGCACAGCTGTAATAAATTCAACTAGGTACCTGTCTCAATCTTATTCATTTCTATCCAATGTCATTTTTATAAGAATGATACCAATGACATTTTGATACTATTCAGGTACAAATAATCACGTTTTCCATGATAATTGGCGATCGTTATTGTTCGGCCAGGATTCGTTGCTGGCCAGAAAGATCGCGCAAGAACGGGTGGCCAGGCGCAAGGGTATGCATTGAAACGCAAGACCGCCCAGTCTTCAAGGAGGGGTAGGTCTGTGCGCCGTGTCACACCTATCATCTGTGCCCTTCGGTTTCGTTCACTGTGTCTCCTCGATCTATGGGCACTTAATTGTAATAGTTGTCAATGATACAGGATGTAATAGATCAATTATATGACAATCTCGTACATTCCGTGCAATTCAACACTAAACACATTGAACCTCACTCATGAATGTTAACAAATGTCAAGACAAGGCTAGAGACGGAGTATACCGATTTTGAGCTATATTGCAAAATTTTGTTGAAGGATGTTTGGCGTGAAAGGTTCATCGCAATCGACCTGGTTTAGTTCCACCAGGGGTTCAAATTTAGATTCGAAAGCGCGATTTCTGGGGCCGAATTGACTAAAGGTGAACTTTTAATGAATATGTCTAGTAAAAACTGGTGTGAAATTTCGAGCCCAAGAGCTGAATTAATCAAAGCCGCTTAGCTGACTCTGGTTCATCGTTACATGCATCCATTAACTACGAATTTATTAATTTTATTCATGAGTTTAAAATTGGCTTGATAAAAAGAGGTGTCATCATACACAGGCCTAACAATTAGTGGGAACGATGAAATCAAGGTAATATCAAATGAAGTAGTATGAAGTAATCTGCAAGTGTATCAGTTTGAATACTGGTTGTTATTGGAAGGTTGAACAAATTTGGCAAACAAATTGGAATCAATAAACCAGTTTATTTCAGTACTTTGGTCGTTTCTTTCGGCTAACTCGTTGATATCTGTAGGCTTCAAAATGCGGGCTGGACAGGAATTTAAAAAGGCCTTCCATAATACCTGAAACTGGGAGACCTCTTTCTTCGTGTTATCGGGTGTTTTGAAGTCGGTCAAAAATATTAATAAGGGTCTCAATGTACTGGAACGGAGGATCTTCCAATCAAAAGAAGAAAAAACTTTTTCTTTGTCCTGCCATTCAAAATAATTTGGCTGGATCAAACACTTTCAAGCTGCCCAGACCAGAAATGAACAACTTGGATTGCCAAACGAGTAGGCAGCCAAAAATGCAGATGATAGGTAATACTCCGATCTTATACTTAATAATGTACTTCTCTGAAAGTTCTGCCGTACAGTAACCAGTCAAAAGTCTCTAGTTACAATCAGCTGTGGCTCACAGTGAGGGTCTGTCTCCTAGATAGCTTTACAAAGGTTTTACCACCGAAAAATTGACAATAGTCTTGAGGGTCCTTGTAAACAACTTTCGTATTCCAGCATACTTGCATCGTGTGCTTCAGGACTACCTTTCTGACTGCTGTCATCTTTATGAAACACGCGAATAGACCAGAAAGAAAAAGATAACATCAGGGGCTGCACAAGGATCTATCCTTGGCGTCGACCAATGGAAAATTAACTACGATGACATCCTACGTACAGAAATGGAAGCTGGTGTTTTCCTGGTGGGACTCGCTGATGATTTGGTGGCTGTGATTATAGCACAAACGTTAGAATGGATGGCGTCACACATTCTCTGTCATTGGCAATCCAAAATACAGAAGACATCCTCCTAACAACAAAGAAAATCGAACGAGTCCTCCCAGTGATTGTTGATGACCAGATCATCACAACGTCACCCAGAATAAAATACCTAGGAGCGATATAAGGCACCAAGTTAACGCTGGGAACACATCAATAATCCAGTGAAAAAAGCGTCTGCAGTTGTCTGCAGAAATTGAGCAAGCTAATTAAATTGAGATTTGCGTTTGGATAAAACCAAATTTTTTAAAAGAACCTTTTACAATTTAAAAAAAAAGACAGGTTCTTAGTAATTATTTTTGAGGAAGAAGTTTCAGTTTTGTGGGTCATGGAAGAACTGTTTTTCTTGTTCGTACAGCCCGCACAGAGATGATTATGAGTTAGCCAAAATAAACGTTGGTACTAGCTCAATAAATTGGTTTATTGAGCCCAATTTGTTTTCTTTTGTATCAGTAGACCCCTAAGAGCTGTGACCGACGGAACAAGATATGTTCGATGTGCACGACTCCAATTGGCACAGGACACCCCAATCTCAATAATATTTATCTTCTTCAGAATATTATCGTCTACGACAAGTCGAATGTTCCATTTTCAGACAGAGAATGACTCAACTAGGACCTTTTATCGTGTAAAAAAAACTTAATAAATCGTCAAGGGTTATTTGGCAACATACGAAAGGAGGAGACCGCAATTTAAATAACGCACGTGGTCTGAGTAGCTGCCTAGCGTGGGAAATGGGTGGCGAACGACCTAATTAGTAGTCCCCCATCTACAAACCACCTTCCTTTGTGCCGCAACGTCGAAGTTGTGAAATTCAAAACGACACACTGGTGACATCGAATTTACGAGGGAGCGCAGCCAATTCCTCAAACTAACTGGCGAATATAAGAGGTTGGGTGTTTAGTTCACAAGGTTTACACCCCCCTCTACTCTCTAGGGTAGCGAGTAACCACGCAATTCATCAGCAGTCAAATAACCTCGACATTAATAATTTTTTTAAAAAACTTTTTCCCATTCTGACTATTGAGAAATCAGCGTTCGACAAAGGCCACTCTAAAATACGAATACAATGTTGGTACGAGCAATGGGCCTCTACAGATCTAACCTATCCAAGACGAAGGAAGATTTTTAGGATTTGACAAAATTGTTCGTCTATTTAATGGAAATTGCTAGTATTTTACTTCCTCACTATCGAAGAATTAAAAGCCTTGAAGATTGAAAAATAAAAACTTCCACTCGCCTTTTGCGTCGGATCTGTTTCAGAGTTTTCTGAACAATTTTGGTTCCACGTCTGTCTCCCGATAGTGTATTCTTTATCCCAGAAACTACAGGTTTCAGTGTTATTGCAAACTAACTTTGAAATGGACCCCATCAAATTTCGTGACTCTCGTAAGAACAGTAATGTGAAGTGCTCAAACATCAATTTACTATGACCTGTCAACCCGATTTTGCTCAAACGCTGATGATAATTCAAGCTGGGTCTTAAAAAGAATCACACAGATTTCATCAAGACCGATCAGTAGAAGCCACAGTGTACGTGAAAAATTATCAACGTACTAACGAACGACTTCACCTTGCGGTTCTGAACCTTTCAAAAGCCTGTCAATATCATTGAATGGAGATAAAATTTGGTTTCTAGGAGGTTTTTTGGTTGAAAATGGCGATTCTGAAGACGAAAATATTGAGATTTAAGATTGATTGTTTTTTTTTTTTTGCTCAAAATCCTCTAGCTTCGTAGTTATGAAACACGTTTGTCTAGGCGTTGAACTACTCTGTGGAGTATTTTATTTTGCTCGATCGAGTACATAAATATCTTATAGTTCACCACGTTCAAAATTGGGTATTTAAGGTCATTTGTAATGGAAAATTAGAGTAAGTAGGTGCGTTTTTACACAAAAAGTGGTTCATACTTCAAAATGCCAAAAGAATGCTGCCAAATGGATTCCAAATTCGTGATCATTGACTCGACAAATTTTAGAAACCTAAAAACACTAAAAACCTCTGTGGGTGCCTACTTATGGCCATCTTTTGAGGGGTCAGGACCTCTGAGGCGACACTGACGAACGAACAAGATTTTTCAAAAGTTCTGTTCTCGACGTTTACTGTGCGTTCCTTGAAACGTAAAATATGTTATTTTCAGGAGAGTTGAATAATATCCAATGGTCCTGTTCAAATTCCCCTCGACCTTGGGTTCCTCTTTTCATCGTTATTTTCGATGATTCGGAGATATCCAAAAATGTAGAAACTGATGAAACAGCCTGAACAGAAAAAAATGGGAGAGCCGACTTAGTTTATATAAGACGAAGTGAATATAAACACGTGAGTGGATAAACATGTAGGATCTGACAGAGCTTTGATGGTGAAGAGACTGTTGAGAGGGGAGTGCGCCACTAGGCAAAGCCTCCAGAGGATGTGACGCCCGCGTCAATTTGTATCTTTTGAAGTGTAACTGGTGTCGAAAAGCTCTCGTGGAGGAAAATGAGGAGAAAACCTCTCTAAATCTTTGTGGGTGTGCGGGGAAGAACGAAAAAGCTGAAGAGATTGACTCATAACTACCACCACCTGGCTGCTAGCCATCTTCAACTAAGCTGTAAACCCCAAAAATACTTTGTGGGGATAATTAGCCATTTTGGCGGAACCCTTTCGTTTCGGCTCAAATGATTCACGGCTTTACTCGCGGTGGGATTGTGCAGACACCAGTCGCTGGCGGCGCGAACTGCGTGCCACATCGACGCCCGCTTGAGGCCCAATTACATCGAGCAGGTATGTGCGACTTTACCTCGTCAAGAGGAGTTTTGATAAGATGACGTTTTTATGCGAGTGTTTGCAAGTGAACTCACCCGAGCTGTTTACCTTTGAATCATTGAAAATTTCCACCTGACACATCACTAATCAACATCCAGTATAATCATCGCGGCTTGTCGGACCACCCATTTTCCTCAGCAAGTTATTCCATGGCCCTACCCAAAGACCCTCGTAAGCATTGGAACTTCACTTTATTTTTCGAATCTAATTAAAATCGAGACATTTTAATACGAATATCGGAGAATATTCCGGAAAGAACTTATCGCCATGCAAGCGTTAACTTATGTATAAGTGTGTATACACACTCTTTCAGTTAGCAAATTATGGTTCGTAGAAGTATTGAAACTCCTACGTTACTGGGACCTATTCCCAAAGACTTTTTCTCTGCACCCTTCAAATCCAGATATCACACTTTTCAAACCAATTTCTTTCAAAACCAACCCAATATTTTTGCCTTCATAATAATTACCATTCCTAGGAAAATTCCACCTTAGAACCAATCATAATATGTTTTAATATTCATTATTCCTTCTCGCAGTTTTGCTTTCAAGTATACCAAGGTAGCAGATACGTTATTTTCACAAAAAAATGTTCTCCGAAATCAAAATTTTCACTAGAGTTTTCTACGTATTAGACCTTCTTGAACAATTTTGGTTGGTGAGTGCGTCTGCTGTCATGAAATCCTTATAACGGGAAGAAGAAGTTATTAGAAGTTATTGCCCGGTTTCGCTGAGATTTTCAGGGATTGTGCGGGCTGGCGTACATGGAAATGGCGTATTGAGGGGGCCGTATGGAAATTATTGCCCCCGGATTAACATGCGGCAGTTATTGCCTCATTTATTGCGGCAGTTATTGCATGCACAAACTGACAAACCATGTAGCAGCCATAACTCCTACATTTTCCTCCCGATTTTGCTGACATTTTCAGAGATTGTGCGAATTAGCGTGTAGATCCCCAATGAAAATCATTGACCACAGATTGATAGTAGCCGCTGCGCATGCACAAACTGAAAAACCTTGTATACTCTTGCCTTTATTTAAAGAGCTCTGGACCGCGGGTTCCAAAACCCCTTCCCTGCCAAGAGGTGGCAACGTTGCAAGGTGCTCACCTTGGGGTCTCAACTCACAACCCTTCGCGGTCAAAACCCATCATCCCTCTTCCTTCTTCCTCTTCTATCAACATACAATTTAATTATTTATCGTTCGGTGAACATTTTTTGTAATTTAAATTCGTAACGTACTAATTATTCTGATGAAAATGAGTCCAAATTTCCTGTAATTCGGCGATGAGGGCGTAATTCGTTTGGGTGGATTGGCCGGGAGAGGGCTGCTGAGCTTTAATCGTACCTACCTCGAGTTTATACTCGATATGTTCAATTTTTCTCGCTGATCACGATTTTGGTGATGGGATGATCGAAATAATTTGTGAATCAAGTGTGCATTTGCAGAAGAGGGTAAACTGTTGGGGGGTTGGGAGGGTTCACGGGCGGAGGGGTCGCGCAGGTATACCTCGACCTTTCCTCCTATACCTTCCTTCGGCTCGGATTCTTGCAGCGATGCCGAACCTTCGGGGCCTTCAAAAATCCCAGAGCTCTTTAAATAAAGGCAAGAGTATAGCAGCCATTACGTCTACCCGAATTCGATGAAATTTTCAGGGGTTGTGCGAGATGACGTGTAGATGATCTCCTTTGAGGGTAGTGCAAGCTACTTAAAGATTGAAGTTTTGAGATTAACTACGAGTACTATGCAATGGATCATCTATACAATCGGGTTATGGATACGAAAAAGCTATATGCCATACCCATTTGGCAGACTTTTTCTCTCTTTTGCTAAGTGGCAAAAGTGGCAAAAGTCCAGCGTACGCCGTACGGCGGACGGACGGCCAAATTTTTATTCGATTTTTGGATTCTACGTACGTTGAAACGTAAACCATCAAATTTTGAGGGGGTGTTAAACAATTTTTTTTCTTGGTCGATTCCTAAGGTTCATTATTGAAAATAATAAACCAAATTTGGCCGTCCGTCCACCGTACGCGGCATTTTCCCCACTTAGCATTGACCGATTTTGATGAAATTTGGTATGTAGGCTCCATTTGGGGTCTAGTTGTGCCGTGAAGATGTTGGTTGATGTAGGTCAGTTCTAAGGGTTCCAAAATCAATGTTGAAATTTTGAAAACGCCCTAACTCAAAAAATTTTGATATAAAGGTATTGTTTTTCCATCACTTTAAGATAGTAATGAATTTTTAGAGACCTCGTGGAGCCCTTTAGGACAAACCGTTCGCTCCCTACGATAACTTAAGGGTTGGACTTACGATAAATCAGGAACACGACTGTAAATCGCAAAAGAGGCCTAATCCCCGTTCAAATTTTAGCTGACCGAAATGCGATCGATATTTTTTTTCATGTTGGATGGTTAGTGGCTTTGCAGACGAGTGATCTATATAGAAAAATAATAAACCATTGCGTAGTAATTTGCAGCGTTTTTTTTTTTTTTAATTGAAATGGGTTTCTACAACCTCGTAGCGAGTGATTCAATTAGTAGAACAACAATGTCATGGAAATTCATGCTAGTTTAGTTATTGACAGGGACGCTTCCTGCTTATCCATTACAGAAAGACACAAAACCGAAATTGTCCAAGAATCGTCAAAACGCACGTGGATCTTTCTTCTTCAAAGGACAATGGTTATGTCCTAGGAAATGAAATAAAAATGTAGAAATGTAACTCAAGTGGGATGTCTATGTAAGTTATTATACTTACAAAAATACAAAAAATTTGCTTGGTTTATGCACATAACATCAGTTTTCATTTTGAAATTGTATTTTTAATTAAGAACGACTCTTTTTTAAATTGATTTTTGACTTCATTTTCGAAAGTTGACGCCTGAGCATACTCAAAAAGTTCTGGTCAATCGAACTCTGATACTGACGCCGTTGTCTGATACTATCAAATTTTCGACCCCATTTTGGATAGGAAGATTTCTAGCGATTACCCCTTGCACCTTTGAGAATTCGCCAATCAAGTGATTTGTGGGGATTTAATTACTACGAGTACTTCCTCGTCATTTTCAAGGTATTTTTCCACGCTTGATCATTTGATGATACCTGGTTTTCACTTCGATTGTCGGATCTACAACTCTTGGAAGATTGATTGCGAATGGAAAAACTGATATCACCGCATGACTACTTGTGCAAATTTAAAAAAAATAGAGTCACAAGTTGAATACTGATTTTGGTTTGTTATTTTTAATAATAAACCTTTGGAAGTGGGCAAGGTAAAGAATGCACCCCCCCCCCCCCCGGCAAAATTAAATGGTTTACGTTTCAAGGTAAGTAGAATCTAATAATCAAATTCGCGGCACTTTGCCCAGTTCCCGTGGACCAATTTTGATGAACTTTGGGATACCGGCTTGCCGGCTCTATTTGAGGTCTAGTTGTGCCCCAGAGGTTTTGGTTATTGTGAATCACTTCCAAGGGGTAAAACATTATCAACTTGAATAGGTACTTTTGATACAAGTATTGTTTTATCATTATTTTGAAATAGCGACGATTTTTAAGACTTTTTTGACACCTACACGAGCTTTGTGGGAACAATAGTTTGCTAATAAGGATAATTCATTATTTTTATTAGTAAATATTATAACTAAGTTTTTTCACCAATTCAGAATAATGTTCAAGTTTTAGAAACGAATGAGACCATCCAGAGCCCGAGAACGATGAATCATGGTTAAATGAGAGCTGATTGCGTACAAGCCTCCTGAGGGTCCTTCAACCCTGCTTTACTCCCCAAGCTCCTACATATAAATGGTCCGTAAATGCGATTTTGCTTCCGAGTCTACCAAGGTAGCGGAAGCTTTATTTTCACTTTTCAAGGACGAAAAAAAAATTCTCCAAAATCAAAATTTTCACTCGCGTTTTGCGTTTTAGACCTTTCTGAACAATTTTGGTTCCGTGTCTGTGTGTCTGTCATGAATTCCTTGTAACGCGCATAACTATACGAAGTTATTGTCCGATTTCAATGAAATTTTCAGGGATTGTGCGGGTTGGTGTGTAGACGGTCCCCTATGAAATTCATCATCTCCGGACTGATAGAAGCGACTGCGCATGCGCAAACGTGAATTCCTTGTAACGGCCATAACTTCTACATTTTCCATCCGATTTCATGAAATTTTCAGGGTTGTTACAGATTAGTATTTAGATGGTCCCCTATGAAAATCACCACCTTCGGACTGATAGTAGCCACTGCGCATGCGCAAACGTGAATTTCCTTGTAACGGCCATAACTTCCACTTTTTCTACCCGATTTCGATGAAATTTTCAGGGATCATGCGGATTAGGTTGTAGATGGTCCCCTATGAAAATCACTACCTTCGGACTGATAGTAGCCACTGCGCATGCGCAAACGTGAATTCCTTGTAACGGCCATAACTTCTACATTTTCCATCCGATTTCAATGAAATTTTCAGGGATGTTACAGATTAACTTGTTTTGATGTTTTGAGATTAACTACTATGCATCGGATCATCTATACAATCGGGTTATGGATACGAGGAAGCTATGTGCCACACCCACTTGGCAGACGTTTTTTTTTGTTTTTCTGGTAAGTGCTTATTTTTGAAACGTAGATACGAGTACTATTAATGGGAAAGCCGAGTTCTTCGCAGACGGGCGATCTTTTCAAAAAAATGACAAACAGTTGTGTAATAATTTGCAACTTTTTGAAGATTTTGCGGTCCTATCGATTGATCCTGGTGAATGAGACATTGTCAATTTTTCTCTAACCACAGCGACCTCTTAAGTACGGTTGGAAAATATGACACGATTTAATTAACCTCCAGTATAATAGAATTTCCATAATCTTTTCTTGGACGCCTTCTATCAAGCATATCGATAACTCAATTTCACTATGGATCCTCTTTAATATCTATTCAAGACTTTTATTACACTGGAGCAATATTTCCAAGATTTCAATTTTAATTTTTGAGACATAGTTATACAAAATCAGGACAGTTTCAGTTCCTTGTCTTCCTAATGAATCAGAAGGAAGAGTCCCAGTCAAAAACTAAACTTGGGCAAATTACAATTTCATGACATTGATGTTCTAGTTAGACTCCTCAATGAATTTCGTTGCACCCAGCAGTTACTTTTTTTCAATCTATGTACGACGTTGTCTTGTGCAAGAATAAGTGGTCATAAGGGTCGAGGGCCCAAATTCGTTCCCCGAGGTTTTTTGATTGAAGGACGATTTGTATAGGTTCAAATAGGTTCTCAATTTCACAGATTTACCCTCAAAATTTCACTTGGTCGTTAAGACGGAAACATGATTGATTGTTCAATGACATTAATAATATATTTTGCCATGGTAATTGTTTCAGTGCGCTGAGTGGATTGCAACTTGTAGTGCCACCAAGATTCCTGTCAAGCCGTCGACGTCTACACCATGCTGACTGCTGTACTCACATACCCAAGAACAGAACTCGTTCGGTCCACCAAAATCTTAATTTTATTTATCTATATCTCATCGGTACCTACAGCGTTTTATTAGTAAAAACTGTATAAAAAGCTTAGCAGGTGGGCAGTTTAATTTTCCTGGTGATATTATTCCAACACCATTCAAGTTGGAAGTTTCGACGAATACTTTTGTACTCACCCTTGTATTATGTTATTTTGACTGGATACGTCGCACCATTCCTAAATATCTGACCAATAGGAAAAAGTCATTATTTCCAAGAGGAATGGGCAACCTAGAACCGTAGGCATATGTCTGCTAAGGGGGGGGGGGGGCAGTGTAAGGGCTACCAAGCTTCGTATCCTTCTATGACCCTTTCATAGGTGTTCATTATCTAACGAGAGAGTGGAGGAAGAATTCTCAATGCACAGGGTGAATACTGAACGAACAAGTTTTTTTTAGCAAGGTGGTCCGTGGAGCTCCCCAGTTTCTGCGGTCTACCCCATAACTCTGATATTCACCTCTAAACGGTACAGTTTCCGCCTTGCAAAGCATTCTTACGTACATCCATACCACTAGTATTAACGTGGGCGTAATTGAACTACATTTTCGTATGTGTATTGCAAAATATAATTTTTCAGTCGTGTGTAGTTTACTCGCCCTTTTTTTCCTTGAATTGTTATTTGGTCATCAAACTTCATGCGAAATCCAAAAACAAGAACACTGTTGAATTAAGCATAGAGCTTTTAAGAGCGCGTATTTCTCCGTAGCATTGCGCACAAAATGAGTTCATCCAAGATCATTATCTACAGAAATTTACACCTAATCTATTGGAGTTGTATAATCTAATGGTCTCATACCATACCCTAATTTCCTACCTATATTATTTCCAACAGCTCTATAATACATTGCCGAGTGAAATAACTACCTTAACAAACGATTCTTCATCTTTAAAATATCTGGGATTTCCAGGCTCCATTTCCAGAGAAATCTCTCAATGATCGCCTTTCTGAGCGGAAGCAAATACTGATGAATCCGCTCTTGAGAGACTTTCCTTCTTGGTGGAAATATCAGCCTCAGAGGCGCACTAGATGGAATGCTGGCCGCTAGAGCACCTCTGGAGCTTTTCCGTTAAAGAAGGGGCAACCGCTTAGACAGGTAGGTATGAGTTATGAATACAGAAGATGCCCGGTTACATCCCGTTCGTCTCTCCTTCCTCTTACCAGACGTCGATTCTGATTTAAAGATTTAAAGAAAAACAGGACTGGAGGACGGAGCAGCAGTTTGGCTTCCACAAGATTAAAGCCTCACACATTCACGCTCGCAAAAAAAACTTTCGGCAAGTCTATTACGTTTCGGCAACTACTGGAGTCCTTGTCCACCTTTCTTCCTTCTACAATGTTCAATAAAGTGTTTTTCTCTCAACAACAAAAAAAAAAAAAAAAAAAAACTCTGAACATCATTAAAAAAAAGGTTAATTCTTGAATTTATTTTAAACTTTGATTGGAACAAAAACTTGAAGATTCCATGAATCCAAAGCTCCTAGAGCTAAATTCTGGTTTAGTAAATTTGATCATATGAAGAAGGGATCTGTTCCACGTATATTTAAACCTTGTATTTGAAATAATGGTGGATGTTCTTTATGGAACACATATGGATCTCATATAGCTAATTGGTAGGTAGGTAGTAAATTATAATAATTGAAACTGATAATATTACGCTTTTCAAGGCTGAATTCTGTGACATCAACCGCTGGTTGATGAGGCCAATTATATAAAATAGACAACCCATGATTTTTTGGGGAAAAAACTGCAAACTATTTTACAATGTTTTATTATTTTACTGCATAGAACTCGGCTTGTCCATTAATACTTCTTAATAGCAATAACGTCGCTATCCGAGAGCTGTGAGCGCGTTCATTGCGAAATTTGATTCTTGGTTGCTAAGGAAGCCCAACTGAGTGAAATTAAATTCTATTCGAAGAAACACAACGTTTCTAATCGCTAACTCAATCCAAAGAATTTGATCAGCTGAAATATGAACGGATATTAGGCCTATTTCCGTCAGTGAACAACCTTTCGCAATTCAGACTCGTGTTTTCTATTTATTGAAAGTCCAACCCTTAAGTCTTCATGGGGAGCGAACGGTCTATCCGACAGAGCTCTGGGTAGTCTCATTCGATTCCGAAAATTCAATTGTTTTTTAAATTGGCGAAAAAATGATATTTTTATATCAAGAGTTTTCGAGAAAATTGCTCGGCAAAATAATAAACCAAAATAGCTATATTGGGTTGTAATCGGCAACACACGACATAGTATGTTGTCGACAAGCTATGTTGTTAAGACCCCTAAGGGTGGTTTATCCCCAAATTTACTACCTCGAAAACCCTGTGCTACTGACGAAGTGCGCTAACATCGTGAAAATGCAATCATTATTTCAATTTTATGGCTAGTAACATTTTAAAATAGGTTAAATTTGCTACAGTTTAAGACCAACTTGAGCTCTGTAGATTAAGTAATACCGGAGATACAGCCATTGAAAAATAGTTTCCAAAAAGAAATTCTTGTGAAGGTCGTGTTTTGAGTCTTTCTCATACGAAACTACTCATTTCAGAAAAAAGTGGCGAGAGAAGATTTGAAGAAATTGTAATCACCTTCAATTTGAAACTGTCATCATACTTGTAGCCATCATCAATTTTTCAAAATTATCAAAAAACAAAAAATATTAAATTAACATTTTTTGAGAAAATTAACCAAATTATGAACAATGGTATACTATTGGGAAAATATCGAACAATTTCGGAGATGGTGCTCAATTTTCTTGGATAAAATCATGAAAAGGAGTCCAAAACTGAAATAATTCTGTTCACTTTCAATAAGGAATTCATTTTTCCAGTTTCTATTTGCTTCATTAATAGCGAGAAATATTCAAAACCTATACATTATCCATAATTTTCCAAGAAATTCAGTATCTGCCACTAGTATCGATCTTGCTTTTCGGGCGCCAAAAGTCAAATAGCTTCACAGAGTGATAAATGTGATTTTCGCCAAACAAAATTCCAAAACCAAACGAAACTTGTGAAATTCTGTTAATAGCCGCAGAATTGAGTTTGTTAGGTGAGTTGTCGGAGTATAGTCGATGTTGTCCAGCCTATTGCAAAAGGAAACGTTAGATGCTTGGGAATGGACAGACGGGTAGCAGCTGGTAATTCGAGTGTTCGAAATGATTTTCAGAACATTTCCTAAGCTCAACAAAATCTGAATCGGGCACACTTTTCAGAATCCAAGATAAAAAAAGGCGATGGGTATAAAGGTCGAAGCAACAGACAATTACTTACAAGTCAGGACTCATCGGTTGTTCATTTCAAATGGGTTTTTCTGCCACGTAATTTTAAATAGAAGCCATCACAAGCCAATCAAGCTGCTTCTTGATTTAAAACAACTGGCTGAAAACATCGCATGAAACCAACCACCAATCACGCAGCCAATACATGGGACAAGTGGACAATTATTTAGAATCTGATGACTCCAGTCATCCCAATTCAGCTTGAAAAAAAGGCAAAACTGTTCTCATAAAATTCATGCTAGGACGATTATACTCATGGTGGACGGACACAGTCGAAGCAAACCAAACCCACATGGGAATTACCTGAGATTGCCAGCTAGGAGTCCCCCATCCTACTCCACAATGAGTCTTGCTCGTGTAGTCCTTGCTACGATGCTACCTTGTGTCCAGAAAATGAGATGAACGTATTGTCCACAAAGTTCGTCAGGTTCAATCCATCTTTTCTTCGTGTCCCTATACTCCTATTTTATCTATAAGTAGGTATTTACGTAACTTCAGTGTAAAAAGTTACTCTTCAACTTCTCTTTGCCCAGAAATAAAAAATATCATAAAAACTACATTGTACAATTTTTCGTGTGAGGGATTTGAAATTATTTTCCAAAACCTAAATTATTATACATGTCTTTCAGTACTATTGTTAATGTACGCTTTAAAAAACAAAAAAAAAAAAAAAAAAAACAAAAAACAACACGAGCAACATCTCGAAGAAAATAAGGGTTTTGTGCCATTAAATTTTGAGTTCTACAACTTTCACTTGACTAATCGGGTATCAATCAATAAAATGCCAAGTGGGTGACCTAGTGGGTGATACCTTAAGTTTGGACCAGAGCTACCGCACCTCGTTAGTAACATTATGGTGATTGGAAAAAACCTCTTCTCGCGTTGACAGGTTTGGACATAAAACAAGACAGGACAGATCAAATCAACTGTTTTTTGCTTCAACTGTCAGTTTGAAAAAGAAAAAAAACACATCAATAATGAAAAAACACATTCTTTTGGCAGTAATTTTTCAAAATATTCATGACATATCGACACTTTATATTTTGGTTATTTCAGGATTCACCGTACATAGGTATACTTATTTACAGCAACTCAATAAAAAAAATCAGGTTTGTGTCATGTTAGATTATGTGGTTCGGATCCTGTACCGAAGTTGCTTATTACATTATCAGTGTTGTTCCACGGATGAGTGTTTATGGTTGCCATTGTTTATGGTTCATTGTTTATACAGAAAACCAACCTTCGGAATCTTCTTTTTTCTCAGAGACTACTTTATCAACTGCTCTCGTCGATTCCACTCGCTGAGGCGCCCTTGCGCGTGCAGGCCGACCTGTTTAATATTTGACCATAAACATAATCGTGATATATTGGGAGAATATTTACATTGGAGAAATCCCATCATGACACTCAATAGTTGTGCACTTCCACACGAAACTTTGGTGCTCTTTCAAAATCTTTGGAAGAGTAGGATAAAACATCACACCCACGCACTGTTGATTCGAAGTACTCAATTCACTGTTTCAAGGAGGCGAATCAATGATAGTCCTCCTCAGACGAGTTCAGCATCACCACTGGATGGACCATAAGTCGATACCTCCTTCACTTGCTTGGAGCTGTAGTTTCATAAACGATGTCTAACACACACTGGTAAGAATGACAATAAAGTTGGCATGTTGGTATTGCAACATCTGGACGTCAACTGAGACTTTACTGTACGAAACCTACTACCTCTAGGAGTGGACGGTACTGCGTGCACACACTCTACCTCGTAAGTAGGTACCTAGTTCGGTGTTCATGGTAGGTGAACTGGTAGAGATAGGTACTTTAGTGGTTTTATTAACGTAAATACAAATCAATAGTGAGTAACATGAATTGTAATCAAGTAAAAACCAAAAATTCAACTTACTGTTCATTCACGGTTCGATTACAATTACAATTACAACCCAGGTTGAGGAGAATTGAGCTCATTCGATTTAGAGGCACAATCTATTACAGTATTATTATTATCTCTTTATACTTTTGAGTAGGTTGATATGGTTGATGATATGAGTAGGTTATGTTCGGCTATTTAGTCAACAAGGTAGTTGTCAGTCATATCCGATGGGTACCGACACTCAAGTGCTGAGTGCATTTTTCTCCCACTGGGTGAAGAGCTAATTGAACTTTGCACATGGTGGAGTGACCTTTTCCAAATGGCAGATGAGGGTCAGTGAACGACCCTCAGTTTGTGGACAGCTCTGATACCTAAATGCGCCACAACATGACTTTGGTCGCAATTTGACGGATCGGGATATTTTCTAAAGTTGTATTTCCTTAAAGAGATCTCTGTCAAATGTTGGACTTCGAAGGAATCTCTTAGACGTTTCAGTGCAAGACGTTCCAGAGGATATGTGTAAAAACGAAGAAAAGTGCAGGGAACTGGCTGTGGTTAAATGCGTTTAAAATTACTTTCACACAAAAAAATATGTATCCTTCAATTTTATGGTTTTTTTGAGCTCCATACTTGTTTTTACATCAAAAATGCTTTAGAATCGAGAAGATTATTGGGTTTAAGTGATAATTATGATGTTCAAGGACCGGTCTAGCAAATTACTTGTTTTTCGGTCTGTGGACCCCCGATTACCCAAAAGAAGATGTACTATTAATAATTTTCCATTTTACGAACGGCCAAAATAAATATGGCCACAAACCGTAATTCTCAGACAGGGCACTAATTTCATTGTTTTGAATACTTTGCGAATTGATGCATTTGAAATTTTTTGGGTACTCAATCTACCAGTGATGTCGGTTCATTGAAACCAAAGAGAACCTGTGTAATATTTTGGAATATTTTGAAATATTCAATAAGCATTTTCGGTAAACATGTATTTAGAATACCCGGTTCTAGTTTTACAATCCAAAACAAATCTATACAAGCATGAAGAACTATGTTTTTGTTCCAAACGAGGTGATTTTTCATACATTGGGTGTAGATCGTCCACAATCTGGGTATCAGTGTATGTCCACATACCTACCTACTGACAAGACTGCACTTTTTCGAGAATATTTTGATTTTGAAAATATGATATTCAATCTGTTGATATTCATACTATTGCATACATTTTGGTCTTGGTTGTTCAAGTAGCCGTGTAAAGAAAATTGATCAAAAACAGATAAATAAAGGCTCTGGAATTTGGAATGTATTTTTGAATTTGAAATTTTAAGAGCAACTTCCTGAATTGTTCGTAGAATGAACGATTCACACTAACTGAAACTCATCCTTCTACAACTCTTGAATAACTTTTAACTTTACATGTAAAATCGAATATTTGGCATTCAGCACATGTAAGTATACGGTTTGCCATCGATATGCACTTTTCATCAGTTAGCTCAGCAGCGTGAAGCCGTGACTTTATAGATAGAAAAATAGAAGGAGAAAGTTGAAAGAATAGGAGAAAAAGATATAAATCACTCACGCTACCATTCCTGATTACCATAACTACCATTCTAAAGATTGTTGTCTCGTAGTAATCGTTTTTCTTTCTCATGTTTCTGTAACATGACCCAGTGACGATTTTGGAGATCAGCTTTGAAATTGAATGGGCACGTTTCGCAACATAAAACGACACTTGGCATCATTTTCACGTCCATAACTGTTCAGAAAGATAACGAAAACGAATAAGAGAAACGAAAACGATTACGAGACAACAATCTTTAGAATGGTAGTTATGGTAATCAGGAATGGTAGTTCGTTGAAGTGGCGGGAGGTAGCGCTGAAACCCGACAATGATTGTTGGGGGCTGGACTCTCATCACTGAGTCTTAGAAATCTTGAGGAAAAATATAAAAAAGAGTTTGAAATCATTCACCGACAACAGCCCTTGCAGTTATGACACTTTTATCTAAAGCGACTTTGACTGAGCGGATAAAGTTTAAACTGACCACTGTATTTCTGTACGAGTATTTCAAAGTACTGATGAGCACGTTCAATTGTACCCCTAACTAGGGACACACACAGTTTACACTAAGTATTCCTGAAGCTGAACGTTTGGAGACGGAAAGAAGGTGTTCCAGAAGAATGGTTTTCTTTAGGGGGTCTCAGTCGGTCGCCGTTTGTTTTTAGTATTTACCGAAATTGAAGGCGCACGAACTTAAAAAGTTGTACCTAAATTTGAAATTTTAAAGGATATTAGAAATTCTTTAGTGCACGGCCCAAGGGAATTGAAAGACTGAAATATTGCTGCCGAAATCATCAAAATCGAACAAGGATTGCCAAAGAAAAATGGGAAAAACTATTGAATAATCTGTTTTCCTATATTTCCCTGGCAATTATTGTTAGATTTTGATGATTCCAGCGGCAATCTTCCAGTTTTTCAATTCCCATGGCCCATGCACTAATGAATTTCTAAAATCCTTTAAAATGTCAAATTTAGCTACATTTTATGGGAAAAACATAACTGAATTGAGTAACGGGTTTTCCCATTTTTCACTGGCAATTATTGTTCGAATTTGATGATTCCTGCGGCAATATTTCAGTTTTCCAATTCCCTTGGGCCGTGCACTAATGAATTTTTAAAATCCTCTAAAATTTCAAATTTAGGTACAACTTTTTAAGCTTTTACGCCTTCAATTTCGTGAAATACTAACCCGGAACGAGGGATCAACGGCGACCGACTGAGATCCCCTTACACCGACTGAGACCCCCCGCTACACTGATGAAATAGTTAAAAATAGATCGAATATGCTCCACTCCACCATAAGAAAAAAACATACCAATTAAATTAGTTCACATTGTAATATAGTCAATGTGACAAGGTATTGACAGGTTTAATAATCCAATCGTGAATGAACATAATGGTTAGATCTACTTCAGCGCTGCGTTCAGAAAATTTCCTCGCCGAATGTTGCTTGTGTTTGAGGAAATCAAAAACTTGATACAAAATTGTAGAATAAGGTAGATTGTTAATGAATGGTGGTGATAACGTGATTTGAGACAATGGAGAACTGACCTAAGACAAAGAACTGTTATTTATGGTAGGATAATCCATTTTTCTTGGATTATTGAACATTGCTTCGTTGAGCAGCAGCAACCCATTACTATTGGTTCAAACGGTGGCTAGTCAATTCTCTATTGTCTTTAGTGATGGACACTTTTTTCACCATCATGACGTGTTCTAACGATCAGTGGTGTTATCAACTAAGATGTCACAGCTGCATTTGATACGAACCTTTGATATCACTCGTCAAAATACCAAATCAACTAATATTATCTACATGAAGGAGTTTTACAGTTTTAATCACACAGTGTTGTGTTCAGTCAGGAATGTTAATCTCATGGAAACGGAAAATTTGTTGCGGAGTCAATTTGAAAGAAGGAAACTCAATAAAGGCAATCAATCATTCATTTTGTATTATTTGTAAAATACAGATATATCAATGTAAAAGTTTACTGTTTACAGAAAAACCATTTCAAACGAATTTTGCTTTTATTATAATTTTTATGTGTATTTTATAGATTTTGTAAGAAGAAAGTAAACGGGCTGCCCACGAGTTACAAAACAATGAATCAAGAAAAAGAAAGGAGAGAGTAATTTTTTGTGTTTGAAAGGTCAGTGCAAAAAGGTATTTATTTGGTTTCAGATGATTGTTGGGATTCACCTGTGGGGAGGAGGAGAGCGTCGTCGTTGCGGGGATGGACGTTCTTGGAGTAGTAGGACCTGAATTTGATCTCATCGCCGATGTCGCGGGTCTCGTCGCTGTAGAGGTGCTTCCTCCGTGGGTAGCCGCGGCCTCCAGCGTAGCTCATGCATGCCAGGTGTCCACGACCTGGAAAACACGTCGCCGACGTGAATTACTTCGTCCTGCTTCGACCCAAGGAAGTCCATTTGTACAACATGAACGATGGAGTGGATTTTCGAAGGAATACCTATTTCAAATGATTTTCTGCTTTCAAACACAAATTTCAGTGCTAAGCCCCTTTTTCAGAATAAAAATGACCATACCGTTGGAAAGCTGAGATTTTTGCGCACCTTTTAGGCCTACAGGTAAAAATTAACATGCCGGATTCCAGAACCTTGGTATCGTTTGAAAAAAGATGGGATTTCCAAGTTCTGAACAATTTTTCGTTTCAGATCCAATTTTGACCATTTTTCCCAATTTACAAAAATATTTTTTTCCATCAAGGAGATAAAAAATTTTACGCTCTTTCCAACGGTGTGATCTGTTTAAATTTTCATGAAAATTCAGTGAGTTATAGCCTTAGTGGGGCTTATCACAGAAATTTGTGTTTTAAAGCAGAAAATCATTTAAAATAGGTATTCCTTCGAAAATCCACTCCATCATTCATGTTGTACAAATGGAGTAAGTGTGATAAGGTCGAAAACTCGAAAAAAAATTTAAAAGTGAAATAACTCGGAAAAATAAGTGCTGGGAGACATTTTTTGTTGCAAATTAGTTGTAGAATCGAACCCTGCCCGGTGGTGTGCGGGAATGGGTGACACCATGTATAAATCGTTTATGAAAGTAACTTGTCGACGATTTTTTTTCAAGCCGAGGTACTTGCAATCGATGTCTGCGCTGGGGAGAGTCTGCGGAGGGGACACAATGGTGTACACATCCGCATTCTCTCGGACAGCCAGGCTGCGATGAAGGCCTTGGCAGCTTCCACCATTAACTCTAAGTTAGTGTGGGATTGTTACCATAACCTCTGCTCCCTGTCACAACGCAACAGGGTTTCCCTGGAGTGGGTGGCGGGGCATAGTGGGGTGATGGGAAACGAGAATGCTGATGCGCTGGCCAGAAAAGGCTCACTGACTCCGTTCATTGGTCCGGAGCCGGCCGTCGGCATTCCCAAATCCTCCTTCAGGGCGACCATAAATCGGTGGGTCACAAACCAAACCACAAGAAGATGGTCAAACCTGGGAGGACATGCTCTAAGTAAGCGCATGGTGGCCAAACCTAACCCCAGCGCCTCTGAGGAGCTGCTGCGGCTAAGCCGCAGGGAAATCAGGCTAGTGGTTGATCTGGTAACAGGCTTCACCCCACTCCGATTCCACCTTAACCGCATTGGGGTGACGCAAGATACAACCCTATGCAGGCTATGTGGTGAGGCTGAAGAAAAGGCCTCCCACATAATTTTTGATTGCCAAGCCCTATCAACCCGCAGGTTCCAACTCTTTGGGTCACCCACACCCATGGAGGCATTCCCCTGCACTAACCTAGCCAAACCACTACTGGCCCTTACCAAAGGGCTGGGACTGTTTGACTAGACAATAGAATCTGCGGAGAAGCACAATAAGCCACCAGGCTTCAGTGCTTTTGGGCTCCCCTCACCCTGATCCGCAGATTCAGGTACAATCTACAATCTACAACTTGTCGACAGTCACAGTGCAAATCAACGTATGTTTGGATTCGCGATTAATACACCACTATATGTATACACCAATCATTCTAAATAATGTGATTTAGGAAGACCTTTTCAAATTTTGTTTTTCTAATATACGTGGTTTTGCATCGTAACTGTCAATATTTTATTGTGAATAGAAGTTTATTACCGATGGTGGCTCGTGAAGGTTCCGTGTAGTAAGACATGCACTGGATGTTGGTCGGGATATCGGAATATTTGGAGACGTACCTTCCCTCTGGAGCATAACGGTCATAAGCCCTGTTAGAAATAAAGAAGCCATCGTTAGTTAATCTTTGATGAACACTTACTTACTCGTAACTAATTTCATAACAGGGTCCTGTCCCACACAATTTTAGTAATCTCAATATTACACGTTGATGTTGAGAATGCAACTCCTGTTGTTAGAACGTCCCACAGTAAGACTTGGGCGTCCTTATGCGATTAATCTGGGGTAAAGTTGAACTACACTCGCCAGAAAAAATAACCACATACTAGTCTGTTTAGACTACTCTGAATCCAAATTCGCAAAAGAACCATAGATCTGTGTGTGTCTGTGTGTGTGTGTGTGAAAAATCTTGTGTACTCTGCCCAGCCCAAAGTTTTCAACCAATTTTTATGGTTCTATTTTGTTTGCGTTTTAAGGGGTGGAGGGGGGTTAATGCTTGAAAAACGGGCGTTTTCGGGCATAATCTTGTGCACTCTGCCCAGACCTCAATTTCCAACCGATTTCCTTTTTTTTCGACGCTTAAATCTATCAAATTGAGGGCAAATTCTCAATATACCTTTGCATTTTCATGTATTGTTCTTGTACCACCATGGAACTAATTAGTGGTGCCACCATGGTGCAAGGACACCAGAAACCGTATTTTTCGTGATTTATTGTGTATTTCACCTTGAATACGGATGTGAACTTCTTCCGACTGCCTACCAAAACTAACAGACGAAAGTTCAACGTTACGACGTATGGCAACTTTGATGTCAGACTGGAAGGGGGGGGGGGGGGTAAACTCGAATTCGCATGTTGGTTATCGTTGATTATGGGTTTTAAATACTGTTACAATTCGAGGCTCTATGGTTGATAAGGGGGAGGAATGGTCCCCTATTTCTAACTCAAAATAGTAACTAAATTATATTGGGTGAAACTGTTTTGTGCAGCAGGAAGGTAAATAAAAATTCGTGTTTTATCGCTTCCCTACTGATTCAAATCGACCTAATGCTTATCCTATGGGACGTTCCCTGGAATGCATGCATTACTAAAAAACATGTTTGTTTTGAATGTTATTTCATCATGTGGAATATCATTATGTATTTTTCACTTCTCACAGCAACCATGGTTCTGGAAATCCAGAAAGATGAGACACACTCAATAAGAACTAGTTGAATCGTTTCCTGGGTTGGGTTTCTTTCTTTCTGGGTATGACCGTAATGATATGACCAAATAATGGAGTCCAAGGGTTTCACGGAAATTCATGCTCGCAAACGATCCGTTTGTGTTTCATAAGGTGCCTTCTAACAAACCCCGATTGCGCGTCTGCGTGGGCTGTTTTCTAGGGATTTTTTCATCCTTGAAAAGTGAAAACAAAGAAAAAAAAGTCCTCCGTTGTTATTTACAGTAACTCTATTGTTACGGTTGAAAAAAATTATACTGAAAGCTTCCCCTACCTTGGTAGACTCGGAGGCAAAAAATAATAATAGAAAACCTGCAAATTATTACACAAAGGTTTATTATTTTTCTATATAGATCACTCGTCTGCAAAGAACACGGCTTTGCGATTGCTACAACCAACCAACTTGAAGAAAAACATCGATTGCATTCTTTAGCGATTCACACTCGTATTTCTGATTTATCGTAAGTCCAGCCCTTGAATTCTCGTAGGGAACGAACGGTTTGTCCTACAGGGCTCCGCGTGGTCTCTAAAAATTCTAAAAATTCTGTAATATCTTAAATTTATGGAAAAACAATACCTTTATATCAACATTATTTGAGTTAGGGCGTTTTCAAAATTTCAAAATTAATTTTTCTACCCTTAGAAGTGACCTACATCAACCAAAATCTTCGGTACACAACTAGACCCTAAATGGAGCCTACATACCAAATTTCATCAAAATCGGTCAATGCTGAGTGGGGAAAGTGCCGCGTACGGCGGACGACGGACGGACGGCCAAATTTTAATTCGATTTTTGGATTCTACGTACCTTGAAACGTAAACCAACAAATTTTGAGGGGAGTTAAAAAAATTTTCTTCATGGTCGATTCCAAAGGTTCATTATTGCAAATAATAAATCAAAAGGGCTAATGGCATTTCTAGGGCAAGATTTGATTGAAAATGTGAATCATGCTGCTAATTGGGGGTCAGCTGTGGCCTCGCTCGCTACGTCACGCGCCTTTAGCGACGAGTCTCGGACCGGCTACTGCCGGCAAGTTGTGTGTTCGAGTCTCGCAGCGAGGGCGTTTTTTCGTGCGTCCCGGGCTCAGCCCCCCTCGTCCTAACCCAGGGAAGCCATGAGTGAAATCATCAGAACAAATTCTGATCTTCCCGTTGGATGACAGCTGATGGCGTCCGCGACGCCAGGAATGGCTGTCGGACGAAACTCCAACCTAAAATGATTATTTACTTTACTTTGCTTTTTACTTTACTCATGCTGCTAATTTACAGTAAACAATGAATGCAATTGGGTGATACAAATAACGGGAAAAATCCCTTATGAGAGTTTTTCCCCAAGGTGGGGAATGATGTGCCGATTGATGCATTCGAGCCATTTAACCTGATCGAATGATCGCTTGAGGGTTGTTTTCATGTTCTCTGGCCTCATCCTGACTAATTGAATTACTGAGGAAGTATGTGGACAATATTACACGGTGAATAATGATCAAGCGTTTTCGAGATACTTACGTTATTACCCGGATGGGAAGACGGGAAGTTTCGTGAGGCACGTTCGTGTGGCAGTAACGGATGAGCTTGTCAGCTGCAGCTCGGATGTGTTTGGCTTCATCGTCAAAGTCCTTGAAATATCAGCGAGAAGGAAAAAATTAGTACAAACATAGCATGGTTCTGCCTAAATAAAGCTGTTGTAAATAATTCATATAACGTCACTATGTATTTTGCACCAAATTCCATACTTTCTATCCGGGTTGATTAATTTCTATCAAATAACTACATTTCACACGGAATGAAGTAAGTCAAATGGGCTACAATTTAAAAAACTTTCAACTACGCTATCAATCATACCGTTTGGAGGTTTCACTTGAAAAATACTACCAATACAAAACTAGATACGCTACACTCATCTACCTGTGATCACACTAATGTACCATTTACACACATTGGTTTCGTAGGTTACCCTTCTTCTTGTGGACTGGATGCTCGCTGACACTCGTATCTCAAAATAAAATGAAAAATGTTTTACATAAATATTTTAAGAATCTAGAATTTTGGTAAGCAGTGAAACTGGTGTATTTTCTGTGAAACTGATATCTCACTAGTGGATTTCTATGAAAGATTTTATTTGAAAAATCAATTCAATTTGTGCACAACAGAATCGCTTTTTATTTCAATACCTAACTAGTCCTACCGATTTTAAAAATTAAACTGGAATCGCATTTACAAACTTATTGTTTTCTCTTACGATTTTTAAAACTGGCAATTATACTGAACCACAGGAAGTCAATAAGTAATAAATCCATGGATCGAGCGAATTGCGCTAAATTTTTTCAAAATGTGTATTTTTTTAAAACGGGCTAGCCAAAAAATGAAAGTAATCCTGTAAAAAAAAGTAAATATCTCAATTTTATGGTCGACGATGCAACTACAAATTTATCCGTTTCCACATTTTTCTCAAATTACTTGAATTATTGAGAGCTTGAATCAAATGCCAACAATAATAAAAAATGAATGAGAAAAGGTAAAAACCGCGTAATGAGACTGCCGTAATGACACGGGTGCATGTTTCAAGATGTGGCTGTTAAGTGGACTTGAAAAACCAAGGAACATTTCAAACACTTCCTTTCTATATCAACATTCTATATTTTATATTCTTCATTGTAATGTCATACTTTGTCAACAAGATAGAACTTTTAGTTAACATGAAATTATGAGGAAGAGATTGAAGTGTTTTCCCATTGGCCTCCGATCCAGTATGTCACAACGTTTTCATTCATAAGATGGTGTACGAGTATAACTCATAATATGAGTTATACAGCTATTATATGAGTTATACAGATATTATCTGCCTACATCACTGATCCTCGTGGAAAATTGCAACGTAATCGACATGCTGTGTAATAAATGGGATCTTGCAATGTGTGTACGTAGACAAACAGAATTATTAAATGAGATAATTTATGAGTTCCTTCCCACAGTAGATTATCACAAAACTATAAATCAAAATCAAGTAAAAAATTTCACGTATCTTCACGCTTCCATTCCACATTTTGTTGAACAAATGAAGTCAACTACCATTAGTAATAATCCACTTCATTATTGACAAGTAACTTAATGGAATGACAACGAATAAGTACTTATTAACGTGGGTACTTATGTGATATTCATGAAGTTGTAAGTACACTTATTTCTAGAACATAGTAACAAGTTTCAACTCAGAGGCGTCTTGAAACAAAAGGGCAATGTTCTCTAATTCCGATAGGTCATATTCTGCAATTCGTACCTGACCGTATAGAGAGGTTATTTAAAAGAGTCTCAGTCGGTTCGTTCCTCGTTCCGGATCAGTATTTCGCGGAATTGATGGGGCAAAACTGAAAAAGTTGTACCTAAATTTGAAATTTTAAAGGATTTTAAAAATTCATTAGTGTACGGCCCAAGGGAATTGGAAAACTGAAATATTGCCGCAGGAATCATCAAATTCGAACAATAATTGCCAGTGAAAACGCTGCAAATTATTACACAATGGTTTATTATTTTTCTATATAGATCACTCGTCTACAAAATCACCAATCATCCAATATGAAGAGAAAAAAAAAAAAAAATAAGTAAAAATTTAAAAAAAACCAAAAAAAAAATTGAAAAAAATGCAGAAAAAAAAATCACCAACCATCGATCGCATTTCGGTCAGCTCTAATTTGAACGGAGATTAGGCCTCTTTTGCGATTCACACTCGTGTTTTGATTTATACATATATATTTCAATATAAACCCTTAAATTTTCGTAGGGAGCGAACGGTTTGTCCTACAGAGCTCCGCGTGGTCTCAAAAAATTCTGAAAATTCTATAGAATCTTAAATTGAAGGAAAAACAATACCTTTGTATCGAAATTTTTTGAGTTAGGGCGTTTTCAAAATTTCAAAATTGATTTTGGAACCCTTAGAAGTGACCTACATCAACCAAAAGCTTCGGGGCACAACTAGACCCCAAATGGAGCCTACATACCAAATTTCATCAAAGTCGGTCAATGCTAAGTGGCAAAAGTGCCGCGTACGGCGGACGGACGGCCAAATTTTTATTCGATTTTTGGATTCTACGTACCTTGAAACGTAAACCATCAAATTTTGAGGGGGTGTTAAAATTTCTTTTTTCTTGGTCGATTCCAAAGGTTCATTATTGAAAATAATAAACCAAAATGGGAAAACCCGTTAGTCAATTCAGTTATGTTTTTCCCATAAAATGTAGCTAAATTTGACATTTCAAAGGATTTTAGAAATTCATTAGTGCATGGGCCTAGAAAATTAAAAAACTGAAAGATTGCCACTGGAATCACCAAGATCAAACAATTATTGCCAGAGAAATATGAGAAAACCCGTTTATTCAGTTTGGTTTTTCCCATATTTTTCTGGCAATTATTGTTCGATTTTGATGATTCCAGCGGCAATATTTCAGTTTTTCAATTCCGTAGGGCCATGCACTAATGAATGTCTAAAATCCTGTAAAATTTCAAATTTAGGTACAACTTTTTTGGCGTTCGCCCCTTCAATTTTGCGAAATACTGACCCGGAACGAGGAACGAACGGCGACCGACTGAGAACCCTTAACTAGCACAAAGTTGGCCCTCCAACCATGGCAGAGACACTGGAGTTGAAACTGGTAACTTGAATTATTATGTAGTTATTATTAGAAAAAAGTAATAGAATAAGGGTAGAAGCAATTATTGACGAAATAGCGTTTTGTGCATTAAGCGAGATCATGATTACTGAAAGACGAAAAGGCGGATACGAAACAGTAGTGGAACCGAGACAACCATGGAAAGAAGACCTGTAATGACGACGTGCTACCACAGGGTGTTCCAAATCCTAAAATATGCAACTGGAATGAAAAATTTGCAGTTATTTCTCATTGAATGTAAGCAGAAACTCTCAAAACATACACTTACGTAGGTACAGTAACTTCCAAAATATTCAATTCTTTTGAGTCAACTCCAAATATGAATTTTTAAAACATGGGTAGTCATTGGGAGCCATGTTCGTTTCTCAATTTATTTTACATTCATCAGGCAAAAAAAAAAAAAAAAAATGTTGTGCTTTATCAGTCTACAGGAAGTTTTTGTTACATTTTTAAACTCTTGGGAAATGTTTATAATACAAATAATGAGTAACAGATCAATTATGCTAAACCGATCAAATAATGAGGATTTCGATGAAATCCTACCAACAGGAGCACATGTTACTGGCACCTTGGAGCACAAAATGTTACTGCAATTAAATTTCTGCTGATCGTTACAAAGCTATCAAAACGGGTTAGGTTCTACGTTTCCTCTAAACTTTCTCCCTATGTAATTTGGATTGAAGGAGCGATTCTTGGAACACCCTGCACGTAACAAAACCACAGCATTCCATATGGAAGCAACAGCGAATTACATACAGAGGATGAAACGGAGCAGTAAAACCAGCGAAACCATACGATCAGAAAATGGAAAGCTGAGTCACCATGAAGCAACGGAAAATTTCCCATAATGAAAGTCAGAAGAAGGTAAGCGATTTGAAGCAGAAAGCAACTTATGAATTGTACAGAGTTCGGACTGAACAACCAGCGATACAAAAACACACCTACAGTAAGATGTACTGATGTGTACTCAAAAAATGTGTAATCCATTTAAAAAAATATATTTTCGATTTTTAACCCTGGAAATGTTTCAAATTTGAATGATAAAAAAGAGCAAAATCACCATTTTTCAATTTTCATAGGTGCCGCTACAGTTCAAATTCGACTTGTAAAAAATTTTATCGAATATTTTTGTTATATCAATCCAGTTTTTAAACACCCTGTTGAGCTTAGGAACTGATAAATTGTTTAGGATTTGATTTGAATACGTTTATGACTATCTGAAATGCCTCTAATAGCTAGTGCAAATATACATTATAGCTGATTAATACGATATTAATACATTTAACCTTTTATGAATGCTTTTAATTAAAATTTAAATATATACGAGTATATAAATGAAAAAATGATATATATTTTTGTTTAATTTTTACTATGTAGGTACGTTATGTAGATATTCGAAAAGAATATTTTGGTGTTTTTAGTATAAATGAGCAACTCATCAGTTAGGGATTTTTGGCATAGTTAGATACCTATCCACCGCATACTACGATCAATGGAAATGAAGATTGATAGTTACTGGCTGTTATGTTGATGCCTCAGAATGATGATCACCTGTACTCTTTTGTTTAATATGTACATTACAGGGATTCATTTTTGAAGCTTTTATAGTAGTCATCAACCTATAATGACTCAGGGTGAGAATGAAGCGAGAAGGCGAATATTATGCTTAGTGCAAGCGAGGCCAAAGCAGTTGAACTACGGATTAGCTGACGTATCAATTTGACGTAGGTACCACGAGCGGCCTGGAGCAAAGGAAGTCCTCAGTGGGAACGTAGGCGATGTGGGGGCGGTGTCTGTTCTGGATTCTGTTCAGCTCTCCCAGCAGGATGGACATCCTGACTTTGGAGTGAGTCCCTGGAGGTGCGATAGCTCCTCTTATGGACATGCAAGGTCGCCATCCCTGCAAATTTCCAACTAGTCAAAAAAACTGGTACAATCTTCCCTGCTCCAATGCTGACAGGTTTGAGCTATTTCTACATCCAAGCTTCCACAAGTTCAAGGACTCAACTTGTTTATACAGGGTGTGGCAGAGGAATATGGGGTTTTTCAAAAAATCGTAACTTCGTTAATTTTTCTAAAATCAAGGTTTGATAGATATCAGGACATTGGGATTTACCATTTGAGAATAGTGGGTATGGAAAATTACATCAGACATGTGATGCCCGTTTTCGTTTAGGCAGTTATGTAGCCATTCACGGAAATTGGGATCTACTCTTCCCAGTGGGTCTGCATTTGATGTTCGATTGACGCCTTCATTTCCTGAAATGTGCGTGGTTAAACCTTATTTTTTAATCTCTTAAAACATATGACTTGAGATAGTCCCACCGAGGAGGCCATAAAACATCACCAAATCTTGGATTGAAGTGGTTGGTGAACAGGGGACGAATACAGCCATCGTTGCCCAAGCTGTGTGTGCCGTGGCACCGTCTTGCTGTAACCCAAGGCCGTAGCTAAGGGGGTCCTAATATGAATCCTACGTAAAGAATCCGATAATATTGAAATGCACGTACGTTTTTTTTACTGTAGTGTCTCTCAAAAACACTAACTGGTCAAAAAATATAAAATTTTAGAAAATTATCATAAATTTTGCTTTGACAATCAGATTTTCTCAAAATATGTTTGTTTAACAATAGGGAAGTGGGTCATTGTTAGGTACCCAACGGCACACTTAGTTTTACATTTATACGGCAAAGTTATGGTAAAATGAAAAAATCTTGGGAAAACTAGAGTTTAAAACGAAATTGTGGAGAGACATTTTTCGTAAAAAATTTGTTGTAGATTGTATCATTCATTTTGCCCCCCCACAGGCCAGCTGAAACCATACACCATAACGAACGATTCACCTAATATTCCCTAGTATTCTCAAATGGTGAATCTTTACAAATGTTCTGATATCGATAAAATCCTTTTTTTACAAAATAAACGAAGTTATTATTATTTAAAAAAAAACGCTATTCCTGTGCCGTACCCTATACTTTAACTTCAATACAGGATAATGATGGCTTTGTTTTTTTTTTCCTTAAAACACACTAAGCTATATTGGAGAACAACAATTTAAGAACAAGAAAGAATGCGTCTAAATTACTCCCGCAGATCTTGAAATTATAGCTCATAAATTTATATTCACAGATGGTGACATGACTACAACGCTGTACATAAATGCTATGACCATTAAGATAAGATGTCTGTATCTATTACGATAATTCCTCTGAATGGTAATACATGGTACCAACATAATTAACATTACGAAAACTAAGTTTTATTGCTCGGCTCCAACTTTGAACTAAACTACCAATAAATGAAGATCTGTATCAATAGGTAAGTGTTTTTATTTATTTATTACTATTATTATTTTTTTGTTTTTCTTCAAACAATAGGGTTTGGAGTTCTAAACTAAATTATCACCCTCAAAATTATACCAAGATTAAATAGCAAATTTGTTACCTTGACAACAAATTTTGTCATTATGACGTGCGAAGATTTACTCCTCACTCAAACATGAGGCAATCTACTCAGGACCTGTTCGAGAAATATGCGTGACTGTGGGGTTCTAGTAACACGACAGACACGGTTGAAAAAAATAAGTATTATTGGAGCAAGATCAAAGGAAGACTTTTAGTTTTAAGAAAACCGAAATTTGTAATTAAACAAAATGAGAGCCCACCACTCCAAGTCCTATGTATGAAACCGAACTTTAGAATGGAGTGTCTGTCTATCCACGGACCCAGTACTTGTGGAAACTACTAAGTTTTGTTTCAAACCATAATACGAAATGTGAAATGTGTGTGTTAAATTAATATTTATAAATGATTCTGCGCGAATCGGGAGAGATAATTATCGTCATCATCTTGTCATAAAGTGTTTTGAAATGAGATTCTTCCAGTTCTACTTTCTTCAATGATTCAATGGAATGAATACCTAGCAGGTTAAATTCCAAATATCACAGAATGTCCAAAGGTAAAGTTGAATTGATTTCTCAACCCAAGGCACGAAATCCTTCAAATTTTTGAAGAATTTGCATAATTCGATTTCCACTGACTTTGAGGACTTCTTTCAATAGTAACTACCAGCTATACAATTTGTATCATACTTATTCTGAATTATTGAAAGTGGTTGGGGTTGGCGAGGGAAAAGGAAGAATTTATGACTAGGATAAAAATGGTAAGGATTAATCAATAATTATTTTCTAAGTTTATCCTGGTCGAATTCACCTCGGGTTTTTTTTCTCAATTTTGTAGTTTTCGAGAATGTAATTTATAGCTTAAATATTAGTGTTTTGAGATTCAACAAGTAGTTATTTATGAATCGCAATTTATGTGCTCTACACACAACCAATCAATACAAAACATACTTTGCCTCCACGTCTTATCGAAAAAATGATACTATATACTGCCACCGATGTAGTAGATAGAACTGACATTGTGCTATTGTGGCTACTTCATAGTATTCCTTCTAACTGAGATATCTGCATTTCAAACCCCGCACTCGTCTGGGATCCTCTTCTCTTAACGATTACGACGTCAATCAAAATATTTTCACCCATTTTACAACCATCTTGATCGGGCTTTTCTATTAGCGGTAAAGATTCTCATTGGCCCTAACCCGAATTTGAGGTCCAAAATGCAAAATTCCCGACACAGCGGTCCCATTGAAAGCCTAGAAAATAGGTATTTGAAACGTACTCTTACATCGTGGTTGAGCGTAATCTCTTGATTTGTCGATTTGTTATACGTTGTTATGAGCTGGTTAGTGTAGGTTTAGACCTAATGAACTACAGCCTCTACCATCCGTCGCTAACCATCTCTAAAAATAATTTATACCAAATTTAAGTATAATTTAGTTAAGTAGCAGGATCAAAAAAATAGTGGCAGAATGATTTGTCGAGGCAGGTGGCCGAGTTTGGGATACAGTCATCACCTTCAACAACAGATAAGTGACAGAGCGATTCGCTCTCGAAATTAAGAAGCAATCTGTTAGTCTAAAATCACAAAAGCCAATTGCAAATGTATAAGTTGCTGGACGAAATAAAGCTTGCACCTGTTATCGGTACGTGGATTCAATGATTTTAGGCGTCAAATCTTAGAACAATTACTCAAGGTGAACCCAATAAATTGAAACATTACAAACGTTCCTAGCTAAATCACAAAACAATATTTACAATAGGCGAAAAGTATTTTTCAAATCACTATATAAACGATTTTCAAAACATAACGATGATTGCTTACCTATTATGTTGAAGAGGGAGCAGCGTGATGAAAAGTGATAATTGGATAGGACATTGAAAGAAAGGAATCAAGGAAAGGAGCCTCAACCACCCGCGTCCAATATTCTACCACGTTTACTCCTAACCGTCCGAAACCCCATAAACTCTAGTTTTTGATTTCCATAAAATTTGAGCTCAATTGACCACACAACACTAGATAGCACATCGAGTTATTTGATGAGCTAAACGATTGCGAAGGATTGCCATCAATGCAATCAGTCAAACCCATTTCACTACAAATTTAATTTGCATGTTGATATTTCATATTATCGGGACTATAGATGATCAAATTATAATCAGGCGATTGATTCGCCTGGTCAATGAATTATAATTCATCATGTATAACAGGCCATACAGGCATATGATTTTCGGTTTCCAATTTTTGTTGTGTTTTGTATTAGTGGGTCATTTTATGGTCGTGTAAGGAAAACAAAGTTAGGAATCGGTTCCGAAATGAATAAATGCAATACATGGATTGAAATTTCTGTAACCACATACGAGTACTAAAATAAGGCATTAATAAATAAGATAGTTGTGTCAACGTTTGTCGTTTTATTCGTTCGTTTCTAACTTTAGCAGTCGATATCTTGATAGATTACGCTTTGTTGTTTAATAGCATCTAACTCACTCATAAATAAAATGTTCTATATTTGAAAAAACCACGCAAGTGCTGCAGTCAAGAATACGTTTTTTTACTGATCTACGGGTTAAAGGATTACAGTGTTTTAATGACGTTTTAAAAGGTGTTTTATGCCAATCTACAGTTAGTTCAAAAAAGGGTAATAAATGATCGAAAGCGGTGGGTTAATGGGTTACAGTTGGGGGAGAGTCTAGACTCTGTAGGAGAAGTGACGGTAAGAAGTGCCCCCCGGGAGACGGCCAGAGGAGGTCGAGGAGTAAGACGAGTGGTAGGATCCAGGGTAGCCTGAAGACGAGCGAGAAGACCTCTCAGTGGAGTATGAATAGGCTCCTGGGCCACCGCCTGAGCTTCTGAGGACGGACTCACTGCTGGAGGAATAGTTCCTGGAGGGCACTCCGCTGCCAGACCTCCTGCTGTCTTCGCTACTGTAGCTATATGAGTACTGCTCTTCAGCCGCCCTCCGCTCAGGCGTGTCCGTCACTACGTAGTGCCGGGGCGTCTACAACATAATCATCTTCATGCATTCACCCGTCTCGCTATCCTTCTCCTAGCTGACATTCCGCTGAACCTATCAAGGGTTAAGAAATCCAAATCGGGCTTGAAAGAAGCCGTACATGTGGGAATGGTTATACGAGTACATGTCAGTCAGAAGCAGCTGGTCAGGTCAAGCAAGGTATCCCTGCCTAGTCAGGAAGAAGTTTTGTTCTGTTCAACTACATAGAATGTCTAGTTCTTTGTTCTAACTCGTAGTTATCTTATTGGAAAAGACCAAAGTTCAAGAACAATATTATTGACAATGTACAATAAGACATTGTAGCACCTATCTGTGTGCCTAAAACTGAAAAACAAGTGGCCTGATATCGTCGTTTTTCCTGTAAGTAAAACATGGGTATTTCTAACTAAAGATGACAAGCAGTTTTCTGAGAGGTTCCCTACAAAAGGTATGATTAAGGGTACCTATTTATGTAACAATAAACTATTAAGGTTATTGTCGACATCACACTACTTATAAGTGTACCCTACCGTCCATCTCGACGGATCCTAGGATAAATATTAGTGTTTCTCAGGGATGAGGTGTTTTGTTATTTCAGTTTCAAGACTTTGTAGTTTCATAAGCATGGAGAAGATTCTAAGAATATCCGAGCTGGCACGGGAAACTTTTATATTCCAACTTCGAAGTCAATCCCTGGTTTAATATGAACATGAATCTTCATCAGCCCTTTGATTCCTTTATTCAACAATACAGTGAGATGATATTCTTAGTTATACTACGGAGAATAAATTGACATTATGGCTCAAGCAGCGATCCAGCTATAATTTTTAATTTCTACCATAAACAGAAACAAACTGAACCTTTCAAAGAGGAAACACTTGACAAAGAAGTACGATGGAGACAAATCAGTCTTCTCAATAGAGTAAGCTGAATAATATGGAATTTGTTATTTCTGACCTCGGAATCGGATTCAGCAGCCTCGATGACCCTCGACTCCAAATGTCAGTTCCTTTTTGTTCGCTTTTTCTTCCCCTGTTTCAACCACTTCCGGTCACTTCTAACCCACCAATTTTTTACAATTTTTCAAAGCTCTCCGTTTGTACTATTATTTCTAGAAATGAAAGAAAGGCTCGAAAATACCCATTTTCTTTCAGATTACTTCATAATATAAAATATGCACACAAGCTACCCAAGTGTCTTATAAGTGAATAATCAATTGCAATTGAGGGACCTATCTATTACCTAGTACCTTCAGTATGTATATAAAGGTGAAAGGCGTATGTTTTCAAATATTACTATGAGATCTTACTATAAAAATATATATTCCTATGAGAAAAAAGTAAAATTTTGTGCATGAACAAGTTCTCAAAAATGTTTTGTCGATATCAATATCAATATTTCGATGTCGATATCAATATTTATTGCGGTTTTATGTTTGCTGGTTATTCAAACGTATTTTAAGACTTTAATCCGTATTTATTGATTTTTACTTTGAGGAGGACAACGTTCATTGAAAGTTTGTCACGCTGAATGTGAATGAATTCTTCATTGACAAAGACATATGAATAAATCAAGTACTTATGAACTTGGAACGTGAACAATAACGATTAAAATTTCATTTAGGAGCATTAAATAGGCAACGATTACCTGATCCGAAAATCATAGGTCTGAATTTTTACATTCACGAAATTTGTACTATCTCTATTGTCAATCACTAATGATTACCAGTATTCTCACCTCAGGAATCAGGGTGAATCACTGAGGAGCAGGCCATGGTAATTTGGCCTAACAGCAAATCTTTTTTGGATAATTCGTTACTGTTTATTCATCTTAAAGTTCGAAGTACGAAATAATTTTGATAGCAAACAGAGTTAGTCTGTCTAGGCACAGCATCATAATATGTGAATTATCTGTGGCAAGAATTTTTTGCTTTTCGGTCCCGACTACCCGTCTGTTACTACCCTTTGCAGTACATATGCAAGATCGAATTTCAAATATTCAGGTTAATTCACTCGGGTATGCACTTCATATTTTGCTAAAAGGTATCCCCCACCTAGACTTTCAGCTAAGAAGAGTGCTTTCAGCCAATATTGTAGCCTAGAGTTGTGTGAAAAGGGACAACATTTTTAATTTATTTTATTTAAAAAAATAAAAAATAAATTCCCAATTTGACAAGAGCGGAAAAATCTACGTAAAACTGGAATGGTGACATTTGAGAATGGGGAGAGTCCCTTTTCGTTGAGACATTTTGTAAGCATCGTGACATGTCTAGTATGATTCAGTATTATTTTACCCAGGAAAATGTTCTTGAAAACTCAATAACATGTTTTTCCACTTCCTTGATGCTTTCTACTATTTTTTGTAAGTGGATGAGGGACAATGGAAGAATCTGATGACAATGAAATAGAGGCCGTCTATTTCTATATTCATCCATTTCATAAAATTCGGATAAAAATTGCGAAAATTTGCTGCTCTACAAGAATTTTTTGTTGGCGCATGGGGTGTGGTGATTATACAATCCATTGAATTCATGCATATTTATTTAGAGTCCTGTTCACCTAACTACTAGGAATTACATCGCAACCAGATGGAGACTGTTCAAGTTGCTACAAGTAGGAATTTCACGTTTGCGCATTTCCAATCAATTGAAGAACCGATCATAATTAAATTCTTGGGTCCCAAATTACCACCTAAAATTGAAAGAAATCGAGCAGTGAGATAGGGAGAAAACCATGTTTGGAGGGTTTTACACCTAAAAATTTGAAAAGGCTATCAACCAGAGGGCGCAAAATATAAAATCTACACCAACCCTTGGAAATTACAACGAAATCGGACTACAACTCCTTATGGCTTTTGCCGTAGCAAAAAGAATTTGTGAACTCACAGACTTGATGACTCGAAACGAATATTTTTCTAAACCGAGAAACATCTGCCAAGCGGGTGTGACAAATAGTTGTCTAGATGATCCGATACATAATAGATCAAAACTTCAATCTCCAAGTACCAACCACTTCTCCAACTTTGATGATCAAAATGTTGTTCAATCGTTTACTGGTTGAACTTGAACGGTCTTCAAGTTCCCTGGAATGCATCCATTACTGAACGATATGTTTACTTTATAAGGTGGATATTCTTATAGGAAATTTGACGCCGATTCCGAATATACCAACCACACACCAAAAACCTCAAAAAATACACTACTCGTCTTCACGGGCGCATAGAGTAATTACTAGTAAATTGTTGCTTCTTTCGATCCTCAGTAAACCATACCACCATACTGTATGCTCAGGGTATGTTATATAAAGAGGTAGTTGCTAATATTCATACTCTCTATTTGGTCCACTGGATGAGTGTTGAAGCTCATAGCCATAGCGTTAACTTCGTTCCAGTTCAACCTAGAACACTAATATTCAGTACTCAGCCCTCTGGCATTTTAATAAGTTTCAACTTAACATGATCTGTTGATGTTTTCCTTTTAAATGAATTATTTTGGTTTCTAAGTACCACGTTTTTAGGAAGTACCACAGTAAGACTTAAGCGTCCTTATGCGATTAATCTGGGGTAAAGGAGGGCAACACACATCGAAGTAAAAAATTCACATACAAATCCGTTTTAGACCATTCAGAATTCAAATCCACGAAAAAAAACATAGGTGTATGTGAGTGTGTTTGAACCTATACCTACAAAATACTACCTGTTGCGTATGTGTGTGTGTGTGACAAAACCTTATTTACTCTGCCCAGGCCGTAGTTTCCAATCTATTTGCTTGGTTTTTATTATTCGACGAGGAAATCCATCTAGTTGTGCTCTACGTCGTCGGTATCAAGTACAAAAATGCTACCTATAAATCGTATGTCATTCGAGCAGGTGTTCCTCAAAGGAGCAACTGGTTTTTTTTCGTGAAAATAAGGTCCATTCTAACAATTTCTTGAGAGAACTACCTACTCCTCATTTCGCAACAGGTTTGCTTGTTTCTTTTCTGTTCGACTCTGACCACTTTCCAGTTGCTCTATACTTCACCAGAGTATCGAAATTACCATGGGGAGGGACGAGTAGGGGGATAATATTCACAAAACACGCGATTTGTCAATATTTCGGTTCCTATTGAGGCTTATTAATGGAACCCAAGCTTTGAAATTCAGGGAGCATAATCAATATGTCTTTGTGCCACCGTGGATCAAATCAGTGCTGTCACCCTAGTGCCAGGACACCAGAAACCTATGGTGGGTTTTGACTGTTTCACCTCAAATACAGAGGTGATCCTCCACGGACTATCTACCAAAACCAAAAGATAAAAGTACAACGTTACGACGTAACACTGCTGTGGTGCCAGGTTGGAACCAGTTGGGGGGAAGGGGGGTGTGTAGACTCAAATTTGCATATTGGCAATCGTATATCATGGATTTCAAAATGCTGATCATATTTGAGGCTCTCAAGTTAAAATGATATGATACCTCAACATACTAAATAAATTACATTGGGTGGAATTGTTTTGTGCAGTAGAAAGGTAAATGAAAATGTATGTTTTATTGCTTAGTAGTTAAATTGAACTTATCCTAATCCAATGGGACAACCTCTGGAATGCATGCATTATTAAACATTATGTTCCTAATAATGACGTAGCAATCGTTGGTTCGTCATTAAAAATTCGTTACAATCGGATTGTAGGACCGCGGAACCCCATCCCTAGTGTGGCTCAGCCCACAAGTTTCTATTATTTGATCAGGTTAATTAATTTCCATCCCTGATATTGGCAATGTCAGATGTCGTTGTTCGACGGCACGAGTGGATTCTCGACGGTGACGGGGTGCCAGCGCTGCGGTGTCGGCTAACGAGTTGGCGCGCGGCCGAGGTCTTCGCTCTGTGGGCGCGCGTCCAACAACCGCCGAGACTCTTCCGCGGGCGTTGGGGAGAAAATGTGCGTTGAAGCTCCAAGAATGATGGAAACTCTGGTGAACGAGGAGGCAAAGGATTATTTTGTACCTTGACAAGTCGTGAATCCGATCATATGAAGCTCTGAGCTGCGTGAGTGGTTCTTCACTAATCAGCTCTGCTCCAAAAATTAGTCAAGCTTTTATCATCGAATAGATTTAAATTTTGAGTACAGTTGACATCGCTGACAGTAAGGCTTCATAAATATTAACATATTGTTAAGTAATTCATGTATTCCAAGGGAAGTCCCATTGGATAAGCATTAGGTCAATTCAAACCACTTGGGAAACGATAAAACTGTTTCGCTCGATATAATTTATTTAGTAGTTGAGGCAAGAAATAGTGGTCTCCCCCCCCCATCCACCAACCAATGGTGCCAGTCTGGCACCAAAGCGGTCAAACGTCGTAACGTTGAATTTTCATTTATTAGTTTTGGTAGGCAGTCCGTCGAAGTTCACATCCGTATTCGAGGCGAAAAAAACACACGAAATATGCAGTTTATGGTGCCATGGCAACATGGTGGCACCACTATTAGTTATACGGTGGTACAGAGAATAATTCATGAAAATCCGGAGGTATAATGAGAATTCTTCCTCAATTTCAAAGCTTGGGTTCAATTAGTAAGCTATAAAGGAACCAAAATATTGAAAAATAGGATATTTTGTGAATTTTATCACCCCACTCTCCCCCTCCCCTTACTAATTTTGATACTCTGGTGAATTTGTGTGCAATTCGTTCAACATGATTCATAGAATCAGAGTCACTTTTTTCACGAATGTGAGTTGGGGGTGGGGGGTCATTTGTAATAGTAAATTACAAAAATCTCATGACAGATGTCGCAATGACGTGGTGTCATCAGCTTGGAGTGTGTGATATTGGCATAACTGACTTTAGCACTGTTTTCAACAACAACAGCGTCGTGCCATTCCAACGCTACGTACTTATAACATGCCACATTTTTGTAATAACGTAACAACTTTAGTTCCAAGTCTGTTAGCCCATTTCTGTAATCAATTCGTTGTCTTGGAAAAACTCTATCTGCAATCTCTTCTACCGTCCTATGATATCGACAAGGACTGTATTATTTGCTTTCGCTATTCGCACACAGAAACACGTCTTTTTTCCGCTCCTGATTCTTTTTCTCGCCTTGATACATATTTTTTCTTCTTCTTAGATGTTCTATATCGGGCAAGTTGACAGATGTTATAAATTTAAATTGGAAAGAAGGATTTCTCACGCCTCAGCAGAACGTTTCAATAGCTTGTTAACAAGAAAGAGGATCTTGAGACGTATAAATACCCTGCAGAGCTGATACCAGGAGAAACGCCCATTTTCTGACCTCTAGGAGTGCAAGAGAATGAAGAGATAGAATTCAGATACCTCTGACCTATTTTTCAATAATGGCGAAAGTCGGAAGTATAACGAAATAACTGCAGATCAACTACTGTGGAATCCTATTGAGAACGAACATTGATTTGATGATGATTTGCAGATGTAGTTCGACTGTCACAGGCCATGATAATTGTGGTAACAATCTTTAGGAGTTTACAAACAAATAAATAGGAAAACAATCTTTAGGAGTTTACAAAAGGGAAAATAATCATCGATTTTAGGAAGAAATTGTGTCCCAACGCAATAGTAAGCACCATGAATGGTTACCAATTGCAATAGGAATTCATATTTTTGTTTAACTGGTATATTATGTTCTAAGTGCCATTCGTTTCATATTATCATGTACATTTCAATTTGGTTATTTTTTCATGATTTTGTACCATTTTCTCTGCCTTTTATAAGATTGGTTTATGGGACGCGATCCCTTGTCATAAATCAAAGATTCAATTGAAAATATTTATTGAAGGAACAAACCTCCTTCGTAATTATTGATGTTTTGATTTTACAATGATGGTGGTTCCCATTGATAACAAGAATCACCTATTGTGTGTTGTAGGTATGCAAAAAGTTCGAATCGTAAAATATAAAATATTCTAATCGTGCAATAATATCTGATTGTATATTATTGCGTTCATAAAATAGTATTTCACTCATTTACAGCAAGTTTGAACCCAGTTCAAAATCTACGAATACTTAGAAATCAAGTAACCAAGATTTGGTGAAGTTTCACACTTCTCTGCAGACGTGTAATTTTAATTACTCTATATCATGAGACTGGATTCAATTTTCTCCATTCTAGAGCTCTATGAGCTTATAGAAAATGCTCTTAGAGATCCAAGAAATGGAAAAATTGGAGGTCTAAAAGTAATGGGCTTAGTTCATGCTTCCCCTCAGACACTCGATTCACTTGCTGGACCACAAATTAAATCGACATCTTTAATTAAGGGAGCGAATAGTTTTGAATACGAAAAAACGTGGTATCACGTTGAAAATTAAGTGTTTTTTCACACTTTATTACAGAGAAAATTAAGTTCTTTTTCTCCTCATTATGAGTGAAAACGCTGCAAATTATTGCACAATGGTTTATAATTTTTCTATATAGATCACTCGTCTACAAAATCACCAACCATCCAATATGAAGAGAAAAAAAAAACTAAAAAAAAATCAAAATCACCAACCATCGATTGCATTTCGGTCAGCTCTAATTTGAACGGAGATTAGGCCTCTTTTGCGATTCACACTCGTGTTTTGATTTATATATATATATATTTAAATATAAACCCTTAAATTTTCGTAGGGAGCGAACGGTTAGTCCTACAGAGCTCCGCGTGGTCTCAAAAAATTCTCAAAATTCTATAGAATTTTAAATTGAAGAAAAAACAATACCTTTATATCAAAATTTTTTGAGTTAGGGCGTTTTCAAAATTTCAAAATTGATTTTGGAACCCTTAGAAGTGATCTACATCAACCAAAAGCTTCGGGGCACAACTAGACCCCAAATGGAGCCTACATACCAAATTTCATCGAAATCGGTCAATGCTAAGTGGCAAAAGTGCCGCGTACGGCGTACGGCGGACGGCGGATGGCGTACGGCGGACGGCGGACGGACTGCCAAATTTTTATTCGATTTTTGGATTCTACGTACCTTGAAACGTAAACCATCAAATTTTGAGGGGGTGTTAAAATTGTTTTTTCTTGGTCGATTCCAAAGGTTCATTATTGAAAATAATAAACCAAAAAGTGGTATTCTAAGCTGAGGAAAAAGAAGAATGCTAGGAGGGAAAATTGGTTGTAGAATCGGTTCCTAAAGTATTGACGATACGCGAACGGCAATACGCTCGGTCATCAGCTGTGACCGAGCGAGCTACGGCATGTGTCTTTGGAGACGAGACTCGGACCGGTTGCAGGGGCCGTGAGTTCGGGACTCGCCTCGGGAGCATATTTTCGGGCAAGTTGGTCGCAGTTCCCCCTCGTCCCAACCCAGGGCGGTGAGGCCAATGGGAAGCCATGAGTGAAATCATCAGAACAAATTCTGATCTTCCCTTAGGAAGACAGCTGATGACGTCCGCGACGCCAGGAATGGCAGACAGACGAAAATCCAACCTGAAATAGTTGTTTACTTACTTATTGCCGATAGTTTTCAGGACACTCCGTATAGGTGCCTACTCCAAACGCCAAATGAACCAGTCTTGCGTGAGGTTTACTTGGTTACTCGGCGCTATAACAAGTTCCGTGAAACGGTTTCTCAAGAAAGTCTGACTCTTCTATCTCGTCAACATCCGAAGATTGAAAAGAAATTGCTGCATTGAAGAACAATTTGAAAGGAATTGACGCCTCGACACGACACAAATCGTTTGACTTAGCTTCACAGATTGTTCTGAGAAAGACAATATTTTTCACTTTGAGAAATTAATGAGCTGTGAGAAATATCAAATAGGTATACTGTTAAAAGTTGCATTTTCAAAATTAAGTGTACAAAGAGACTAGAGGTTAGAAAACTCAGTCATTCACTAAAAACTCAAATAAATGTAATATTCTACAAATTTTTAGTTTTGTGTAGTCTTACGGGACTTTTAAGTAAGAGAACAAGCAGAACTTACGGAAAAAAGGGATCAAAAATTGCAAGGAGGATCTTTTTGTTGGAAAATTAGTAGAAGTGATTATAATTTTGTTCATACAAATAATTTTTTCTGCATCTTTCCTCTCCTTCTCGCTTCTTTCTCCAGAAAAACACTCCAAGGAAAGTCAATTTTTGGACCAGATTCCTCCCTGATCAGTTCATTCAAATCCCAATATTTGGAAGTCAATTCACGAGACGTAGAGCTTAAGAACCTCTTAATTGAATAATCTCCAGGTTTAAAACGGGATATCTTACCTACGAGTTTTCTACGTTCTTCGAACGAATCAAATGCTCGTCTTTTTGGAAAGTTGCCAGAGAAACGTCGAAGTGAAAGGAAGCGGATAAGAAGTGCAATTCGCTCGGTATGAGAGATGCGCCAAGGGCTGAGGTGAGCGATAAGGATTTTGGCAAGGGCTCCAAAAGAGGGCGGGGCGCTCAGGATGTGGCCAGGTGCACAAAATAGTTTTCGCCCCCCCTCGATTTGGGTCACGTATTTTTAAAAAATCCTGTCAATTTACGCTTCTAAAATCAGCCGTGAGAACCTTGGTTATGAAAAGATTTGAGAGGAAAATTAAGAGTGGGGCCCCAACGATAAGTGATTTGGTGTCCTTAATTTTCTGATGATGTTTCACTAAACCTACATAATTTATAAAGGTCGTCAACTTGTAATCTTCCGGTTTCTAATGAGATGGCTCGATTTTTCGTGTACATTACTGAAGAGTGTTTCCTCGTCTTAGATATGTCTAATGTTGGGTTGCCACTTTAGTTTACTGGTTTGCCAAACTTTCAATGTCACGTCCAAGTTGATACCTCAACTCTACTTCCAACGAATAGTCAAAAGATATTTTTGATTCTTCCAATTTTAGAGAAATATAGGTTGCTAGGCGAAGAGAAATGAACGTGAGTGGAATTTTGATCTGAAAATCCGGATTTAGTACTCCCGAAAACAATCCAAATATGTAGTCCAAATTGCCCAGTATTCAAATAGCCGAGAGGCAGGAAAAAGTTGGAAAAAAAAGTCGTCACATCCTTTATAATAATTACTTGCCTCCATATGCCACCATGTAAATATCTCCGTATCCCGCGCGAGGAAGTGAAGAAAGACGTCCATACGACGCGACGTCACCAGTCTCTTCCTTCTTTTCATCGACTTCCGATCTTTTACGACCCAAAATATTGTACCCTTTTTGCCTCAAGGTAATCAACAATTTTGACAAAAACAAATCAAGTTTTTCCACGACTTCACGGCTACTATTTGTTAACGTTTTGTTTTCATAACTATCCAGACAACACGCTGGTTAATAATTGAGTTCATCTTCTAACCTATTTCACTCAGGGTGAAATTGTCTATAGTTTCAAATGTTATAGGAAAGTTGGCACGAGTGTAGTTTCTGATTAATTAACTATGATTTTGCTTTATTAGTTTCAATAATGAACCATTGAAATCAAGCAAGGAAAAAATTACCCCCCCCCCCCTCAAAATTTGATGGTTCGCATTTCAAGGGATGTAGAATCCAAAAATCGAATACTGTAAATACTATAAACACCGGAATCTTTCCTCGAACGAGCTTTTAAAAATCTACCAAGTGGGTGCGCATAGTTTCACCGAATCCATGTATGAACGAAAAAATTTTTCACGTTCCATGGAGAATCAACTGAAGTCCCATACTACTCTTCAACTTTGAGCAAAGTGAGTTGTGAGAAATGAGGGTTTTCCTCCTTCCAAAAATGATCACGATGCTTTCGCTACCTTGAAGAACGCCATACCAAGTGAGTTTCTCTTCATTTCTGCTTACTAAGTATCCTGAATATCTCTTCCAATGAAGGAAATACCAGTCAAAGTGACGTTTTAGCGAACCGGATTACTGAATTTTCACATACCAAATCAGTAGGATTTCCCAATCCTTGGCAACTATTCCATTTAGCATGAAACGTACTTTCACCAAAACCGGTTTACCATGGGGGATTCTAATTGAATTATTTTTTAATTTGTGACAAAATGAGACTAATCTAAAATATTTATTCATTATTGTTTCATTGAAAAGTTGTTGAGTTGATGAAAAGTTTTTCAGAAGCTTTAAAATATTTATGTATGCCAAATTTTTTCTCTTTAATGATTTTGGATCTAGTCTTATATGGCTATGAATGTGTCACCTAGCAAGTATCAAAGCCACGGTAATAGTGATTTGGTTATAATTGAATATGATTACATTATTAAGAATATAGTATAGTGTGGAACAATTGAAGATGATTCTGTAAATGTACTGGTGAACATCAAACAACGATCAATAAATGAACAATACATATTTTCAATTCTCTTTATTAACTTTAATATCCAAACAGACACGGTTAGGTTACAAGTGGGGAAAATTACTTGCGTGGTGGGAATACATGAAGAAAACCGTAAATAATAATAAAACTCCACTCGTTGTAATGACGTTCAAGACAAAACAAATGATTCTTTAACATGAAAATTAATTAAATAAAACGGGGAGGAAGTGGTTTCTTGTTAGTGCAGGGTTTGAAAAAGGATTCGCTTGTGAGTGAACATGTTGGATCGAGGGCGTCGGCCATCCTCAGCGAAGTAGTTGCTCGTGGTGCCATGAACTGTGAAGGGCTCAGGGATCTGGCTGGGCCTGGGGACAGTTGGCACCTTTTCCCAAGGCACTCCTCGCCTCTGCAGAGTCAGTGGTGGACACAGAGAGCGACAAACCAAACAGAAACAGAAAAAAAACCAAAACGACGTCACACTCCAGTCCAAGATGCTGGCGAGAAACGATCAGCAGGCCACCAGGGATTGCACTGGGTGGGCTCTCAGTGCAGAGCCACTTGCGTGAAGACGGTTACAGAAATGTTCATGCAGAGGAAGGGACGACTATCGATTGCCACCCAGGAGAGAAAAGGTGAAGGACGAATTGTACGATTGCCCCCCGCATCGGTCAATCAAGAGAAATGAAAATGTACGATTGTCACCCGGAAAAGGAAACTTTACCCGCTGCCTTCCGATTAGTAGAAAAACCGAAACGTATGTTTCGTAGTAGCATTAGACCAAATGATAGTGGATATTGTTTTGATTTTGGCCGCTAGCAATGATACAATAGGGAGTTTCTTACCCCTTCAATGAAGTGATGACATAGATTCAAATGAAATGGAAGGAGATACCTAATATTCCAATTACCTATATCTTAAATGATAAAAGACAATTCTAACACATACTACAGAAATAATGTATCGTATTATATTTCTGGATTTATTGTAAAAAAAGAGAAAAATACGAAGCAAAGAATGCTGTTTCCTTATTTTATCGGGAAATGAAAAGTTACGTCCTTATACAAGATTCAATGATTTTATCAATAAGGGTGGGTTGATGAGAGAGTCACATGACATTTTGAAAACAGTCAAATAATTTTATGGTCGTCATATACCTACCAAATCGACAATGAAAAGTTTTACACCAACAAAGCAAGATATCCATGATATTGCAAACTTGTATGTATTTCAAAGGAAGCGTTTTAAAGGTCATCTATCGAATAATGACTGTGGAGAAAACAACACAGCCGTGAAATTATTCTGATAACATTTACCACAGCTATGTCAAACAATTAAAAGTTACTTCCACATCGCTCTGTTCTCAAAAAGTACTTCGGAAGATTTTCCTTTTCCGGTGGCAATCGTAAATTCGTAGTCGAGGGCTCGGGTGGCAATCGTACATTTGATTTCTTGGGTTCGGGTGGCAATCGTACTATTTTCTAATGCTCGGGTGGCAATCGATAAAGACCGAGATGAAGTGCCAAACAAGAGGGAAATTAGTTTAGTATTAAGCCTAGTTAGCTGAAAAATAGTATTCGTTGGGAAATCCATTTTCGAGAAAAAGTTACTCATATTGTTCGGATCTATGACACCACCACTGCACACAGGTTTCATAACCCACTGTGGCTTATTTCGATACATTAGTCTTATAAAGAGCAAATTGGATACTCTTGGGATGAATATAGAATGCAAAAAACTATCTTCTTTCGAATATTTATGGAAATTAACCAGTGGCTCCCAGTTCTTTTGTTATCTTAGCTTGGGCCACTTGCACAATCTTTTGAACAAAATAGAATTTGATATAACATACCTGAAAAATGATGAGGGTAGTGGTTGGAGATGACAAAAAATCAAAAATGCAATGTCCAAAAAACGCCATTTTTCAGCATGTCACATTTTATTCTGTTAAAAACGTCTGATTTTGTTTAATTCGATTTTTAAATATTTTTTTTTATGTATATCACATTTTCTAGAAGAGTAATGCAAGTTTGTAATGCCGTTAAGTCATCAAGTATTTTAGTGTGCAAGTCATCGTAAGTGGATTTCACTGTAGAAGGCCATTTGAGGAGCTTGATTCCAAAAGGTGCTATATCCATTTTGGTCGAACGTGAGAAAAACGCGAAAAACCATAGCGACCTGAAAAACGTGCTATAAACCAATGATGTTATTTTATATATATATTTCTAAATTATAACAAATATCTTTAGGAAAAAAAGGTAAGTTAGTTCAAAGTTTAAAATAATTTTGAACGAAATTTTGATTTGAAATATCAGATTTATGGATACAGTACTTTTTGGAATCAAGCGAAGTGGATACAGTACTTTTTGAAAACAAACGAAGTGGATGAAGTAATTTTTGAAATCAAACGAAGTGAATATAGTACTTTTTGAAATCAAACGAAGTGGATACAGTACTTTTTGAAAACAAACGAAGTGGATACATTACTTTTCGAAAACAAACGAACTGATAAAGTACTTTTTGAAACAAAACGGATAAGAGACCGCCATTGTGCTGGATATAGTTCCTTTTGAAATTAAACGGAATATTCACCCTCGTTTTTCAAGGGAATAGATTATCTTTTGCTCCAAGACGATCGCATTTTTGTGATGAACTACCCCCCTAAAAAGTGTTGAACTCAATTTCGATAAAAATGGTCTTTAGTACCATTTGGAACCAAACTCCTCAATTCTGGAACAGTTTTTATATTGAATCTATCAAGATACTACTGACTCGTTGAAAGAGTGACACCTAGGAGTGCCTTCTCAAGTCATGAACGCGAGGTTCACATTCTCGTTTCTTCAAAACTACCATTGAGCTAAGGAATCCTATAAAAGTAACACGAAAATTAATTATCTGGAAAAATCGAGGACTGATTTGGATTTACTATTAACAATTCTATTTTCGTTCATTTTCCATTAAACCCTCTGAGGGATCGAACAATCCCCAATTGGACTCACGCTAAATCCTTCACCTAACAGCTTTACAGAGAAAAACAATGCTTCCGCTACCTTGGTAGACTCAAAAGGAAAACTAATTTTAGTTATCCTCTTCAAAACTGATTTCTACTGCAGTTTTTTTTTCTGTTGAGGTGGGTGGTAGGTAAGGTAATACATACATTTTTTTTAACGTAATTTTTTTTCTTCAAATATTGACAATTTCTGTTTTTTGTGTTTAAGGGCCTGGGACCTTCAAAATTGCTTGTGTTTTCGAACACGAATTTGAAGTTGATTTATTATTTACTGCATTAGTCGTGTCCTGAAGCAACTTTGAACTTGCCAAAACCACAAGAAAACACAATTTTAAGATCCACAAAACAACTTTTCGTCTTTATAGACTATCGCGTAGGGTTCAGTACCAATCTAATTTCGGAAGAAAGTAACTATACAATCCGAAAGTGTGGGTGCTTTCATATTCTTAACGGAATCCGGTTCTTGGTTGCTCAGGATGCACAACTGAGCATTTTTTTGATCAGCTGAACTTTGAACGGATATTAACCTATCACCGTCAGTAAACATTCATCTGCGATTCACACTCTTGTTTATGTTTTATCATTCGTACCAACTTAAAGACCTCATAGAGAGTGTATATTAACAAAAAAAAAAAAAAAAACAACTTCGAGCTAAAAAAAAAAAATCAATTCAATTTAATTCAATTTTTGGGAGCTTCGATTTTTAAATTTCAATAGTACTCGTATATTTTCAATTCATGAAACAAAAATACCTTTATATGAAAGTTTTTTAGCTTGGGTATTTTGAAAATTTCACAGCCTATTTTTTTTACCTCTTAGAAGTGACTGACAATAACCAAATCCCATATATGTTGGTAGGTACCCATAGTCGAAATTTCATTAAAATCGGTCCATGAGAACAGGGTAAAGAGCCGCGCACGGTGGACGGACGGAAAAGTTTTTATTCGATTTTTTGATTCTCCGTATCTTGAAACGTACCTAATCCATCAAATTTTGAGAGCGGTTGATTTTATTTCTCAATTCCAAAGGTTGATTAATGAAAATAATAAACCAAAAGCCGTATTCGAATTTGTGTCCTACGTGAAAAATCTTTCAAAATTAGCCAAGCCTATCGTGGTATTTATTCGTGGTCTAAAACATAAATAAAAAATTATAGGTATTAATAATTGTTCCAGTCATTTCGTCTGTTTTATTTATTCTGAAAAACTGAAAGGTTAGAGCTTTCGGAAAAGGTGGTGTACAAGGAGTATCCGATGTTTAGAGGGGGGGGGGGGGGGTCGAAATATCGCAAGTTATGACGTCACCCACCCAGCTCAAGTCTGTGCTGCAACCTCCTCTCGTAACAGTTACGACCCCACGTGACTCCTTTCACAGCCATAATGAACGGAATTTCGAGCTGAAATGGTTTTTTGAAGATTTCAAAGGTGCAGAATCCGAACTAGTACCTAATCGTAAATGTAAAATTCTGGGATGCCGGAATTCCTCAACCCGAAAGTCCCAGATTTACTAATAGTACTTTCAGTACTTCGAAAACCCTTGTTACAGTAGATTCTTTCTTCGAAATGGCAATATTGGGCACTTAAGATGAGTCAGAGTAACAAAAATAGCTCCATTTCTATTTATACGGGGTTTTCTTTGCTTTGCTGATTCTGAAAGTATGGTGGGGGTAAATCAACTCAGTAAGTAGGAACTTGAATATAGTCAGACTTGTAAGTAAATAATTAAGTCATTACAAGTAAGTGCGGGTTAATGCAGGCTAGCTATCCCATTTAAATTGTTCCGGCAACACAGTCTGTTATTGTACACCAATATGACATTGTAAGGTTGCCAAGGTCAGTGAATGTGGAATGGGATTTCGAAAGACTCCCCGTTCCGCCACCCGACGCGCCAATGAAGCTCCTGTTTATAATTATCCTCATATATAACCACCACCGAAGGAGACTACAATGGGCCTAACTGCCTGAAAACGGGGGCTGCTGCCAGAGACGAGCGTTCGCGCCACGGTCGCCTGATGAAGGGATCCGCGTCTGCCAAAACCCCGAGACTTTCTCCTCAGTTCCGTAGGCAGATACTTCGAAATAAATCCCAGATTCTGATACCTACAAGTATATGGTACATGTGTGAGTATAAAGTGTATACCGTACATAAATCCATATCTTGCATGTCAGGGTATGGAAGTCCCACTCCAACCAAAACATGTGATTTCTTGGACAACCTACCACTCTTCAATTTTCGAAAAGAAAATTGATTGTTGTTATAATATGTCCACAATTTCATATTTTCAGATTAGTTTATACATGGGAATCAAGTTTAAAGTTTTGTAATGAAAGAAGTTTCATTTTTGTTATACTCGTATACGTCTACATAAACATAAATTATCATGGTAAGCTACGTTATTTTTTTTTTTTAGCCTTAAAAACAAAATAATACCCATTGAATCAACTTTAGGTACAATTCAATTCATTGTTAAATTTTTAAAATTAGATCTACATTGTTATGGGAAAACTTTCATAACATAATATGTTATGAGAGTTAGCTATATTTATTTTAATAATTTATTTTTAATGAAAATTCTTTTCCAGCCATTTTAAGATGTATTATTTCTTTACTATTGTTTGAACCGGACTTCCAAATCAGCGTATTCATCGGAATGATTAAATTTATGTATAATTACGTAATATTTTGTTCTAAACATCAGTCGGGATGTAGGAACAATTTGTAACAACCTTTGACCGACATTCACGTAACCGGAGTCCGTAAATATAATAAAAATATTAGAAAATATTCATGAAAGTTAGTATATTATTTATAATCATGGAAAATTACTATATGGCGGTACTAAAGGTGCTCTGGAAATTTTGTTACTGAAATGATAGTTTTAATAATCCTAAAAATACACAATGGTGAACTCATTATATTTTTTTATATTATACCATATATTACTGTTTCAAAATAAATTATTGAAAACTTTATCATTCTGCAATTAACAATATTAGCCACAGAATTGCTCGGGTGGAAATCAGGATAAAATCAAAATCAATATGACACTGGAATCGTGTAGCAAACACTTGATTCTCCCATTATCATAGCAACGGAGGTAGATGGGATGTCGTTGTAAATATAATGATGAGCAGTTCAGTATAAATTTGCCCACCGTAATAGGGTGTGCGCCTGGGTAGGAAAAACTGTTTATTGTTATTTTTAATCTAAGGTAGACCTCATTCTGAGAATTTTGGTACCAAACGCGACCTTCTAGCGTGTGTAAATCTTTTCCTATGAATTTTTAAAGTTTCGACCGTTTATGACGTCACAGTGGGCTGGGGGGTCCCGCCCAGGCGACAGGGGCGCGTGACGTCATAAATGGTCGAAACTTTGAAAAATCATGGAAACAGATCTACTGACGCTAGAAGGACGAGGTTGGTGCCAAAATTCTCAGGATGCAGTCGACTTTCGATTAAAAATCTAAAAAAAATCAAGGCGCACCCCCATTTAAAGTGTTACAAACTATCGTTTACTGGTTCTAAAAATTCGTTGTGAACAGGATAAGCATTGATGACATGAGGTTTATCCACCTTAAAACAGTCCAAATTATTATACAACGGTTTATTATGTTCCTGTACAGATCATCCGTCTTTGAAGAAAGAGGTTTTTTCAAATGATAGTACCAACCAAAATATCGCGTAAGTTCAACAATCAATTTATTTTGACAGACACTACGAGCAGTAATAGTGTTCGCCTCTTAGAAGTGACTGATAATAACCAAAAGCTTGGAAGCACAACTAGACTCCAAATACAGCCCATACCTGTATCGAATTAGCCCCATCATTTTCGGTCAATTTGTTATTTATTGAATATAAAATATTTATTGAATATAAAATTATTGATTATAATATTATTGAAAATAATAAATCAAAATAAGTGTTTCAGTGTTGAAATACGGATCTCAAACCCTTTGATTCTAAGTATCCAATATTGTTTGTTACCAACATTAGAATCTGACAACTCAACCTTTTGAAAGAAATTTCCCATAATCTGATTGTTGTGAGAATTTAATAATTAATTAATTGAGAAATAATTTAATAGAACTATATTACAACTGATACAATATTAAAAATCAGACATTGAAAAATGTTGTTTTTTAATATTAAAAATTTCAACACTTCCAACTCGAAAATGTTCTCAGTTTTATCCCCTGGGAGAGCTGAATGATTGAGTAGAAATTGCAACAAAAACACAATTATGACTCGCAAACTGAATCGTCGCATAATTAAGGATATGCCAAATCAATTCCCGCCATATATCCTATTTATGTTGTAATTATCCTGATATTATGTAGCTTGAAATAAAATAATTTTAAAAAAATTTTTTGGTAGATTGCTTCTCTTAAGCAGTTTAATGCAGAGTTTTTCTCCTGGATTTTTTTTCTAACTATAAGAACAAACACACGAAAAAACAGAGAAGAGAAACTTATCAAGCCCATTGATTGGTGCCATCCCAGTACCGTAATTTATTTATTTCGGAATAGCTCCCTCTCCTTTTCTTTTCCCTCCCTGGCTTCTTCAGTATCTAAAGCGTTGATGGATAGATAGATAGATAGAAACATGTTTATTTACGAACAACACAGTACAGAATGACATCAATGATCGAGTACAGTACAGAAAGGCCATCTCAATGATTTCCACGTAATGTATGCCACTCGAAAAAGAGGTACATGATACTGGTCATTGCGACCATCAGCAGGTGATCCGTTTATCAAATTTCTATCTTCGTGTTGACTAACATTATCTACATAATTAACATTATTTATAACAATTATTTATTATTTGTAACAGATATTTTAAATATATATCTTTAACACTAAACAAATTCGCGAAAAATGAAGGACTAGTGCGAGAAGGATCTAGGACAGTAAACAAAACAACGTCTGCCAAGTGGGTGTGGCACATAGCTTCCTCGTATCCATAACCCGATTGTATAGATTATACGATGCATAGTAGTTAATCTCAAAACACGAATCTTTAAGTACCTTTCACTACCCTCATAGGGGACCATCTACACGCTAATCCGCATAATCCCTGAACATTTCATCGAAATCGGGTAGAAAATGTGGAAGTTATGGCCGTTACAAGGAAATTCACGTTTGCGCATGCGCAGTGGCTACTGTCATTCCGAAGGTGGTGATTTTTGTAGGGGACTATTTAAATACTAATTTGTAACATCCCTGAAAATTTCATTGAAATCAAATGGAAAATGTGGAAGTTATGGCCGTTACAAGGAATTCACGTTTGCGCATGCGCAGTCGCTTCTATCAGCCCGGGGATGCATAGGGGACCGTCTACACACCAACCCGCACAATCCCTGAAAATTTTATCGAAATCGGACAGCAACTTCGTATAGTTATGCCCGTTACAAGCAATTCATGACAGACGGACAGATAGACAGACACGGAACCAAAATTGTTCAAAAAGGTCTAAAACGCAAAACGCGATTGAAAATTTTGATTTTGGAGAACTTTTCTTTTCACCCTTGAAAAGTGAAAACAAAGCTTCCGCTACCTTGGTAGACTCGGAAGCATATATAACTTGAAGTTGTTAATAATTTCAAAAGCATAGGGAGCATGAACAAGGTCTAGATTTGCATCAGTTATTGTTATAGTTGAATTCCGCAACTAAGAACGTTGTATAGCGCCAGGGCTCGCGGAAATATGAGCAGAGAGCCGACCAGTCAGGGCCTTTCAGAATCTCTATTAACTCAGTTCTCGTCAGCTCCACCCGCCCGAAGCATCTGAGTCGAACATACCCAAATATTGGGCATGTAGCGAGGAAGTGCTCAGTAGTCTTATCAGCACCAAGATTACAGAAAGAGCAGAGGTAAGTCCTGTTTCTGGTCCAGAGCTGCCAAATAATATTGAGCAGCTCCTCTCAGCACTTCAATATCACCATTGCCTCTTACTGTGACACAGCTCTGATATAATTTACATTCAAGTCGTAGTACAGTAAGTGGCACTGGGCGTTGTCTGCCCCAAGGCTTAATGACTTCCTGAAAATAAGCCTCAAGCTATCTAATACCGCTTTAGTGTATTCGCCAAAGGTGCAGGGTTAAACAGATCATCAATTGGGGCACCAATGGCTTTTCTTGCCATACTTCTCCAGGTGTCAGCCCAGTCAATTTCACGTCGAACCACCTCCAAAGCAGTTCATATTCGGCCTGAGTTATAGGCAGTCGTGCCGTGGATATTTTAGGCGTCTGCAGAGTCTTACCATTCTGGGCTCTACGTATTTCACGTGTTAGTTCTCACGAAGAATAATCTAGAACACCTACGACGAGGATGCGATCTTCACGACCATGCAACCAGATCTTGTTATGCCATACGACCTCCGCTGGCTCATCTCTCTACCTCCCTTCGTACAAATCCTTTTCAGCAGGGAGTTCGCCTGTATAATCGACTACCTGATCGGATTCGGGCATTACCGGCTGATCGATTTGGAAAGAGCGTGAAGGAAGTATTGATTGAGGCTGATTTGTATAGTGTTTTGGATTTTTTTAAGTTGGAATTTTGATACTACTGATTTGTTTTTGTAATTATTTATATGACAATTGTGTTTTATATTCCCTTAATTTAGTATCTGACTATTGTAATGCCATCTAGTAATTGGTTCTACAATAAAAAACATTTTGACTTTGACTTTGACTTTGTTACCCAGTTGAACCAGCCTGCCGGCAGCTCAAAAACTTTCTTCAAATATTTGGCGTTCAGCTTCAGAGTAGTTAAAAATATTGTATCTTGCTTAGTTTCATTGTATACAATGTACTTCGGGGAGTCCGTTGGTAGTTTTAAAAGCTTCTATTAAAAAAATCGATTGACCTTCTCGACCTCCTCGTACTCGCAGAGACCCCAAAGCGTTGACGGTATATTTTAGTATTTCCATTGAACCTACCTGAGTAAGGACAGCTCTTAACATTTTGCAAATAGAGAGGAGGTTAAGCATGGGGTTATTCAAGGAACAACCCAAGAACACAACTACTAATATCATGCAAGAAATTAACCGGAGCAGCAAAACAAGGAAGGTATACAAAACCCCGCACGACTGAGCGGTCTTGAAGATCAAGGAGACCCAGTGCGCCGTGTTCATGCAACACACTGGCCTTCTCATCAGACCTTAGCGGTGACATGCAGCCGACCATTGTCAGCCTGGACGTCATCTATTGACGAGGTTGAACGGCTAATGAACCTATGGCATATGAGACATGCAGCCGCCTTTATCCTCAATTACTTATTCCTATGAACTTCTAAGTACATTCTTGGCGGTATTAACCCATCTGAGGTACTTTGACAACAAAATGCTTCAATAAATCGGGCGGCAAAATTTTTCCGCTCCCACCGAATGAATGAATTGTCAAATGGGAAACTCGTTGCAGCTGGGATTGTTGCAGGTGTGTACATAATTTTTTGTTTTCCAACTGTTTTATTCAATTAGTCATTGAAATAAGAACCTTTGTATTTGTGACTTATTTTATTTAAAATTAATTTTCACGAGTTTGCTAGATGGTGATGAAGTTAAATTAATTAATTTCATTTTATTTCAAACACGCTGGTTTTGAGCATTTTGGTTTGTAATTTTCAATAATAAACCTTTGGAATGGACCAAGAAAAAAATTTTAACACCCCCTCAAAATTTGATCGTTTACGTTTCAAGGTACGAAGAATCCAAAAATCGAATAAAAATTTGGCCGTCCGCCCGCCGTACGCGTCTCTTTTCCATGGACCGATTTTGATGAAATTTGGTACATGGGCTCCATTTGTTGTCTAGTTGTGCTCCGAAGCTTTTGGTTGATGTCGGTCACTTCTGAGGGCTGAAATTTTCAAAACGCCCTAGCTTAAAAAATTTTGATATTAAGGTACCTATTGTTATTTCCTCAATTTAAAATAGTGTTGAATTTTTAGAATCGAATGAGACCAATCAGAGCTCTGTAGGACCAACCTTTCGCTCCCTTTGAGAACTTAAAGGTTGGTCTTACGATAAATCAGAAACACGATTGTGATCGCAAAATAGACCTAATCCGCGTTGAAATTTTAGCAGACCAAAATGCGATCGTTGTTGGTTTCTTTGAGTTGTACTCAGTTTTGCGTCCTTAGCAACCAGTATTCAAATTTCCTAATGTCGGCCACCTCAACTCCCTATTTCTTCGCATTGAGTCTGAAGCGCTTATTTCTTCAAAATAAACTTGATTGTGAAGGTAAAATATTATTGGTAGTTAGTGATAATGGCAAAGCTGTGTGCTTTGCAGGCGAGTGATCCATACAGAAAAGTAATAAACCTTTTAGTAATAATTTGCAGCGTTTTCGTTTTCAAATAGTTCTAACAAGAAACTAACATTTTCTATTTATTCTTTTTAATGCTGTTTAATTCATTTTTCATAGTTCATAATAACGGTTGACCCGTAAGTACCTCACAGTACACTTATAAGAAGAATAGAATTGAGAATTGAGGTAGTGAGAAGATGAAGAAAAACATCGATCGCATTTCGGTTAGCTTTAATTAGAAAGGAGATTAGGCCTCTTTTGCGATTCACACTCGTGTTTCTGATTTATCGTACGTCCAAACCTTAAATTCTCGTAGGTGAGCGAACGGTTTGTCCTACAGAGCTCCGGGTGGTCTCAAAAATTTTTTTCAAATTCTATAGAATCTTAAATTGAAGGAAAAACAATGCCTTGATATAAAATTTTTTTGAGATAGGGCGTTTTCAAAATTTCAAAATTCATTTTTGAACCCTTAGAAGTGACCTACATCAACCAAAATCTTCGGGGCACAACTAGACCCCAGAAGGAGCCTACATACCAAATTTCATCAAAATCGGTCAATGCTAAGTGGCAAAAGTGCCGCGGATGGCGGACGGCGGACGGACGGCCAAATTTTTATTCGATTTTTGGATTCTACGTACCTTGAAACGTAAACCATCAAATTTTGAGGGGGTGTTTTTTTCTTGGTCGAGTTTTTTTCTTGGTCGATTCCAAAGGTTCATTATTGAAAATAATAAACCAATACGAAAGAGTTCCGCTGATCAGAACCCTTGAAAATGGTCCGTTGAAAAACTAGTAAATGCGAGTGTCAAATCTTACCTCATTTTCAAGAGTGAAACAATAATAATTTTAGAAGAGTTACAAAAAAATAGGTTGATCGTAGGGTCAAGCCATTCATCAAGATTACAAACAGTCGGGGAAATTCGGAAAATTTGACTCATTTTGGAACACAAACAATAATTGTAAAAGTATTCGAAAATTCCAATATCGATGTAAATACCATAACTTCCAGGCTAACTCACCATCGCAGAATAAACTTCGTCCTATGTAACACATAGGACCGCAACGCTTGATTGTCAGCATTGCGTCCGCAAAACGTTAATGAAACTGATTTTCTCGAGTAAAGAGAAACATTCTTGGACATCCTATTTTACAAGTCGACCCATTTTAATCGTGTAAACGAGGCTTCGGGCGACGTACGAGATTGTTTCAGTGCGGCTGTTTAAACAAGTCGAGAAAATACCGATTCACCAAGGAATAAGGCGAACGCCTACGCAAGAACAAAATGAGACGGAGAAGGAATGCATCGTGGGCCTCCTACTGCCGTGACGTCACAACATTTGAAACCTTAGACATTAAAACAACTCAGAAATAGCTTACCGCGTCAACATCTACAAATAGGTACTTGAACCCTTCTCTCGAGCGCGGAATCTCCGTCGCCTCAATTTTGCATGAATCTAGAGAAACAGGGGAAGGCTAATCTGACCACCAGAACTACAGTTTTCGTCTGCGCACTGTGGAACCGATGGAAATACTCGATCTAGAGGGGAACCGCTAAAGAATACAAATAATGGAAAGAAGTTAACTGACAGGAATCGGAAAAATCATACGTAGGTACCTTGAAACGTAAAACATATTTTGAGGGTCGGTTAGGAAGAAACATTTTTGCTCGATTCCAAAGTTTTATTATTGAGAATAACAAACCGAAAATCTTTGGCAACCGAGGCTCTTTGCATAAAGAGTTATGGAGATATTCAATTTTGATATGGTGAGATCATCATTAGGTGTCACTCGATGCAATAATCACCCTTATCAGGTCAGAAATTGATTATGTAAGTGGTGTGGTTTTGCAAAAAGATACGCATACAATTTTGTTAAATAAATGTAAAAGGTTTTTCTCAGCCGCAATTTGATGTAATTTAATTTAATCTCCAATTTAATTTGGATTTAAGGTGACTTCATTTATCAAAAGACGTTGGCTATTATTATTGTATGAACAATTTTAATTTAAACGAAATCAATTATAAAAAATTAAATAAAAACCTTTTCAACATAAAAATGGACCGACCACTAAACTGGAGAAAATAATCATTAAAACTTATTTAGATAGGTTCTTTTGTTTTTTGCTCGGACATGGAGCAGATCTGGTGGGCTAAAATAAGAAAGTATGATGGAAATGATTTACGGCAAGCGATGTTGGAGCTAAAAGGAGTGGCACCCGACAACATCAGGGTGATAGCTGCAATCTTGTCATGGCGCGGGGTTATTATTTTTCACTTTTTAGTGGTTCTAAATTTATTTTAAAAACGCTGCAAATTATTACACAATGGTTTATTATTTTTTATTTTTCTATACAGATCACTCGTCTGCAAAGCCATTTCGGTCAGCTTTAATTTGAACGGAGATTAGGCCTCTTTTGCGATTCACACTTTTGTTTCTGATTTATCGTACGTGCAAACTTTAAATTCTCGTAGTGAACAAACGGTTTGTCCTACAGAGCTCCGGGTGGTCTCAAAAAAGTCTATAAATTCTATAGAATCTTAAATTGAAGGAAAAACAATACCTTTATATCAAAATTTTTTGAGTTAGGGCGTTTTCAAAATTTCAAAATTGATTTTGGAACCCTTAGAAGTGACCTACATCAACCAAAATCTTCGGGGCACAACTAGACCCCAAATGGAGCCTACATACCAGATTTCATCAAAATCGGTCAATGCTAAGTGGGGAAAGTGCCGCGTACGGCGGACGGCGGACGGACGGCCAAATTTTTATTCGATTTTTGGATTCTACGCACCTTGAAACGTAAACCATCAAATTCTGAGGGGGTGTTAAAATTTTTTATTTCTTGGTCGATTCCAAAGGTTCATTATTGAAAATAATAAACCAAAATTAGTTCCCCCACAGTTTTTCGATCAGATTCCGTAATGTAGATCTATATACATACTTTATATCAGTTCCCGAAAGGCGCACCGTTTTATGCAATCCATATCTGCTTCTATAATATTGATTAGTTTCCGTACTGTGGATCTGTTACCATTACTTGTATCAGGTCTCGTAGTTTGGATCAGTTTCTGTATTGTAGATCAATTTCCATACTGATCAGTAAAGCAGAGTCACATCTATAATTTGAATCATGTTGAAGATAAGGCTATGAGCCACACACACACTTGGTAGACTACCATCTCATCACTAAACTATCACTCATATTTGGTAGAGTACTTTGCAGTTCTGACAACCTCCTTTCCCAACAACCTCCGTTACCTACCCAACCATGTTATAGATGACAAGGAAGCTGTGTGCAACACCCACTAGGCAAAGTACTCTCTCATTAACTAACTGTTCGATATCCCTCATACGAGTATTTGGTAGGCAATATATGCTACTTGAAAATGCATGAACACTTTTAATGAGGCTTATGGAGGTTCTGCGCGAATAACCCACTACAATTTACCCCCACCTCCCCCACCTCTGATTTTTTAACTATCGGAACCCCCCTTATATAGCATTTCATTTTAAAACTTGCAATCTGACCTTTATTTTGAATATACACAAATGGTCCATCAACGACTCAGTGGAAAGTTACGTGAATACGAACCAATCTTCCTAAAATAAACAACCGCGTTTTTCAACTATTTTCACTCATTCTGGACAATTCAACACAGCAAAATAAAACCCGTTTGAAATGGGACTGCTACGAATACTGGTAGAACACTTTTCAAAAAGAATTAGGCAGACTGGTACCAGAATAAAGAAATGCAATATGTTTAGACACTTAAAAAAATCGTCATCCCACGACACCACGATAATAGTACCTCCTCCTTCGCGACTACGGCGCTTTTTAAGTCGGTCGAAAATACGAATATTCAAATTTCAACCTAATGAAACATTACTTTCATTTCAACTTATAATATTTTAAGAGGACCGAATGACAAATGATTGAGTTCAAATGCGCAAAAACATTTCAAGTTGGCACTAACGTTATAAGCAACGAGTTAAGTAGGCAGTATGGTTTCCTCTAAGAAAAAAAAATTAAAATTAAAAAAAATTGTATGAACTGGTTTGTTGGAAAAAAAATGATGGTTTGAAAATGGTTGAATTGATCACGAAGTAGTAGGTACTTACCTAAAGTATTTGGTAAAAAAATCAAGTTGTTGGTTTTTCTAAATTCAGAATCAACATCACGATTGAGAGTTCTTTCTCATTTAAGTCGATTTCTCAGAATATGCGCCATCGCTCCTTCTGATCAAATCACCTTGAAATACTTTAGTTACTTTCTGATACCAACTTCCAACTACCCTCCAAATCGGAGAAAATCGGGTAATGGCATCGTGAGAAGTTCAAGATTGTTAAGTTTGCGTGTACTTTTAGTGCAATAGCGATTTATATATTTATTATAGTTATGTACTCCTGCTGTAGTCATATAATATGACTACAGCAGTAGTCTACAATACATACACTAGTCTACAATACTACAATAATTGTAGTTATATATGGAGAAGGAAGCAGTAAAACCCAGTTCTCACTCATCATTGCATTTACTTAGTCTAAGTAAATGGAATGACGAATGAGAATTTGGTTTTACTGATTCCTTCCTCACATATAACTACAACATTTATTATTTATACCTTTATGACATTATTATATATTATCTTGGTTCCAGAAAAATTGCTTACTTCCGCCACTTATTTACCTCCCATTTATTCGAAGTTAAGGATACCAATGCCAATTTTATTTTGCACGTTTTGTTTTTTACAAATAAAACTTGGTTGATCGATTATAGGGGACTATCCATTGCCTAAAATTGGTGATGTCTGATATGAAACATTTCATTTAAGTCGGACTATGTTTTTGTTTAGTTTTATCCGGGACAGGAAAATTTGACTGTTTCCATTTTTTTCCTGAGAGCTGTGTTTCTATTAATCCAAATGCAATGGCATTTATTAGCAATCGTCTTGGAGAGTAAACCTACAAAATTATCAAAATTTGTGTGGTTTTGGACGACAATGAACTGAAGAATCACCGTTAAAAGGAATTCAATATTATTGAAACTCATAAAGGACTGTTAAGGGACTATCCCACACATTTCCTGACTCAATCGTACCGTAAATTTTTGCCAGAAAGGAGGATTTGGCTTCTCAGACAGACCGACAGAAAGACTGCTAATAAAAGCCTGTAACGTTTCATGTTGTTACATCTTGTGTTTCTCTAAAATCACAATCTAGTCAGCCAGAGAAGAGCCATTCAAGCTAAGACGCAGCCTATAAGATTGGAGATGATATACGTTGACACGTTATAGGTTTACAAATCGTTCTTTTGAATTGTCCTATCCTCAAGTGCAACACTACTATTTTTTAGCTCACATTTTAAGTGAGAAATTATTATTATTCCATTAGAGATTCTCAACAAAAATTAGGTTCCAATCACGGACTTACTCCGGTTCTAATACCAAACAAAGTGAGTGTTTTTCACAAGTTTTTGGAAATGATTTTGATGGGAATTGGTCATGGATGCGTTTTCGTAATCAGCACAATTACACGGTATACCTGGACTGGTTATAACTTTCTAGAGATTCTCAATGCGATAGTAATGGCTATACGCATTACACAAGAAAACTGTCATCATCCCACAGACGTATCATTAGTGGAATGTCAAGGAAATTTTCAATTTTGCATCTAAACAACATTAGATTATGAGGGATAATTCATAAAGGAACGTAGAAATTTAAACTTCAAATTTCAAACTGCTGGATAGAAAGTGAAATGTTAATGCATCAAAACTTTAATACCTTGGAGGATTTTTATTAATGCCAAGAAGGTGGAAGGAAGGTACAAACAAGGCTGAGGTAAAAAATATAAGGAAGGCTGAATGTAACATTTTTAAACATTTAACTTTTAATTGTAAGAATTGTAACATAAGTATGATGAATTTCATCAGTCTCAAAGAACACATTGATGTCAAAAACACAAGTTGTCCAACATACTAGTCCTACCTAAAGCAATGAGCACAAACTTATGAAGCCATCTGGTCATCTTGGTGTGTTAGTAAAGGAACTATTGAGGGTTCAACACTGATAGGAGTTAATTATCTATACCTAACTATAGTCTATACAGATGATGTAAATTTGTACATTCCAATAACAAATGACATGGAACAAAATGTTTTTAAATTAGGTGACCTCTAGAATCTTTTTCAGGTTCAAAAGCCATGTGTTGGCGATAAACCGAACAAGTGCTCGGTAATTATTATTGATTTTTTACGCTAATTGCCAAGTGTTGCTAAGTTGCTAAGTGTTTCCGAAAATGAAATTTCAAGTTGGATCTCAAAGTGTTAACTGTGAGTCTACAAGATTGCATTGTTTTCACTTTTCATGGATAGTAAAATTTTCTTCCAAAATCAAAATTTCTAGCCCCATTTTAAGTTTTTGACCTCCTTGAACAATTTTCATTTCGTGCTTGTCTGTCTATGTGTTTGTCAGTTGGTCTGAGTGTCCGTGAATCCTTGTAACGGTTACAAATGTTCGATGTTACAGTCAGATTTTCATGCGTTTTTAGGGATTGTGCGGGTTGAAATTCAGTTGGTTCCCTACAAAATTCATCTTCCTGGATTGATAGCACCCTCCGGTATATAAAACCCTTGCAACAATCTTTTTTCTCTGTTCTTTTTTTCTGTTTGCATCCGAATTCGATGAAATTGGCAGTTTGTGCGGATTAGAATCAAGCTGATCTCCTGTCAAGTTCATTGTGATCGGATCTTCGGTAACTTCTGCGCTAACTTAAATATGAAATCCTTGTAGCAAGCATCCACCTTTTCCATCCGAATTCTATGAAAATTTTGGCCTTTGTGTTTTGGACAATAAAGGGTCTCATAAATCTCATACTGGTCGGATCATTGGTAGTGTAAGCGCCAACGTGAAATCCTTAATAAGCACAACTTCTACAGTTTTCAGGGAGTGTGTAGTTGGGACTTTGAATTGTTCTATACAAAGGTCATCGTCAGATGTCGATCGTCAAATTTGGAGGGTAGTGGTAGGTATTTGATGATTAAAATTTTGATTACTCACTATCGGATCATCTGTACAGTCGTATTATGGATATGAGTCCCAAGATCACTTGGAAGACTTTATTTCCCCATTTGGCACATACTTACCCATTGTAACTTGTTTTTAGTGGATTTTAAGACCTAGATTTCATGAACATTATTTGTTTTAGTTTGATATTCATTGTTATGTGGACGAATGGCCCTACGTGACCAACTCTTGTGAAAAAACTAGTTCATTTTAATTCAAAGGTTAAGCAGTAAAAACACAACCAAGGGTGGAGTCTAAGCAGTATAAACCCGACCAAGGAAGTGGGCAGTACAGTCACAGACAAGTAGAATCATGCACATGGGAGATCCCCCTCGAATTTCTACCACTTCAATGTCTCGCGCGTCAAGAGCCGATGAGTCAAGTGCTCTGAGTACCCACTTGGGTGATGCTTGTGTGCAATATTGTTTATCCGCTGGTGGCTTCAATACAAGCATTACATGATCTTTAGGCGAAGGTTAACACATGTCACGATGGCACATGGCTTCAACCACTAATTCATAATGACGAAAGAAAGAAATAATAAAGACAAAGTACTTATGCAATTCGTCTATGTCAAGGATCAACAAGTCAACTGCAACCACCCCTCACGTTAGTCATTTGATGCACTTTGTTGCATCACACTGTAGTAAAATCAAAGGTTAATACAAATGATGATATTGACCATCATGATGAATGATTCCGATGGTGTACCTACAAAAACTTGGTGGCCTGCTGAAGCGTTAATCACCAAGTACAACGACATCCCATTACACCAAACATCAGCAAGTACAATATTTGTGTAGATAGGTATATTTAGTAGGACAAACGTCAAAAACAAATCTTAAGATGAGAAAAATGGAAACAATACCGTAACGGAGTACGAGGTGATGGTCGGGCGGGTATAGGGCCGGCGGACGGTGTAGAAGTCGGATTCGTAGACCATGGTTGGTTTGTGGTGTGTTCGCTGTTTATATTCGACACTCGGATCAGACCTGCTGTGATGCTTCCAACCGACTGAGCTTGCTCGTCTGTTTCCAACCACAGTAGAGCCCTCTCCTGCCCCGATTTATTTTTACCTTTAGTCCAAATTTGAAAGTGATTCGCTTGGCGGGAACCTACCACGCCCTTCCTCTGGCCTCGCTTCAACTCCGAGACTCCCCCAGTTCTCCCAATGGAATCTCCACTCGATCGGATTCCCGACTCATTTCACCAAATCATCTTCCATCCAACTCTTGAGGCTTCTCATGCCCATAGCCATCTTCTAATATCTTCACTTCACTCAAAAATCCCCTTTGACTTCGTAATCCAAGTTTGCTTTTTGCGCAAGAAAACCGCTGCATGACGCAAGAAGTTGGTCTGTTCGGACGAATCACTCTTTTATATTAGGTCACTATTGAGCAATTCTGTTTTGTTTGCTGGCGACTAAATTGGTAACATCCCCCACACACGCCTCAGGGCAATAGCTCATTCGTCAGTTTCCACGTTATGAGTTAGTGCTTTCTGGTTGTCTTTAACCTCGTCGAGGCCAAACAGTTATAGCCTCTGGTTTCCAACCCAACCATGTCTAAGAGGGCACTGAAATATCGGAGGGAAGGAAAATCACTCTTAGTGACACGTATTCTTTTCTTTAATTCACAACTGTGGCACATATCAAGCTACTGTGAGTGTTCGGTATTAGTCATTCGTGAAATATTCTCTGTTCACAATGTATACACAACGGAAAATATAGTTTTCCGTAAGATGATATACACGTTTCTGTGAGTTTTAAGCTTTTCTGTGACCTATCCATTGCTCTACTATAACAATGGAGAGCGAAAATATTGGTAAAATCTCTGCAAGAATGTTCTCCTTCCAAACTCCACCAATTTAAATTAGGAAAGAGCATTTCGTAGGAAATGTCTTTTTATTTGGTGCCAAAATTCCGCACTCTCGTCACTGGTACAGACCCGAAAACGGATATTTTGGGATGTTCTGGTACTCACTGATCACACCTAAAAAAAAGAGTCCGCCAAGTAGGTGTGGTACACAGATTTTTCGTACCCACAACAGGAAATCATATAGATGATGCAATGTGTAGAAGATAATCTCAAAACTTCAATCTCCAAGAACCACCCCCTAAATCATATGATGATGATATTAATCGGGAACATTCAGAGTCTCAACAATACAACCCGTGAAAATCCCATCGAAATCGGATGTAAAATGTAGAAGTTACTTAATATCTTCTACGTAGGTACATACTCGTATTCTTCGTATTATCTACTTCATTTTTCGTATAATGTACATTCACATACTATACATAATACACATATACATTCTCTTATTTTTTGGTGTGTCATGGGACGACGACTTTTTTCTATGTCTAAACACCTTACATTTCTTTATTCTGATATTAATCTGCCAGATTCTGTTTAAAATGTATTCTACCTGTATCCATGGTGGTCCCTTTCAAAACGCATTTCATTTTGCATTGTTGAAAGTGTCGAAAAAAGTGAAAATAGTTTTAAAACGATGTTTTTGATTTCGGTTCGTATTCACGTTACTCTTCCTGTAACTTTCCACTGAGTCGTTGATGGACCCTTTGTGTATATTCAAATTAAAGGTCTGATTGTAAGCTTTGAAGAACAACAGATAGTGTTTGACTATCAAACCAAGAAAACGTCTGCCAACTGGGTGTGGCTCATAGCTTCCTTGAATTGATAACTCGATTGTAAAGATGATCCGATGCACAATGGAACATCAAAACTTCAGTTTCCAAGTTCCCTCGAAATGTCATGATCAGATGACGATTAAATTTGTAGGACATTCTACCAATCACAAAAACCCAGAAAAGTTCATCGTAACTGAGAAACTTGAGCTTGTTACGAGGATTTAACGTTCGCACGACATAAGGTGATTCACAGAAAATACTAAGTTAGGGACGTGGAAAACGTGTCCACTCTTCCCTGACTGGAGTAAAATCACTAACATGACCCATATTCTAAATAGAGGAGGCCCTCTGTCCCCAATATTTCTCTAAAAGTAGATTGAAACGGGCAACGTTGTGTTATTCTTCCCTTGACCCCAACTCCTGTCAGCCACAATAATATTCACGTTAGTATCAAATTTCGTAACGAAGAGAACGCATGGAAGAATGTCAATATAAAAAGAAAACAGTATTTCACAAAGTATGCTTTGTACAGTAGAATAAAAAAGTCTACCAAGGGGTACTTAGCTTCCGCGTACCTGTAACATGAGAGTATTATACATCTGAAAAGATTATTTTCAACGAGCATGTGATAAGATTGGGTAACGACAGTCGATATTTCAAAATACCGAAACCGATACTTGATATCGTCGGTGAAGCGGCAACATGTAATAACTCAATTTTTTACCAAAATGATTTACTTATCAATATTGATTCAAAATTTCCCGCCGGATCCATTGGTGAAGTCAGATTGTCGTAAAAGTTATTTTTTTCGACGTTATTCACAATATTGCCAACATGAAATAATTCATTTTGAAAAGCAACATGTGATAACTCAGCGGTTTTGAATGAGAAAAGCTCAGGATCATGGTCGACCAGGTAAGTTTCCTTGTTTTTGCAAACAAATTTGCGAATGATTCATTTATTTTTTGCTTGATAATTGTACACTAGGTTATACTCAATTAGCAACGCTAAAAATCTCTTTGGAAGCATCAGCAATTGTTATTAAATCGCCGCTTGAAAACCACAGAGACAGTTCCATTTGAGTTATAGCAAGTTGTATCCATTATTTTCCATTGTGAAGAAGGTACCTAGATCAATTCTGCGAATTCTGCGATGAACAGCAATGATTCTTCAATATTTGATCAGTATGACTGATGACTCTCAAAACTTGGTCTCTTTTTAGGGCGAAAAATGATACCAAACTCGTCAAGCCATCTTGAGATTGAGGGGGACCATAACCCCTTAAAACACTAGATTTCCTAGTAAAACATACGTTTTTTGGCATTCAAACTTGTATTACTCTTCCAATTTGAATTTTAAAAAGAAAAATTGATAGACCGTTGGGAAGCTGACAATTTGAACATTTTTTTTTCGAAGAGCGCCCGTCGAAATAGCCAGGGATTCAGAGTGAAAACTTCGATTTAAAAAAAGACATACTTCGAAAAAAAATTTTGGAGTTTGCTATTTGACTTGATTTTTTAGAAATGGCTTATTGCCATAAGATTTTGGTTTTAGACTAGGCAGCTTGAAAATTTAATGCTCTTTCCAACGATATCCCAAATTTTTAATTTACTTGGTAAATAACAGGAGTTATGACAGTTTTAATGACGTAAGGTCGAAAACGCGCAAAAAAGGCATTTTGAGAGGGTTAAGAAAAAATTGCTGCTAGACATTTTTTGTTGAAAATCGGACCCTGAAGTTATGCCCATCTTAAGTGTAGAAACCCTGTATATTGAAAATTAGCTAAAATGAGGAGAAAATGACGAATTTGCTGGCATTTCAAAATGTTCACCAGATGCAACGAAAGAAAACAGTTTTCTGGGCGACATTTACCGGATCCGGGGTCAATCCAACGATGAAAAGCAGCGCTTCGAGAGCTGTATCCCTAAAAGGTAGCTGACAGCGGAGAAACACATTCGATCAGCCAAACTGTTGTACTTCTCTTCCGATTGCATGGTCCAAAGCAACGGAAAAACACCTTGTTCCTATTGAAAAGTCCTTATTACTGGTTTTTTTTTTTTTTTTTTTTTATTGCACAAGGCAAACTGTCTTTTACCCATGTACCACCCTTTATTATTAGAAAGCAGTCTACCTATTATAGCTAATAACTTCTTAAATTTTCATAGGAAACTGTTTTTCACCATTAAACTTACCAGAAGGTAGAGATTGAGCTGAAAATGTGAAAAAATTGAGTTACTGCTTTTCTTCTTTGAACGGCAGTATTTTGGAAACTGATTTTTATTTTCTCTTTTAAATTCGATTTTTGACGAACGTAGGGGAAACCACCTCAAGTAGTTTAGATTGAGTGGTCAGTTTACCCAAGTGCTCCAAAACGTAGGTACCTACAAAAACGTAGGTCATAGAATGCTCTAGAATTTTGGTTTTACATTAAAGTGATCACTACTACTCGTCTCCACGAACTCAGAGTACACGGCTATTATGTATGTCACTTCTAAGGGTTGAAAAATAAGGGTTGAAATTTTGAAAACGCCCTAACTCATCAAATTTTGATATAAAGCCTCCTACGTGTCAGTACGTCCGGACAGCCTCCAATAGGTGTATGTACGACAATACATACTTTTTTCGGTTCAAAATTAGGTCATCTCGTAAAGTTGTACGTTTCAATTTCGATCGTTGGAGGTACTGGTTCACTTTGACACAACATGGTTTTAGGCATTTTCACTTAGTGGGGAGCTCCCGAGCACGAAATAAATAGAGTAAGTATTTAGGTACATATCAATATTCTGTTAGTATTTATGTCGATTGGTACGGCTCTCGTTGGAACCCTCCTACACTAATATTGACTTAGTGTTACAATATGTCACAGTTTTAATGACACGTTGGGTACCAATTTCTTCAGCTATTCTTATGGGAAAAATTCAATTAAATATACCATGTGTTCCCAACTAAAAAAGAATACAATTCTCATTATTTCTATTGAAAAACGCTGCAAATTATTACACAATGGTTTATTATTTTTATATAGATCACTCGTCTGCAAAGCCACCTACCATCCAACTTGAAGAAAAACATCAATCGGATTTCGGTCAGCTATAATTTGAACGGAGATTAGGCCTCTTTTGCGATTCACACTCGTGTTTCTGATTCATCGTACGTAAAACCCTTAAACTTTCGTAGCGAGCGAACGGTTTGTCCTACAGAGCTCCGCGTGGTCTCAAAAAATTCTAAAAATTCTATAGAATCCTAAATTGAAGGAAAAACAATACCTTTATATCGAAATTTTTTGAGTTAGGGCGTTTTCAAAATTTCAAAATTCATTTTGGAACCCTTAGAACTGACTTACGTCAACCAAAATCTTCGGGGCACAACTAGACCCCAAATGGAGCCTACATACCAAATTTCATCAAAATCGGTCAATGCTAAGTGGCAAAAGTGCCGCGTACGGCGTACGGCGGACGGACGGCCAAATTTTTATTCGATTTTTGGATTCTACGTACCTTGAAACGTAAACCATCAAATTTTGAGGGGGTGTTAAAAATTTTTTTTTCTTGGTCGATTCCAAAGGTTCATTATTGAAAATAATAAACCAAAACATGAAAACTCTTTTTTTTGCCTACTATTTCTAGAATCTGGCTCCTGAAACTACCGAAATTCTGAAGAAGCCGCGTTTGTATTGTTAACATTAACATTTTGGAATCATTTTGGAATTTTTCTTCCAATCATATTTCAAGAGTCAGATGGCACTCGCATTCACTGCATACTAAACAATATACAAAATGTTAAAGTGTTCTGAATTCGTTTCGGAGTCTCTCAATATGTAAACTGATTTTATAACGCGCACTAGGATTTATTTACACAACGGTTTATTATTTTTATGTAAAGGTCGTTCATTCGGTAGAACACCAAATTTGGTCGATGGGAACTGGTCAAAGTGCGGGCGGGCGGACGGGCAATTTTTTATTCGATTTTTGGTTTCTACATACACCTAATTGCGTTGCAAAAAGTTCTTTATTATTTATTATTGTATTAATTCTGATTACATTAGATTTTTATCGTTCGGGCTACCCTAGTTGAACAACTCACTCCTAAGCGTCCACAAACGTAAAATCTTGGAAGCTCTACGTCACACCCTCTAGCAAACATTTTAGTTAGTTATTGAGTGGTTGCCTTGTATTCATTATTTAGGTGATTTGTACTGAACTTTATCGCTTCGTTTCTGACAGGTTCTGTCGTAAGCAAAGGGGAAGGGATTCGCGTACCGCCACCTCTTCGCATATTTGTGCAGTCGAAGCTTGGCATTCAAATCCAATCCGTTCAAGATGAATATGTTGTGTGCTACCGTCGTCCTCTTGATCCTTCATGTCTTTGAGTTCGTTCAATTTGTTTCTGCACAATACTTCAACCCCGAAGTGGAAGAAATCGGTAGACTGCATCAACTTGTGTACCCAGATATGGACCGGATTTCCTTCACCACCGTATTCAACCATTCTCTACTCGCCTTGATGGGTGCCATCTTGGGTGTGGCATTTCTGTACCTGATTGCGAAATGCAGCAAAATGATTATGAAACGTTGCGGACATGAATTTTAGCTTTTCAACCACGATTTCGAGGTAGGTACTTATCAACTATTCCAATTTAATTGCCAGATTTCATACTGTCAATTCCTACCCACGTGATACATGAATCATGTTTTCCTCTCATCACAGCTGAAGATGTTGAAACAGTTTGACAGTAGGTAACAAAAAGAACTGACTTGAACCACTCATTCATTCATCTCAGATTCATTGGATCTCGTAAGATACCCGAGGAGACCGCTCGCACGGGTTATGTGGGATTCAAGCTCACTAAAACCTCACCTCCTTCTCCCACGTTGAATCTCAGCCTGGAACTGTTCAACACAGTACCTCCTTCAGGTTGAGTCCTGCCAGTCTTCTTAGTTCTCTGCTAGGGACCGGTCCATGGTGCCGGTTGTGGGTGGCCCTACCCCAGGAATGATGAAAGATTTTTTGTTCATTGTTTTCTCCACATAATCTGCCACAGTGGTCCAATGTTTTTTTTCGCTTTCCAGCATCTTTCCTACGACCACTTCTGAGGTTGTGCCCTGTGCTGCGAGTTGCTACCTCTCCCTTAGGCAGTTCCTCTCCACTGTCCATCGTGTGCATTCAAAGAATGTATGGAATGCGTAATCATACTTGTTTTCCTGGTAGTTGGGACATTTTGGGGGCCTCACCTTCCACATCTTATGTAGGTAGGCGTGAAAAGTCCGTGCCCTGAGAGGAACTGCGTTAGGAAGAAATTTACCTCTCCATGCTTCCTCTGCAACGGGTGATTCCACTAAAAGTGGCGAAATTTTGTTTTTTTATTTTTCTTGAGGATTATTTGTAGTATTGCAACGGGAAAAAACATTGAGTAGAGAACCATTTTTCCCAGACTATCAATGTTTTCATTTTCGAAATAAACGACTAGGAAAAATGTCATTCCCCTGGCATGTCCGCTTCCCTATGTGCACTACTTCTCCAAGTAACCACAGTCTTTCAGATAGAGGCTCCAGGAAACTACAAAGGCTCACGTACTCATCAAGTGGTCTGCTATGGACACCTTTGTCGTCTAAATTTTAAGTCCATAGTTTGTGAACGTATGCATCAGGAATAGTGTCTCACAGGTTTTGAGTCGTTCCCTTGTAAAATCTTGCAATTCCAGTAGAGCGGAGAGTACTACCGTAAGAGGCATTTAAAAAAAAGAAGAGATTTGTAGCTCTGCTACTCGTGAACTACACTCAACTTCGACCCAAGACCAGTTCGTGTTGTGAGATCTGCGGGAGTAGATCAACCATCAGATTCTTGGTGAGTATTTTTATTGTACGTCATTCCATAACTTACAGTCCGTAACTTAGGTGTTTCATGTAATATAATGTTTCTTCTTGCGCCATTATTTATATCAGTTCCTGAGCCTTCAGTCATTATTTTACTGTTAATACCCTTACAGACTCAATGGCGCCAAAAAAGAGAACGAGAAAGAAAGAGATGTGGATGAAGAGAGAGGAGGAACGAGCGAGATATTAGCGCATCAAAAATGAATGCGATCTGCTTGGTCGAATGGATATTGTTAGATGGATAATGGAAGTTGATTGAAAAAGTTTTATATTATGTTGAATACATGATTTTGAAACCATTTTCTCAATTTTGTCATTCCCCTGAAACACTCATTTTGATTTATTATTTTCAATATGGAACCTTTGGAATCGACCAAGAAAAATTGTTTTTACCCCCCCCCCCTCAAAATTTGTTGGTTTACCTTTCAAGATACGTAGAATCCAAAAATCGAATAAAAATTTGGCCGTACGTCCGCCATCCACCGTACGCGGCACTTTCCACACTTAGCATTGACCGATTTTGATGACAATTGGTATGTAGGCTCCATTTGGGGTCTAGTTGTGCCACGAAGATTTTGGTTGATGTAGGTCACTCCTAAGGGTTGAAAAATAAGATTTGAAATGTTAAAAACGCCCTCACTCAAAAAATTTAGATATAAAAGTATTGTTTTTCCATCAATTCAAGATAGTACAGAATTTTTAGAATTTTTGGAGACCACGCGGAGCCCAGAATATCAAACCGTTCGTTCTTTACGAGGGTTGGGCTAACGATAAATCATTAACACGAGTGTGAATCGCAGAAGAGGCCTAATCTCCGTTCAAATGTTAGCTGACCGAAATGCGATCGATGTTTTTCTTCAAGTTGGTTGGTGGTAACAATGATAAAGCCGTGTTCTTTGCAGGGCAAGTGATCTATACAGGGTGTTTTACGAAAATGTTACACATTTTTGTTCATGGCACTCAAATATTTTTAAAAAATGTACGTGCAAAAATTCATTTCCTTGAGAACCTCGGGAACATATCCCCCCTTAATGCATTGTTGAATACATAGGAAAAGATTTACACTCGCTAGAAGGTAGCGGGTGGTACCAAAATTCTCAGAATGAGGTCTACATTAGATTAAAAATAACAATGAACAGTTTTTCCTACCCAGGCGCACACCCTATTGTAATGGTAGATATTGTGATTATCTAAGTTGAACTGTCATTACGGCTCATACTGCTATATTACGGCTCATACTACTTGGGCATCAAATTGTTACGACTGGTTTGGATGAGTCATCTATAAGTAATCTGTTTGTTATTGAGCAATAAAGATTATAGGCTGAATTCCAAGAAGACATTTCGCGGTATCTTCCCACGGTTCTAAACGCTTTTGTCTGTAGTAATTTCTCTCGGCATCAAGGCTTGCTCCTAAACCTGTCCCCATACCTCCCAAATAGTCCATACAATATGTTTCGTCACTACTTGTCAGAACGTTCCTTCGTGGTCACAATACGAAAAACGGCTGCCAAGTGGGTGTGGCACATAGCTTCCTCGTATCCATAACCCGATTGTATAGATGATCCGATGCATGGTAGATAATCTCAAAACATCTATCTGTAAGTACCTTCCACTACCCTCATAAGGGGCAATCACAAGCCAATCTGAACAATCCTAGAAAATGTCATCAAATACGGATGAAAAATGTAACTGTTATGGCTGTTACAAGGATTTTACGTTTGCGCATACGCAGCGGCTACTATCAGTCCGGGGGTGATGATTTTAATAGGGGACCGTCTACAACGTAATCCGCATAAATGACTGAAAATTTCATCGAAATCGGATGAAAAATATGGAAGTTATGGCTGTTACTTTTTTTAACCTTGAAAAGTGAAAACAAAGCTTCCGCTACCTTGGTAGGCTTGGAAGCAATGAACAATCTACGATGAGAAAGCATCAGTACTACAAGGAAGTGTCTGCGCACCTTATCTTTACTATTTATACTACTAATGCCTCTTCCATCTGACCTCGAAACTTTCAGAATTGTTTGCTGAATGTCTTCCTTATGCCATCAGTCACGAGGATATACAGGAAGCAGCTAGCCGACTATAGAAGCTCCTTGAAGTTCTTGACCATCGCAGAAGCGTAGAATCGCCAATACGTAGAATCCGAAAATCAAATAAAAAATTTTCCGTCCGTCCGACGTACGTGGCATTTTTCTTAGTCACCATGGACCGAATTTGATGAAATTTGGTATAGTTCCATTTCAGTATAATTCCATTTGGGGTCCAGTTGTGCCTCGAAGCTTTTTGTCAGTGTCAGCTGTCAGTGACTTCTAATGGCTGAAGAATGGGGGTTGTAATTTTCAAATTGCCCTAGCTCGAAAACTCTAGATTGACATAAAGTCATTGTTTGTTCACCAATTTAACATAGACTTGAATTTCTAGAATCGAATGAAACCACCAATGCTCTGTGGGACAAACCGTCTATAGTTACGTATTCATGTAACTCCCCCTGTTACCTCCGAGTGATTGACAAGGCCATTTGAGTAGGTACATTCTAAGCTTCAGAATGAGATACTACACGAGGGGAGAGTGGCCCAAGAAACACAACTTTCCCAAATTTCCAGAGGCAAACCAACCCACCCAACAATTTTTCCATTTCATAAATAAGTCATACAGCTCAAACTGCAGCATCCTAGTGTGAGTAGAAGACAGTGCTCAAGGACTCGGAAGTTATGAAGTTCCAGCCATTCGTTCCATTTAGCAATCCCAATGTTCCCAGAAACTAAAACTGGGGGTGAAAGCTGCACTGAAAGTAGGACTCTCCACCCCCTTAGTAATCACCTAAAAAAATAGTGACCTCGCCTAAGTCAGAAGCCCAAAGGAAACCAGATTTTCACTCATCTTATGATATTCGCTCTTGACAGAAATAAACTTTGAGACAGATAAGCCCTCAGAGTATTGGTGCCAGTCGCACCAGCTGAGGGGTCATGATCCTTATACTCTCACCGTGCCATGAAGTGCAATTCAGAGAATAAGGAAAGTAGCCAGAAGAGAGTTTGCTGATGATACAAAAGCCACATATTCCCCGAATGGTCCAATCATTGTTCACTGGAATGGAAAAATACTCCCTCACATAATCTTCCGATCGAACGTTGACCTGTCTGTCATAATTCCATTCACTACTGGCGTGAAACTGCTGGGGGTTGCTAAACTTGCTTGAGGCGTGGCCCCCAACACCTCCCATTGGTGGCTGTGACACCACATCAGCAATTTTCAGGGAAGGGAAGCCGACCATTGCCAAGCGGGTAAGAATGTCACTGATATTTTGCTTCCGAGTCTACCAAGGTAGCGGAAGCTTTGTTTTCACTTTTCACGGTTGAAAAAAAAGTTCTGGAAAATCGAAATTTCCACTCGCGTTTTCCGTTTCAGACCTTTCTCAACAATTTTGGTTCCGTGTCTGTCATGAAATCATTGCCACAGCCGTAACTTCTACAATCCTCACGCGATTTCGATGGAATTTTCAGGGATTGTGCGGGTTGGCGTGTCGATGGTCCCCTATGAAAATCATCACCCCAGACTGATAGTAGCTGCTGCAGCAGCCCATGCGCAAACGTAAAATCCTTGCCACAGCCGTAACTTCTACAATGTTCATCCGATAGTGCTGGTTGGCGTGTAGATGGTAGCAAACGTATACTTCCTTGTAATAGCTATAACTTCTACATTTCTCATCCGATTTCGATGAAATTTTCTGGAATTAGGCGAGTTGGGGTGGAAATAGCCCCCTATTAAAATCATTGCCCCCAAATTGGAATATTTTGTGCGCATGCGCAAACATGAAATTCTCGTAACAGCCATAACTCCCATATTTTCTACCCAAATTCCAGTAAATATTCAGATATTGTGCTGATTGAAGTATAGTCAGTCTACTATGAGGGTAGTGCAAGGTACCTAGCGATTGATGATTTGAGATTTTGCTTCCGAGTCTACCAAGGTAACGGAAGCTTCGTTTTCACTTTTCAAGGTTGAAAAAAAAGTTCTCCAAAATCAAAATTTCCACTCGCGTTTTACGTTTCAGACCTTCCTGAACAATTGCAGAATCCGTGTCTGTCTGTCATGAAATCCTTGCCACAGCCAAAACTTCTACAATTTTCATCCGATTTCGATGAAATTTTCAGGGATTTTGGGAGTTGGCGTTTAGATGGTCCCCTATGAGGGTTGTCAAAGGTAGTTAATGATTGCTGTTTTGAGATGAGATTAGGTAGTTGCTGTGCATCGATTCATCGACACAATCGGGTTATTGATACGAGAAAACTATGTGCCACACCCTCTTGGCAGATATTTCCCCTTTGTCCGGATATTGTCCTGCTCGTCCCCCCCTCTCACCATCAATTACATTTATGGACGTCCAATCCTGCTGAGGGATGTCAAAAATGGCTCGTAAATAAATAGAGAGTACCTACTTATCGAATAGTACTTACTGAAGAAAAGAACACATGAACGGATTGACATGAATTAGTTGGTTTTTGATTTCCTGTTTCCACCTCAATTTTATTGATTCCACTTATTAATCTATACGATTATTATTTTGTCCGCAGCCTATCAAAAATGGACACCATCAACAGACCCCATTTCGAGTACCATCTACAGTTTCATTTTTTGAATCCGGATCGTAACCTTATTCAATCATGAATACTTTACCACGAAGGCAAGAAGATTGGACCATATCATCGAGTACTGAACCATAGCAAAGAAGAGTTGATGGAGAGTTTATTTGCTGTACCAAACAACCAACTGTTAGTGGGTAATCATAGTCGTTAAATAACTTCATGTTACGGTATGTGAATGAATGCTTCGAATTAGATAAACAATGTATAAATGAGACTATTCTTTTCCTGCAAAGGTCATCACCCTCCATTGATACCAGTGACTCATACAAAAAGTGATGTTACTTTATTGTTCAATGTTTTTATTGTTAAAAAACTTAGTTTCGATGGTATAGCCCAATGCTGTTGTTAGTTCAATGTTGGTTGATTGTTATTGTGCTCACAGTAACTCAAGTTACTTGTAACGAGCCTGAATATCTTGATTTGTGTGATTGGGACTCTAGATGTTCCCCTATTCATTTTATTGTGACCGGATTTATAGGCACTGCGCAAACGGGAAATTCTTGTAACAATCAATCTTTTGCTGTTATGATTTGATTCAATGGGTCCTACTGCAAGATTGACGTTTCGATGATCCCAGCAGCAAATCGTATAACGTACCCATGGGTAGATACGTTGAAGCTATGAGCCACTCCCAACAGTTCTCAATTGAATTCAAAACCACCCTAGAATATCTCTAGAAAATATCTTTCCCTGCATCTATTTTTACGTATCCTTTGAAAAGCCATAATAAATATAGACAAAAATTTGCAGCACAAAAAAAAAGTGATTAGGTAGGTACTAATACAGGTAGGACTATGGATCGCTAACCCCCGGTGAGGCTGTTGCGCGAATTGAAGTCCACTCCGAAAGAGTAAAGACTCTATAGTTACAATGATGTACAAGAGCAATAATAAATAATAAAATAGGTATTTCTAGCTTTTACCACCAAGTAAATAGAGCAGAAAGGGAGAGAAAAAACTTCGGCCGTCTCGTTTGGAGCTGGAGCTCCTCTCGCACACCCTCTGGTAGGAGTGACGAAGTTCATAGTTCTCAAAGAAGAAGATAGGTAGCAGCAACTCCTGCGATACGGAGTTCTCCGTCGATAGTCGAACGATTAGTAAGAAACACGAGTGTAAATCTCGCATTAACGTTTGCTGACGGAAGAGAGCCAAATTTCAGCTGATCAAACACGATTTTATTTCGTTTGTTCGATCACTCACTTCATCACTCTTGTGCTTCCTTAACCCAAGAATCAAATCAATAGTAGGTACACACAAATTCGGGATAACGACATTTAGCTGGTTGGAACTTTTTGTCAAAATAAACTTGATTAACCCTGCACGATAGTATGGTTGGTAGGACTTTCAATGGAAAAGCCGTATTTTTTGCAGACGGGTGATCTTTTACAGAAAAATGATAAACTATTGTGAAATAAATTGCAGCATTTTAAATTACTTCTCCCTTTTTTAAAACGAATTTATCGTTTTACCGAATTAATTCTTAAAACGATTAATATGAATTAAAACGATTAATTCATGTCGCGTGTTTGTCGAGAGAAGACGTACATTTGTTCGTTCCCGACGCTTTGCCAGATATCGACATCTCAGATAAGTCCTTCCTCTTTCTAATCTTATCTCTTCTCCACCAATCTGTCCAAAGTATCTAGATAACAAGATCCCACCTATTATCAAGGTGCCTTACCACAGCCCATCAATGAGTTTCCCCCATTTCACGATACTGATCAAAACATTACCATAAACACTGTTCCTGACCCACTCAGCTCAACTACAAAGAATCAAAAGGTGGAATTGACTTCCGACCTATTACATCGCTCAATGAAAAACCGTTTTTGAACCACAGACAAAGGTCCTTTTTTCATATTTGCAGACAGTAGATCTGGAAAAATTGGGAAAACACACCCCTTGGTTTTCGAAAAGTGGGTTTTCGAAAAGTGGCTTTTCAAAAGTAACATTGATAAGCGGACAATAACAAAAGTAGTATCAGCGGGCGGAAACCGGATCAAAATAGAAACAGTCTCAGCATCAGCTGCAAACTCTTTAGCGGAATTTGAAGGTTTTAAAGAAAAAATCTGATAGCATACATTCCAGACTCACTAATTTATCGTACCGGCTGTCAGAAACATTGATTGTTCCCTAGAGAATGAAGAAATCTTGGAAGAAACCCTTGAGGAAGAAATCCTCAATACCCGTCGTCAGAATGAAACGTTTGTCCAGAACAACTACAAATCCTAACGCAACGAATTCAATGACAAAGATACCTACTTGCTTCTTAACATTCGATGCCCAGAAGATACCTGAATCCATATCACTATACGGTATGCGTTGTAAAATGAACACCTATGTTCCCCCAGTAAGAGTTTGTTCCACATGTTTTAGAATTGGACACCTTGAATTCCAATGCCGAGACGGTTTTCGTTGATTACATTGCGGTGACAAACATGAAAGCTTTACCTGTACCTCTCCCGAAAAACTAAACGAATGCTGTATCAATTGTAAAAGTAAAGAACACAAAGCCGACGACAAAAATTGTCCAGTATTCTTAGAGGGACAGAAGAAAACCAGAGATAGATAGATGTTAGAGAGCTACTCGACAGTTGTAGCACAGGATAACCGCTTCCAACCACTGTGCCAACCAGAAAAGTTTGAAAGAGAAGAATTCCCTGAATTATCAAATACTGTACTGAAGAGGCTAAGAAAAGAAAGACCTCATCAAAGTTTAAAACCATAGAGAAGACCGGACAAACCTGCTAGACCCCACTCAGCTGAGGATCAGGAAGACTGGTACAAAGAAAGCCAAACCTATAATGCAAATATTACTCAGATTTCCTCCCAGAAACACATAGCAACAATCTGTCAACAATAGCAGCTCTCAATATGGTACAAGAAACACTCTAACTTTTTCAGAAATGGGAACAGAAGAATCCAACTATATTATAAACCAAGCAGCTGAAAACATTGAACGTCTGGTCAAAAACTTTGCTTCAGATTCGAATGGAACGCTCACCCAATCCATTACAACTATGCTACAACAAATGATAAAGGGACATATAAACAAACATCCGAAGGAACATGAATAATAATCTAACAAGTAATTATAATAACAATAACCAAACAAATAATAATTATAACAAAACCATATAAACAACATCAAATTCTCACTGTGTAGCTCGTTTGCAACAGAACAAGTATCGAAAACTTCATATCCTGTATCTGATACGTGGTTCCACCCTCAAAAGCAATGCCGATTCAGTGGATATAGCCTCCTCACACACAATAGGAGCGATGGGAGAGCTGGAGCTGCTCTGCTAATAAAACAAGGACTTAGATACCTATGACAAATCTCCCCGCAGTTCAGCTGGGTATTCATGGTTGGTGCGACCCTGCAATTGCAATTACATATAAATACAACGCTATCGATTGTCTCCATATACAAGACCTCCGGCAATCACATATCGAAAGCACAGTTGGAAACATTATTTCAGGACCTTCCCAACCCCTTCTTAGTTGTAGGAGATTTCAATTGCCACCTCTCTGCTGTGGTTGCTCCTTTACCGATACTCTGCGTTGCCCTCTTCGAGGCAGCCGCCGACTGTGATTTCTCATTTCCGAACGATGGCTCACAAACTTTACTGCCGTCAGTGAACCACAGGAACTGATCTGCCGTTGATCTAGCCTTCATAAATTCCAACTGGGCAGGAAGACTTGATTGGAGCATAGTTCTGGACACAATGGGATTGAACCACTATCCTTGCTATCATTGCCATGAATTCTGGGGAAGAAATCCTCAACAAGAAATGGAATTTTGCAAGAGCAGACTAAGATAAATTCCATCAATTCCTATCACAGAACAATGCATATGAAAATGAAATTGAAAATTGAAAATTGATTGAATTGAAAAAAAATTAATTAATTGAAATTGATTGAATTGATTGATTGATTGATTTGTATATGAAAATTTATTTACATACCCTAATTTCGTACAACTATTGAATGACGCATACAATCATGCACCTATTTCAAATACCAGCTAATAAGAAACCAAATAAATACTGGTGGAATACAGAATGCACTATCGCTGTTTACAACAGAAGTGAGGCTTTCAGGGAATACAAACAGAATCCCTTCTACCAAACGTTTATTGTAGTAAAACGCTGCAAATTATTACACAATGGTTTATTATTTTTCTGTATAGATCACTCGTCTGCAAAGAACACGGCTTTGTCGTCGTTACCACCAACCAACATGAAGAAAAATGTCGATCGCATTTCGGTCAGCTAAAATTTGGAAGAAGATTAGGCCTCATTTGCGATTCACACTCGTGTTTCTGATTTATCGTAATTCAAACACACAAATTCGCGTAGGGAGCGAACGGTTTGTCCTACAGGGCTCCGCGTGGTCTCTAAAATTTCTAAAAATTCAATACTATCTTAAATTGATGAAAAATCTCGGAAATGTACAATTTTCAAACGTTTGTAAGCCTAACTGAAACTGCCGGTTAATTTCCCACTGTAACCGCAAAAGTTGACCCAAAAGCTCAGCTTTCCAACGGTGTGGTCAGAATTGTTTCCAACATTTTTATTAGTGGAAAAAATTGCGCGTAAATGCGAAAAAACGAGAATTTTTTTCAACAAAATCGACGTTTTGACGGGTGGATCCTGGGATGGGGGTGGGTGGGTGGAGCGGCGGAGGAGGAGACCGAGTCCTCCCGTCAAAGCGTCGATTTCGTTGGAAAAAATTCACGTTTTTCCACGTTCAAACACAAATTTCTCTCTCAAATTTGATTGTAAAATATTTTGTGATTATACTGTTGGAAAGCTGAGCTTTTGGGTCAACTTTTGGGGTTACAGTGGGAAATTAACCGGCAGTTTCAGTTAGGCCTACAAACGTTTGAAAAAACTAAATTTCCAAGATTTTCGGGATTTTACTATTCGGGTTCATTTTTCAACACCTTAGTCTTCTTAAAAAAGCACTTCTTCTTTTATTTAGCACTAAGGAGGTAGAAAATTTAACGCTTTTTTTAACGGTATACTTACATTTGAATTTTGACTGAAAAACAAGGGAGTTATGGTTGTTTTAATGGCGTAAGGTCGAAAATACGAAAAATATCTTAAAAGTGAAAAAAATTCGGATTTTAAGGGGGTTAGAAAAAAAAGTGAGGAGACGAAAAACGTCGCAAATTAGTTGTGGAATCAAACTCCGGCCAGTGGTTCGACCTTAACCGTAACACCCTGTATAAGTCGGCCCTTCAACCTGAACACCATACTCAAAGAAAATGACAGAGAGATTATTATTCAGCTTTAAAATTTTGTATAAGAAGCGAACATTTCAGTTTAAATAGGTGTACTTACATATTATTATTATTCATAAATCTAAAACAGTGTAACAAATCGGTCTTTATCGATTGTCACCCGAGCAGTAGAAAATAGTAATATTCGTAGTATTACTACGATTGCCACCCGAACCCAAGAAATCAAATGTACGATTGCCACCCGAGTCCTCGACTACGAATTTACGATTGCCACCCGAGAGGTCCGGGCTTGAAGGGGCGACCATCAACTGTCTTCCAGAAATGTTACCATTGCCCCCCGCATCGAAATGAAAAACGTCTGCCAAGTGGGTGTGGCACATAGCTTCCTCGTATCCATAACCCGATTGTATAGATGATCCGATGCATAGTAGTTAATCTCAAAACATCAAAACAAGTTAATCTGTAACATCCCTGAAAATTTCATTGAAATCATACGGAAAATGTAGAAGTTATGGCCGTTACAAGGAATTCACGTTTGCGCATGCGCAGTGGCTACTATCAGTCCGAAGGTGGTGATTTTCATAGGGGACCATCTAAATACTAATCTGTAACATCCCAGAAAATTTCTTTGAAATCGGATAGCAAATGTAGAAATTATGGACGTTACCAGGAAATTCACGTTTGCGCATGCGCAGTGGCTACTATCAATCCGAAGGTGGTGATCTTCATTGGGGACCATCTACAACCTAATCCGCATAATCCCTGAAAATTTCATCGAAATCGGGTAGAAAAAGTGGAAGTTATGGCCGTTACAAGGAAATTCACGTTTGCGCATGCGCAGTGGCTACTATCAATCCGAAGGTGATGATTTTCATAGGGGATCATTTAAATAGTAATCTGTAACATTCCTGAAAATTTCATTGAAATTGGATGGAAAATGTGGAAGTTATGGCCGTTACAAGGAATTCACGTTTGCGCATGCGCAGTCGCTTCTATCAGTTCGGGGATGATGATTTTCATAGGGGACCGTCTACACACCAACCCGCACAATCCCTGAAAATTTCATTGAAATCGGAAAATAACTTCGTATAGTTATGCGCGTTACAAGGAATTCATGACAGACAGACAGACAGACAGACACACAGACACTGAACCAAAATTGTTCAGAAAGGTCTAAAACGCAAAAAGCGAGTGAAAATTTTGATTTTGGAGAACTTTTTTTTTCGCCCTTGAAAAGTGAAATCAAAGCTTCCGCTACCTTGGTAGACTCGGAAGCAATTACTACTGCCTTCCGGAAAAGGATAATCTTCCCGAAGTAGGTACTAGCTTTCAACTGTTTGACTTAGCTATGGTAAAGTTTATCAGAACAAATTCACGGCTATTTTCTCCACAGTCATTATTCGATAGATGACCTTTAAAACGCTTCCTTTGAAATACATACAAGTTTGCAATATCATAGATATCTTGCTTTGTTGGTGTACAACTTTTCATTGTCGATTTGGTAGGTATATGACGACCATACAATTTTGCTTCCGAGTCTACCAAGGTAGCGGAAGCTTTGTTTTCACTTTTCAAGGTCGAAAAAAAAAAGTTCTCCAAAATCAAAATTTTCACTCGCGTTTTGCGTTTTAGACCTTCCTGAACAATTTTGGTTCCGTGTCTGTGTGTCTGTCTGTCTGTCTGTCTGTCTGTCTGTCTGTCTGTCATGAATTCCTTGTAACGCGCATAACTATACGAAGTTATTGTCCGATTTCAATGAAATTTTCAGGGATTGTGCGGGTTGGTGTGTAGACGGTCCCCTATGAAAATCATCATCCCCGGACTGATAGAAGCGACTGCGCATGCGCAAACGTGAATTCCTTGTAACGGCCATAACTTCTACATTTTCCATCCGATTTCAATGAAATTTTCAGGGATTGTGCGGGTTGGTGTGTAGACGGTCCCCTATGAAAATCATCATCCCCGGACTGATAGAAGCGACTGCGCATGCGCAAACGTGAATTTCCTTGTAACGGCCATAACTTCCACATTTTCCACCCGATTTCGATGAAATTTTCAGGGATTATGCGGATTAGGTTGTAGATGGTCCCCAATGAAGATCACCACCTTCGGACTTATAGTACCCACTGCGCATGCGCAAACGTGAATTTCCTTGTAACGTCCATAATTTCTACATTTTCTATCCGATTTCAATGAAATTTTCAGGGATGTTACAAATTAACTTGTTTTGATGTTTTGAGATTAACTACTATGCATCGGATCATCTATACAATCGGGTTATGGATACGAGGAAGCTATGTGCCACACCCACTTGGCAGACGTTTTTTTTTACTGTTTTCAAAATGTCATGTGACTCTCTCATCAACCCATCCTTCTAATAAAATCATTGAATCTTGTATAAGGACGTAACTTTTCATATCCCGATAAAATAAGGAAACAGCATTCGTTGCTTCGTATTTTTCTATTTTTTTACAATAAATTCAGAAATATAATACAAAACATTATTTCTGTAGTATGTATTAGCATTGTCTTCTTTCTTTTAAGTTAACATTGGAATAGTATCTCCTTCCATTTCATTTGAATCTATTTCATAACTTGGATCACTTCATTGAAGGGGCAAGAAACTCCGTATTGTATCATTGCTAGCGGCCAAAATCAAAACAATTGCCACTATCATTTGGTCTAATGCATTACGAAATATACGTTTTCTAACAGCCCATCTAAATTGCTGGACGTTAGGGTTGACATTTCTCCTATTAGCACTTCTCTTTCTTAGCACTTCTAACGTGAAAATTATTTTGACTTATCTAGCTAATAAATCAAGCAAATGTAACGAAACATTTTCAAACGAATATGAAATAGATACTTTTCACCGCTTACACGGAAAAAAATCATGGCATGGATGTGTCTCCAGGTGAATAGCTTAACCTGGTACCCTATAAACTAGAGATCCCTAATACTATCCCCGAGATACAAGTTTTTGTCGTACTATTTTCTACTGATCGGAAGGCAACCGGTAGAGGCAGCGGGAAAGGTTTCCTTTTCTGGGTGGCAATCGTACATTTTCATTTCTCTCGACCGACCGATGCGGGGGGCAATCGTACAATTCGTCCTTCACCTTTTCTATCATGGGTGGCAATCGATAGTCGCTCTAACAAATAATTATAACCAAATGAGAACATACGGCTGTATGAATTCGTTTTCAAAGCCAATTTTTAAAAAATCCTCTTTCATAGAGGGACAAAATCTTGACGGCAACCAGTATGAACAATAGAACCAGATAGAAGAAATTCATAAAAAGACATGTACAAGATTTTCAGAGTATTTTTTATTAATGCAGAGGCTGCCCCAACCTGCTCTAGGCATGAGGAAAAGCATACATCATTTGTATTAGAAAGTTGGTACAGTCATTGGGAGTGATCGCGGATACGCACCCTCTAGTATTGTTCCACGCAAAGAATGTTCTCCTGGACCTTTAGTCTTATTACCGTAAAAACTTTTTTCTCTATTTATGAAGGACGAATTCAATATGAAAATGCTATATTTCAGCTTTGCGTCCCTTGTGGTGCTTCCAGAAATAACATCTGCTGAACCGAGTGGTACCTAACCACTTTCTGACGCTTTGGTATAAATACCTCCATCATATTACTTTCTTTTGTACATGACCAGGTAATTGCTTTTGCTCAAAAAATAAACTTCGGAAGTTTGATCCGGTAAGATGTCAAAAATAACCATTACTCGCCGATAAGTGGTCGAAAACATGACAGAAAATCACTTCTTCGCTACCAATTCTAGCAGGCAAATTGAAAGAACGTGACGTGTTGTCATCGTAGGTAACCAAAATAGTTGTTTATTTATTTTTATAAACATAGATAATTTTGTTTGGTTAATTGAAACTGATTAGTAACCTGAAACTTTGTGATGAACCGCAATTTTGGTAGTTGAATTGGAAGAATAACAATAATTCTTTAGGAGGTCTCTACTTAATTTCAGGTATCTACTTAATTTCCTCATTAACAGAGAGAGGAAATCTTTGTGCAGAAGGCCAAATCAACTTCGGTCTCTCAAATTAACAATTTTACCAGCCATTGTTCATTTTATGGGTATGTGCCTATATTTTTGTAAACAATTTTGATTCCTGTAGGTACGAGTGTGGTCAACTTGTTGTCTCGAGCTATAAGAAATTAATTCAAATTGGTAATAAAAATGGATTGTTTTAAAATCATACCTCACAAGGATAATTATGTCAATGCTTAAACCCAGCGCATCATATCTTCCTCGCCCAACACCCTTCACCAATCACTATCATTCTGACATCCTTCTTGTTGCTTCATTCTTAACTTTTCGGGCTACAATCGTATAAAATATATTGCAAACTGGCCGAGTACCACCTTTCGGGCGCACCACCGGCCAGGGTTCGATTCTACAACTACCTAATTTGCGACTTTTTTTTGTTTCTTGACTTTTTTTAAGGGGGTCTCAGTCGGTCGACGTTCGTTCCTCGTTTCGGGTCAGTATTTGGCCAAATCGAAGTGGAAAAAACTTGAAAAGTTGTACTTAAATTGAAAATTTTAAAGGATTTTAAAAATTCGTTAGTGCACGGCCCTAGGGAATTGAATAACTGAAATATTGCCGTTGTAATCATCAAAATCGAACAATAATTGCCAGAGAAAAATGAGAAAAACAGAAAATTCAGTTTTTCCCATAGAATGTAGCTAAACTTGACATTTTCAAGGATTTTAGAAATTCATTAATGCATGGGCCTTGAAAAACTGAAAGATTGCCGCTGGAATCATCAAAATCGAACGATAATTGCCAGAGAAATATGGAAAAAAACAGTTTATTCAGTAGTTTTTCCCATTTTTCTTTGGCAATTATTGTTCAATTTTGATGATTCAAGCGGGAATATTTCAGTTATTCAATTCTTTAGGTTCGTGCACTATCGGATTTCTAAAATCCTTTAAAATTTCAAATTTAGGTTCAATTTTTTAAGTTTTTGTCCCTTTGATTTCGCGAAATACTAAGAACAGACGGCGACCGACTGAGACCCCCTTAACCCTCCTAAAATCCGACTTTTTCCACATTTAAGATGTTTTTGGTATTTTCGAACTTACGCCATTAAAACAGCTATAACTCGCTTGTTTTCCAGTCAAAATTCAAATGTAATTATACCGTTGGAAAAAGCGTTAAATTCTTCCTAGTGCAAAATAAAAATGTTCAAAGAAAACTCAGATGTTGAAAAATGAGCCCGAATAGTAAAATCTCGGAAGTTTACAGTTTTTTCGAACGTTTGTTAGTCTAGCTGAAACTGCCGGTTAAAATTAAAGTTGACCCAAAAATACAGCTTTCCATCGGTATGGTCAGAATTGTTTCCAATATTTTCATTAGTAGAGAAAACGACGCTTGAATGCGAAAAAACGTGATTGTTTTCCAACGAAATCGACGGTTTGACGGAGTATTCGGGGTTGGATGGAAAGAGGAGACCAAATCCTCCAGTCAAACCGCCGTTCTCGTTGAAAAACTTTTTGCAGCAAATAGGTAAGTAAAGTAAAACAAATAACTTTAGAATTTGTATATTTTGTAGAAAAGTTACATACACAATGTTTGAAATGACAAGTTGATTTCAATTCAACGAGTCAAACACTTACAGGTTATTAAAATTGAGCATTTTATAAACTTAACGGTTTATATGGCACACATTTTAGTCTTGATGTATACATGTTATCAACTTAGCTCTAAAAACACAACTCATTCCCAATTCTTCTCTTGGTTAAGTGAACGATATTTGGCAATTCAAAAAAAGGAACTACATTATTGCTTTAAATTTACGCTACCTACAGGAAATAAAATTTGGTTTGAAAAAATTAATTTGTTACTTAAGAAATAAAAATTAAATCAACAGTCTTTTTTTAACACTCAGTGCCAATTGGAAATTCATCCGAATAATTAATTTGATCCTTCAATCATTTTACGAGAAATTTTGCTCAATATACGTTAACATTGTCTTTAAGAACATAAACAAAATAAGATCTTATAGGTACTTTTCAACAGATTTTCTTAAAGAAGATATATTTTTTTCTTCTCTATCTGAAAGTATACACTCTTATAGCATTATCACATGATACTATAAAAACTACAAGATCCAAATCAAATAACAATTCTGATACAAAATGCTACAAAATGCTTAAGCACGTGGACCATCGACAACTTGAACATAAATCTCATCATTTTACGATAGTTTTCGCCTCCTGAAGAAATGTGTCAAATCATATAGACCAAATTAAGTCAGCGTCAATTAAATTGTGCTTACATTTAAAAAATTGAAAGCTTACGGAATCTAACCCCGCAATAGGATGACATTAAGGCGCTAAGTCAGTCAACATTTACATATCCTCCCTAACATTTAGATGACATGAAAATAAATGCTGCGATTGCGATCACAAAAAAACATATAAACCATAAAATCAAAGCCGACTTGATTTTCAAGTACTTGAAAACAGCCGAGTCGGAATGTGACTTAATAATTATTAATGAAGAAATTCTAGCATATAATATACGAAGTCAACAAACTAATAACTCACCGAAATAAACAATGCATTAGCTATTGAGTAATATCTCAATCGTATTCTAGAAACAACTTTAAACACAAAAAATCTAAATGTAAAAAACCACATCATAATGCCCACCAGTCACAAACTCCGGGATGTAGGTATCGTCCCATAACGGAGCTATCGTTGATTTTTAGTCTTCACGAGTAAGGAATAATTTTCAATTATTCACAGCGTTACGTTATAAACTACTAATGCTATTTCAAATAGTATAGGCAAACAACTTATTTTCATTAGAAGGAACTTGAGTTTCCCAAGGAAATTATATCAGTCTATTAAAGCAACAACCAAAAAAGCGAAAGATTAATTTTTTTACAGAGAAGCGAGCCCCGCAAATGTCTTTCTGCTCGTGTGTGACATTGGTTGAATATCTGTGAGGTCAGGTGGGGTAAATTCATCTTGGGGTGAATGTAGACGAGTGACGCTACCGCCCACGTGGTGGTTTGCGGAACTTAAATCGCTTGAAAACTTTCATAATCAATCACCGGAGAGAGGCTGTAAAAGTGTCCTTCTTAATTCACATAGGCGAATCTTGGAATATAAAGCAAGTAATGAGGCCATATCAGAAAAGGTCGAGTTCAAAGTTTCAAAAGAGCAGTTTTCGTGATTCAAGAGGCTAAAAAGAAGAAAAAAATGAGTGACTTCAAAACATTCATTTCATGTATACCGGGACATGTTTTATTGATAAATTGGGATGTTGACAAGATGTGAATTAGAGTATGATTGAACGTTTTGTTGAACAAAGGAGTGTTTACAATCGCCCCATAGTGTTTTGCCTTGTGAAGCAAACGTATCTTTTTGCATATTTTTAATGCATTTCCAAAGATGTTTGAACCAACAGAAATTAAATATCCCCTAGTTCACATGGCGATTTTCGAAGAAAAAAAATTTATAAATATTGATGGTTTTAAGCTAAAAAGCTTGTTTCCGAAGAGTTTTGGAAGACATTGTTTGTCAAACGACTGTTCGTCAACGACTGTTTGACCATGCCATGTGACAAACAGTCGTTTGACAAACAATATAAATATTGACTTTGACTTATTTTTTTTTTTACTTTTACAAATGGCTTTAAGAAATTGGGGTTCCCTCTAAACGGATAGAAAATCTAACGCTCTGTCCAACGGTGGACTCAGATTTGAAGTAGCATGAGAAATCAGGGAGTTATGGCCATTTTAGTGCCGCATGGTCGAAAATACGAATAAAAACATTAAAGTGAAAAAAAAAGAATTTGGAGTGGGTTAAGAAAAAGTTGCTATGAGACATTTTTTGTTGCAAATTAGTTGTAGAATCGATCTTCGAAGCTTGTTCTATGGATTGGAGGAAATTTTACGCGCTCTGCATACGTTTATTCTATCCTTGACAACTGTGCCTCTGATCAATCTGCTAACACTATAAGTTCGCATTTTAAGGAGTTTCATCTTAATTTTTGTATTCTGTAATTACTTTACCTGTTGATTGGAAAGAAAATCTCCTAACAACCATGAATCTTATTTTCTTTGTAAATAAAATCAAATCAACCTACTGCTTTTTTGGAGAAAATAAGTGAACTCAATATTTCCCCTTCCAGATAGGCGTGTCCGTCACGGTGTTGCCCCTGATCTACCCTTGAAAAAATAACAGTTTACAATTCGCATAGTAAACAGGGTGAATGTAAACCTTGTAGAGTAAATGTAAACTGGCTCTCAATCACTCATAAATACAGTTAGACCCAAAAATAGCATTTCCTCATACTCAATAGAAATTTCTTATTGGCAAGATGCTGCAACTTTGTCCTTCCACGTTAGTCCGAAGAGTGAAGAAGTTAAGTTTGAAACTTCAAAATTGTGTTTACAATTAGGTACCTCACCTGACCCCACATAGTTTGAAAAAATGTGAATTCTTCAGAATACTCATTGACAAAAGAGTTGAAAATCTTAAGTGTCCGACGATGATTGAACTAGTCTTATAGTAGGTACTATTGTACGAGTATAGAGGTAAAGAAGCAAACCGGGATATGGGGTAGTCCAACTTTGTTTTGAGCATCATAATGCTCGAACTTGGTTCTTGAAAACAAACCTGATACCGAAACTCTTATAAGTAGTCTTTAAAAGTAAAGTGATGTAATTTTTGTCAATAAATTGTAAAAAATTTTGACCTTACCTAATGATTTGAGTACTCACGCCAGATAAGGTAGGTTGTTGGATGTATTCCCTATAGATAAGGTAGGTACATAGGAACTTCGCACCATTTTATATATTCGTCAGGTTAAACAAGTGAGTTTTCCTAATGAGTAGTCCAATTGGTCGTGACAGTCGCGCTGTTATGGCTGTTAGCACCAAAAACAGCTGTCATGGCAGTTAGCACCAAAAATAGCATGGTCCGGGAGTTTAACGAGTCTATCCTATAATTGCAAGAAATATCATAGATCATATCTAAATTAGGTGCATTGATATCTCAAAATATATTATGCATTTTCATTCCTTCCAGAATAAAGCGCTTAATTATTGGTAGGAAGGATGTTTCGGCTCTCCCTTTTTCAATTCATGTTGTAGGGAACCTAGGCGGATCTCAGCAACCAATCATTTGTTTCTTTTTTACCCCAAAATTTACGTTACTAATAAAATGGCAGTCTTGTTTTGTTCGTGGGTAAAGTCATTTCTTTTATTTTGTTAAGAATTGTTGAAAACGTTGGATCATAAGTGCAGCTATTACATGAACTTTTGTTCGAGTCCGCTACTTGAAGGGAGAACTGATTATAAACTCAAGTTGCCACCTTGGCGCGTAGCCTCAGAATACAACTTGGTCTAATTTGAGGAAGCTTCACAAAATTTATATTGGAAACTAAGAGGGAAATAGTGAACCGCTGCAATACTGCTGTGCTAAGCCAGAAAGTCGTAACGTGAAAATTTGATCGAATTGAGTTACTGATTTTCTATGGTTTTAGAGTCGTATCTCTACTAGAAATGCCTCTAACAAGCCTCCCGATTATTGCATTAAGGTGTGTTAACTTGATTCTGCTAGGAAACTAGTCGTATCAGAGCGATTCAGAAGAAGAAAACTCGTATCTTGACACTGATAAGAGAATCGGCCTTAGTATTTCGACGATACGACTTCTTGCATTCTGATTCGGCATGATACTTTTTGCCTCTGAAAACTCAGCATTGAGTGGTGACTAGTAACTTTTCCTCTAAGGATATTCATGTTTTTAAATAACTTTGAAACAATGTTTCAGTTAATTACGAGAAGGAAAGATGAAAATGATGTATACGTAATAGTCCTGGAGCCGAGGCCGAAAATCGCACTTCATTTAGGGATACGATTTGACGACAAATTATGGAAATCTTGTCCATTCTGAGAGAGAAAATTCAAGTCTGCCATTCCAAAACGGTTGCTTCCAAAAATGGCGGCCATGTGAAATGTTCAAAAATCGCGAAAAATCATCATATCCCCGGGATGGATGAAAACTCCGTGAATGAGAGATTAGGTCCAATCATGGATGTTTTCATCAGTCTGCCACTCTTCAACGGCTGTTAACCCTCGGCAGGCACAATTTTAAAAATTGTACACTTTTTGGGCAAAAATCCACAATGTTTGGGACGTCCCAAATTGTTACAGCTGGATTTTGAAAGTCTACTCACGGGTTTGAGACTTGTCTGCCAATCCTAAGCACCTGTAAAGTCCTGGCAGAACCAAATTGAAAAATTGTCAAATTTGATTTAAAATTCTGACAATTTTGGGATGATTCACATTTTAACACGTTGAAGTATGAGTGGTATGTAAACAAAAGAGCATGGCCAGCCTTGGATAGCCCGCTGTCTTCTAGTGGCAGAATCAAATTCAAAAATTGTCAATTTATTGATGAAAATTGGTTGATTTTGGGATACTCCAAATTTTTGCTCAATACTGTACTACTTTATTGGAACTCAATCAGCGTGGTCTACCTTCAATAACCCATTGCTTATATGAGGCAGACTAAAATTGAAAAAATGCAACTTTGAGGGTTAAAATTTATGTATTTTGGGAAAGTTGCAATTTTGGCTTGTGGCACTACCACGTAAGTAAAAACTTTGTAACACAGTCTGCCATCGGTATTTCGTTGCTTTCTAGCGGCAGACTGAAAAGAAACGTGAAAAAACTGGATTTACCTACTTGGATATTCTTGCGGTAACGATTCATCTTCTTCAAGACTTTTCAAATTTTCGATCGAACACTAACTGCAGTGCATGGAAACAACTTAACTAGATACCTTTAATTCAGATTTAACTTTTTTGGTGTTGAGGGGGTGGGGAGGGGGAGAGACTGACAGTTTATTTCCGGGAACTGTTGAAAATTACTTGTTGTTTTGTATTGATCAATGGAAAAAAAGACGATTCATTAGGTTGTTCAGAAAAGCTGCATCATTTGAACGAAATATGCCATTATATCGCGAAAAACAGATAATGTACAAGTAGAGAAAGAATTTGGAGTATCCCAAAATCAACCAATTTTCATCAATAAATTGACAATTTTTGAATTTGATTCTGCCACTAGAAGACAGCGGGCTATCCAAGGCAGACCATGCTCTTTTGTTTACATACCACTCATACTTCAACTGTTAAAATGTGAATCATCCCAAAGTTGTCAGAATTTTAAATCAAATTTGACAATTTTTCAATTTCATTCTGCCAGGAATTTACAGCTGCTTAGGATTGGCAGACAAGTCTCAAACCCGTAAGTAGACTTTCAAAATCCAGCTGTAACAATTTGGGACGTCCCAAACATTGTGGATTTTTGCCCAAAAAGTGTACAATTTTTAAAATTGTGTCTGCCGAGGGTTAACAGCCGTTGAAGAGTGGCAGACTGATGAAAACATCCATGATTGGACCTAATCTCTCATTCACGGAGTTTTCATCCATCCCGGAGATATGATGATTTTCGCGATTTTTGAACATTTCACATGGCCGCCATTTTTGAAAGCAACCGTTTTGGAATGGCAGACTTGAATTTTCTCTCTCAGAATGGACAAGATTTTCATAATTTGTCGTCAAATCGTATCCCTAAATGAAGTGCGATTTTCGGCCTCGGCTCCAGGACTATAATGACTCATTTAGGTACCTACTGGAATAAACGTTTATTTATTGATTCAGCTGTTTTTTCTTACACTCGAAATACGATTGGCTTTGAGCCAAGAAGGATGAAAAAATAATTAAGGGGAAATAATTTTTTGATTTAAGGATAATTGAAAAGTTTTATGAATTAAAATGTGCTTAGCACTTCATTCAAAACAAAATAGTCGTAACTTCGGGTTTACGAGAGCGTAAACTCGTATCAATCATAGATACGACTTTAAGTGCTAGCAAAATCGAGATACTTCAAGGCTTAGTATATCTGGCTCAAATGTAAGTAAGATAGGAATGGAAAAATGTTATATCGTTTTTTGACAATTTACACTCAAAAATGTTCAATTTTGACTCCAGAAATCGATTCGGCTACTAATATCCTTTAAAAAAACCTTTACTTGTGGTAAAAGGAGGGTAAATAATCCCGTGAAAGAGTAATTCCACCACGAAACCTATTAGGTCATTTCCCGAAAGTTGGGTGAAGTCAAGATACGACTTTCTGGCTTAGCACGGCAGAATAGTGATATGTCTAGGATGGATGAATTAGCTTTCAGGACGAAAACGAGACGAAGCCTCGATGGCTCTCTAACCTCATACAGGCGGAAGCTCAAACCGCTTGTATATCGGCAAATCCATCCAAGAAATTATCAACTCTAATGGCACTTTCTTACAGTATTTATCACCTAGCTCAATGATATTATAATATTACACGAAAACACACATCTAACTAGAAAGGTATCTAATTAATGTACCACTGGTTCAGTAAAGGCACTGACAGTAAGTTTAGGCAGGAGAAAGAAAAATACCCTTCTTAAACAAGGTTTAGTTGCAAAACTGTTTCTCTACTCCGGCGGAAGACAGCTTGTGTCAAAAATGTCTCTTTCTTTAGTTGAGGCCGTACATGAGAAGATGGTGTCAAAAGTGGTTCCACGCCAATGTGGCAGCGAAAGTGCTTCTTGATGAATTTTGATGCGTCCCTCCGTCTCTCTTTTGCGTTTTCTTTAAGAAGCTCGTTTAATAAAGAACCATTTTGCTTTCAAGCGCCTCACTTCTAATTATTTCAATATCCAATTTTTCCCTTTGAAAATAAACCTCAGACAAACGGTATACTGAAAAAAACTCCGCTGTGAGCGGAATTTTATCCTGACACTTCCGACTTAGAGACGTAGTACGAATTGAAGAGAAGGTACTTATTTCAAGTATTAATCTCTCTACGTTGGTGAAATATATGTTATGCCAGTTTAGGTTACTACCTACCTACTTCTAATTCTCCGTACCTGTTTTCGGCGTGAGTACTACAACCAATGAAAACGATCCAACAAAAAAATTCAACACAATATGAGCACCACATTTTTGTTAACTAACTATGTTCATTAAATTCACCATTACTTTAGTAGGTTAATTTTAATCTCATTTATACAATGAGATTAAAAGAGTATCATGTTATACATATGTTCAGACATGGATTTAAATGCCCTGTGAAAAACACTGACGTGCAAGGTTAGCATCGTAAAATTACAAAATACTGACCACAAAATAAAAATAAAGGAAAATTGTTTTAACGCGTTGCCGCCAACTTTTAAGTAATATTGTACATACTATCAAAGCGAGGAAAAAATTTCAAAACATTATTTATCTGAAAAGAAGATCGTGGGATACTTATAATCCTAATGACTCCTTTCCGAGTCTAAATTACTTAGAAGCGTTATTATATAACAATTTTAAAAGTTATGATCATAATACTGGATTATACAGTGAACGAAATTCCGATTTTCTCCTCTTTATTTCGTATCTACACACTATCCGTGAGAGAAAGGTTGATAGTGGGGCAGAATGATTTCTGAATGAATCTACAACATCACTTTCCGTTCCTACGATGTTTTTAGATAGATGTTTGGAAAATCCTGATCAGATTTTAACCCGTTTAAAACTAATCAGCATTATTCGTAGAGTAAGAAGTTAGTAGATACTATTCTAAACTATTCAGTTGCCTATCTGCCTACTAATCCACTGTAAGTAACATGAATTGGTCAGTAGAGGGGACAATTTAGTAGGCACCAATCGAATTGTGGGAAAATAACATTATAATGTGCACAGCACTTCATAAATGCTGCGTTAGAGAAATCATTCCACTTAGTTATTACAGCTTCATCTGAAACTTGAAATCAGTCTTATCAACTCAGTCTTATATCTTTGATTACCCGTATACTTGTCAGTCACGACATGAATGCCAGAATCTATCAGAGAAAATTAGCTACAACAGAGAATTAATTACACAAGGTACTACAGCTCAATCGGTGAAATAATAATTCAGCCATCCAGATACCTACCTACCTCGGACTTGTGCCTGCAGAGGCCTAAATCCTGGAACTCAATGTTTTACCTCCCTTAAATAAGTAGGTAGGTAACTGCTGAGAAAACTCCCATTTGGTTAAAATGGGTTCAGATGTAACAAAAAATTATTGATCCCTGATAATGTCATGCGGAAAGCTGTAAGGGAACAAACTACAGAGTAGGTACACCTTATCAGTTACAATCATCATTAGCGTCCTGATTGTTAGAAGTGTAGGTACAATATTGACATTTTATTATTGTAAAGGAAAAGTTGCGATGTAGATGGAAGAGGCATGCGCCCGGAATGACGAGAAAATGCAATGAAATTAATACGTACATACGAATTTCAAAATTAGTATACGATTCGGAGACTCAGCCACATTGAATGCGGCATGTCAATAAATACAATAAATCCTGAAGTAGGTAAATTAACTGTACTACCTGTTCAAAAAATTCTCTAACCATCGATCGAGATTTTAATCCCTCAGAATATTAAAATATCAAAGATTAACAAATTATTAAAATATTTGTATGCGGTTGTTGCCGAAATCAACGACAACAATTTTACCGTCAGGAGTGAGGCAAACTCCGCTAGGGCGATCGAGCTGTCCAGGTTCTTTACCAGCTGAACCAAATTGCCAGAGGAAGCTCCCGTTCTGCTCGAAGACTTGAATCCTGTTGTTTCTCGAGTCTGCCACGATGATGTTACCGTCGGAATCAACAGCAACCCCTTGAGGCCGGAGGAACTGTTTGACTGCGGAGCCCTCAGATCCGAGAAATCGTGCGTTGCGGAAATTGGGATCGATAACTACGAGTCTATGATTGTTGAAGTCCGTCACAATCACACAGCCCTTTGACCCAAAGCAAACTCCTCGAGGGGAATCAAAATGTTTGACCATATTGGCAGTGTTTTCGAATCCATATTTACAAAGGAATGTGCCATCCATCGTGAACATTTGGATGCGGTGGTTGCGTGTATCGGAAACAACAATTTTTCCCTTTGAATCGACAGCCACATCCCACGGGTAATTGAATTGACCAACTTTCGATCCTTTCTCGCCGAAAGTGAATACAAATTGCCCTTCACTTGTAAACACTTGGATACGGTGGTTATCCTTGTCAGTTACCACAATTCTCCCGATTGGATCGACTGCCACGCCAGCGGGGCGATCGAAATAGCCTGGCTCAGCACCGTGGCTTCCGAATTTCCTCAAGAATGTGCCATCACTTTTGAAAATCTGAATCCGGTTATTGCTCCGATCAGCTACGATGATGTTTCCATCGAGATCACAACACACACCCCAGGGTCTGCAAAGCTGTCCATCCTTTTCACCCTCTGTTCCAATGATCATTTTGGAGCGCCCAGCGTCCGTGTAATTTCGAGGGCTTCTAGCAGGACAACCAGGAATGGGGAGTGATGGTATTGTTACCCGGTTGCTTCTAGGATTTAGCATTTGCTGCGGAATAATGTCAATTTTGTTTCGAAATGGAGCTGAAGGCCACAGTATCTTGTGTTCATCATCACACAATGCGGGCAAGGGAGAATCAACCAATGAAGGAATGAAAGGAGGAATTGAATCTGCTCCAGTTGTCAAATCCTCCAAGCAATTATTCTTGTTGTGATGAAATGGTGGTGACCGAACGCTAATGTTTCTCAACAGTCCATCTCCAATTGTCCCATTATGAGACAAACCAGGAGTCAATACATCACCCATTCCAGAGATGGCCATCAATAAGTTTGGGTCTGGAGGTGAAAATATGATTTCGTCATCCAGCAAGGGCATGCTTCCTCTCATGGCACGTAGTCTTTTGAGTTCGACAAAAGCACTCTCCTTCACATCGCGAATATCAATGGCAGTTCCAACGTCAAGCACTGTAGCAATCATGTCGGAAGTGTGAGCATAGCAAGAATGGAGTGATTTTAATCCTTCGATCTGCTGTTGTAACGCTTTCTGTTTCATCAGCCTAGACTTGTCCAGTTTTGCTATCAACTCTCTCTCGCGATCCTCAAGAGCTAATTGAAATTTTCTCATTATATTACGAATATCCCGTGCAATAGAATGTGACCTTAGACTAATATTTTCCATCATCCTTTGTGACATGTCAATGCATTCTTTAGTTGATTGGGCGCCCATTTTGGCATCAGTCAGCAGTCTTGTGGTTGCACTCCTCGCACCGTCAAGTGCGTCTTGGAGATATATGAACGTGTGGCCTCGATGGTCGAGAACAGTACACTCAGAGCAGACAGGCTTAAAACAAGTATCACAGTACAATCGCACAGTTTCAGTCAAGTGCGATTCACAGAAAGTATTCCCATTGAGGACAGAGCTACTAGAACTCGAGCTTGCTCCTGATGACTGATTCGTAAATGAAGGACTTGATTGAGGGTCTTCCAGGGGGACAATGAAGTGGTCTTTTGTGAGTTTCACCCTTATGTGGGCACGCACGCATCTATCACATAGTAGTTCATCACAATCCTTGCATTTCGAGGTTGCTTTGGCGCACTCGTCACAGCTATGGCAAATCGGGGGGTCAGACTTATCTTGAAGCAAGTCATTCAAGATCAGATCTTCGGGTTCCAACGAGCACAAGTTGCTTAAGCATGAGAGCATAGTGGTGTGGTCAGAAAATGCTGTCGCCATCTTTCCTGCAACAAAAATAAAATACGTCTTTGTTTAACATTGAATTTCAGTACAGATTTTGTTCGCAATATAACACTTACAGCTTACATACACTAAAAATTATAACGAAAAACTAACAAAGGGACCCAATATCAGTATTATTCAATCATTTTACATGGCTTTCATTGTTATAAATTACTTTTAGTGTTATGTAATCAAAAGACGACTTTATGGGTTGGGTGATCATTTTCCGATACAGGGAATCCTTTTCTTCCATGAGGTTAAAGATTAAATCTACTTAAAATGTACTTACTATTGGAGGGGGGAAGGAAATTCCCACGTATTTGTATTTTTTGGTTAACAAATTTGAAGGATATTCTAAATAGGTAATTCACATGTTTCCAAACCTTGGCACGCCAAAAATGCTTGCTTTATGAGGCATGAATGCTAAATTAGAAGATACTGTAGGTTTTAAAATTCATATTTAGAGGTCATCACATAAAATGCATATATTACACAAAGGTACCGTAAAGGTACCTACTCATATAGCTTCAAATTTTACCAAGATAGCAAATGCATTGTTTTCACATTTCAATAATGGAAAAAAATGTCCTCCAAAACCAAAATTTCCACTCACCTTTTACGATTTAGACCTTCCTAGACAATTTTGGTTCTGTGTCTGTCATGAAATCCTAGTAACGGGCAAAGCCATACAAATATGTGGATTGGGGTATAAATGGTCCCTTATGAGACTAGTGCTAGGTACTTAGAGATTAATGTTTTGAGATTAGCTTCCATGCATCGGATCATCTATTCAACCAAGTTAAAGATACGAGGAAGCTATGTGCCACAACCTTGGTTGACGTTTATTGAGATGATGATGAGATGATGATCATTTTTTTACAATTTATAATTGAATATTTTAATTGTTACAGTTTTGTTTAGTCTACCTATTTAACAGCATATGTTGATATTTTTACAATATAAATACATTTTATTACACTTTTTGATTTTGTGCAACATACATCCGTCCCCAATTATTATTTATTGTCTTCAATTAATTACATACGAATTCATCTAAAATAATCTGCAATATTATCGAAATAAAATTGGTTGCAGGCGAGTTTAGACATTTGTGAACCATGACCTCTAGGGAACTAGTAGTTGGTGACAGATCAAACACAGTAGTCTCAGATATCATCCCCATACTTCCCCCGCCACGTCTAGATTAATCTGTAGTTCTGGTATGAACTACTGCCATATTTCTGGTTTCAGACTTTAAAGCCTCTCACCAAACCACCAGACTTTATCTGTCCCCGCCAATCATCAGCAAATCACAACTTCTAACTTCTTTAGCAGGTATAATTTCATAATGTTCACAGGTGGGAGGGGCGGAGCCACCAGTCTACTACAACCCTCCCTCATCTCAAAGAAATTTGGCGCGTGCCAAACTTGCTAGTAACCAGAGTATTAGCCAATCCCACCCACAGTGAGTGACCCCTATATTACGAGCATTCTACAGGCCACAATGGTGTTTCAATTCATTATTTCCAGAGAAGGCAGGTTGTACAAAGATCTCAGCCTTGCAGGGTGAACCTGAACAATGGACCACATGCATCCTGGTCTGACCAGTCGCCAACCCTTCCGCCACGCGATGTGATGACGTGTGAAGTCAACTGGACAATAACTGACCAGGGAGCAGGTTCACCCTAAATGGACGGGCATGGTGGCACAAAAAGAAACGAACGAAAAAAACCTCCATGACAACGATAACACAACATTGAAAAAATCCATTGTGCATTCAGGATCTTTCAAAGGGATGGAATAGGTAGGATGAAAAAATCTAATGAAGGTCAGATCGAAAATCCCATTGAGAAGAAAGATATGTATACCTTCCAACATGAATTTAGGTCGACGAAAATGCTACAGGGTAGTTACATTTATAGGAAAAAACAACGAAGAGCTCCGTGATCCAAGCTGCGACACATGATAGAGGTTTCTCAAACAAACAGAGTACCCATATTGTTTATTGGCCGGCCTACTGTACTTTCGTCAATTCTAAATATCCCGAAACCACCATCAGGGTAAGGAAAAAATGATCGATCCTGATATTGCTTCCGAGTCTCCCAAGGTAGCGTAAGCATTGTTTTCACTTTTCAAGGTTGAAAAAAATTTCTCCAAAACAAAATTTCCACTAGCTTTTTACGTTTCAGGCCTTCCAGAACAATGTTGCTTCCGTGTCTGTCTGTCATGAAATCCTTGTAACGAGAATAGCTATACGAAGTCATCGTCCGATTTCGATAAAACTTTCAGAGATTGTGAGGGTGGACTGATAGTAGCCACTGCGCAAGCGCAAGTGTGAATTTCCTTCACACTGCAAACTGCGTACGGTGTTCAACGGGTAGTCGTGGGACAGCAGATTCCCTTTGCCGTGCCTGTCGTGGTGGAAACGAGCATCTGTATCATGAAGTGCAGCTGTGTCCACGGATTCATGGGAGGCGCATCCTACGTCATGATGCGATCGCCAAGCAGATAGCAGGTGCCTTGTCATCTAGCCGCTGGGATGTTGAGAGGGAGAGATCATACCTCATGCCAATCGACCAGGGTAAGAAGCCCGACTTGCCGTTAAGCCTTACTGGTCCTGCATTATCCTGGATGTTCAAGCTGTCAATGGCAGCTTGGACGAGGAGCAGACCTGGCGGGCTAAGGTAAGAAAGTATGATAGAGATGATTTACGGTCAAGCGGTGTCAGAGCTGAAGGAGTAGCACCCAACAACATCAGTGTGATGGCTGCAACCTTGTCATGGCGCGGAGTGTGGTGCGGTAAAAGTGCCACGGAATTGCGCGAGTTGAGCACCTCCGTTGGCGTACTCCGTGGCATTACCAGACACGTACTGCTCGGCTCATATTTGAACTGGTGGTCTTTTTATAGAGGCACTTCCCTTCATCTTCCCTCATCACAAGGGCCAGCGTCGGGTGAGTCCTGGGCGTCCTCCTCATTAATTATTGATTTGTTTTTTTTGTTATTTTTTAAATATAATTTTTCATTAGGGTCTGCCCCCTCCGTCTTTGAGGAGAATTTAAAAAACGCAACCATAACTTCGTTATTTTCCAACCGATTTGGAATAAAAATATTCAGAGATTGTGCGGGTTGACGTGTAGATGCAAGGATTTTGTGATTGATGTTTTGAGATTAGCTACTATGCATCGGATTATGTATACAACCGGATTTTGTGTACGATGAAGCTACAAGTATATGCCACGCCCACTTGGCAGACTTTTTTGTTATGAATGAGTCCTCGTCCAGAAGAATCATGATCATGAAAACTCAAGTAGATCAGGCAGAATTTGTTTTCGAAGTTATTACTGTGAGTCAGCCACCTCAAACATAGGTATATTCGAAACTAACGTAATATCCTCTATAAGTGTGTAAAAAAACGCTGCAAATTATTACACGAAGGTTTATTATTTTTCTGTATAGATCACTCGCCAGCCGAAACGAAAAACCGTTTATTCAGTTAGGTTTTTCTAATTTGGTTTACTATTTTCAATAATGAACCTTTACAATCGACCAAGAAAAAGATTTTCAACCCCCCTCAAAATTTGATGGTTTACATTTCAAGGTACGTAAAATCCAAAAATCGAATAAAAATTTGGCCGTCCGTCCGCCGTACGCGGCACTTTCCTTAGTTCCCATGGACCGATTTTGATTACATTTGGTATACGGGCTCCATTTGGGGTCCAGTTGTGCCCCGAAGCTTTTGGTTGATGTCGGTCACTTCTAAGAATTGAAAACACCCAAGCTAAAAAAATGTCGATATAAAGGTATCGTTTTTCCGTCAATTTAAGATAGTCTTGAATTTCGAAAATCCTAGAACATTTCAAATCTAGGTACAATTTTTAAAGTTTTAGCGTCACCTATTTAGGGAAATACTAACCCGGAACGCTTGACCGAATGAGACCCCACAAAGTTCTCATGGGGAACAAACCGTTAGTCCTACAGAGCTGGGGGTGGTCTCATTCGATTTTAAAAATTCAATAGTATTTCAAATTGATGAAGAAACAATACCTGTATTTCTAAATTTTCTGAGCAAGAGTGTTTTGAAAATTTCATACCTTATTTTTAAAATTTCATCAAGAGCTGTCTATGGTAACTAAGAAAAGTGCAGTGTACGGACGGCCAAATTTTTATTTGATTTTTGGAAACGGAGAACAACAAATACTTACCCTGAAACAAATACCTAGAAATTTTGAATTGGGTAAAAAAAATGTCTTGGTCGATTTCAAAGGTTCATTATTGAAAATAATAAACTAAAATGAGAAATTAGCATAGGTTCTTTAACATGGCTAAAAATTGGTTAGGTAGTATCATCTTTGAAAATTTGCTCATTAACTCACTATTGGAAGTTTTTGCACTCAAACCTAAATGTCTCCGAGTCTACAAAGGTACCGGAAGCATTGTTTTTGCTGTTCAGGGTTTTAAAAAATTGTCCTCCAAAACCAAAATGTCCACTCGCATTTCACGTTTTAAACCTTCCTGAAAATTTTGATTTCGTGTCTGAATGTCTGTCAGCTGGCCAGTGTGTCTGCAAATCCTTAAACCAGGCAAAACTATACGAAGATACTGTCCGATTTTGATGATATTTTCAGGATTGTGAGGGTTGGGATGTAGTTGGCCCTCTATATATATGAAAATCATTGCCCTCAGATGGACAATTGCTTGTAACTACCATAACTTCTACCCTTTCTATCCGAAATGGACGTAATTTTCAAGGACTGTGTGTTTGCGACACAAAACGATTCCTCATCAGTTTCGCCATGATTAAATCATCTGTATGGTGGGCTGCGCATGCGCATAAAATATTTGATAAGCCAAACCGGCACAGTTGTTCAATTCCATTCGATTTCGATAGGATTCAATGTTTCGAAAACTAGTAGAACTTTCCATTTATTACCGACTTTTGCCTAGGAAAACACCTATTAAGTGTAACTTCTTGGAAAATTCAAAACTCTTCCAGTTTATCTATAATGTTACACGGTAAATTCTGGAATATGCGACCATTTTGATGTTATAGGGTCGCAAACACAAATAAATCTTAAAATTGGAAGTGCTCACTAAAACGAAGGTCTAAACGAAAATTGCAAAAAGGCACCTCCTTGTTGGAAATGAATTAGATGAATTAGATTTGATGTTTTAACATAGAAAACTGTTACATCCTGCATAAATCCTATTTTGAAGCGTGTATTCGATCTGTAACTTTCATTGTGGTCGTTCCTTCAAAGAAAAGAAAACTATTAAATACTCGTAAATAATAAATAAAGGCTCCACCTGTACCTCCAAAACAAAGGAAAAATAGAAAAAGTTGTTAAGGCATTTTTATGAATGAGTTGATATGCTTCTCAGTGTTACAGTGTTTTCTATTAATACGTATCTATATTTGGGGCGAAGCCTGTTCCTAGACGAAGTTGTCGGTGTTTTGATGGTGGCAGGACCATATGGCGGGTCGAACTGCGACGAACCATCCTTCCAGCCACCGCCTGAAATGTTTTAACTTCGCCTCAATTAGGGATGAGGGAAGGCTTTGGTCCCGTTTAAAGCCACTTCCGGCTTATTGCAGGATAGAAACATCCTCAAGTTCATAAAATCTAGGGACTCCGTGGTTATTTCTCTTTTCACTTTCTGTGACGTCAAAGAAATTTATTTCTGTACACAGACCTCGAAACCTCGAGGTGAACTACGTACAGTGAATTCCAATCTACCAAGCATGCCGAACTCACTTGATCTAAATGCAGTCCATTATTAATCAAAGTTAAAAACATTACTACTTGAAATGAGAGGCAATACGAGTGCTTACAAGCATAAATGAAATGAAAGATTTGATTCTGTCTACCCTGCGATTTTCTAGATAATATCGTCGAGGTCGAATTATCAGATATGCTACCCATGCACAAGCGTAAAAACGTCTGCCAAGTGGGTGTGGCACATAGCTTCCTCGTATCCATAACCCGATTATATAGATGATCCGATTGCATAGTAGTTAATCTCAAAACACCAATCTCAAAGTACCTTTCACTACCCTCATAGGGGACCATCTACACACTAATCTGGTCAATCCTAGAAAATTTCATCAAATTCGGATGAAAAATGTAAATGTTATGGCTGTTACAAGGATTTTTCGTATGTGCATGCGCAGAGGCTTCTGTAAATTGTAAGGCCTTGATTTTCATTGGGGGCCATCTCCAACCAAATCCGCGTAATCCCTAAAACGTCTGCCAAGTGGGGGTGTGGCACATAGCTTCCTCGAATCCATAACCCGATTATATAGATGATCCGATGCATAGTAGTTGATCTCAAAACACCAATCGCTAAGTACCTTCCACTACCCTCATAGGGGACCATCTACACGCTAATCTGGACAATCCTAGACAATTTCATCAATATCGGATGAAAAATTAAGTGAGTAGATGTATGTGATTGGATCAAAAAAATACTTAGCCTCGGCTGGGATTCGAACCCGCGACCCCTGGGGGACAGTTGAAGTTACGGCTGCTACAAGTAATTCACGTTTGCGCATGCGCAGTCGCTTCTATCAGTCCGGAGATGATGATTTTCATCTAAATACTAGTCTGTAACATCCCTGAAAATTTCATTGAAATCGGATGGAAAATGTAGAAGTTATGACCGTTACAAGGAAATTCACGTTTGCGCATGCGCAGTGGCTACTATCAGTCCGAAGGTGATGATTTTCATAGGGCACCATTCAAATACTAGTCTGTAACAACCCTGAAAATTTCATTGAAATCGGATGGAAAATGTAGAAGTTATGGCCGTTACAAGGAATTCACGTTTGCGCATGCGCAGTCGCTTCTATCAGTCCGGGGATGATGATTTTCATAGGGGACCGTCTACTCGCTAACCCGCACAATCCCTGAAAATTTCATAAAAATCGGACAATAACTTCGTATAGTTATGCGCGTTACAAGGAATTCATGACAGACACACAGACAGACAGACACGGAACCAAAATTGTTCAGAAAGGTCTAAAACGCAAAACGCGAGTGGAAATTTTGATTTTGGAGAACTTTTTTTTTCGTCCTTGAAAAGTGAAAACAAAGCTTCCGCTACCTTGGTAGACTCGGAAGCAAAATGTCATCGAAATCGGGTAGAAAATGTGGAAGTTATGGCTGTTACAAGGAATTCACGTTTGCGCATGCGCAGTCGTTTCTATCAGTCCGGGGGTGATGATTTTTATAGGGGACCATTTACAACCAAATCTGCATAATCCCTGAAAATTTCATCGAAATCAGGTAGGAAATGTGGAAATTATGGCCGTTACATGGAAATTCACGTTTGCGCATGCGCAGTGGCTACTATCAGTCCGAGGATGATGATTTTCATGGGGGACCGTCTACACACCAACCTGCACAATCCCTGAAAATTTCATAGAAATCGGACAATAACTTCGTATAGTTATGCGCGTTACAAGGAATTCATGACAGACAGACAGACACACAGACACGGAACCAAAATTGTTCAGAAAGGTCTAAAACGCAAAACGCGAGTGAAAATTTTGATTATGGAGAACTTTTTTTTCGTCCTTGAAAAGTGAAAACAAAGCTTCCGCTACCTTGGTAGACTCGGAAGCAAAAAGTGCTTGTAACAAGCATAACATCCAAAGTTGTCTTCCAATTTCTAAGAAATTTCCTGGGACTGTGCAAGGTTGAGGTCTAAATGGTCTCCAGTGAATTGCATCACCTTCGGATTGATAGCAGATTCTAGAAACGAGCGTGCTTGAATCCTTACCGTACGCACAACTTCTACAATTTTCTCCCGATTCCGACTTAATGTTTAGGAGTGGTGAGGTCAACGCTGCAGACAGTTCCCTATAAATTTAATTTTAGTGAGTTTAATTATCCCATTGATCATTCAAAAACATCTCCTATCGGATTATTTACAAAGCAGACGTATCTGGATTGCACTCTCTACCATCTTGAATGGGAAGGTCCATCAGAATAAGTTTTTACCCGGCCGTAGATCGGGAAATGAACATACGTTGCCGGGGAAATGGCAGCAAGAGTTTTCACTACCTATTTTGAGGGAAAGGAAGAATGGAGCCAAAGATAATGCTACCTTCAATGAAAAGGGTCGCAAGAACAGGGGACGTCCGATTTGCATTCTATGCGATCAAAACAGTATAAAGTCTGCCAAGAATATAAACAGGCAGTATAAAAAAGGCTGTTGTTGATTAGAACAAACCCTGACTATAATGAAAGCGGATGGATTCATGTAGGTGGACTAAAAGTCTCAACCAACCTGAGCCTACATCACTGAGATGAGCAATTTCAACACACACCCTATGACATGCAAGCTAAGCGACCGGACATACTACTGAAATATAAAATTGGGACTAGCAATACACTAATTCACTCAAGGAAATCAAACGCAAAAGGCAGTCACAACACATGGTCAATGGAGCACCGCGATAAATGCGGGATGGGTATCTCTCAGTTAGGAATATGAGGAACCAGTCGGTAATAATTTCTTCATCACTTCAAAAGACCCTTCAAGACCTTCAGAGAACGCAGAGAACTACTACACAGGTTTGGTACCAGGGGACCTCCCATCTCAACAAATGTGTCACCAGACTTCGAACGCCTAATCATTCGTGTAATTTCGAATGCTTACCCCATGCACGACAAAGATTAACAATTTGGAAGGAAGACGAATGGAAGATTGAGAATTGTCAACTTCGATGGAGAAAGTGGACGTTATATATTACGTAGTAGGTACTCAGGCATCTAATTTAGCCATCCAGCGTCATTTCCAAACTAGTTGAATTTTAAAAGACGCTAGATTTTTTTTTTAAATAGAATTTCATGGGTAGATTGTACGTGTACTTAGGTGGCACAGAACTTGGACATGAGCAGATACCCATGGCAACCATAAATTGAAATCCAAGTACTGTACGAAATCTACTTGAGTTGGTAGAATCAAGCGATCTTGAACGATGAAAATCTGTAATAATTATCGGCTCACATGACTCACGAAACTAGCCCCCTGGAAAGTGAAAGAATGATACCAAACCGTTTGGACGGCGGGACAAAGAAACCAGTTCTCATGAAGACCCTCAAGGGGGAACATCGTCGAATGTAAATTGATAAAAGGGAGATCGTAAATGTTTGACTGAGTTGAAATCCATACATTGTAAAGTCTGTTAGAGGTACCCTCAATGTGACGAAGGGACGAGAAGAAAAGTTCTCCGTATCCATTACACGATTGTATAGACGATCCGATGCATAGTGGATGGATAATCAAAACTTGATAACATGATGATTTTGGAGGATTATCAGAACTAAATTCCAACTAAACAATCGAGATTAATAAGATCGGACAGTAAGGTAATGAAAAAACTATTATGTTTAGAGTGATTATTTGAGGTTTTCATGTAATATATATAATTCCATATAATTTCATATAATATATTGCAAAATTGATATAATTAATCTGACTGAGATGAATGAAAGGGCATCTATGGTCCAAACAACATCATCCTCAAATATTTCAACGGAATCAGAAGACGATTATAGAAGCGCCCATCACTATTCAAATACCGCTACAAACCGAAAACTGAAGAAAAACATTTCAGGGGACGTCCCATAGGATACGCATCAGGTCAATTTAAACCAGTTGATAAACGATGAAACAGTTTCACTCGATGTAGTTTAATTAGTATTACAGGTAAGAAATAGTGGTCTCTCCCCCCCCCCTCACCCTTATCCGCCATAACACTTCAAGCGGTATGGGAGCCTCCACTTTGAAAAGCATTTTAAAATACATGATCTACGACACCCAACATGCGAATTCGAGTTCACCCCCACCCCCACCATTGGTGCCAGTCTGGCACCATAGCAGAAATACGTCGTAACGTTGAACTTTCGTCCATAAGTATTGGTAAACAATCCGTCGAAGTCGCATCCGTATTCAAGTTGAAACACAAAAAAAGAAAAAAAACACACACACAAAACAGGTATGCGGTTTATGGTGCCCTGGCACCATGGTGGCACCACTATTAGTTCCATGGTGGTACAGAGAATAATTCATGAAAATCCGGAGTGTATTGAGAATTTTTCCTCAATTTCAAAGCTTGGGTGCAATTAGTAAGCTATAAAGGAACCGAAATATTGAAAAATCGGATATTTTGTGAACATTATCCCTCCACTCGCCCCCTTCCCATGCTAGTTTTGACACTGATGAAATAATGTGCAATTTCGGAGATTTTTGAGTCAAACGAAAAAAGAAACACGCAAATCAGTTAGAAACTGAGGCTTGGGAAGAACTTACAAGATTGCGCCCGTCCCCCCCCCCCCCCCCCTTAAAAGGCAAAATTCGAAATTCCGGCGACGTAGTGTACAACTAGATAAATTATCTAAATTGTCAATATCCACTTCAATCATCTAGCAGCATTAAGTACCTGGGTGTGACCTTAGACGAAAATTTGAAATGGGCACTACAGAAACTGTTACGAAAAGACAGAGGAAACTTTTGTATGTATTTCTTGAACTCCGTAACGTATGGAACCTAGAAACTATTCGAAGCGTATATTTTGCATTGGTCCAATCTCAACTGATATACGGTATTGTAGCCTGGGGTGGAGCGTCGCAAACATATCTGAAACCACTGATGAGTATTCAGAAAACCATTGTGAGAATCATTGCGCGGTTTACTTACTTTAGCAGATCAGTTGAGTACTTCAAGAAACTAGATGTGCTTAATTTCCGGAAAATTCGGCTGAGGTCTCTAATAATTTTTGCATGTCAAAACAGTTGGAGATTCGTTTACATGTTTTACATGAGCCCTAAGATGAACACCGCCTCAGGACAAAAAAAACGTCTGCCAAGTGGGTGTGGCACATAGCTTCCTCGTATCCATAACCCGATTATATAGATGACCAGATGCATAGTTGTTAATCTCAAAACACCAATCTCTAAGCACCTTCCACTACCCTCGTAGGGGACCATCTACACGCTAATCTGGACAATCCTAGAAAATTTCATCAAATTCGGATGAAAAATTAAGTGAGTAGATGTATGTGATTGGATCAAAAAAATACTTAGCCTCGGCTGGGATTCGAACCCGCGACCCCTGGGGGACAGTTGAAGTTACGGCTGTTACAAGTAATTCACGTTCGCGCATGCGCAGTCGCTTCTATCAGTCCGGGGATGATAATTTTCATAGGGGACTATCTACAACCTAATCCACATAATCCCTGAAAATTTCATCGAAATCAGGTGGAAAATGTGGAAGTTATGGCCGTTACAAGGAATTCATGTTTGCGCATGCGCAGTGGCTACTATCAGTCCTAAGGTGATGATTTTGATAGGGGACCATCTAAATACTAGTCTGTAACATCCCTGAAAATTCATTGAAATCGGATGGAAAATGTAGAAGTTATGGCCGTTACAAGGAATTCACGTTTGCGCATGCGCAGTCGCTTCTATCAGTCCGAGGATGATGATTTTCATAGGGGACCGTCTACACACCAACCCGCACAATCCCTGAAAATTTTATAGAAATCGGACAATAACTTCGTATAGTTATGCGCGTTACAAGGAATTCATGACAGACAGACAGACACACAGACAGACAGACAGACAGACACGGAACCAAAATTGTTCAGAAAGGTCTAAAACGCAAAACGCGCGTGGAAATTTTGATTTTGGAGAACTTTTTTTTTTTCGTCCTTGAAAAGTGAAAACAAAGCTTCCGCTACCTTGGTAGACTCGGAAGCAAAACTGGTTATTCACATTTCCAAAAATCCTCTATTTACTTGAGGAGAGTTTGGAAGGCGAGAGACTTAAGAGATAGATCAACAAAAAAATTAGATCGGAAAACTTTTGCAATAATTTTTCATTTGTATATTAATGGTATCCAGATTTATAAATTTGTATAACAATAACACAAAATTAACAAAAAGTGACATTCAAATAACTGCCAGCGTATAATTTAAAACCAATAGATTTATTGTCAAAGAAGGATCGTCTTTTTCAAACTCCCCCACCACGCTACGAGCTCTGCTCATTGTGGGGGGCATATTCAAGAAAAATTATTTAACTTATGTAAATGTTTAAATTTAAATGCACATCAAGTATAGTTGAAGTTAAATTATTATTTTTTAGTTTTATAATACATACCTGTATGATGTTTTTTTCTTTTAAATGTGTGTGTTAATAAAAAAATTTTAAAAAAATCCAGTGTTACTCCCATGTGATTTTTGCAAAGGTACCTACCTACCCAAAGTAATGTGGTAGGTAAGTAGGTATCAAAAAAATATGCTTTTGGTGGCTCATGAAAACTAAATGGACAAAAGCGAACGAGGGGTTTTCTATAAATACATGTCACAAGTGTACTCATGTCATTCCACGAAGGTTCTTGAAATTCAGGAAAGTAACGGTATTTTGAAAGGCGCCAGTTCCATAGTTGCGAGATCGTTAACCCCGGATCAAAATATCAAGTAAGAGTAGGTAATCCTTTCCCAGTTGTCCGCCTGACATTCTTATTATGTTGAAGGCAGGTATCCACTGAAAACTTGGAGCCTAGAAGCCCGAAAAAAACGGGATACCAAAACCGTCCAAAGTTTTATGACCACTTCTTACCGGATTAGTTATCATACAATAACACCTTGGTAGTCACTATAGTACAGTTGGGAAATCAGTCACGGAATTAGTTGGTAAGAGTAAAAGAGTAAAAGAAGTAAGAGTTTGCACGTGCGCACTGGCTACTATCGGTCCGGGTTGATTATTTTCATAGGGGACCATCTACATGCCAATTTGCACAATCCTTGAAAACTCCATCGAAATCGGACAAGAAATGTAGAAGTTATGGCTGTGGCAATGATTTCATGACAGACAGACACGGAACCAAAACGGTTCAGGAAGGTGTAAAACGTAAAACGCGAGAGGAAAGTTTGATTTTGGAGAACATTTTTTATTTCAACCTTGAAAAGTGAAAACAAAGCTTCCCCTACCAAGGCTAAAGCTAGCTCGACCGAACAATAAATTAATATTTTCTAACCCGAGGAAAGCCGTCGCTCCCCTCACTAAAGGATCTCCAAAAATGAAAGTTTGGAAAATTATCACACATTTTACTTAGAACTTTGTTTCCGAGTCTAACAAGGTAGCGGAAGCTTTGTTTTCACTTTTCAAGGTTGAAAAAAAGAGTTTTCCAAAATCGAAATTTCCACACGCGTTTTACGTTTCAGACCTTTCTGAACAATGTCGGTTCCGTGTCTGTGTGTCTGTCATGAAATCCTTGCCTCAGCCATAACTTCTACATTTCTCACCCGACTTCGATGAAATATTCTGGAATTGTGCGGGTTGGGGTGTAGATGGTCCCCCATGAAAATCATCGCCCCCAGACTGATAGTAGCCACTGCGCATGCGCAAACGTATATTTCCTTGTTACAACCATAACTTATATATTTTCCAACAATATTCGATATTGTGCCGGTTGACGTGTAGATGGTCCCCTATGAGGGTAGTGCAAGGTATTTAGAGATTGATGTAGTAAGTAAGTAAAAGTAGTAAAGTAAACAACCATTTCAGGTTGAATTTTCGTGCGACTGCCATTCCTGGCGTCGTGGACGTCATCAGCTTGCTAAGGGAAGATCAGAATTTGTTCTGAAAACACCGCCCTGGGTTGTGAACTGCGACCGACTTACCCGAAAATATGCTCCCGAGGCAAGCCCGAACTCACGACCCCAACTGAACCCTAGAGATTGATGTATTAAGATCAACTATTATACATTGGATCATCTATACAATCGGGTTGGCAGACTTTTTTTACATTTACACGAGTAAGTAAAGTAAAGTAAGCAACCATTTCAGGTTGGTTTTTTCGTCCGACTGCCATTCTTGGCGTCGCGGACACCACTGGTCATTTTTGTGATATAAGGTCGAAAACACAAAAAATCTTAAAATTGAAAAGTTTTGAGAAACGAGGGGTTCAAAAATTGGTGAGAAACATTTTGATGGAAATTAGTAGTAGAATAGTATTAGCTGTAGTTTGTATCAGAAGTTGTGTATTTTGTATGTTGAGTAGTACATTAGTTGTGGGATTTAGTTTTGGTAGTTGTTGTTTGTCTCTTGAAGATTTGAGGACACCTTAGAGGTTTTCATCCTGTATACATTTTGGACAAAGGAATAAAGCCCATATTGTCGTTGCTATGTGTTCAATCTTGCGGACTTCGATCATTTGGGCAGTGAGAAATCACCGGACTGCCTAGCACCGAAGATGAAATCGGATTGTCGGAGGCTCATCCAATCTTCCAATCAAAATTATCAGTGACAACCAAGGAGCCCAACAACTTGTGCGGAGTTCGACTATCACTTTCGGACAAAACATATAGATATCAGACAACAGTTCATCAAACAAATTACTAACGATGGAACCAAGATATTATATATACGGAGCACCAAAGAAATGCCAACAGACTACGATTATATAACCAAGCCACTGCCAAAAGCAAAAGCAGGAAGACTGCCAAAAACATATAGGTTTGGATAGGACTGGAGAAAGTTGAGTTTGAGGGGCGTGTTAAAACTGATACTCCAATTTATTTGATCCCAATCTCAACTCGATATCCCTTCACAACTTCAAGTGTTGAATAAAAACTAATTCACAAACATTCTTGTGTTTTACCTAAAAGTGTAAACTCGTAATTCTATTCGTAAATTATCATTCAAATATTTTATACATGGAGACAAGAAATGCCTACTTAATAAGGTATTCAAGATATTGAATCAAATATTAAAATTCAATTCATTCATTTCAAATATTCAAAAGTAGAGTGGGAAACGTAGAGTAACTACTACTAATACTAATTTTACATTAAAACATCATGTGTTGAGTGAAATAACCTTGACTACTGAACCAATCTTTTTTTGGTGGATTCCACAATTCTTCGAGAAGTATCCACCTTCAACTGCTAGATGTATGTGCTCTCGAATATTTTATGAGCTCCAAGCAATGTGCGTAAGTGTTTACGATAGGTAGTCGAATATCCAAACAAAAAGAACCCTCCACTTGACGCAGCACACCAACCAAATTATTGTTCCCTGAAGTTGGTGGGTGGCTGGTCTCTTTGAAACATGTGTGCACGACCTTCCTTCCCCCATTTTCCACGTTCCTCACGATGTAGTAAAACCTGAGACCCTTTTGTAGTTCACTGAAGGGTTTCAGGACTGAAGCTTTAGTGACGAAGCGTACGTTTCCACCAAGAAAACGTCCTTTGTCGAACATAAAATTATAACAGAATGCCTAAGTGAGAAGCTTTAGCCGGGTTGAGGGAGTTTCGCGAAGCAGGTAGTATTCCGGGGTAGTTCCGAGAAGTACAAAAAGTTTTTGTCGAATGATGGGCTACAAAGAAAACGAGGGAGAATCAGGTAGGTAGGGACCGTTGCCAGATGCGATGGCTTCGCATTAGTGGTTCAGCTTTGACCAAAATAAGCCGCAAACGTGCATAGCCCAGTAAGCAATTCGAAGCTTATTGTACCGTATGACCTGTTTTCTCTCACTTCCTCAGCATAGCAGCTATAATTTTAACCTACTAGTTGAAAAACAAGGATTTCATGACAGATACAAATTCAGACACGGCACCAAAATTGTTCAGGAAGGGCTAAAACATAAAACGCGAGTGGAAATTTTGATTTTAGATAATTTTTTTGTTCTAACTAAAAAATTGAAAACAATCCTTCCGCTACCTTAGAAGACTCGGAAGCAAAATAAGCCAATTTTATTAATATAATAACTCAACTACTCAATAAATACCACGATGGCAACCAGGTGCAGTGGGAAGAAACGTTTTGCTCTAACATTAACTATACTAAGTATAGTGAAGTCTTCACTGTGTCATGAAATTAATAGGGTGATACAATATTTGGAAGTGCTACTACTACTCCAGCTGAATTGTAGGAAGTAAATCGTTAGACAGCTGTCAAGGCTATACCTCGATTAAATTGACTTTTTGGTCATCTACTTCCAAGGGCGGATTTTCTGGAGGGGGTCACAGGGTAGAACGCTGCAAATTATTACACAGAGGTTTATTATTTTCCTATATAGATCACTCGTCTGCAATAAACACGGCTTAGCCATTGTCACCACCTACCACGTACCTACCTACTTCATAATAAAGTTTATTTGGAAGAGCTTCACACTAAATTCAAAGAAATAGGGAGTTTCATGGGAAAATTGATTACTGGTTGCTGAGGAAGCAAAACTTAAAAAATTCACACTCGTGTTCCTGATTTATCCTATGTCCAACCCTCAGTCGGTCGCCGTTCATTCCTCGTTCCGGGTTAGTATTTCACGAAATCGAAGGCGCAAAAACTTACAAAGTTGTAACGAAATTTGAAATTTTAAAGGATTTTAGAAATTCATTAGTGCACGGCTCTAGGGAATTGAAAAACTGAAATATTGCCGCTGGAATCATCAAAATCGAACAATAGTTGCCAGAGAGAAATGGGAAAACCGTTGATTCAGCTATGTTTTTTCCCCCATAAAATGAAGCTAAACTTGAAATTTTCTAGGATTTTAGAAATTTATTAGTGTATAGGCCTTGAAAAACTGAAAGATTGCCGCTGGAATCATCAAAATCGAACAATAATTGCCAAAGAAATATGGGGAAAACAGTTTATTCAGTAGTTTTTTTTATTAATATTATTATTATTATATTATTTTTAATTATTTTATTCAGTGGTTAGTTTTTATTCTGATATTTTTATTAGTGGAGAAACCCGCGCTTGAAAGAGAAAAAACGTGTTTTTTTTTTCAACGTAATCGTTGGTTTGACGGGAGGATTGAAAAAAGATGAAAGATTTGACAATTTTGCTTCCGAGTCTACCAAGGTAACGGAAGCTTTGTTTTCACTTTTCAAGAACGAAAAAAAAAGTTCTCCAAAATCAAAATTTCCACTCGCGTTTTGCGTTTTAGACCTTTCTGAACAATTTTGGTTCCGTGTCTGTCTGTCTGTCATGAATTCCTTGTACCGTAAAACCGTCAAACTTTACCCCACCAGGGGTAACTTTACCCCAAAAAGTGAGAATCTTCAATTGTGACGTAAGCGTGGTAGAACTTGGATAAAAGTTCGCTAATGTGTTTTCGTTATTCTCCACATCCCAGAGAATCGATGCGGCTTGCGATGGCGCTTTTATCCATGTTATCAGCTGTTATCAGTCATAGTTTCCTGTTCAGCTGTTTTTGTCCTGTTTCTCGTGCTCCAAAATTTCTTCCATATCACGTGTTTGGAGTGGATTTACCACGCAAGCCCTCATCATATCACTTTCAATATCTTATTTTGAACAAAATACACTAATCAAATTCTCAAAAAAGTGTTTTCTTAGTTATGCCTTTGTTTACCAAAAATTTGATGGTAACTTTACTCCACTATAAAGGTTGGGATAAAGGTAGCCTCACTCATATTTTTCTTATTTAATCTCGAAAAACATTTGAGTTTTATAATTTTCGCAGTGTTGAATGTAAGGTTTCTAGTGTATCTCATGTCAGAAGTTAGAGATGGGGAGAAGAAATGAAAAAAACCTTGGTACGCGCCCCTACCGAAACTTTACAACTGAACACCTGCATTATGATATGAACATAAACGTGCTTTGGTCTCATAAGTTGTGATTTACAATATTATTTACTCGTGGGTTAACTTTGAAATTTACCATTGCAATTCATTTGAAAGTTATCGAATGTGAAACAGACTTTTTCTGTGATTTTGTTAAGTCATTCGTTTATCGTTTATTGTCCTTTAATATTTCTTTACTTGTAGAAAGTTTTGCTCGATTACCTACATAAGTCTGTCTATACTGGAAGACTGAAACTGTGATCTCTTAACCAGAAATATTGCATTTCAAGCCAATTCGTTGAAATAAATGATCATTGGAATTTATATTTTTCTTAGGTATAACTTGTATTTTTCAAGCTAAAAAGTTTAATTTTTCAGAATATATTTTATAATAATATTATAAATACTTAATATTATCAAGTATTTCTGGGGTAATGAATTCAACCCCGACTAGCAACATTGCACCACTGCCCGTTTCTGTAGCGATAACTGTGAGTTTTTCAGAGTGGAGTAAAGATAGACGCACTCGTAGATAACGTTACTCCAACATTTAAACAATTAAATAGGGGGGTTACAATTATCTGATCAATGAGCTCGACCACTCAAAATGTTCAGGAAGCCCTGAAGATCAATTCACTTATTAAAAAAAATCAATTTAACCCATTTCGAGTGGGAGAAATTGTATTTGGAAATGTTTCGGAGTAAATCTTGGGGTAAAGTTTGACGGTTTTACGGTAACGCACATAACCATACGAAGTTATTGTCCGATTTTTATGAAATTTTCAGGGATTGTGCGGGTTAGCGAGTAGACGGTCCCCTATGAAAATCATCATCCCCGGACTGATAGAAGCGACTGCGCATGCGCAAACGTGAATTCCTTGTGACGGCCATAACTTCTACATTTTCCATCTGATTTCAATGAAATTTTCAGGGATGTTACAGACTAGTATTTGGAAGGTCCCCTATGAAAATCATCATCCTCGGACTGATAGAAGCGACTGCGCATGCGCAAACGTGAATTCCTTGAATTGAACGTGAATTCCGTAACTTCAACTGTCCCTCAGGGGTCGCGGGTTCGAATCCCAGCCGAGGCTAAGTATTTTTTTGATCCAATCACATACATCTACTCACTTAATTTTTCATCGAATTTGATGACATTTTCTAGGATTGTCCAGATTAGCGTGTAGATGGTCCCCTATGAGGGTAGTGGAAGGTACTTGGAGATTGGTGTTTTGAGATTAACAACTATGCATCGGATCATCTATATAATCAGGGGGATAGGAAATTTAACGCTCTTTCCAATGGTATCGTCAAATTTGAGTTTATCTAGTAAATTGAAGGAATTATTAACATTTTAATGATACAAGGTCGAACCACGAAATAAATCTTGAAAGTAGAAAAAGTCGGATTTTAAGGGGGTTAAAAAAAGTCAAGAGACAAAAAAATCACAAATTAGTGGTAGAATCAATCCCTAGGCTATGGCAGGAACATAGGTTTTATACTCTGTAGAGGTGTAACAAGAATGGTGACTAACATATTTATAGTATCCTTGAAGTTTTTCGCGTTATCTGAAAATCGCGGAAAATTGGTTTTCGAGCATGAATTTGGAGAGTTAAAACGACTCAAAATTCTTGAAATTAATATTGTCTCTAAGGAATTTTTTGAAACAGCAACAAATTGGCGAAAGGTCATCTTCGTGCACACACGAAAAAGCCTGAATTACACCGCTAATGAGAGGTTTATTACGAAAATTACTTGGCGTCTTTTGGGCCTATTGATAAGTACACGAGTAAAATCCAGTAGATATTTCCGTAATCACAACGTACACAATTTTCGAGCAGGATCGGTTTTTCTGAGTTCGCAATTTGAAAAGAGAAAAATATAAGTGTGTAGTAACTGACGGCTTCCGCTAAGCTTTAAGAGCATGATCTGTAGGATAGTTGTTGGAACAAGGGCCCCCTTGTACTATTTCTTACCAACAAAGGACCTTCCCTGTCACTACATGAGAGATAGATACCTACTACGCTTAAGAGATGCGTTTGGAAGGTGACTCACTGGCTGGGAGATTCCACTTCCTCAGGTAGAACCATCCCCAACCCTCTCCACTCTTTCCCGAACGACCGTTATGCGCACTTGCATATTTTCGGAGAACATCGTAGGAATCTAAAATTAATTATCAAACTAAGGCGTTTTAGATCTAGAACAACATTCTGTTCACCATAGGTATAATTCAGATTTCGTTATCTGAAAGGACTTTAGGTTTCTCCGATACCAACAGGTTGCTAGCACTATGGGAATTCACCTATCCGTTAGATACCATTGTCTAACTATAATTAGGTGACTGTCCGGTGGCAATTCGTGAACCTATTTATAATAACTCTTCTAGGTCATTTTTCAAATTGCTAGCCGTCTGAATGTAGTGAACTACTACTATTATAATAACATTTTTCGTAAGAAATTCTGGACGTTCCCAGGTTTATTCACTGATGAAGTATAATATATGAATAGAAGCCTAATAGATGAATAAACATCGAAAATTATTAATAGCAGGATAACTTTATAAGAGTACTACTTTCATAATGCATGTTACAATGTTGTTGATAATGTAATTGTGCAGCTACGCTAGTAATTCAATGCATGGAACGAATGCCGATCTACCGAAATCGAAGTTATTCCTTGTAAGTGCTACCATCCGATCGAGTAAAGTTAAAAGTTTTAAAGTTAAAGGCAAAATTCGAAATTCCGTCGACGTAGTGCACAACTGGATAGGTCCCCGCGTCGAATAAAAACATATTGTTTAGTAATGCATGCATTCCAGGGGACGTCCCATTGGATAAGCATTAGATCAGTTATCAGTTGGTAACCCCCCCCCCCTTGCCCTTATCCGCCATAAAATTTCTACCGGCATGGGAGCCTCAAATCTGAAGAGCATTTTAAAATCCATGATCTACGATACCCAGCATGCGAATTCGAGTTTCCGCATCGAATAAAAAACGCTGCAAATTATTACACAATGGTTTATTTTTTTCTATATTGATCACTCGTCTGCAAAGCCACCAACCATCCAACATGAAGAAAAACATCGATCGCATTTCGATCAGCTTTAATTTGAACGGAGATTAGGCCTCTTTTGCGATTCACACTCGTGTTTCTGATTTATGGTACGTCCAACACTAAATTCTCGTAGGGAGCGAACGGTTTGTCCTATAGGGCTCCGCATGGTCTCAAAAAATTCTAAAAATTCTATAGAATCTTAAATTGAAGGAAAAACAATACCTTTACATCAAAATGTTTTGAGTTAGGGCGTTTTAAAAATTCATTTTTGAACCCTTAGAAGTGACCTACATCAACAAAAATCTTAGGGGCACAACTAGGCCCCAAATGGAGCCTACATTCCAAATTTCACGGCGGACGGACGACCAAATTTTGTTCGATTTTTGGATTCTACGTACCTTGAAACGTAAACCATCAAATTTTGAGGGGGTGTTGAGAATGTTTTTTTCTTGGTCGATTCCAAAGGTTCATTATTGAAAATAATAAACCAAAAGAACCACGAACATCGTTTGAAAACTAAGGGCTGTGCAGACGACACAAGATTTTGTCACACACACACACACGAACAGACATACACCTATGGTTTTTTTGTCGCGCATTTGGATTCAGAATGATCTAAAACGGATTAGTGTGTGGTTTTTTATTTATTTATTTATATATATATTTTTTTTGAGCGTTGTCTAACTGTAAACCAGATTGATCGCATAAGGACGCCCAAGTCGTACTGTGGGACGTCCTAAAAACGTCAGCCAAGTGAGTGTGGCACATAGCTACCTCGTAACCATAACCCGATTGTATAGATGATCCGATGCATAGTAGTTAATCTCGAAACATCAATATCTACTCTACTTTCACTTTCCTCATAGGGGAGTCTACACGTCAACTCACACTATCTCTGAATATTGTTGGAAAAATTGGAAGTTACCTATGTATGTTTCAATGATTTCACGTTTATGCATGCGCACAAAATGTTTTAAATTTGGAGGCCTTGATTTTCATAGGGGACCATCTCCACCTCAACTCACATAATTCATGAAAATTTCATCGAAATCGGATGAGAAATGTAGAAGTTATGGCTGTGGCAAGCAATTCATGACAGACACACAGACAGACAGGGAACCAAAATAGTTCAGGACGACCTAAAAAGTAAAACGCGAGAGGAAATTTTGATTTTGGAGAACATTTTTTTTTTTAATTTTTGAAAAGTGAAAACAAAGCTTCCGTTACCTTAGTAGACTCGGAAGCAATTGATGTATCTTGGCTTTTGGATTTTTTTTACAGGTATTGAATTTAGACAGGGGGAAGGAGAATCAATAAATACAGTTAAATATTGTCATCAGTTACCTCCCTACATATTGACAATAGATCCAGATTTCTCTTCTTGAATATTAACGAAAATAATGAAGCATCCATTATATTAAGGCCGCCTCATCAGAGTAGCACCCCATAAGGTTCACTTCTGGGGAAATTTCAATCGATTTCTTCTGATCCTACAGCCGCGCAAGCAAGGAAGAAACGATTCCGAAACCTCTCTCCGAAGACGAGGGGTCTTGTAGAAGAGAAAGGGGCACGCGGAGGCTCCCTTCCCTTCCTCAGCCGCTGGTTACGCCTTCCCAGCACCCTTCCCAGTTTATTGATGTTTTTCAAATTCTCCATTTATCCCAATTTATACGTGAGAACCTAATTCCTTCCATCGAGTAAGAAGAAACAGGGAAACGACCAACATGACCGCAGAAACTACCTAAAATAGAAAGAATGCTTGAAAATAAAACATACTGTTTAGTAATGCATGCATTCCAGGGGACGTCCCATTGGATAAGCATTAGGTCAATTTGAATCAGTTGGCAAGCTAAAAAACTGTTCACTCGATGTAATTTATTTTAGGCAAGAAAAATCTCCCCCTTTTCTAGCGGCATGAGAGCCTCGAATTTGAAGAGCATTTTAAAATCCATGATCTACGATACCCAACACGCGAATTCGAGTTCATTTTTCCTCAACTTTTAAGCTTGGGTAAAATTAATAAGCCAAAAAGGAACCAAAATATTGAAAAATCGGATATTTTGTGAAAATTATCCCCCCACTTTTTAGGACGTCCCACAGTAAGATTTGGGCGTCCTTATGCGATCGATCTGGGGTGAAGGACGACAACACTCAACAGAACAAAAAATAACCACACAGTAATCCGTTTCAGACCATTCTGAATCCAAATCCGCGAAAAAACCATAGGTGTGCGTCTGTGTGTGTGTGACAAAATCTTGTGTCGTCTGCACAGGCCTTAGTTCTCGACCGATTTTCTTGGTTCTTTTTTGTTCGACGCGAAAAACTATCTAGTTGTGCACTACTTCGCCGGAATTCCGATTTTCTGCCCAGGTCTCAATTTCCAACCGATTTGCGTGTTTCTTTTTTTGTTTGACTCAAATAACTTCCGAGTTGTACATTATTTCACCAGAGTATCATAATTCGCAAGGGGAGGGGGATAATTTTCACAAAATATCCGATTTTTTCAATATTTCGGTTCCTTTACTGCTCACTAATCGTACCCAAGCTTTGAAATTAAGGAAAAATTCTCATTACACCTCCGGATTTTCATGAATTATTCTCTGTACCACCATGGAACTAGTAGTGGTGCCACCATGGTGCCAGGGCACCATAAACCGCATATTTCGTGGGTTTTTTAGGACGTCCCACAGTAAGACTTGGGCGTCCTTATGCGATCGATCAGGGGTAAAGTTGGACAACACTCAACAGAAAAAAAAAAATCAAACACTGTAATCCGTTTTAGACCATTCTGAATCCAAATCCGCGAGAAAAAAACCATAGGTGAATGTCTATGTGTGTGTGACAAAATCTTCGTCTGCACAGGCCTTAGTTCTCAACCGATTGTCATGGTTCTTTTTTTGTTCGACGCGTAAAACTATCTAGTTGTGTGATACGGCGCCGGAACTTTGAATTTTGCTTTTCATGGGGGGGGGGGGGTCAATCCACAACAAACGTGCGTTTGCGGGCATAATATTGTGAACACTGCCCAGGTCTCAATTTCCAACCGTTTTTCTTCTTTTGTTTGACTCAAATAACCTCCGAGTTGTACATGATTTCACCAGAGCACCAAAATTCGCAAGGGGAGGGGATGAGAGGGGGGATAATATTCACAAAATATCCGATTTTTCAATATTTCAGTTCCTTTACTGCTTACTAATTGTACCCATGCAATGAAATTGAGGAAAAATTCTCATTATACCTCCAGATTTTCATGAATTATTCTCTGTACCACCATGGAACTAGTAGTGGTGCCACCATGGTGCTAGGACACCATAAACCGCATATTTCGTGGTTTTTTGTAGTGTTTCACCTTGTATACGGATGTGAACCTCGACGGACTGCCTACTAAAACTAATAGATGAAAGTTACGACGTATTTCCGCTATGGTGTCAGACTGGCACCAATGGTGGTGGTGGGGGTGAACTCGAATTCGCATGTGGGGTACGTAGATCATGGATTTTCAAAATGCTCTTCAGATTCGAGGCTCCCATGCCGCTCGAAATGTTATGGTGGATGAGGGTGAGGGAAAGACCACTATTTCTTTCCTAAAGTAATAAATAAATTACATCGAGTGAAACAGTTTTATCGCTTGCCAACTGGTTAAACTGATCTAATGCTTATCCAATCGGACGTCCCCTGGTTCCTATTAGCCCCAGGACACCATAAACCGCATATTTCGTGGTTTCTCCCGATGCTAATTTTGATACTCTGGTGAAATAGTTGTGCAAGTTGGAAGATTTCTAAGTCGAAAAAAGGACCACTCAAATCAGTTGGAAATTGAAGCCTGAGCAAATTTTAGAGGATTATGCCCAAAAACGCACGTTTTTTGAGCATTAACCCCCCATAAAAAGAAAAAATTCGAAATTCCCGTAAAGTAGTGCACAACTAGATAGTTTTCCGCGACGAACAAAAAACGTCTGCCAAGTGGGTGTGACACATAGCTTCCTCGTATCCATAACCCGATTGTATAGATCATCCAATGCATAGTAGTTAATCTCAAAACACCAATCTCTAAGTACCTTCCACTATCCTCATAGGGGACCATCTACACGCAAATCTGAACAATTCTGAGAAATTTCGTCACAATAGGATGGAAAATATAGAATTTATGGATGATGCAAGGGAGATGATTTTCATAGGGGACCATCTACATACTAATCAGAACAATGCTAGGAAATTTCGTCAAATTTGGATGAAAAATGTAAGTGTTATGGCTGTTGCAAAGATTTTACTTTTGCGCATGTTTTTCATAGGGGACCATCTAAAACCTAATCTGCATAATCCCTGAAAATTTCATCGAAATCGGATAGAAAATGTGGAAGTTATTACTGTTACAAGGAATTCACGTTTGCGCATGCGCAGTGGCTACTATCAGTCCGAAGGTGTTGATTTTCATAGGGGACCATCTAAATACTAATCTGTAACATCCCTGGCAATTTCATTGAAATCGGACAATAACTTCGTATACTTATGCCCGTTACAAGGATTTAATGACAGACACGGAACCAAAATTGTTCAGAAAGGTCTAAAACGCAAAACGCGAGTGAAAATTTTGATTTTGGAGAATTTTTTTTTTCGTCCTTGAAAAGTGAAAACAAAGCTTCTGCTACCTTGGTAGACACGGAAGCAAAAAAAACACGGTTGGAAATTGAGGCCTGGGGAAAACACAAGATTATGCCCAAAATACATGTTTTTTGAGCATTAGCCACCCCCCTCCCCCTTAGAAAGCAAAATTCGAAATTCCGGTGATGTAGTGCACAACTAAATAGTTTTCCGCGTCGAACAAAAAAAGAACCACGAGTATCGGTTGAGAACTAAGGGCTGGGGAGACGACACAAGATTTTGTCACACACACACAGACATACACCTATGGTTTTTTTTCGCGGATTTGGATTCAGAATGTTCTAAAACGGATTACTGTGTGGTTATTTTTCTGTTCAGTGTTGTCCAACTTCACTCCAGATCGATCGCATAAGAACGCCCAAGTTTTACTATGGGACGTTCTAAAAACCGATCACAACCAGTTTCGGAAGTCAGATGAGTTTTGAAACAATAAAACTAAAGCCGCCACGAGAAGGACATTTGTTTGTCAGTATGCTGCGATCCTCCGGTAACCTAGATTGCCAAGAGAAAAAATTGTACGCCCAGTTCCCAGCACACTGAGCGCAAGAGCGCTCCCACGGCTAAACTTCTAAGGCAAACAATTTGCGAATTCAAGGTAACAGTTTTCCAAGTGGGTGTGGCAAATAGCTTCGTCGTATCCATAACTGTGTAGATGATCCGATGAACGAGAAACAGTCGGTATAAAATCAGTATAGGCAGAAAAAGTTATGCGACATTCGTCGTGCCTAACAGTGGCAGTAAAAATTTGCTGGACCATCAAGTGTCTGAACATCACAATCTCAGAAAATGTTATCGACATCTGATAAAAACGGACTGACACACATGGGACCCGAAACCAAAGTTGATCGGGATGGTCTAAAACGTAGAATGCGAGTGGAAAATTTTCGTTTGCCCATTACGAGGATTTCAGGACATTCGAATCGACTGATAAACACACACACATACAGACTGACGAACAAATCATGTCACAAATGAACTTCTGAACCTGCTCAGACACCTTCTGAATGAATACCTACCGTCTCTGGGGGATCCTACTTTGGGGAAACTCACTAAAAACACGACTACTTTGAGGAAGAAATGCGACTATTATGGGGAAACACCTCAGCACAGAAATGTTGAGTTTGGGGAAACGAAAAATGAGCTCTGAATGTAGAAATACAGGGTGTTTCACGAAAAGGTTACACCCCCCTTCGTTTTCGCAAAATACAGCGTAAAAAATTCCGACCAACGCAATTCTTCATGATTTTTTGTAAGGATCTCAGGAAAAATACTTTTGCGCGAAAAAGTTGCGCGCAATCGTGCGCAATTGACACTAACTTCATTTTTTCAAATGGAACTCCCCCATTTTTGTTACAGATTCGGATTCCACGTCAAATTTCATGAGAAATTCATACCCACATCGATTTGTTTTATTGCGCGCAACCTCGCTTTTTGAACGCTCTAAGTTGCGCAACTCCACAATTGCGCAAAAATTAGGTTTTGGAGAACCCTTAGTGTGGCACATGTTTTTTCATCATTTTTTAACGCTGACTATCCGTTAATTAATATTATATTAATATTATTATATTATATTAATATTAATTAATATTAATATCCATTAATCCGTTTTGAGAAAAACCAAGATTTAAGAGGAAAAATTAACATTTCTTTCACGAAAACATCAGTTTTGAGGTCGAAATCATGTTTATTTTTTATTTTCTCACCTCCTTTTGAACCACGGGCTTGGGGCCGTCTACGGTGGAGTTAAAAATAAAACCTGACAGCATGATCATGCTTGAACAGAATAAAATTACCTAAAAACTCATAACGATTTAAAAAGAGCGATTTTTTCACTAAAAACAACCGAATTTTTGGCCGCTATTTTGAAAAATTCCAGTTAAATTGAAAACGGATGACACCCCGTGATTTAGCGTTAAAAAATGATGAAAAAACATGTGCCACACTTAGGGTTCTCCAAAATCTAATTTTTGTGCAATTGTGGAGTTGCGCAACTTAGAGCGTTCAAAAAGCGAGGTTGCGTGCAATAAAACAAATCGATGTGGGTATGAATTTCTCATGAAATTTGACGTAGAATCCGAATCTGTAATAAAAAAGGGGGGTTCCATTTGAAAAAATGAAGTTAGTGTCAATTGCGCACGATTGCGCGCAACTTTTTTGCGCAAAAGTATTTTTCCTGAGATCCTCACAAAAAATCATTAAGAATTGCGTTGGTCGGAATTTTTTACGCTGTATTTTGCGAAAATGAAGGGGGGTGTAACCTTTTCGTGAAACACCCTGTATACTGTATTCTTTGGCCAGTAAGTCATCATCACATCTTCGGAATGGATTTTTAATGGGGTGCATCTTTAAATCACATCGTCAACATTATTCAAACTATACCCCCTAGTGATTCCGTCCAGGTAAATCACATCCAATTGTGTTAAAATTGTTAAAAAATGCCTAAAATCGGCTCACCATCGATAAAGAGGTCATGAGAGCAGTCAACAACTGTGCAAAGGAAGTGGCGACAAATTTTTATAAGGAGAGCATCTCGAAGAAAATTTCGAGGTACAAACATGTATTGTCTCTTGCCATTATGTCAAAAAATAATGCTTATATCATTACGAACAATTCCTGTAGGTTTGATAATGTTTAGGTGAATCTTGCATTGGTTTATACGTTGTGGGCAACCCTCGTACTTATTAGTTGTCTACCGGCATTGTAGTGTTAATCACAGCTGGTGGCACGCATATATTTAGCCGTCCTTTGCATATCTACGGGTATCGCCTGAGATGAGTACGACCATCACAAAAGCTCCTTTCATTTGAAGCATAGAACCGACCGAAGCGTGTCGTTTACCCCGGGATTCGAGTGAACACGTCCGGCAGTATCTTCAATTAGTAGGCCACAAGAAACACCAAACCAGGAAGTGTCTAATGGCGAAAACCACGTTGAACACGATATTGAGTTGGATGATATGAAAATGACTTGAAACTCGACTAGACAAAAAAAAGTCGGCCAAGTGGCTGTGGCAAATAGCTTCCTCGTCGCCGTAAGCACTATACATCATTGAAAATATTTACAAAACATGGTGGTTCAATAACAGATTCTTTAATTATCAGGCTGAAGTTATAGATTTGGGTAGAATGTGGAATATTGGATAAAGAAACATTTTATAATTTTCGTGGGGAAAATTGTTGATTCCAACCTGCATAATCCATGAAAAATTATTCATTTATTTATTGGAAAAAAGACAAAACCAAAACAAATTACACGTGCATAATAAAAATAAATGCTGATTAATTTAATATAATTCGGGCGAAAAATGTAGAAGTTATGGCTGTTACAAGGTGTTTACGTTTGCATGTGCGCAGTTGCTAATATTACCATCTGTATGCAAATCCGCACAATTTCTGAAAATTAGATCGAAATCGGACAATAACTCCGTAACAAGAATTTCACCATGGTCCAACCAAAAATGTTCAGGAAGGTCTTAAACATAAAATGCAAAATGCGCGTGGAAATTTTGATTTTGGAGAACTTTTTTTAACCTTGAAAAGTGAAAGCAATGCTTCCGCTACCTTGGTAGACTCGGAAGCAAAGTCTGCCAGGAGGGTGTGGCACATAGCTTCCTCTTATCCTTACCCCGATTGTATAGATGAACCGATGCAGTGTAGAAAAGCTCAACATTTCAATCACATGACGATGACATTTATAGGGAACCATCCAGAGTCTCAACCTCACAACCCTTGAAAATTCCATTGATTTCGGATGGTAAAATGTACCTAGAAGTTATGGCTGTTACAAGGAATTCACGTTTGCGCAAGCGCAGAGGTTACTATCGATCCGGGTACGATGATTTTTATAGGGGACTGCCTACATGCCAACCCAACCAACCCCTGAAAATTTTATCAAAATTAGACAGTAAGTTAAAATAGTTTTGCCCGTTACAAGGATTAGCGGAGACTCAATACGACTCACACGGAACTAAAATTGTTCAAAACGTAAAACGCGAGTAAAAATTTAAATTTTTGGAGAGAAAACAATTTTGATGGACTATTAGAAAGCTATTTTGTTAGACTTGGAAGCAATAGTTTGTAATATTCAAAGGGGAGATAGGTACTTACAGAGTCCGACGCCCTTGCGTCTTGCGAGTAAATCATCTAAGAATCAGCCCTGAAAAAAAAGAAGAAAAAAATGCGTTAAAAACAAATAATTATGATAAAACAGTATCTAGCATTTATAAGACCGTTGAAAAGCATATCTGAATTAATAAATAGTTTGTGGTTTTTAGGAAATACGGTTAATTACACTTACGATTATTTTGCTGGTGAAGGAAGTACCTATAAAGTCAATCTATGGACCATAATGTTCAATTATGAACCCTTAAAATTTATAGCAAAACTCTTCGAAGTACGGCAATGTCCCATCTGAATTTCACTATCAATACACTATGTTTTCTATTGTTTTGAAAAGTGGTGTTAGATACTGAATGATAAAACATTGATGTCCATACAACAAATGTTCGTCACCGTCCCTTCTCTCTCAGATAGGTAGTTGATGATCATGATTACTTTTTCAGCAATATGACCAGGGTCCGCGATACTGACCGCAAAATAGTCCATCAAAATATGAAGGGTTGATGATTGCATTCTCCGAAATTCAAGTTTTAGAATCTATTTTTTTTTTCTTTTCAAATTATATTTATTGCACCAAGTAATTCAACTTATTAGCAACATTTCTCGGACAATGTATATAAATAACTGAAAGGAGAGTGTGGTACATAGCACACCTCCATACTTCATGTCGGCTATTTTATGTGTCTTTTGACGCACAAGATTCACAGGAGCGCACAGCACAACACTCACTGAACAACTTCATGAAAACACCACTCCCTACTGCCACAGATCGTGAGGTTTTCGTCTTTTCAGCCGCCTGAGTAGATCATCAACATCTAGCAACTTCACAGCCTCCTCGTTGATATGACCTTGTAGCCTCTGGTGATGGGCTATTGCTTGAGTTTTGATGACTTCATTTATTGTGGGAATTTTAAGGTCCTTATGGATGTCGTCATTGGTTGAGTACCAATACGCATCAACGCATGAGCGCAGTACTTTGTTCTGAAAACGCTGTATAATGTCACGATTGCTTTGAGAGGTGCAGCCCCACAGTTGTGCACCATATGTCCAGACTGGCTGAAGGACCTGATTGTATAAGGTTAGTTTGTTCTGTATTGACAATTTTGATCGTCTACCAACCAACCAATACATTTTTCGGAGTTTGATGTCCAGTTCTGTTCTTTTATTTTTCACATGCACCCTCCAGCGGAGTTTCGTATCCAGAGTCATACCCAGATATTTTGCCTCATTAGCAAAAGGGATGACTTTGCCATTAAGATATATTGGTATATGTTTGATATGGCGGTTGGTAAAATCAACATGGACTGATTTGGCTTCATTCATCTTGATTCTCCACTTAATTGTCCAGTCATGGAGTTTCTCGATGGATCTTCTAAGTTTTAAAGTTGATTCGCGATTGTCTTCACCAATAGCAAGGACTGCAGTATCATCTGCAAATGATGCCAGGGTGTTACCCTCGTGTTCGGGTAGATCGCTAGTGTATAGGACGTACAAGAGGGGGCCAAGTACGCTTCCTTGCGGGACTCCAGCATGAATCATTTTTGCTTCTGAGTATGCATCATCTTGTTTGATTCGGAAGTACCGATTTGATAGGTATGAGTGGAGCAACTCAGCGTATTTTGCTGGAAGCATTTGTCTGAGCTTATGATTAAGTCCCTCGTGCCAGACTTTATCGAACGCCTGGGTAGAATCTATTAGGCAGAAAGTTCCAGCAGTGTAAGAAATATTTATCATTAGGTTTTATCCAACATAAAACTCCTCCGTATTCATCAAATGATGGAATTTTTGGAATTCGACGATTCAAGATTACTTCGATAATTGTCTGAGACGAATAAAAACCCCAATTACGCCAATCGTACGAGGACTGTGATAAGAACACAAGATTCAGTCTGAAAGTTGGCATATTTTTTACGCTATCCCCTCTAAATGCAAATTTCTATATTACCGCCCAAAAGGAAAGAAAGTGATCTCAGTTGACAAAGTTACAGGGGTGTCTTACTATTCTGCTCCGTGTTATAGACTATAGCTAGAATACAATAGCTAGAATATACCGTGTTATAGCTTTGTAGAATCTTTCGACTCTCTTGCAAAATAAACTAGAACTGGAAACCGGCATGATCTAAGTGTAGGTATGACTCTAAAGACAAAATGTCGAAGACTTTCTCAAACGTCAAGGCTAGAATGGCAATTTCAGTTAACATCGGTTGGGTGGAAAAATAGTGTGAGCTTGCGAACAATTTTTGCAATTGCCCGTCGATTGATCTTATTTCAAACCACTCCTTCTCATCATTTTGGATGTAGTTACAAGCGAATAAAGGAACAATGGAAGATATAACAGCTATGCAAGGAACAGAGTATCATGTGATTTGCAAGGAATCGAATCAGCCAGTGTGCTCAGGGATTTTGAAGCTGGAGGACAAAATATGAATCAGAAAATCGACCTAAATTATAAACCATGGAATGCCACCTGAATATTCTTGTCTCCGATGTGCTAACTGTAGACATTCAGTAGCTATCTGTCCAATATTGGGTTTAGCAAGAAAGCACCAATTTGAGAGGAACCAACAAGGAAGATCTAAATCCATGGAGTAAGTTTATGAATGGTTGTGACTGCAACTGTTAATTTGGCGATACCATATTGCAGAGTTCAACTATAACTATTCGATTTTTTAAATTCATTTAGTCCTCGTAAAGATTTATCAGCCGATTTATATGATTAGGATCATTTTAACGTCGCTTGTTGCCTAATCCCTATGTATTGTTAGCTTTGTATAAAGTAGAACCCAGAGCTAATGATCTTACTAGTCTACTTAGCTACCACATAAAGGATTAAAATTTAATCAGTCTTTGGCACTACTCCTTATTTCTAAACCAATGGAAATATCATTCACTTTACTCAAGCATTATCACCTTCAATACTATACCTACACAATTTAAAAATAAACAAATGAATGGGAACCAGATGAAATTACATGCGTTGGTTGATGAAATCTACTCGACTTCTTCTTATTAGAGACAGAAACAATTTCCAAATCGGAGTTCAAACATCTTGATATTATAGCCATGCCGAATATAGTGAGATTCAGAGAATTGAAGACTCGCGTCAGACATTTTCTCTCGACCTATTATTAATTTTCTCAGTTTCAACATTATCCTCATTCTTTGAAGAAGTTGACGTCAACTCAATGCGAGATGCCGTTCCAGGTCGGATTGCTGAAGTCCAACATTGGGAGTGAAATTCAAGTTAAGATCGTTGTTTGGCACGAAATACGGGGCGAAACGGACATCTGCGTGGAGATTCTAAAAGGGGATGTTTAAAGAAGAAATAGTATCCAGCGTGGAATAAGGGTGGTAATCAATAGTAGGTAGTAGGTATGGGATCCAGCCAACGGGGGATAGCTTAGGGTAGGTCAGCTCTGCCTACTAGGCGAATCAAAAACATCGCCTCTGCTCTACTATCTATGGAAACAACCAGACCGATAAGTCGTATCTTCAATACAAATAAAACCAGCATGTGTCGAAATTACCACGGACATTAGACGGATTCCATAATTTGGCTACCAGTGGGGAAAACCAACGTCCACGCATCGTCCGAGAGTAATGAACTTCATGTCGCACCATTATTAATAGGCAAATATTCAGTTAGGCTGTCGGTTCAGTAAATGCGATTTCGCGTAAAATCTTCGCGTGAAAATAATAATTTATATTTCACACACAAAGTCATGGGATTCCTTTCTGAGCCGAGAAACACCAATTATCAGTTTGCGATTTTTTTGGAGGACACGATTGGCAGTCAGACGGCTCGTTTCTGTCCATGAATCCACGTGATTATGAAAGCAATTTAATAATAATAATAAAGCATAATAATCATCACGATATTATGAAAGCATTTTTTTGGAGTTCAGTCCGATATTGTGCAATAGACAGGTTTCTATGCAAATTGTCAAGGACCTTTTCTCGAGAAACATCATTATTTACTGGACGGACAGCATCACTAATCGGTACTCTGCCTATTAAATAGGACAAATAGACAAATTTTGTATCACAAAGAAAACTTGGGATACATTTCACCGTTGCAGTAACCGCTGGTAAGGAAACCGGTCCGATCTGATTAGCAACCATGTTGGCCTAGTTTTCTCACTATCTTACTCAAATACTTATTCAAATGAACCTGAGAGGATACACCAAAATATCGCTTTAGATTGCTTATCCAAATCGTCAATAGACCTATTTCCCGGTGCGTGTGTTGGTTCAAAGACCTCACAGCTGAAGAAACTGATTCATTCTCCCTCGTGGAATCCATTCCAACGACGAGATTCAGTACTTCTCCCAAACCAACCCCAAATATCCTGCAATTCGTGTAAATTTCTGTATAAGTAAAACAATCTTCCCTACCCTCAGAAAGCCACAATTTTAATCGACATGTTTTCGCTGATATCCCACTTATTTGAAGGCTGCTGAAATAGTCAATTCATCAAGCACACATTTTTTTCTTCAAAAAATTCCGAGTCAGAATATAGGTACCTGGAGATCTCATTGTAAACAGTTGAATGAAACCAATTGGAGTGATTTAACGTTTTTTTTTCCGAGGAAGTAGCTCTTTCAATTTATTGAAAATGTAACGAGAGAAGAAAAATTCATTTTCAATACTTTTCCGATTAATGTTTTTACGTTGTTTTGATGTTCAACTCATTTCTAAAGTTTGGAAAACGTCTGAAGTTCCAGCTACAACAATACCAGCCCTACCTCCTCCTGGAAAAGCTGGCCCAATCCTAGTAGACCACTCAGATTTGTGGACCTGTTTCCCGACGACCACTCAAGTCTTCAGTCAAGAAAAAAAACCGCTAAGTGAAATCATTTTTCACTTGTTTTCAGGGGACTTGGCTTTTTGTGTTTAAAAAAAATTATTTGACATTTCAAGTCAAGGTTAGAAGCGAAATTAATTATTTGTTTGGCAAACAAAACGTTTCATTTTGGAAGTTTAAATTTTATTTCTAACCATTTAAAGATTTGCGGCTCACTCCCAGTTTCTTCCATGTAACCTTTACACATGACCATGTAGTTGAATTTTAAAAGAATGACACCTAACCTATGAGTTGGTTAAAAAGTCGTACGTACAGCCCACATCATGTAGATAGCTGTTCTAATCAGGAGGTATCAACGGAAGATTAATGAATTACTTTTTATATTCAATTTACCTTTCATCAAATGTTGCGTCTAAAACAAAATTCTCGCAACTCTAATTTTTAGGCCATAAAGATGTAGTGGCTATTTCGTGATATGGTGAAGGAGAAACTTATATGTCCCAATTGGGGTTATAGAAGTGACTTTGAATACAGCGGCACCAGAAAACCGTGCAACGCTTTACGAACTTGAACGAGTTTATCTAAGGATTTACACAAATGAATCAAAACACAAGTCCTCAGAATGGCGTTCAACTCAAGTAAGTGCAGGTTTCTTTTTTGTATTAAACGATCTGATCATAAACTATTTTAGAGAGAAAAATTCAAACACAGTAGATTGCAAGTGACAGATCCATATCGCCTAATGTGTTTTGAGATAGTGAGAGGTTTTAGCAGAGTTAGCTCTTCTTGTATCTATGATCCCTTTACATGATACATATACTCCTAAGTGACATATCTATAGGTACATACCATAGGTACATGTACCAACGAAGGGTAAAGAAAGAGTCGATGATGAATCTGAAACAACTAATTTTATTCAAACCAGTACCGTTAATTTAGGTTAACACTGGAGGAGGCTTGTTCATATTCACACCCTTTGCCTGTAAGTACCTACCTACACTATCGAATCACTATGAATCTGAATTTCCTCGATATAATAGGAGGTATGTATCTGCCAAACTTTATTCTCCGATACACAATTAAGATAGAATACCTAGGTAAGTTCCTACCAACCAGTTCATAAAGTTCTCTTTGTCATGTAAAAGATCCTTCATTTCATGCTGGATAACTGAGTCACCCTCCCAATGGCACCACACAGTTAGGTACTGGTACATAAGTACCAGGCTGCATGCACCTACCTACGTATGTGCGACTTAAAAAACATTATTTTAACAAAAGGATTTTAGCTATTATCTTCAAATTAAGTTTGTACTGAACGTACATTCCTATATTCTGAGCATAGTACCAAATAAAATTAAAAGAGAGCGCAGATACTCAGGCGTCGGACTTAATTTAGGACCATTCAAGATTTTAAGAGCTTTCCAAGGGTATCTCAATAGCCATAAATGACACCAATAAACAAAAAACTAATATATCTGATGTATTCACTAAGTTTTAAACCAGAATAGTTAGGGGTGAAGGTTTACTCTTGAAAGATCCAACAATTTTGGTCGCATTGCAGGATGCAATGAGTTGATATGTAGGAAATTCTCAATATTTCTAAGAAACATTCTCGGATGCAATATCGAATAATATCTTGGAGATCGAAAAGGTAGTAGGTACCTAAACCATCGACGCTGTCTAATATCAACAATGACTGGTTCTTGGTCTTGGATAAACAAATGTCCTTTATTATACAGGTACCTTCTTGATAAGTAGGTAGGTAATAGTTAATTAAATTTAAAATTTATTAATCCAAAACCTGAAACTACATTCTCGACAGAAACATGTCATGTTGATCACAACAATGACTGCAAGGGTGGGTAGGTAACCTACCTATCCGTGCTGAGTCAACAACTCTCAACTTCCAGGAACTGAAACATGTTTTCCAGGTATAATTCTTCATAGAAAACTTGAATTATACAGATAAGAACTATCTGACAAGTAGGTAGGTACGTCTAAAGCAACTCATCATTTTGTGTAGGAAGACTGTTTTGAAAGTGTGAGAGTAGAGTTCTTCCAATATCTACCAAAATATCGGTCCAATTTTGGGTGAACTAGGAATGAAATAAATTGATGTTTTCGGAACTCACCAGTTTTTGGAACGCCGGACACTTCGGGGACCGCAGAACAGAATTTTTGGATGGGAAAAATGAAACGAAAAAACGAAAAAATGCGGCACCAACGGGCGAAGGCGATAGAAGGGACTGAAACTGAAGGTTTAGGTGAGGGAGGGCAGTATCTAAGGCCCTTCGCCGGGTCCCCACCCCGCCATGGTCTAGGACTTCCCCTCGCTCCCCACCGCCGCAGTCTCACGTCCCGACCCTCCCGTCCGGTATCCGAAGATGAGACGGTGCGAAGAGAGGAAGGCCGGAGAGGGAAAACTACCCCCTCTAAGATGGCCTTGGGGCTGGGGTGAGAGCAACCCCCTTGTGCGAGGGCGAAATGCGATTTCCGAGGACCACGGAGGGGCTCCTTGAGGCATCCTGTCCCGTCCTTGGATGGAAAACCTGCTGCTCAAGGTCGGGAGGATGCGCGCTCTCCTCAGTCACACCCTACTCTGTATTTTGCTTTATTATAATTCAATGAAAACCCTTCGAATCGAGAAAGACAATGTTTTTTTAAACTACTCCCAAAATTTGATGGTTTGCCTTTCAAGGTAGATATGATGTAGAATCTGCGGTACTTTCCTCAAATACCATGAATCAAAGTTGTGAAATTTACAATTTGGAGTCTAGTTGTACACCGATGGTTTTGGTTACTCTCAGATTACATCTAACCCTTCTCTCTTCATGTGAACTGTAGTTATGAAAAGCTGTTTGAAACCAAAACTTTCAAGATTGGACCATAAGAAGTCGTCTAAGCGGGAAAAGGCAAGTTAAATTCAGTTCGAAAGTGGCAACTCCACAAGAATAATTATAGTTATAATAATAATAATAATAAATTTTTTGATCCAATCACTACTCACTTACATTTTTTGTCCGAATTTGATGAAATTTTCTAGGATTGTCCAGATTAGCGTTTAGATGGTCCCCTGTGAGGGTAGTGAAAGGTACTTAGAGATTGGTGTTTTCAGATTAACTACTATGCATCGGATCATCTATATAATCGGGTTATGGATACGAGGAAGCTATGTGCCACACACAGGCAGACGTGCTGTTTAACGAGAGTTGATGACTGATAATCTTCATTGATCTGCGTTCATCGATTACAATGAAAAACACGAAGAAAATTCCATTTTGAATCCTAGGATTTCGATTTTAAAACAATAGATCCTCAGTTGAGAAGACCAGTTCCACAGCAACTCAGGACTGAACTAACTTTTGTCAGGCATTTGCAAAACGGATTACAAAAGTGAGATTGAGAGGTGTATCCCCAAATTTTCCCCATTTTTGGGATTTTTTATGTCAAAAATTGCTGAAAATCAGTCAAAATAATATTATAATATTTCTTCATAAATTCACTGTCACTCATGCTGAACGAATGGAACTTTCCCATATTGCCATTCTAGTTCAATTAGAAGTTCATTACTACGTTAAAGATACTGTTGAATATTATTGGCCATGTGCATTTGAAAGACTGAATTTCGTTACAATAGAAGATGGTCCAATGCTTTATTCTTATCAATGGAGGCTCCATTTTATTTTTGGGAGGCACTATTTCTTCAAAGAGAATAGAATATCGAGGAGAAAAAAGAGCTTGACAGGAAGTCGTCATATGATGAACAGTTCGCATTGTTTTATAATCCCTCCAGAAATAATATTAATCACATGTTTCTAAGTTTTGAAGTTTATTATAATCATAAGAGGCCTCTAACCGTTAAAAAAGTCAGCCAAGTGGGTGTGGCACATAGCTTTCTCGTATCCATCACCCAGTTGTATAAATGATCCGATGCTAATCTTAAAACATCAATCTTTAAGTACCGTGCGCTACCCTCACAGGGGACCATCCACACGCCAACCCACACAATCTCTGAAAATTTCATCAAATTCGAGTGAAGAATGTTGAAGTTATAGCTGTTACAAGGTTTGCACATGACGACAGGCTACTATCGATCCGGGGGCGATGATTTTCATAGGGAACCATCTACCTGAAAATTCTATCAAAATCGGACTATAACTTCGTATAGATTTGCCCCTCACAAGGATTTCATGACAGACAAACTAAATTTTAAAAAATTATAAACTAAAATTTCATCGAAATCGGATAGAAAATGTGGAAGTTATGGCGGTTACAAGGAATTCACATTTGCGCATGCGCATCGGCTTACTATCAGTCCGGGGGTGATGATTTTCATAGAGAACTGTCTACACGCCAACCCGCACAATCCCTGAACTTTTCATCGAAATCGGACTATTACTTCGTATAGAGATTTGTATAGAGATTTGCCCCTCACAAGGATTTCATGACAGACATACAGACAGACAGACACGGAACCAAAATTTTTCAGTCTGAAACGTAAAACGCGAAAGGAAATTTTTAATTTTGAGACCTTTTTTCAGCCTAGAAAAGTGAGAAAAATGCTTACGCTACCTTGGTAGAAGTATAAGTTGCAGCTATTTATTGGATCAGCATCTATTTCTACAAGTGCAGATTTTAGAACTAGGGGTGACAAATCAGGGGTTTATATTTTGCTTCAGGGTCTACCATGGTAGCGGTAGCATTGTTTTCACTTTTCAAGGTTGAAAAACGCAACAAATTATTATACAAAGGTTTATTATTTTTCTGTACAGATCACTCGCCTGGAAAGAACACAGCTTTGCCATGATGATAACTACCAACCATATTTTACCTTTACAATGAAGTTTATTTTAAAGAAATAAATGCTTCACACTCAATGCGAAGAAATAGAGAGTTGAGGTTGCCTTCGTCAGGAAATTTTATTACTGGTTGCTGAGGACGCGAAACTGAGTAGGTAGTATAACTCAAAGAAACGAACAACGATCGCATTTTGGTCAGCTAAAATTTGAACAGAGATTAGGCGTTTTTGCAATTCACCCTCGTATTTCTGATTTATCGTCGGACCAACCCTTAAGTTCTCTTAGGGAGCGAACAGTTGGTCCTACAGAGCTCTGGATGGTCTCAGTCGATTCAAGAAATGCAATACTATTTTAAAATGAAGAAAAAACAATACCTTAATATCAAAAACTTTTGAGCTGGGGCGTTTTCAACAATTCAACCCTTAAAAGTAACCTACATCAGCCAAAAGTTCGGGGCACTAGACCCCACATGGAGCCCGTATACCGAATTTCACCAAAATCGGTCGATGGGAACTGAGGAATGTGCCGCGGACGGCGTAAGTATAAGTTATTCCTTGAAACGTAAACCAACAGATTTTGAGGGGTGGGGGGGGGGGGTCAAAATGTTGTATTCTTGGTCGATTCCAAAGGTTCATTATTGAGAATAATAAACCAAAAATAATGTTCTCCAAATTCAAAATTTTCACTCGCGTTTTACGTGAAAACATTACTTCCGCTACCTTGGTAGACTCGGAAGCTGTAGGGGTTGAAATTGATTGAAAGGCTCAGAAAATTCGCCAGTTTGTTCTTGGTCAGTCCAGTGAGAGTTTCATCTTTCATTTTTTTGCTTCCTACTCTACAAGGTAGCGAAAGCATTTTTTTCACTTTTCATGGTTGGTTCTCTGACTCAGTCTGTGTCCCTGTCTGTCGTGAAATCCTTGTAACGGGCAAAGCTTTACGAAGTTATTGCCAATTTCGATAAAATTTTCAGGGATTTCACGGATGGGGATGTAGATGGTCCCCTAGGAAACTCGTCGCTCCTGGATCGATAGTAGCCGCTGCGCAAACGTGGATTCCTTGTAACTGCCATAACTTCTACATTTTCAGGGACTGCCTAGTGGCTACTTGAGCTCTACACAGGAATCCTCTTATTGTTAGATTGACATGACAACCAGAGGGTTGCAACAAAAAACTTTCATTGTAAAAAAAAAAACACTTATTTGAAAAAATGAAAAAGTCCATTACCACAACAGATTAAATTTTATACTTTTTTTCTTGAAATTCCTTAGGTAAAGAGTATTTTAAACGATAATCTGATAAGGCAAATTACTCGCCGAGTGGGTGCAGCACATTACGTCCTCGTATCCATAAACATATTGAATAGATAATCCGATGCATAGTTGCTAATCTCAAAACATCAATCTCTAACCAGGTACCTTGCAGTGCCCTTATAGGGGACCATCTACACTCCAATCCGGATAGAAAATGTAAAAGTTATGACTGTTACAAGGAAAATCAAGTTTTCGCATGCAGCGGGTACTAGCAGTTCCGGGGCGATGATTTTCTTAGGTTCCAATTACACAAAAATCTAAACAACCGTAAACAATTTCATCAAATTCGGACGAAAAATGTAGGTGTTATGGCTGTTAGGATTATACGTTTGCGCATGCACAGTGGCCAATGTCAAATAGGAGGCCATGATTTTCATAGGGGACCATCTAATCTCAATCCGCATAATTCCTGAAAATTTCATCGAAATCAGATGGGGAATGGGAAAAGTTTGCCAAGTGGGTGTGGCACATAGCTTCCTCGTATCCATAACCCGATTGTATAGATGAGCCGATGCATAGTTGTTAATCTCAAAACATATAATAATCTATATACCTAGCACTACCCTCATAGGGGAGTCTACGCATCAACCGGCACAATCTCCGAATATCGTTGGAAAATGTAGAAGTTATGGCTGTTACAAGAAAAATACGTTTGCGCATGATGCCCAGCAGCTACAATCGGTCCGGAGGTGATGATTTTCATAGGGAACTGTCTACACGCCAACCTGCACAATCCTTGAAAATTTCATCGAAATAGGACAATAACTTCGTATAGTTTTGCCTGTTACAAGGATTTCATGACAGACAGACAGACACACAGACACACAGACACTGAACCAAAATTGTTCAGAAAGGTCTAAAACGCTAAACGCGAGTGATGAGTTAAAATTTTTTTTTCTTGGTCGATTCCAAAGGTTCATTATTGAAAATAATAAACCAAAAACAAAGCAAAATGTCACGGAAGCAAAATGAAAGATGACCCTATTTTGATGAAATTCAAGGTACCTAGTACCTATATATTCAACGTGGTTGCTGGTATTGCACACGCGTAAAACTTGATTCGCCTAAGTTATCGAATTCTCGTAATGTAGCCGCACAATTTTTGCTTCCGAGTCTACCAAGGTAGCGGAAGCTTTATTTTCACTTTTCTTGGTTGAACGAAAAAAGTTCTCTAAATCAAAATTTCCACTCGCGTTTTGCGTTTTAGACCTTCCTGAACAATTTTGGTTCCGTGTCTCTCTGTGTGTCTGTCATGAAATCCTTGCCACAGCCATAACTTCTACATTTCTCATCCGATTTCGATGAAAATCTCAGGGATTGTGCGGGTTTGCGTTTAAATGTTCCCCTATGAAAATCATTACCCCCGGACTGATAGTAGCCGCTGCGCATGCGCTTACGTGAAATCCTTGCCACAGCAATAACTTCTACAATTCTCATCTGATTTCGATGAAAATCTCAGGGATTATGCGAGTTGGCGTTTAGATGGTCCCCTATGAAAATCATCGCCCCCTGACTGACAGTAGCCACTGCGCATGCGCAAAATTATACCTATTTCTATGTTACAGCCATAACTTCCAAATTTTCCAACAATATTCAGAGATTGTGCCGGTTGACGTGTAGAGTCCCCTATGAGGGTAGTGCAAGGTATTTGGATTTAGATTTAGGTATCTTCTCCCGCATCTCCTGTTGCTGACGTGGAGCAGCAGCCTGCCATTCAGTATCCCTCCCCCGGGACCTCCGGTCTTCTTGCCGATCTGAAGACCGAAGTCTTGAGGCTCGGGGGGCAGGTAGGTCGTATTGAAGGCTATGAAAGCACCTACCTGCAGGGTCTGGCGAGGCGGGCTGCTGAAGGGCTGGATAACCTGGAAAATGAGGTGGCAGCCTATTTAGGGAGAATCTTCCCGCGGGTTGGGGACGCGACCGTGACGCAGCACCAGGGGGGACCTCCTCCTGGAGTGGTGTTGCGTGGAGGTCGCAGAGCAGCCAAACAAGCAAGACGGCGGGAGTACCACCGGGTTCAGAGTTTGTGGAGGAAGCATCCGGCGCGTGTGGCTGCGGAGGTACTGGAGGAGCCTGGGGAAGATCAAGTTCAACCCCCTCTCCAGGAGTTTGTGGATTTCTGGGAGCCACTTCTGAGTGCTCCCAGTCACGACCCTGGAGAGCGTGTGGTTCTCCCAGTCTCTACCAGGGATTCCTTGCGCGGCATCATGTGTTCGCCGGTGCTGTCTGACGAGGCACATAAGTGCCGTGTCAAGAACTCCACTTCCGCTGGACCTGATGGTATTTCCGCCCGTCGCTGGAATAAAGCACCTAAGACGATAAAGCTGCTCGTCCTCAACCTACTTCTCCTTGCGGGAAGACCCCCGAAAGCGTTAACCCGAGTCCGAACGGTGTTCATCCCAAAGAAAGGGGGAAGTGGGCCTGGAGGCTATCGACCGATCTCTGTGTCCTCGGTAGTCTTCCGCCACTTCCAGAAAGTACTGGCATCTCGCCTCCAGGTGGCTGGTATCATTGGTGACGTCCAGAGAGCGTTTCGGCCAGCAGATGGCACGGCGGAGAACCTTACAGTTCTCCAAACTGTCATCTCGCTGGCCCGTATGAAGCGCCGCCAACTCCATCTGGCTGCTCTGGACGTCGCTAAGGCCTTTGATACAGTCAGTCACCTTGCCCTGACCAATTGCCTTCGTGGTGTCGGGGCCCCATCTCGGTTAATCGAGTATGTGGCCTGTCTGTACCAGGAAGGCGTGACGGTCCTGGAGGCAGGAGGTGAGGTGTCAGGGGATGTACGGATAGGGCGTGGGGTACGCCAGGGGGATCCCCTATCACCACTCCTCTTCAACCTGGTCGTGGACACGGCCTTGGGTAAGCTGCCCACAGAAGTAGGGTTTGATCTCGCCCCTGGGGTGCGAGTAGGAGCATTGGCTTTTGCCGATGATGTTATCCTACTCGCAGAAACCCGTGAGGGCTTGCAGATCGCCCTCAATGCATTTGCTAAGCAGCTAGCCAGGTGTGGACTTGTGGTTAACCCCGATAAGTGTGGGTCGGTCTCCTTGGTCCCGTCGGGTCGCCAACATAAGGTGAAAGTTGTGGATAGGGGTTTTGTCATAGGACAATCCCCCATCCCATCTTGATCCGTGTTGGAGGTTTGGCGGTACCTTGGAGTCGACTTCATGGGGGTGGCCACCATTAGTGCCAGCCATGTGGACCTTGGTAGAGCGCTAGCTCGCGTTACCAAGGCTCCATTGAAGCCACAGCAGAAGCTGCGCCTCCTCCGCACGTACTTACTGCCAAAGCTGACCTATGGGTTAGTCTTTGGCAGGCTTACAGCGGGGAGGCTGCAAGAGTTAGATCGACAAGTTCGCTCTGCTGTGCGCTATTGGCTGAGGTTCCCACCTGGTGTCCCAAGTGCCTATGTTCACGCACCGGTCAAATCCGGTGGGCTTGGCATTGTGTCTCTCTCGGCATGTATCCCTTCATTGCGCCGCCAGCGCCTGCTAGCCCTTCAAGGGTCGAGCTGGGAGGTCGCCCGTGCGGCTGCTGATCTTGATTTTGTCAGGCAGCAGTTAGCATGGTGCGACCGAGCAACACCATCTGCTCCAAAACCCAGTTCGTCTGCTGAGTTCGCTGCTGCGCTGCATGAGTCAGTAGATGGTAAAGAACTCCGACAGTGCTCCGAAAGCCCTGTCTCTTCCCAATGGGTAGATTGGGCTTCGGAGGGCATTGGGGCCCGCGACTACCGACACTTCCACGCCGTCCGCATGGCAACTCTGCCAACTGCGGTACGGTGTTCGAGGGGTAGTCGTGGGACAACTCTACCCCTTTGCCGCGCCTGTCGGAGTGGAAATGAACATCTGTATCATGTAGTGCAGCAATGTCCTCGGACTCATAGGGGCCGCATTTTACGTCATGATGCGGTCGCCAAGCAGATAGCAGGTGCTTTGTCATCTAGCGGCTGGGATGTTGAGAGGGAGAGATTGTATCACATGCCAAGTGACCAGGGTAAGAAGCCCGACATCGTTGCCGTCAAGCCCGACCAGTCTTGCATTATCCTGGATGTCCAAGTTGTCAATGGCAGCTTGGACATGGAGCAGACTTGGCGGGCTAAGATAAGAAAGTATGATAGAAATGATTTACGGCAAGCAGTGTCGGAGCTAAAAGGAGTGGCACCCAACAACATCAGGGTGATGGCTGCAACCTTATCATGGCGCGGGGTGTGGTGCGGGAAAAGTGCCACGGAGTTGCGTGAGTTGGGCATCTCAGTAGGCGTATTCCGTGGTATCACCACCCGTGTCCTGCTCGGCTCATATTTGAACTGGTGGTCGTTTTATAGAGGCACTTCCCTTCATCCCTCTCTCCCACCCCCACCTTCCTCATCTTCCCTCATCCCTAGGGCCGGCGTCGGGTGAGTCCTGGGCGTCCTCCCCATCATTTAATTATTTATTTATTTATTTTTATTTTATGGCGTGCCCCCTCCGTCAAAAAAGACATTTTGTCTTTGAGGGGAGTTTAGTAAAAAAAAAAAAAAAAAAAATTGATGTTTCGAGAGCAATTAGGTACGATGCATCGGATCATCTATACAATCTGGTTATGGATACGTGGAAGCTATGTGCCACACCCACTTTTTTCATCATTACCTATCAATAATAAACATTTTTGGGATCGAGCAAAAATCGAGGAAAAATGCAACTCCTCCTCAAAATTAGATGTACCTCTCAAGGTATGTAGAATCCAAAATTCTAAGTTGTGCCCGAAGGTTTTGGTTGTCAGCAACTTCTGAGGGGTAAAATGTTGGGGAGAACATTTTCAAAGCGCCCTGGCTCAAAAAATCTTGGTATAAAGGTGTTGTTTTTTTCATTAGTTTAAAATAGTGTCGATTTTAAAGTGTTTAATGACACCAACCGTCTGCTAATGAGCATAGTTGACTACAATAATGAATGTTCAATGACTTATTTTCATCAATTTAAGATTTTGTTTAATGTTTAGAACCGAATGAAACTACCCAGACGATCAACTATCATTAAATGACCAATTATAGTGAAATTTATCAGAATACAAAACCCACGTGTTAATAGCTAGCCGACTCTCCACTCCCACACCTAAGAAGAAGTCGTGTTCTTCACAATTTGACTTGTCATTCGTAACACGGCTCTGATTCATCATGGAAAAAATAGAAAAAAAGTTTTTTTTAATGCCTAATAGCCTTCTTATATCCATAACACTATTGTATAGATAATCCGATGCATAGTGGATAAACAAAATTTCAATGTCCAAGTGCCTAGCAGCTTGGTCTAGAGAAGGGAAGGGCAAATGGAAATAACAACGCTGCAAATTATTACACAACAGGTTATTATTTTACTATATAGATCACAAAATACCTGTCCATCCACCAACACATCGTTATCCCAAAATTGTGGGTGCCTTTTTTAAGAAATTTGATTCTTGGTTGTTAGACAAACACAAGTGGTTGCAATGAAATTCCATTTGAAGAAACGAGACAAGATTTCATTCGATCAGCTTTGGCTCACTTTCGACAGTGAACATTCATGTGTAGATCGTTGTGTAGATTCGCACTCGTGTTTCTGACTCACCACGTCCATCCCTCATAGCAAGGATTGCGAGAGAACCAACTGTCAACGAACTGCAATTTATTATCCTCATTAGCAAACGATCGGTGCTCTCTGAGTGGTCTCATTCAGCTTCTAAAGGAAAAACGTGAAAGGAAAAACCTTCTAAAGGAATCGGCAAAAACCTGATTTTGGTTTAATATTTTCTGTATAAAACTTTGAAATCAGGCCAGAGAAAAATTTAACAACATGTTTGATGGTTTACGGTTCAAGTTACGTAGAAATGTCAGCTACCAAAATGCGATCTATTTTCGTTCCTTCGAATAGAATTTCATGTCACTCAGTTCTGCTACCAAAAAACCAAATAAAATATATTGGTGGTGTTATATTGGGAATATTATTGGTGGTAGGTACTTGCTGTGAAATAGATTGTTAACCTTGCGCGATAATGTAGTTGATAGGTACTACTCTAATGGAAAATCCTTGCTCTTTGCAGACAGTTAATCTAAACAGAGAAATTATAAACTGTTGCTCAATAAAGTGCAGCGTTTTCAATAAATATACTTTCTTATGATGTGCCTGATTGGCATTTGTCCAACTTTCTTCTCGTTTTAGTTTCCGTCCGAATATTACTTAAGCAGTTTATTGATATGTTTTACCTACAATGGCTATAACTATTTTGATCAAAATTAAGAGAGATTCCTTTTTTCACGGTAAGTATGAACTATTTTAATCCAACTACCCGAAAAAACTTAAAAAAAGAAAAAACTTAAAAAACTTGAAAAATATCATTAAATATCGGATAAAATACATCAAAATGGGTGAATACACTTCGTTTTTAGCACTTTCTATGAACTTTTCATTTTCATTCTTGATTGTCTATGAGCTGGCATCACGAAGATTTTCCAAAGGTTTTAATAAAATCCTCAGGATTCCTTCTAATATATGTAAATAATAGAAATTAAGGACTTTTCCTTCGTAACATGGCTATGATTTATCGTGGAGAAAAAAGTCTGCCAAGTGGGTGTGGCTCATAGCTTCCTCGTATCCATAACCCGATTGTACAGATGATCCGATGCATAGTTGTTAATCTCAAAACATCAATTACTAAGTACCTTCCACTACCCTCATATGGGACCATCTACTCGCTAATCTGAACATTTCTGAGAAATTTCGTCGGAATCGGATGAAAAATGTAGAAGTTATGGCTGTTACAAGGAATTCACGTTTGCGCATGCACAGCAACTACTATTAGTCTGGGGGAGAATGTTTTCAAAGGGGACCGTCTACACGCCAATCTGAACCATCGTAGAAAATTTCATCAAAATCGGATGAAAAATGTAAGTGTTATGGCTGTAACATGGATTTTACGTTTGCGCATGCGCAGAGACTACTGTAAATTTCGGCTTACTATCAGTCCGGGTGATGATTTTCATAGGGAACTGTCTACACGCCAACCCGCACGATCCCTGAAAATTTCATCGAAATCGGACTATTACTTCGTATAGTTATGCCGGTTACAAGGATTTCATGATAAACATAATGACAGACAGACACGGAACCAAAATTTTTCAGTCTGAAACGTAAAACGCGAGTGGAAATTTCGATTTTGGAGAACATTTTTTTCAACCTCCAAGTTCCCAGCAGCTTGGTCTAGAGGAGAGAAGGAGTTTAAGTGTACGTAATAGACGTAAACAATAGAAATTAAGGGCCTACATAATTAAACCACATGAAATTGACAATTTATTGGAATTTCTACTGGCGAGGAATATAATGTGAAGAATTTTATAATTAACCGAACGTAGACAATATGCTCCCTTATATTTGAAAATTAATTCATGGATCAGCATAATGCCTACAATATGACATATTGTACATTGTATTGATTACGTTCGTGCGTGAGCTACCATAAATAATTTATGGTACCTAACTCACGCAAGAACGTAAACCTTTAGAATTATTCTAAAGCTATGGAATTTAAAGTGCCAATCCAAGCCAAACCTGCACTATTCATCAAAATCGGGTAGCAAATGTAGAAATTGTGCTTGCGCAAAGGCCGACATAAATTCGGGGGGAGTGCAATTAATTGGGGACCATCTAAAGCCCAACATGCACAATCCCCAAAAGTTCATTGAAATAATATATTTAGTACATAAGGTTTTGTCCGTAATAAGGAATTCTTCTTTGCAATTGGAAAGAAGCAACCATTTATTCTGGAGCAATGAAATTAATGAGACACTACCTACGGCGGAACCCTCGCGGTCAACGAAAATTTCATTGGAATCGGATGGAACCAGTTTAACAAGAATTTCATTTTACGCAGGCCTTCTATTCATCAATCCGCGAGCTATGAAATTGATAGGGTACTATTCAGAGTACAATTCTAGACGCGTTTGAAATCAGACAGTAATTTCGTACAGTTTCGTCCTTAAAAAGAAGCAAATTATAACACAACGGTTTATTATTTTTCTGCATAGATCACATGCCGCGGCTTTTCCGTTTGTAGTACCTACCTGCCAACCATATTTTTGCGAATTATTTCGACACGGTTTGACAAAAAGTAGGTTCTAATTTTTTTTTTTTTTTTTTAAGAACTCCCCTGAAAGACGCAAGGGGCACGCCATAAATAAATAAATAAATCAAATATAATGGGGAGGATGCCCAGGACTCACCCGACGCCAGCCCTAGGGATGAGGGAAGATGAGGAAGGTGTAGGTGGGAGAGAGGGATGAAGGGAAGTACCTCTATAAAACGACCACCAGTTCAAATATGAGCCGAGCAGGACGCGGGTGAACCACTACCTACTACAACCTACCTTGTTCTACTTAACTACCTACTAGCAATATAACTCCCGAGAGTTATAGGTGCTTCACAGCAACATTTCGTTCATGATGCTACGGAAGAAACGAAAAACGCTTCAAATGATTACACAATGGTTTATTATTTTTCTATATAGATCACGCGTCTGCAAAGCCACCAACCATCCAACATGAAGAAAAACATCGATCGCATTTCGGTCAGCTAAAATTTGAACGAAGATTAGGCCTCTTTTGCGATTCACACTCGTGTTTCTGATTTATCGTATGTCAAACCCTTGAATTCTCGTTGGGTGCAAACGGTTTGTCGTACAGAGATCCGCGTGGTCTCAAAAAATTCTAAAAATTCTATAAAATCTTAAATTGAAGGAAAAACAATACCTTTATATCGACATTTTTTGAGTTAGGGCGTTTTCAATATTTCAAAATTCATTTTTGAACCCTTAGAAGTGACCTACATTAACCAAAATCTTCGAGGCACAACTAGACCCCAAATGGAGCCTACATACCTAATTTCATCAAAATCGGTCAATGCTAAGTGGGGAAAGTTCCGCGTACGACGTACGGTGGACGGACGGCCAAATTTTTATTCGATTTTGGTTTATTATTTTTAATAATGAACCTTTGGAATCGACCAAGAAAAATTTTGTTTTTATCACCCTCTCAAAATTTGATGGTTTACGTTTCAAAGTACGTAGAATCCAAAAATCGAATAAAAATTTAGCCGTCCGTCCGCCGTACGCGGCACTTTCCCCACTTAGCCATCCATGTTGCTTCAATGATTCAGTGACAAAATACTGACGCACATGTTGCATAATGATACCAGAAACTTCATCAAACTCGATATTAAGATGAATTCTAGAAATTAGGTAAAGAAAACCATTCCCACGCAACTGTATAATAAATTAACTTAATTTCGCGATATTCGTCTTCAAATATCCGAAATTAGACCATTATAACGTTATGGGACTTTTTGCTCGACGTGGGAAGACTGCAAAGCTACATTGCCAAGTTAAGGTATAATGCATGCATTCCAGGGACGTCATATTGGGCGAGAAGTTGAACGTTCAGTACGAACCAGTAAGTGATAGAACATTTTTGAATATACTATGGAAACATAATGAAGTATGGTTGCTAAGGAGGCTCAACAGGGCAACATGAAACTAGGTTCTGCGGACAGCGTACCTACGGACGGGAAAATTGTGATCTTTTGGTTTATTATTTTCAATAATGAACCTTTGGAATCGACCAAGAAAATTTTTTTTAACACCCCCTCAAAATTTTATGGTTTACGTTTCAAGGTACGTAGAATCCAAAAACGCTGCAAATTATTACACAATGGTTTATTAATTTTCTATATAGATCACTCGTCTGCAAAGCTACCAACCATCCAACATGAAGAAAAACATCGATCGCATTTCGGTCAGCTAAAATTTGAACGGAGATTAGGCCTCTTTTGCGATTCACACTCGTGTTTCTAATTTATCGTACGTCCAACCCTTAAATTCTCGTAGAGAGCGAACGGTTTGTCCTACAGAGCTCCGCGTGGTCTCAAAAATTTCTAAAAATTCTAAAGAATCTTAAATTGAAGGGAAAACAACACCTTTATATCGACATTTTGCTTCCGAGTCTACCAAGGTAGCGGAAGCTTTGTTTTCACTTTTCAAGGTCGAAAAAAAAAGTTCTCCAAAATAAAAATTTTTACTCGCGTTTTGCGTTTTAGACCTTTCTGAACAATTTTGGTTCAGTGTCTGTCTGTCTGTCTGTCTGTCTGTGTGTCTGTCTGTCTGTCATGAATTCCTTGTAACGCGCATAACTATACGAAGTTAAAGTCCGATTTCAATGAAATTTTCAGGGATTGTGCGGGTTGGTGTGTAGACGGTCCCCTATGAAAATCATCATCCCCGGACTGATAGAAGCGACTGCGCATGCGCAAACGTGAATTCCTTGTAACGGCCATAACTTCTACATTTTCCATCCGTTTTGAGTTAGGGCGTTTTCAAAATTCATTTTTGAACCCTTAGAAGTGACCTACATCAACCGAAATCGTGCGGCGTACGGACGGCCAAATTTTTATTCGAATTTTGGATTCTACGTACTTACCTTGAAACGTAAACCATCAAATTTTGACGGGGTGTTAAAAAAAACTTTCTTGGTCGATTCAAAAGGTTCATTATTGAAAATAATAAACCAAAAGATCTAATTGGATCAGCTGAAATTAGAACGGAGCTTTGGCATCTTCCTCAATGAAATTTCATTGGCAATTGAGACTCGTGTTTCTGTTTATTGTTCGTCCCACTCATAGGAAGCAGATGGTTGGTCGTACTCAGGGTAGTCCCGTACTATTCAAAATGTACTAATGTACTATTATAAATTGATGTAAAAATAATACCTTCATATAAAAACTTTTTATTTATTATGGTTTATAATGAAGGTTCAATAATGAACCTTTGGAATCGACCAAGAAAAAATCTGTTGGTTTACGGGGAGACATAAATGAATGTCTGTGTGTGTGTTTGACAAAATCTTGTGTCGTCTGCACAGGCCTTAGTTCTCAACCGATTTTTGTGGTTCTTTTTTTGTTCGACGCGGAAAACTATCTAGTTGTGCACTACGTCGCCGTAATTTCGAATTTTGAGGGGGGAAAGGGGGGGGGGGTTAATGCTTTAAAAACGTGCGTTAGCGGACATAATCTTGTAAACTCTGCCCTGGCCTCAATTTCCAACCGTTTTGCTTGTTTCTTTTTTTGTTTGACTCAAATAACTTCCGAGTTGTTCATGATTTCACCAGAGTATCAAAATTCGCAAGGAGAGGGGACGAGTGGGGGGATAATTTTCACAAAATATCCGATTTTTCAATATTTCGGTTCCTTTGTAGCTTACTAATGTACCCAAGCTTTGAAATTGAGGAACAATTCTCATTATACCTCCGGATTTTCATGAATTATTCTCTGTACCTTCATGAAACTAATAGTGGTGCCACCATGGTGCCAGAACACCATAAACCGCATATTTCGTGGGTTTTGCTTCCGAGTCTACCAAGGTAGCGGAAGCTTTGTTTTCACTTTTCAAGGTCGAAAAAAAAAAGTTCTCCGAAATCAAAATTTTCACTCGCGTTTTGCGTTTTAGACCTTTCTGAACAATTTTGGTTCAGTGTCTGTGTGTCTGTCTGTCTGTCTGTCTGTGTGTCTGTCATGAATTCCTTGTAACGCGCATAACTATACGAAGTTATTGTCCGATTTCAATGAAATTTTCAGGGATTGTGCGGGTTGGTGTGTAGACGGTCCCCTATGAAAATCATTATCCCCGGACTGATAGAAGCGACTGCGCATGCGCAAACGTGAATTCCTTGTAGCGGCCATAACTTCTACATTTTCCATCCGATTTCAATGAAATTTTCAGGAATTGTGCGGGTTGGTGTGTAGATGGTCCCCTATGAAAATCATCACCTTCGGACTGATAGTAGCTAGTGCGCATGCGTAAACGTGAATTTCCTTGTAACGGCCATAACTTCCACTTTTTCCACCCGATTTCGATGAAATTTTCAGGGATTATGCGGATTAGGTTGTAGACGGTCCCCTATGAAAATCATCACCTTCGGACTGATAGTAGCCACTGCGCATGCGCAAACGTGAATTTCCTTGTAACGTCCATAATTTCTACATTTTCTATCCGATTTCAATGAAATTTTCAGGGATGTTACAGATTAGTATTTAGATGGTCCCCTATGAAAATCACCACCTTCGGACAGATAGTAGCCACTGCGCATGCGCAAACGTGAATTCCTTGTAACGGCCATAACTTCTACATTTTCCATCCGATTTCAATGAAATTTTCAGGGATGTTACAAATTAACTTGTTTTGATGTTTTGAGATTAATTACTATGCATCGGATCATCTATACAATCGGGTTATGGATACGAGGAAGCTATGTGCCACACCCACTTGGCAGACGTTTTTTTTGTGTTTCACCTTGAATACGGATGTGATCCTCGACAGACTGCCTACTAAATCTAATAGATGAAAGTCCAATGTTACGACGTATTTCCGCTTTGGTGCCAGACTGGCACCATTGGTGGTGGTTGTGGGGGGTAGATAATGGATTTTAAAATGCTCTTCAGATTCCAGGCTCCCAAGCCGCTAGAAATGTTATGGTGGATAAGGGCCAGGGGACCAGTATTTCTTGCCTGAAGTAATTAATATAAATTATATTTTCAAACAGAGCACGCCGTCAAAATCTTCATCAAGAGTGTATTTTAAATTTCGGGAACATGTTGTTGTCAACATTATTAATCATATTGTTTCCAACAATATAAACAAAACAGGAATGGAGTTGCTTCCAATTTCGTCGTGGAATCTCACACTTCCCCTCGAATTGACTCGCCAACTCCAATGCCGAGTGCTTGTGTAAATTTGTCAACTTTACTTCTTGGTAACGGTTTTGTAAATATTTCTGCTGACATTTCCGAAGTCTGTAAATATTTGAGTTGCATTGCATTTTCTGTAATGAATTTTCTTATGAAGTGGTGTCGAACGTCTATGTGTTTTGTTCTTGAATGATGTGCTGAATTCTTTGCTAATTGTTGTGCTCCATGGTTGTCGTGTTAGGTGGAATAGCTTGCAGCTCTCCAAGGAATTGGCGTAGGTAGAGCGCCTCCTTGGTAGCTTCCCCTAGAGCAAGGTATTCTGCCTCTACACTGGATAAGGCAGGGAAGCGTGCTGGGCCCATAACCTAATATAAATTATATCTTCAAACAGAGCACGCCGTCAAAATCTTCATCAAGAGTGTATTTTAAATTTCGGGAACATTTTGTTGTCAACATTAGTTATCATATTGTTTCCAACAATATAAACAAAACAGGAATGGAGTTGCTTCCAATTTGGAATCTCACAGTAATAAATAAATTTCATCGAATGAAACAGTTTTATTGCTTACCAACTGGTTAAACTGATCTAATGCTTATAGTTTTTTTTTCAGAATGCACCTCGAGGCCTTGTTATTCTGTCGATTTGCTAACAACTTACCAAAATAATAGATCATTCTTTTTTGGGGTTTCACTGAATTTGTGTGCAATTAGAAATTGCGGTGACGTTTTGACAGTTCACGTAGAACCCGAATCTACAAAGAAAAATTTGGATTCCAACCTACTTTTTGAACATTTTTATGAACTATTTGGCCCATAATTTATTCCAAATACACGGTTCCTAACTCGATTTTGCATTTAGCGTTTATTTTCAGCGTATTTGCGCACGTTTTTGGGCACTAGAAAATTCGAGTATTTTTTTCAGGAAGTTTAACGATGAATCCGACTTAGCAACAAAAAACGAGGTTCTCAATAACAAGAAAGTTATGTAGAATTGAATTTACCAGGGCTTTTATATGTACCTACCTAAGGGTGATCACAAGAGGTCGCTCTCTGAAACCTCTATCGAGTTTATTGATACTCGTGCTTTGGAACATGAGAGGGTAATAGCGGTATAGAGGGGTATGAAAAATATATATATTTCATAATTATTTCATGACATACAGGAATTCAGTAGCATTCAAGTTACATATTTAGCAAGATCCAAAAAAAGAGAAGGAATTCTATAATAATACATCTGTGTAGCGACGAATGAATTTTTTACAATTATGACCTTAGGCAACCAACCATTTGAAAAAATACAATACCTTGGATTACACTTTCAATTGGAGGACACAAACATCAGCTATTAGCAAATGAAAGGACTATGATTGAAATGGACGATTTGTGCATAATCTCCGTATAATAGAAATCTCGTGCATTTTTAAGGCACAGCCCGAAACACATTGTTAAGTATACACATTACAAACAGTTATTCCGATATTATTTTCCCGACTTTATCGAAAATTTAGATGGACAAGAAAAGTAATATCAAGATAACTACAGAACAATCAATCACAATACTTCTTTCCTTCTAGCGAGTTTTTTTTTTTTAAAGAGCTGTGCTCCCTTCTGCAGCCGTACTCTGTCCTCCCTCAAACCTCAGTACCTACTAGGTAAAGATTGTTGGATCAACCCATTGGAAAAAAGGGAAGAAAACAGAGTTACAGATCTTCAGAAGGTAACCCCAGAAGGTTTCAAAATGGTAACCACGTCAATTACCTTAATTATTTTGTTAATAGGTTTTATTATTTTGTTTTTAGTTTTTTACTTTAAAAGCAACTTAAGGAATGATAAACATTTCTAGAGAATATGCTCAGACAGAGTTTAACAAAGCTTGCACCTTCAGCACACATTTCACTGGCCTTCCTTTTCGTGCCTTCTATTATTTTTGAATCCACCTTTATATCTCAAATTTCCTGCGCATCATTTTTCACTAGGTACACACTAGAAAGAAATATTAGAAGAAGTTGCATTCTGAGGTCTGTCCTCAGAGACCTTCCAGACAAAATATCATGAGTCTGGCAACGTAGAAGTGTAACCTACAGAGACCTCTAGGCTCATTATTTGCCATACACAAGAGTCGAATACCAATCGCAGACATTCAGAACCAAATGAGAGGAAAGAAAAAATCGCTCAACTGTAGTAATATGAAATATACTTTATTTTACTTACAAATGAAAGCATAGTTGGGTGTTTCAGAGTTAACAATACGGATAGATTGATTTTGTAGAGATAACTTCTAGGGAGGTACGTACTCTTAAAATAAACAAGAAAAACCTGCTAACAACTCCTACCAGCATACGTACTTTCATTATCAAAAACCAACACAACTCGTTGAAGACGATTGCAGATCAGATAGAAATTTTTTGTTTTGTAAAGAAGTTTATGCTGGAATCGAATAGCTCAATACATCAAATTTATGGCCTAGGACAATAGATAGTCGTATTGCATTTGTTATTATTTCAATCAGTTGGTATGATTCAGTGTCAAACTTGAGAATGGCATACACAGCTAGGCCGTATTATCAATGTTGGGGTATAGAAATAAACCAAGTTTCAAAAATTCTTAATAGAATCTGGTAGTTACCTAATAGATCGTCCATTGAACTCAGGAAGCAGGTGATTTTGATGGTGTTTTTTGATTGATTAAATAGTTAACAAGTGTTTGCCATATTAAGATATAGTATTTTCGCTTCTTGTCTCAGAGTCTATGTTTCCTAGAACAGTGTTATTGAATCGGGAGTCAAAACTACGTTAGGTAGGTGATAAAAACGATGGATCTTGCATTCAAGTGAAATCACACCACTAATTATATAACTTTTTCTCAGTTCTCTGATTTAGGATGGAAGATTTGGGAAGATTTTGGAATGATTGTGAAGGTTTGATTTCAAAATTCTGGTAAAGAGTTAGTGATTGAAATGCTAAATGAGTATTTAGTAATACTATTCAGTCATGCTATTTAGTAATAGCACCAGTATTACTGTACCTATATTATGGTGATGATACAAGCATGCATCGTTGAATCTAAAATAGATCATAGTGTACCTTTACTTCACACACAGAAATAGAGAGAGGAAGAAGAAAGATCCATGACATGCTGAATAGGGAAACCTGCCTTCCTTATGAAACCAATGAATTTCAGGTTTTCAGCTCATTTTTTAGTACACGTCAACACGGAACGGACAGTTATGTATCAGAGTGCTCAAGAAACAAATATTACGCCGTTGAGGAGCAGGGATAAAGGCAGGAAGAATGAGCACTGCCAAGAATATAGTACAGAGTGAAGCTCGGGAATAAAACAGTAGAAATCTGAAGGGTCGTAGGCCTACAAGAAAGGTTGGCAACACGTAAAACCTAGACTAGCAGTAACCAACAATAATTTGAACAACGATTATTATGAGGTGCCTAATTAGGAATGATCGAAACATGAGGTGCTCTGATTGTGATTGTAATCAGTTATTAAATCCCTGTTCAAATCTTAAGGTATATTATCTAAATGCGACATCACTTACCATTCAAGTGAAAAAATTTGTATTACTGATTTAAAAAAAAGGTAGTGTTGGTAGTATGTAGTCCTATTCGTTATAATGAATTATAACCATTTTGTTCAAGCTGCTCAAGAACCCCCTAATCATATTCCGTCCACTGTGAAGGGGAAGACTCGTAATGAAACCGCAGCTGAGTGAAGCCCTTTTAAATTAGAAGACAACTCATCGCACCTGAGGGAGTAAGCAGAGCCTGTGATGTTAGTAGCTGATAGGCTCTTCAACGAGAATGGGATCAGCATAGTAAATAAAACAGCCCCTACTTTCTACCCTGAGCAACCATTTACACAGCTTCTCAACAAAACGGTCTCAAAATTATCTGTATCTTTAGAGTACCTGTACATAATGTTTATTCCCGAGCATAACTTCGCACCATACACGATTAAACTCGACTCATTCTGGTGATGTATAAAATAGAAAACTGATTTTCCCAAATGCAAACTACTACTGTGTGATAAAGATGAGTAACACTTACAGCATGGATTAAAATGATGATATGCTATGTATGTAATACATTAAACTTCCCTTTGGTCAACTAACGCGACAATGGTTAATATGAGGAAGAAATACAATCATTTAGCAGGAAGACGTAGGCAGCACTCACACTGGAAAGGCATGAGTCAAGATGCTTTTTGAAAAAGATACACTAAAATTGATGATTTCGGACTTGGGAGGCACTGGGTTCATTTCTCATAAAGCATCTAGGAGTCTAGAGACTAGAATTCCTTCACCAAGTACTACATGAAAACTGGTAGACATGAACATTGTGTATTTTTTGACGAGAAAGCCTTATTTATGTTTCATGACTTGCCTCATGGTTTTAAGGTGTGAAAGCCACCTTACCTGTTCAGGAAAACAAAGTGATGGTTATAAATTTTCCTCAGTATTGTACATTCAAGTAAGTTAATAAGATATGAAGAACGAAAAGTAAATAGAAAATAGCCCACATATTCAGCAGCCCGTAGCATCATTACTTTCACAATGCATAAAGGGTAGTTTATCCAATCATTCAAATTCAAGCATGTGAATGAAGATGTTTTAATGTTAACACCAAAATGTGCATGCCTTATTTCTGTGAATCATAGTATAGCGATGAATTCAACGATAGACTCAACGAATTGATTGATTCTAAACAGTGCCTGCTAAAAGCGACACTGTAGCCAAACTGTGGAACGTCGTACTAATGATAGTACAACATTTCACAATCAAAAATGTCATTTTAGTCCTCATAATTTATTTTATCTTTTGTATACAAGGTCGTTCCAAACTGTACTGGATGAATTGGAGAATTTATTGTAAATTTCACAATGATTACGAATATATCACATAAATGAAGGGCCCCTGAAATGACTGACCGTTTTTTTTCCACAATAAACATTTCTTGGCGTTTTATGGATGTTTTTGCGGTGCTTTGATTAGAAATACAATAAACAAGTTGTTGGAAATTTGATTTCTTGTCATATGAAACCCCACATTGGCGTGTAATTGTACTTTTAAATAAGTTTTTAAGTTTTAAAATGATGTAGTTTTATGATCCATGAACGAAGTTTTCAGGGTCACAAAATCAACTGACCCTCAAGGTGCCAAGTAATGAATAATTCTACAATTTTATCTTCTATGTTGTTGTTGTTTTCGTATTTTATTTCCTTCATTTCATTTTATTTTTTTATTTTTTATTTTTTTTTTACTTTGGGAAATCGAGGATGATTTTTACAATTCATTTAAATATCGAAAATAGGTACACACCTAAATAGCAGCGGTTGGTTTCATTTGACGGGAAATTTAGTTTAAAGAACACTTACTTCATAGTGTCTTTTGATTAATGTATGAAGTTGAGTGTTTTTAGTGGAATCACGAAGAAAACAGCCAAAACGATCAAAGTCCATCCAAAGGCCATTAATATAATATGGTATACCCGATACTCTGTGACCAACCAGTACTTACAAGGTTATGTGGTTAAATACGTATGGTAGACTCACAAAACAAACCCCCTCTTCACCCCCTTCAACAACACGTCGATATAACGAAAGGCCCACAATGTAAATCATATTAGAAGAGAATTGACTTATCTCTGGTTTGTGAATGTACGTATGCAGTGAATCGTTTCAGAAACTTCGGATACTCTCTCTTGTAAACAGCTCTCAAGGCTGATGCAGGGACCCAACCACCTGGATTCACTGTAAATGGGAGAAAAAAATGTGATGCTCAAATGTACGATAAAATGAAATATAAATCAATAGTATAAATAAGTAATACAACTTAATGGAAACAACTACAACAACAACTTTCGTTGTAGTTCTTACAAGAGTAAGTAAAGTTTAAGGAACAGAACTTAGGGAAAACCAATTTTCAAAACCGATTAATATAAAGGTAATTTGTTAGATGTTTGGCATATTTAGTTGCATAACTGATCTCCTCATTTTCTGCCCTAAAGAGTTCAAGAAGGAGTCCAATGCATTACAACGAGCCTTTTCTCCTTCAAGAAGTGTACTTAGGTTCTCTACTGGCTTCATCTTTGCAAGAACTTTTATGGAAAAGAATTGAAGATCACCCTGCGAGCTTCAATCCCATGTCTCATGATACCTTTGGTATACAAATTGTCAGAACGACGAAGCCAGAAGAAAATAAATGCAATTTTCAAGCTAAAAAGTCATTGTGATGAACTAAAGGCATTCACGTATGGGACAGAATATAAGGAAATCCACTAAGCAATGCAATACAAAAACGTCTGCCAAGTGGGTGTGGCACATAGCTTCCTCGTATCCATAACCCGATTGTATAGATGATCCGATGCATAGTAGTTAATCTCAAAACATCAAAATAAGTTAATCTGTAACATCCCTGAAAATTTCATTGAAATCGGATGGAAAATGTAGAAGTTATGGCCGTTACAAGGAATTCACGTTTGCGCATGCGCAGTCGCTTCTATCAGTCCGGGGATGACGATTTTCATAGGGGACCATCTAAATACTAATCTGTAACATCCCTGAAAATTTCATTGAAATCGGAGAGAAAATGTAGAAATTATGGATGTTACAAGGAAGTTCACGTTTGCGCAAGCGCAGTGGCTACTATCAGTTCGAAGGTGATGATCTTCATTAAGGACCATCGACAACCTAATCCGTATAATCCCTGAAAAATTCATTGAAATCGGGTAGAAAAAGTGGAGGTTATGGCCGTTACAAGGAAATTTACGTTTGCGCATGCGCAGTGGCTACTATCAGTCCAAAGGTGATGATTTTCATAGAACATTGTCTACACACCAATCCGCAACATCCCTGAAAATTTCATTGAAATCGGATGGAAAATGTAGAAGATATGGCCGTTACAAGGAATTCACGTTTGCGCATGCGCAGTCGCTTCTATCAGTCCGGGGATGATGATTTTCATAGGGGACCGTCTACACACCAACCCGCACAATCCCTGAAAATTTCATTGAAATCGGACAATAACTTCGTGTAGTTATGCGCGTTACAAGGAATTCATGGCAGACAGACAGACAGACAGACAGACACACAGACACTGAACTAAAATTGTTCAGAAAGGTCTAAAACGCAAAACGCGAGTGAAAATTTTGATTTTGGAGAACTTTTTTTTTCGTCCTTGAAAAGTGAAAACAAAGCTTCCGCTACCTTGGTAGACTCGGAAGCAAAATATCGAAAATTCAACAGGTAGTTTTTCAGAAACGGCTTCTTCCAAAATATTGTTTCTTTTTCCTTGTATTCTGTTTCTTAATTCTGTATATCAATTATATACCTAATAAAAACAAATATATATACATAAAACGCCAACCGTACATATGTACGTATGCACGGAGGGGTCGTGAGAGTGGGGAGAGTCGGTGGAATTGGAGACGGGAGGAGTTGGGGAAGGGAGGAGTAGGAGGGAGTGGGTGGAGGAGAGAGTCGGAGGAATCGTTTTTGCCTACTTTTAGTAGGCTTTTCAGCTAGTATAAAATAGGTAAGTATCCATTAAAACCGTAAAGTGCCAACAATTCTTTCTATACATAAAAACTAAACAATAATTTTCAACTCACCAACTGAACAGTAGGTGATTTTACAAGTAATGTCATCTCTTGACACTTCAGTTCCATCTCTAGGGGGTGTAATTAGAGTTTGGCAATAGAGACAAACTGTTAAAATCACTCTGACACATTTACCATTCTTGGACTGAAAATATAAAAAAAAAAATTCAGGAAACAAATACATTAAATATGCATACGTAAGTAGGTATATTCAAATCCAGCGTAAAGTTACCTTAATTTCGCCAATAAATCAAAATATGTGCTTTATTGAAATACTTGCCTTAATTCATAGAATCATTGGCAATAAGTGCAAGTTATAAGTGCAATGTATTCATCAACTACTTACAGGAAATTCAGGAAGTTGAGTAGAATTATTTACAACCGCCCAAATATCATGAGCATCATGGTCTTTGGGATCAGTCATGTGAGTCATGTGCGACCAGAATAAAGCGTCCCTTTGTGTGGTTGGCCATATCCTCTTGTGAACTTGATGGAACACAAGGGTGTCTTCAGAAACTTTTTCCACCACGGTCATCTGTTCAAGAGTAGCTGAAAGGAGGTTGAAGTAATCATCAGTATTGAAATTGGCGAAACAGAGATTTCTCTTTTACCAACCTAAATCTCGAAACTGTAAATTTCCCACCACCATAAGTGTTACATAAATGCTTATTAACTGGACAGATTCAAACTTACTCTCCCAATCTTTTCGGTATTGCGGACTGAAAAAGTAATGGCACATTTCTCTTCCAGTAACACCTTTGACAATATGACAAGCCTTGAGAGGGTCAATAACCAATCCGTCCAATTCCTCTTCACGGCGATACATCTTCATATCACCATCCTCAGCAAACAGTTGCCAAGGCCCTTCGCCAACTCCTATACTTGCGTAATGCATCTGCTCTTTGGTGACTCTACTAATCTGAAATTTATAAGACATTAAATTAGAATACAGGTTAACAGGAAAAGCACACTACACTAAAAACCCAATTTAGAATCATATTTCATTTCACAAAAAGGTACTTGATAACTAACACGATAAATGTTGTCAAATTAGGCTGTGGAAAACGTTATTACGAGATATTGACAAAAAAAGCCTGTTTAACCTTTTGCGGTCGCGAGGCTGCGAAGGTGAACCAAGCGTTGTGGTCGTATGGCATGTGTCACATGCCAGCCGCCATTTGGTAGCCTGGACGAAGCTTATTCTGGGATGATGAGTTAGCCTGGACGTAATGGTATTTACGTCGACATTGGAATTATCTAACACTCTTACAAATATTGTTTGTGTTCCAAATTGAGTCAAATTTTCCAAATTTCCCCGACTGATTTGTAATCTGGATAAATGACTGGATCCTATGATCAAATTAATTTTTTCGTAATTATTTTTAAATTATTACTATTTCACTCTTAAAAATGAGGTAAAATTTGGCACTCGCTTTTTTTAGTTTTTCAATGGACCATTTTCATGGGTTCTGATCGGCGGAATACTTTCATATTTTGATCAAATCGTGCTACCTACCTTTGATCCACGGTGCAAAAATTTCAACTACCTCAGCTCAATGGCTTGGGTAGAACATTACTTGGAATGCGACGGGTACACCAAGGTCAGGACCCGCATTTTCCATTTGGTCTGACAAGAGTACTTAGGGGTATTTATCCTTCAAACCATTATTATAAACTATGACAAATTGATTTCCTCGTCGGATGAATCTTCAAGTCCTGAAGGCTCACCTTCATCCCCATCTTCATCTTCATCGGGAATATCATCCTCGTCAAAGTCGTCATCTTCAAGAAGACTTAATAACTCGGCCTCAGTCCACAGGCGTTTCGCCATCGAGTATAAATAATAATAATAATAACTCGAGATAAAAGTAACTCGAGAAAATAAATATTTAGATAAAATAAGTCAAAATAATTGGATTGATTGAATAGAATAGGTAGCACAGTTGGAAAAGAGAAAAGAGTATGATCGCAACCAACAAATTCCCAGCTGAAAATCCCTCCCACGAGTTCCCCGTTTGGAAAATTCATATGGAGGGAGCAGAAAAAAGTTTGACGCCCGAATTATTGAAGCATTTCGTTGCCTAGGAATCTGAGATAGGTAAATACCGCCCAGAAATTATTTAGAAGTTCGTAGGAATAAGTAATTGAGGATAAAAGTGGTGGCATGTCTCACATGCCATACGACTAGATCGAGCTAACAACAAGTGCATGTGACACATGCCATACGACCACTAGCCACTCAACCTCGTCAATAGCTGACGTCCAGGCTAACAACGGTGGGCTGGCATGTCACACATGCCGTACGACCGCAAAAGGTTAACACAGTTACGTGGAGCTTGAGTTGGCCTTTTCCCTTCCAGAACGATTACAGATAATTGTGAGTGAAGAGCTATTGTTTTGGTTCATTCTTCTATACAGGGTGTAAGCCTAACTGGTCTGCCATACGGTACCAGTCGATTCTACAACTAATTTGCAACAAAAAATGTCCCTTACCGATTTTTTTAAAACCCTTCGTTTTCGAGTTATTTTAACTTTAAACTTTTTTTTCGTGATTTTGACCTTATGTCATTAAATCGGTCATAACTCCTTTACTTTGCTGAGTAAATTACAATTTAACGATACCGTTTGAAAGAGCATTAAATTTCCTATCGGATAGATGCCTTAACTTTTTTCTGAGTCAAGGTTTGAGACATGAAAACGTCCTCTAAAAAGAGAATTTTACGTAATTTTGGAAACCATGCAATTTTTCAATCTTAAATTGAACTACGAGAACCCATACTTTTTCAAGATGCAAGAACAGTGAAAACTGCGCCAGAATCTCAGCTTTCCAATGGTATAATCAAAACATATTCTACAACCGTATTTAGGGGTAAAATTCGTGTTTGAACGCGGAAAAACGTGCATTTTTTCAACGAAATCGGCACTCCACCTAGTCGATCTGAGGGGTCGGACGATAGCAGTGAGTGGGTCGGCGCCGCAGTAGACCGCGAGGCCTCCGGAAACAGGAGGCCAGATTTCGTTGAAAAAATGCACGTTTTTCCGCTTTCAAACACAAATTTCTCCCCTATATTTGGTTGTAGAATATATTTTGACTATACCATTGGAAAGCTGAGATTCTGGCGCAGTTCTAACTCTTCTTGCATCTTGAAAAAGTATAGGTTCTCATAGTTCAATTTGAGATTGAAAAATTGCGAGCTTTCCAAAATTACGTAAAATTTTCTTTTTAGAGGACGTTTTCATGTCTCAAACCCTGACTCAGAAAAACTTAAGGCATTTATCCGATAGAAAATTTAATGCTCTTTCCAACGGTATCCTCAAATTGTAATTTACACAGCAAATTAAAGGAGTTATGACCGATTTAATGACATAAGGTCAAAATCACGGAAAAAAAGTTTAAAGTTGAAATAACTCGAAAACGAAGGGTTTAAAAAAATCGCTAAGGGACATTTTTTGTTGCAAATTAGTTGTAGAATCGACAGGTACCGTAAGGCAGACCAGTTAGGCTTACACCCTGTATAACTGTTTCCCTTTATCGTGTTGGTGCCTGCTCCCAACCATCTCTGCATTGCCTAGTGATCTTTCCAGTTCTAAGCTAACTATTACTGAGTTTGAGTTGCCATTGTTTTCATCTCTTCACCACAGAGGCTAAAACTACAATGAAGCACTAACAAATATACTTAGGAAATAAAATACATACATCAGGCCAAAGTCGATGACTAGATAAATTGTCAGAAGACGAAAGAGGCGCACTCATTGAAGCTTGCTCCAATCGTTCCCTGAGAGCAACTTCCTCTTCAATTCTATCCAATCCATTCTCCACAGCATCATAAAACTCATCTTCCCCGAGGACACTATGGGGGCCCTCCTTGAAAGAAAAAAAATATATAGAATAGAATAGAATATTTTCAATTTAAACGATAAAAACTCATCATTTTATGGTGGAGATTGGTGAAATGAATCTTTTTCAGCAATTTCCACTACCAGGTTGTGAATGTTTTGAAATTTGAATTGAAAATAATGCGTGTTCTCAAGGTGAAACTTCCCAGACACGTCTGCAGGAGGCGGCTCCCCACTCCTTCGGTGGTTTTAGATTAAACCGATTTCCCATCTAAGAGCCTACATAGGCCATTTTGTGCGGCTACACGACAGCCGCAGCAGCTGCGACCCAACTGGTCGAGGGAGCAGTCCAGCCGCCCACCTTTGCATCAAGGATATACAAACCAGCACTGAGTTTTCTTTTAATTTTAGTATGAATAATAGAATTGAGCCTGGTACGTATGTCAAATTCATACTCACAAGAAGGTAATCAGTATCAAACCAAACTTTTTCTCTTCTCATAATTATACATCCCTCAGAAAAGAGAAACGTGTTAATGCATAAAGAAATGTATGTTCCTACCTATTATTACTCACAATAACAAGTCTGCTAAGTGACACACACACAGCACATTGCGTCTCCGTAAGCATAACACGATTGTATAGATGATCCGAACTAATTTACAGAACAAAATAAAGCCGAAGTTATCATTTCATAGATTTTTTAGTGCCGGCATATTTTATTTGGCCTCAAACCACTGAATAGAATAGGTAATTATCAGTTTGAGAGTAAATTCTGAGAGGGCAGCATGAAGTACCGCCCGCAGGTTCATTGCTTTGTCCAAGTCGGTTGGTGCCCGAGGATTAAACATTAGACGCCGAAAACATACACAACGAAAAACGCTGCAAATTATTACACAATGGTTTATTATTTTTCTATATAGATGACTCGTCTACAAAATCACCAACCATCCAATATGAAGAGAAAAAAAAAAAAAAAAAATCAAAATCACCAACCATCGATCGCATTTCGGTCAGCTCTAATTTGAACGAAGATTAGGCCTCTTTTGCGATTCACACTCGTGTTTTGATTTATATATATATATTTCAATATAAACCCTTAAATTTTCGTAGGGAGCGAACGGTTTGTCCTACAGAGCTCCACGTGGTCTCAAAAAATTCTAAAAATTCTATAGAATCTTAAATTGAAAGAAAAACAATACCTTTATATCGACATTTTTTGAGTTGGGGCGTTTTCAAAATTTCAAAATTGATTTTGGCACCCTTAGAAGTGACCTACATTAACCAAAAGCTTCGGGGCACAACTAGACCCCAAATGGAGCCTACATACCAAATTTCATCAAAATCGGTCAATGCTAAGTGGCAAAAGTGCCGCGTACGGCGGATGGCGTACGGCGTACGGACGGCCAAATTTTTATTCGATTTTTGGATTCTTCGTACCTTGAAACGTAAACCATCAAATTTTGAGGGGGTGTTAAATTTTTTTTCCTTGGTCGATTCCAAAGGTTCATTATTGAAAATAATAAACCAAAAGGCAACTAGGTACCTGATTTGATGCAATGTGCGATGTGTTCTCACTGAGCTGCAAGGTAAATACGACCAACAACGACAGTGCTAAGGTACCAAAATGGTGCGACTAACCTCTGAATCAGGACCACCAGGTAGAACCTGTTCCCTGAGAGTGAGACACGTCTTTTCGAGACGAGCAACTCGTGCATTTTCTCTTTCCAATTTTCGACGCCACATTTCTTCTCTCTGACAAACAGCATCAATGCATTGAGCTAAACTGGCAAGAACAGCGCCTGACGTAGCTTTAAAAGTCATAGCTTCGCCCTTGAAGTCAACCGCAGATATAGATCCATTGCTAACTGCTTCTTCTGAAATCAATTGGTCAGGTCAGAGGGCATTTATTATAGGCCGAATAGTAATTATGCGATTAATATTACAGTAATTAGTATCGTTATAAGAAGTGAGGTCTAATTATGGAATGGAATGTAAACGAATTTCTTTTTTCATTCATGTTCATGGCTTCTGCATAACATCAGCGTATTTAAAGTAAGAAACTTGGAAAAGTATGGAACAATTAAAAATTAAGTTTTGTCGCGGATATTATTAACACAAGGGGCATAGATTACACATTCTCTTCCACTTTTGCCAAACACTATTCAACAGAGAAAATGATCACATTGACCAAGTAGAAGGTAAATGAAAACTGAAAACGGGAATGAAATAAGGCAAGAGTTAAAAAAAAAACAGAAAGAAAGAATCCACTAAGATCCCACACTTTGCAGCTCATTGCAGATGCCCGGAATGGGGGGTGCGCCTGATTTTTTTTTTTAATTTTTAATCGAAAATAGACCTTATCCTGAGAATTTTGACACCAGCCGTTCTCTTTATGGATGAGTAGATCTTTTTCTATGATTTTTCAAAGTTTCGAATGTTTATGACGTCACACGCCCCTCCCGCCTGGGTGGGACACCCCAGCCCACTGTGACGTCATGAACATTCAAAACTTTGAAAAATTATAGAATAAGGTCTTCTCACGCTAGAAGGTCGCGGTTGGTGTCAAAATTCTCAGAATGAGGTCTAGTTTAGATTGAAAATAACAGTAAACAGTTTTTCTGACCCATGCGCACATCCCATTGGGCCAACAGTGAATCAAATGTCAATTCATCTAATACTAATGATAAAATATCAAAAACAAGGTACAGACTGTTATACTTTATACTCATTTATATTTTAACAAATTAAAAACGTTTGTGGCTCGTCCTAAAAATTTACTTTTTGAGTTGTGTCTCTTGGGGTGCAACATGGTTCCAAACAATAGATTCTTCCAATGGTAAGATACGAGGGACGTCCCACAAGTAAGTTCCGATCATTTTTAAATCCGTGGGAAAATGCTGTAGGGAAAAAATTCCAACGGGGATACTTCGTGTTACATCTGGTGGCAACACTGAATTTTTCTTATCTTGCTATCACTTGTTGCGGCTTATCAGCACCAGTGTAAACATGGCTGCTACGTTGAAAAAACCCGTCAAATTGTGAAATCCGTTCGGTGATCCGTTTTTTAGTTTTTGAGAATGTTTCTGTGCCCGAAATTCACCACAGACTCTCTTCAGCGTATGGAGAAGGGGTCATGAGCATCGAAATGGTCCGTAAGTGGAAGAGAAGTTTCCTGGAAGGGTGGGAAAGTGTGCATGATGAACAGCGAAGTGGGTGCCCTTCCACGTCTCGTGGAGAGGACGCAGTTTCTGCAGTTTGCAAGCTTTTGGAGGAAGATGCGCGCTTTACTCTAAGTGATATTGTCAAGAAAGTGCACAACAAACATCAATTGACTCGTTCTTCAGTACACAGAATCATTAAGGAAGATCTCAAGTTCTCAAAAGTGTGTGCAAGGTGGGTGCCTCGCCTCTTGACCAACGAGCACAAGGAAAACAGGTTGGACGCAGCACACAGGTTTTTTGAAATGTTGGAAGATGAAGGTGAGTCTCTTTACTCTCGAATTGTTACTGGTGATGAGTCCTGGGTCCACCACTCAACCCCCGAAACAAAAAAACAGAGTATGGTGTGGAAAGCTCCTGACCAAAGTGCCCCCAAAAAAGCGAAGGTGGAACATTCGGCTGGAAAGGTGATGGCAACTGTCTTTTGGGACTCCCGGGGTGTTCTTTTGGTCGATTACCTGGAAAGAGGCACGACCGTAAATGCCGAAAGGTATTGCCAGGTGCTCAGAGACCTGAAAAATACCATAAGGCGCAAAAGGCCGGGCATGTTGCGGAAAAAAGTGTTGCTGTTCCACGACAATGCGCGACCCCATTCAGCAAAAATCACCCAACATTTGCTTGGAACATTTGATTGGGATGTTTTCCCCCACCCCCCATACTCTCCAGACCTTGCACCGAGTGACTTTTTCCTTTTCCCACTCCTCAAAGTCCACCTGGGCGGAAGAAAGTTCCGTACGACAAGGGGTTACGTAAACTGGCACCACGGTACCAAAAATGCATCGATCGGAATGGCGACTATGTCGAAAAATAAAGTAGATCCGTAACTTTAAGAATACATTTTTTTTTCAAATTGGTTGAGTTTTCGATTTTTTCCAGCACTTCGGAACTTACTTTTAGGACGTCCCACGTATATTGAGCCACGGAATATCAAACCAATGCTTTAGACAAAAACCCGAGAAACAAAAATATTCATATTATTGAGTTCCTCAGTCACGCTTAGAACAAAATTATAGTCCTTAGCAGGAATATGAACACGTTTGGTTGAATTGAAAACCAGAACTCCAAACGTTGACATGACAACATTTTTGAGCTTTCTGCTCTCTTGAAAGAAACAATGTGTATTTTATCAAAAACCTCCAATAAACATGCAACACTCACCAATACTATTTTCTTTAGATGATAATTCCATACAGCTATCGAAATATTTTTGAAGAGTGTCCATCTGATTGCATAGTATGTCTCTATATGTTTCCATTTCCGCAAGCTTCTCTTTCAGGCCTAAAAATATCAAGATCCACAATTAAACATTTTGTTTAACTCGAGTTATATCTAAAATACTCGAAAAGGGACGTTTTTGTTGATTTCAAGTGAACGATGCCAAGTGATTACTTGATATCATTTACAAGTAAGTAATCTGGGTCATAAGTGAGTCACTGGAGTTTAGTAGTCCTCGATGTTATATACAGTAAAAGTAAAGTAAACAAGCATTTCAGGTTGGATTTTCGTCCGACTGCCATTCCTGGCGTCGCGGACGTCATCAGCTGTCTTCCAAAGGCTTATGGCTTCCCATTGCCTCACCGCCCTGGTTTGGGACGACCCGAACGCACGAAAACACTCCTCAGGACCGAGATTTGAACGCACGACCTCCCTCAGTAGTTGGTTCGTGTCTCCCACCAAGAAACGCATGCCCGAGCAATCGCGGGTGTACCGGACCCGATGTTTCATATCATAAGTCTTGTAGGTATTGCAAGTTAGTGAGACAATTTTTAGGAATTTAATGACACCAACAAATTTAATGGGACCAACTTCGCCTAACTAGGATAACTAATTACCTGATGACTGAATGTTCATGACGTTTTTCATCAATTTGAGATAGTTTTCAATTTCTAGAAACGAATGATAGTACCCAGATGATCAGAAATTGTTAAATGCGCGTTTATTGTAAAATTTATCAGAACAGTGGGTGCTAGCCAGGGTGTCCCTAGGCCTTATTTATTTACATCTATGTATTCTGTTGTAAAATGCTATTTTTATCTCCATTAAAATTGTTAACTGTAACGCTCTTCAATTTTTAGTGAATACCTCTCCTGCGTTTGAAAAAAAAAAGTCTAGTATAATTTTGCATTTTTAATCAACTTGACCTGAAAACGTGAAAAAGTAACGTGTACTGTTTTTTGGAAATAATAAATAGACCAGGATGATTTGAAATAACCAGTGGCGTGGTTCTGTAAAAGGACGACCATTGGCTGGAGCACGGGATAAACTGTCAGGTACACTAATAAAAATGAATTTAAGCAGTGAAGTGATATTTGATTTTTTGGTAGTTGTAATTGAGAAGTCCGTGTTGCATCAACACTCTTAACATTTATTAATTAAAGAAAAAAACACACTGCAAATTATTACACAAAAGTTCATTATTTTTCCGTACAGAAAATTCGTCTGCAAAGAACACAGCTTTGCCATTGCCACTACCTACCAGCCATAGATACTACCTACCTACTATTTACCTACTTAATATTCAAGTTTATTTGGAAGAATTAAAAGCTTCACACTTAGATTCGAAGAAATAGGGAGTTTAGTATGGGAAATTTGAATACTGGTTAAGGACGCAAAACTGAATACAAAGAAACGAACAATGATCGCATTTTGTTCAGTAACATTTGAACGGAAATTAGACTCTTTGGTGATTCACACTCGTGATTCTGTTTTATCGCAATAAAACCCTCAAGTTCTTGTAGAGAGCGAACGGTTGGTCCAATTCTATTTCAAATTGGTGAGAAAACAATACCTTTAGTTTGATTTCGAGTTTTCGAGCTAGGGCACTATTGAAAATTTGAACCCCCATTTTTCATCCCTACAGGCGCCCATACACTATGCGATTTGCCTGCGGGCCATCGAGAGGCCGTTGATCGTGGTTCCCACACATTATCAGTTAAATCTCAAGGCCATGGCAGTCCGTGAAACTGATGGTGTGTGTCCATAGGGCAGGCAAGGATCAGACGTGAGATTGGTGACAGGCATGGGACTGACTGTCAGTCCATGATCTCAAGGGGGCTCCCCACCACACATTATCAGTTGGCTGGCCGGCCAAATGCTAGCAGTTTATGTGTACAGCCGCCTGCAGTCCACCTGCAGGCACTGGACATTTAGTGTGTGTGCAAGCGAGCACTTCATCTGTACGTCCACCTGCAGGCGGTTGACTGATAGTGTATGTTGCTCGGCGATTTTGGCAGGACATTTGCCTGTTGAGGCGACAGCCTGCAGACAAATTGTATAGTATATGGGGCGCTTTGGAAGTGACTGACATCAACCAAAAGCTTCGTGGCACAACTAGACCCCAAATGGAACCCATATACCAAATTTAATCAAAATCGGTCCATGGTAACTTAGAAAAGTGCCGTGGACAGATAGAAAATTTTATATTCGATTTTAGGATTTTACGTCCTTTGAAACGAAGACCATCAAAGTCGATTCCAAAGGTTTATTATTGAAAATAATGAACTCTACAAAAAAAAAAGGAATATTTCCTACTCTATCCATACTTAACTTTCCCTGTCACAGTATTACTTCAAATTAATGTATAGCTTACAAGTAACGCAGTACATCAAGGGAAAAACCAGGTGGACCGATATCCAAAAAATGAAACTATCTGTAAGGAGAAGAGGATTGAAGAACGAAATAAATACAAAAAAAATAATAAATAAATCCGATCGGTTTGGACGATATGCGAAGTGGAATGCCACGAATTCAGTTTTAGAATGAGCAGGTAATGAAAAAGGTTTCAAATGGGAAAGGTTTCCTTTTCGACGGGATCCCTTGGAGCTGCCAACTTTCTACCGAATGCATTCCAACTGCAGATGAACGAATTATCCTGATGGAACGGCAGTTGGGTGTATCCATCAGAATGCTCGTCCTATAGAAACAGCAGTTAGACTACTGTGCATGCGCCAGTCGCTTTCCTTCCAACTGCGGTTGCAGTAGGAACAAAGCTAATGACGGCTTGTTCTGGACATGATTGTAGCTCACCCCGACAGCACTGCTGTTATTGTCGATGCACAGGTGGTCTCAGGCTCTACGGATCTTGAACATGAAAGGGCTGACAAAGCTTCGAGGCGATTGCCCGTAAGAAAAGCACACACCCAAGCCACACATTGGTCTCTGCTGTGACAGTCCCGTGGCGAGGTGTATGGTCGAGGCGCAGTGTTGCTGATATGAGACGGTTAGGCGTCTCCTTCTTGAGTCATACCTCAACTTTTTCTCCTTCTGCCGCTCCACCAGCACGTTTAGAGTTGCGACGACTGGTGTAGGGCAGACCTGACGCCGCTCCCACTTCATTTTTTCTAGGGTGCAACCTCCGCTTTTGTGTGAGTTGCCTTCAGCTTACACACGGCTCTTACAATAAACGGGAAGTCCGCTGATGGCGCGAACGTAAGAAGAAAAAAATGTTGTCTCAGTTACTCTGGTGCGTTGTTTAATAATTTGCAGCGTTTTGTGTTTCTAGAAAATCCACGTTACTATTCTTGAGCAGAAGTGTCTGAACAACAATCGTAAGTATTGGGTTATGAGTGGGGATTAATGCAAAAGACTTCAATTTGTGTTTAAAGTATTGTTGCCTTGAACGTAAACTACCGTAACAATCTTGAAAATAATTTAAACTAATATTCATACCCCTGCCTTTTTTGAAGCTCTGGATGGATGTACCAGATAAATTGTTGGAGGTGAGAGAAACAGCACTGCCATGGCGTTTCAAGCTACATTCACTTCCGTATCCAGACTCAGCCTAAATGAAATAAGAATCGTAAGTTCGGGTGAATAAACATACAAATAAGCAGCAGCATGAGCGACTTTACAGAGAAACACTTAACAGCAATTGTTCAGAGGGATTTGTAGCTACTTAAGACTGTCGTGATCAAGTGCATAAAAATGCGAGTACTGGTTGGGCAAGTTGCAACTTAGCAAAGATCTATCAATTGGAAAAAGTATTGAAGTAAAGTCTCATGCAACAGGTCCTAGCGTTGAGAAAATCAAGAAAACTCAGTCCAATGATGGTGAACGTTTTGAAAAGAATGTTATTCCTGCGAAACGTAGTCGCTCTGAATCTTCGAAAAGAAAATTTTGCAACTAAAGCGAAACGGCTCTAAACAATGAAACCTAGTGAGTAAATTGAAATGATTCAATATTTGTCAGATGTAGAAAAATGCTGTAGTCTTGTGGAGGACTGACTTTCACTATATGAATTATTTTCTTTGTTCGTCAATGACAATTTGGTTGAGTTGATCAGAAAACCGATATTGTGTACTCCATGAATACTACTTCGTAGATTTTTGGGTACTCTTGTTTTCACTCTGTAGCATAGGCTGCCTCCAGAGCTGCCAGAGATGATGACAAAGGGATCGATGAAGTGAAAGAAGCAATGAGGAAGCCAAACTGTGCATTTGAGTGAAGAATGTGAGCCCTCCTACACCCAGAGTGGTTACAAGCGTTTCACGTGAAGTGACTAAATTAAGTGAAGAAATTAACTTAAGGCTTTGGTGGACGGCCACTTAGAGTGAATCTCAAAAAATGGATGGCGTTATCAATCAATTTTTTATTATTTATTTATATTTTATTATACTATACAGGGTGTCCAAGTAACTACGCTCCCCCCACTCATTTTCTCTAATAGTGTAAGAAAAGAAATCGGATTAACGCTATTCTTCAAAATTGTTTGCGTAGAATTCAAAAATGACAAAATTGCGCAGTGCGCAATCGCGCAACCATGCGCAATCATGATAAACTTTGTTTTTTCAAATGACAACCCCCATTTTTTATTGCAGATTCGGATTCTACGTCAAATTTCATGAACATTTTGCTTCGACAACTTTTTTCTGGACACGCGCAGCCCGCTATGCGAGCGCTATGCGCAACCCAGGGCGCCATAGTTGAGATGAAGGTAAACCTCAAGTGTGGCACATCACTTAGCACTGTTTTTCTACGCTGAATCGCGTGGTGATGTCCCTTTCTTGGTTTGATTTCATTTTATCGTATCTACAGCCAAAAAAGTCACTTTTTGAGGAGGAAATCTTCGATTTTCCGTGGAATTTTTTCGGAGTATTGTTTTCTTCTCGAATTATTACTCCTTTGTGCAGGTAGACAATACAGTTCACATTAAGAGTTATTATTTATTAAGAGTTCTTAATTTATTAAGAGTTTATCGCTTAATTGTTTCAATCATTGTTCATCCAATCATGTTTTTAGAAGACTGAAAATTATTTAAATTGTGTGATAATTATGTAGACGTTTTCCGTTATTTTACAATTTCAAAAATTTAATTTAATTACATTTTATCAGGATGATTTATTACCCTTCATAAGAAAGTCGATGATTTCCTCCTCAAAAAGTGAAATCAAATCAAGAAAGGAACATCACCACGCGATTCAGCGTAGAAAAACAATGCTAAGTGATGTGTCTCACTTGAGGTTTACCTTCATCTCAACTATGGCGCAATCCCTGGGTTGCGCATCTTTGAGCGCTCGCTGAGCGGGCTGCGCGCGTCCAAAAAAAAGTTGTCAAACTAAAATGTTCATAAAATTTGACGTAGAATCCGAATCTGCAATAAAAAATGGGGGTTGTCATTTGAAAAAACAAAGTTGATCATGATTGCGCATGGTTGCGCAATTGCGCACTGCGCCATTTTGTCATTTTTGAATTCTACGCAAAAAATTATGAAGAATAGCGTCAATCCGATTTCTTTTCTTACACTATTAGAGAAAATAAGTGGGGGGAGCGTAGTTACTTGGACACCCTGTATTTTTATTTTATATTTTTAATAATTAATTTTTATTATTGATTTTTAAGCGAATGTAGACCTCGTCCTGAGAATTTTGACACCAGCCGTTCTCTTTTTGGATGAGTAGATTTTTTTCTATGATTTTTCAAAGTTTCGAATGTTTATGACCCCACGCGTCCCTCCCGCCTGGGTGGGACACCCCAGCCCACTGTGACGTCATAAACATTCAGAACTTTGAAAAATCATGGACCAAACAACACTCTCAACACTCTTCTCTTCTCACGCTAGAAGGTCGCGGTTGGTGTCAAAATTCTCAGAATGAGGTCTAGTTTAGATTAAAAATAACAGTAAACAGTTTTTCCGACCCATGCGCACACCCCCATTCTACCTGCTTACCCACTTAGGACCCAACCTTCTTCCTAGTCCTCTCTTGGCTGAGTCACCCCTTGCCTAATTCCGTAATTTTTCAATGAGGAATTTCACCGAATTCTGTTTACATTTTTCCTGAATAGTTAATGGTGTGGGATAGATGAAAATCGGGCTGATTTCGGAAAATAAGTCTCCTGTTATTTTTGGGAGACAATCAAAATTTTTGATTTCAAAACTAACCGGGAAAACGGACGTGAAGCGGGAACGCTCGCTGATTGGGCTGTTCAGATCGCCGTCTCTTCCCAGTGTTGCCCATTGGGACGACGAAATCATGTTTTCTAAGAGAAAAGTTATAAAACAAAAACAGGGGAAACCTAATTTTCCCCATCTTGCTTTTTGTATTTTTTTCTTCAGTTTTTCGATTTCGAACTTTACTGTTTCGTGAAATTTTGCATCTGGGGATTACAGATTTCTCGATCTCAGCGCTTCGAGCGGCCATAAATGAACTATTCCAGGATGACGTCATTTTCCCGGTTTTTTTAAACATTCGTATTTTCTACACAGTTTTGTTTATTCGTAAATTAGGAAGTTCGGGCTGAAAGTTTGCCTTAGGAGGTTTTTCGAGGTGCTGAATCCAATTTTGGGGTCAAAAATAGGAAATTCCGACATGGTGAAATTCCTCATTAAAAACCAACAGCCGCTTCGACTAATCAATATTTTCATGTGCTCATTATTGCAAACGCTTAGGTTGGTAATTATACACACGAGCTGGACATGTTTTTGTCAAATTTGATTAATTGCTTCGTATATTTTTTTTAAGATGAACTCAGATCACTTTGAAATCGGTCAATCGACAGCTGAGATAAAAAAGTGTTAAAAATTATTGACATCTTCCCTCTCACTCGCACTTTTTGTCGTCCCTCATGGCCTTAATTGTGAAGTTAATTATTGGTCATCATTTAAATTAAATTAAAAAAAAAAATAAGTTGAGTTTTCGAGTTCAAATACCTTAGAATTAAACGTTGTTGGGAAAAGTATTGAAATTTATTTTTATTCCTACCTTTGGCAGGTTAAGGGTTTTCAAAAAATGTTTCTAAAGAAGAACGAAAACGACAAAAATGAACCTCGAACGACAACGAAGTAATAACGACGTGAGTACTTACTTGATAACTTTTGTGCATCAGTACAGCATTTCAGCAGTTCGATAATTATTGATTTAGTTAATTATCACACGGTGTCACCTACCTACCTATATGCTTACGTGCCGATACAGAAAACAACTCTTATCTATAGGAGTCTAATAGAGAAACAACTCTTATCTATAGGAACTCTAGGGAGGAAATCTATAGGGACTATAGATTACGTATTTCATCATTCAACATGATAAGGGAACAACAACAAAGAACTTTGGCATCAACAACTGAAATTACAATGCGATAGGAGCGCACAAGAAAATGATTCTCATTAAGTTACCGAGAAGAGCGATAAGAAACTCAATAATAGCCTAAGAACCGAAATAGAAAAGAAACGAAAATAAAATAAATAGCGATAAGAAACTCAATAAGTAGCCTTAGAAAAGAACTTGTGAGTGAAATTTAGTCAATAATGACGACTCAAGTTTTGAGTATTAGGTACCTACTTTAGTATTGATTCCCTATGGCAATTTGATCCGTTGTTGCATCGATGATCGTAAGCGATGAGACTTGAATAAATACAGAAAAAACGTACTCACGTGCTATGTTAAACTCAAGGTTCGAAAACGGACGTGAGGATGACGACAGAATCAAGAATAATTCAATTTTATGGAACTTGGTTGAGTCAAGACAATCTAACCGGGTTGCCACAAAATAGAATAACTATGACACATTCATCTTTCAATGAATCTATCAGTACCTCAGTCACAACGTAGTTAGAATGAATTGTGCTACAGGAAGTTATTGTTAACAGATTATTATTACGATCATAATGTATTGTCTTACTTTGAAAGCTTCAAGCACCTCCACCCAGTGCTGCTTATCTTCAAGCGAATCAGCCCTCAGATACCAGACGCAATCGTTGACAGATACGTCGAACCTGCATTCGTCGAACTCGTGCGGCTGTCAGAAGTAAGAACGTAGATAAAGTGAACATTGCCGCTGAGCGAACAACTCAAACAATCAAGAGTAAACAAAGTCAAGTCACCTTGATAGTAGCTTTGAAGAGACTTATTGCACCACGGCATCCAAACCCTCTTTCTTCTTCGGACTTGTAGTAAGATAGATTCCCATCTTTGAGAACGATGAATCTCCGCTGCCAGCCGTGGATATAGTTGGTCCACTTACTCAGAACCCCCTGAAGTTCCGGGGCTTGGCACCCGTTCTCGGAATCATCATCCTCCTCACTCAAAGCGTCATAACTTTCCTGCATATTAGGCCGACTCCAGCGTTGAAGTGAGGATCTTAGGCCACTAATCGATGTGAAAGAACAGTGTCATTAAACAATAACTCAACTCATAAAGCCCAATGGTAAGAATAAGATAACAAGTATCAACAGAAACTATCTTTCATTGCATTATCTCCATACTGGGATTGCCAACTTAACTCACTAGTGAAAAATAGGAAACAACTCGGCATCTTCGTCTCAAGCCTCCAAGAACGAAATCGTTCTTCGATGTATGGATGTTTCGCGTGTAAAACACCTCCATGGGTCTAAAACATGGAACTACTGCTCTACATGGAACCATGGCTCTACTGCTACCATGAAGGTTGAAGAGGTTCGAGAGATAGAGGGGATGACCTTGACCAGAACAAATGCGGCCGCGCCTCTCTCATCCCACCTCGAAGTAAAAACCTGCTGTAAACACATTGTGAAATGAAATGAAAACGTGCTTTATTTGATTTATACAGTACAAACAATGATTAAAAACCGACACAGTAAGTCTTGGTTTTCACCATGAGACTTGATTAGCTGATAAAAAAAACGAAACAATTCTCTTCTCATTTTAAGCACCTACCTAGTAGTAGGTATTCAGTATTATTTTTATTATTATTTTTTTCGTTCCAGAAAATCACGGAGTTGTTATTTTTCTATTACGTAATTATTTTTCTTTTCTTGAGATTACACATTTTACTTTTCTTGACAGTTAAATAGACCATTCACATTATAGTAGACAGCGTTTATTTCTTTCATTAACATGATTGTATCTCTCGTTCCTTGTGTTTTCTCCTGCGTTCTCTTTGATGTTGTTCTTTCTAGTCATGCGGGGTGCTTTCTGAAGTTGTTTATATCCCTTATAAGTTCAGCCATGTTGTTTAGTAATGCAAGCATTCGAGGGGACGTCCCATTGGATAAGCACTAGATCAGTTTAACCAGTTGGTAAGCAATAAAACTATTTCACTCGACGTATGTTATTTATTACTTTAGGCAAGAAATAGTGACCCTCCCCCCCTCACCCTTATCCACCATAAAATTTCTAGTGGCATGGGAGCCTGGAATCTGAAGAGCATTTTAAGATCCATTATCTACGATTGGTACCCAACATGGGAAAGCGGAAATACGTCGTAACATTGAACTTTCATCTATTAGTTTTAGTAGGCAGTCCATCGAGGTTCACATCCGTATTCAAGGTGAAACACAAAAACAACCCACGAAATATGCGGTTTATGGTGCCCTGGCACCATGATGGCACCACTATAAGTTCCATGGTGGCACAGAGAATAATTCATGAAAATCCGGAGGTATAATGAGAATTTTTCCTCAATTTCAAAGGTTGGGTACAATTAGTAAGCAGTAAAGAAACCAAAATATTGAAAAATCGGATATTTTGTGAAAATTATCTCCCCACTCTCCCCCTCCCCTTGCGAATAACTCTGAAGTTATTTGAGTCAAACATAAAAAGAAACACGTAAATCGGTTGGAAATTGAGGCCGGGGCAGAGTTCACAAGATTATGCCCGCAAACACCTGTTTTCAAAGCTTTAACCCTCCTTCCCCCCCCCCCCCCTTAAAAGGCAAATTTCGAAATTTGGGCGACGTAGTGCACAACTAGATAGTTTCCCGCATCGAACAGAAAAAGAACCACGAAAATCTGTTGAGAACTAAGGCCTGTGCAGACGACACAAGATTTTGTCACACACACACACAGACGTACACCTATGGTTTTTTCGCGGATTTGTATTCAGAATGGTCTAAAATGGATTACTGTGTGGTTATTTTTTTTTTCTGTTGAGTGTTGTCCTCCTTCACCCCAGATCGATTGCATAAGGACGCCCAAGTCTTACTGTGGGACGTCCTAAAAAGGTATGAGGCATCTCCAGAAAGGTGTGCTCAATTTCTAACGGTTTCAAAAAATTGGGAAAAAAAGCTCGGCCATCCGTGCCTCGCCAAAGGGGCAAGCCCCCGTGAACGGGTTTTAGTGTAGAACCTTTAGAAGTAGGTAGGTAGGTATAATGTGTAAGCCTACCTGCTTGACAAACTGGATGCCAGTGATGAGGGCAATTTTCACCGCTGTCAACAATTTGTAAGCTATTACTTGTCTAGGTAATGGTTGATAAAATGAAGTTAGTTACCTAGTACAAGTAGATGGTGAGTAGGATCCTGAAGGGATTCTACTCTGTGTTTCACTGTGAAATGGGGGAGTCAAAAGAAAATCGAACAACTTAAAAATTACGTTAAATTTAGGATAATGAATTGTATTTACCTGTTGAAGTTATGGTAGCTCTTCGAAGGTGTTGACTCCAGGGATGAATGAATAATAAATATAATGCTGTTAAACCTGAAGGGTGATTTATCTTTACCTCGGATCACCAAAGGTGTCCTTTGCCAGAAGGGCATGTTCTCTGTGTCCTGAAACACGAACCTAACCTGGTTGTCCTCGTGGACGTGTTTTCGATAAAAATGTGTCCTAAGGACACGACCTGATGGGTCTGACTTCAAAGAAAGAATAAAGTGAATTTAAATGGTTTTATTTCTACTACATTCTATTTGTGGTGGCTACTTCATTGTTCTTCCCAACATCGTTGTCGTGAATGTACCTAATAGTTACTAAAAATTAAAAAAAGTTAAATTCATTCTTTTCCCAGAGTTTGAATAGTAAAGTTCTCTCCCCGAAAATAATTAGTTTATGAGTATACAGGGTGTCTACCATTTGGATGGACCAATCTTCATGAATCGATTTTAAAACTAATTTGCAACAAAAAATGCCTCCTAGCGATTTTTTCTTAACCCATTCAAAATGCCTTTTTTTCACTTAGAAGTTTTTTTTCGCGTTTTCAACCCTACGTCATTAAAACTGTTATAACTCCTGTTACTTACCAAGTAAATTCAAATTTAAGGATATCGTTGGAAAGGGCGTTAAATTTCCAAGCTACCCAGAGTAAAACCAAAATCTTTTAGCTAAAAAATCAAGCACACATCATTACATTTTTTTCGAAATTTGATTTTTCTTTTCAAAATCCATGCTCATTTCAATGGGCACTCTTTGGAAAAAAAACTTGCTTAAATTGTCAGCTTTCCAACGGTAGGTATATCAAGTTATCTTTTTAAAATTCAAATTGGAAGAGTAAATCAAGTTTGAATGCAAGAAAACGTGTGTTTTACAAGAAAATCGAATGTGTTACGTGGTGTATGGTCACTCTTGAACTCAAGATGACTTGACGAGTTTGGTATCATTTCCTTCGTAATTTTTCTCCCTGAATCCAATGGCGATACTTTTGAATAATTATGACTGCCAAAAAGTGGATTTTTCGAGGAAAACCTTAGTTTTTCGTACATAAAATACGCATTATTCGTAGATAACATCTACTACCATATTATGGTAGTAAGCATGAAGTAACACCTCTCTATTAAAAAAAAAAAAACACCAATCAGCTAGAAATTTGATGTTTTTGTTGAGTAGAAAGGTCCCTATCCCACAGTATCTGCACTACGGGTCAGTGGCTTTCCTGATCTTTGCTAAGGAGCGGAAGTATCCATGCCCTGAAAGTAGGTAATGTAATGTATGTAATAAATAATAATAATGTATAAATAATGTAAGTAAGGTAATAGTTCACCTCACCGTGTTTTCTCTCCAACCAAGCCTTCAGATCGTCAATTATGAGGGCTGTCCACCTTCCACGGGTTTCACAGACAAGGTCTACTTGCCACCTACGGATGGTCTCCTCCCGCTCTTCCTTCTCTACTATGGATATTGCTCCTGCCTTCCTCATTCTCATCCTTTTACGTACCAGTGCCTGGTGGTATATTGGGATAGTTCCTGCTATCACTTGTGACCTGAGACAGTTCTAAATGCGCTACAGATTCTCAGAGCTCCTCTCCTCTGTACAGCTTCCATACGTGCCCTGTTCTTTTGGTACCTTAGGGAGTCTGCCCACACTTCTGCTCCATAGAGCATAATTGCCTCTGCAGTTCTCATAAGGAGTTTCCTCTTAGTGGATGATCAGCCCCCTAGATTTGCCAACAGTCGGCTCAACTTGTTTTTTTTTTTTTTCAAACTCCCCTCAAAGACAAAATGTCTTTTTTGACGGAGGGGGCACGCCATAAATGAAAATAAATAACTAAATCAAATATAATGGGGAGGACGCCCAGGACTCACCCGACACCGGCCCTAGGGATGAGGGATGATGAGGAAGGTGGGGGTGGGAGGGAGGGATGAAGGGAAGTGCCTCTGTAAAACGACCACCAGTTCAAATACGAGCCGAGCAGGACACGGATGGTGATACCACGGAGTACGCCTACCGAGATGCCCAACTCGTGCAACTCCGTGGCACTTTTCCCGCACCACACCCTGTGCCATGACAAGGTTGCAGCCATCACCATGATGTAGGTTGGGTGCCACTCCTTTTAGCTCTGACACCGCTTGCCGTAAATCATCTCTATCATACTTTCTTATCTTAGCCCACCAAGTCTGCTCCATGTCCAAGCTGCCATTGACAACTTGGACATCCAGGATAATGCAAGACTGGTCGGGCTTGACGGCAACGATGTCGGGCTTCTTACCCTGGTCACTTGGCATGTGATACAATCTCTCCCTCTCAACATCCCAGCCGCTAGATGACAAAGCACCGGCTATCTGCTTGGCGACCGCATCATGATGTAGAATGCGGCCCCCATGAGTCCGAGGACACTGCTGCACTACATGATAAAGATGTTCATTTCCACTCCGACAGGCACGGCAAAGGGGTAGGGTTGTCCCGTGACTACCTCTCGAACACCGTACCGCAGTTGACAGAGTTGCCATGCGGACGTCGTGAAAGTGTCGGTAGTCACAGGCCCCAATGCCCTCCGAAGCCCAATCTACCCATTGGGATGAGACAAGGCTTTCGGAGCACTGTTGGAGTTCTTTACCATCTACTGACTCATGCAGGGCAGCAGCAAACTCAGCAGACAAACTGGGTTTTGGAGCAGATGGTGTTGCTTGGTCGCACCATGCTAACTGCTGCCTGACAAAATCAAGATCAGCAGGCGCACGGGCGACCTCCCAGCTCGACCCTTGAAGGGCTAGCAGGCGCTGGCGGCGCAGGGAAGGGATACATGCTGAGAGAGACACAATACCAAGCCCACCGAATTTGACCGGTGCGTAAAAATAGGCACTTGGGACAATTGTGCCTCCAGAAGCTTAGTTTTGCTGAATTTTGGTCATAGGAGGAACAAAAAAAAACAAAAAAAAAACAACGAAACTGACACAAATTGAATCGAGAATTATAATTGACACAAACAAAACGAACTGAAATGATAATGGATAACAGTGTTGCCAGACAGCGAAGATAACACCAACTTCAACACTTTCCCTTAGACGAGCAGTCCTCAGTTGAGTTACTCAGTCCCAAAGCATCACGCAGTACTTGAAGTCTGGGACGAGGCATGGGTTTTGTCAATACGTCTGCTAGCTGAAGTTCAGAAGGAACGTGCTCAACAGTCAGCATCCTCTTCTTGATTCGATCACGAATAAATAAATTCTTCCGTTGAATGTGTTTGGTCCGGAAGTGAAATTCGGGATTTTCACAAAGCTTTCTGGCCGATTCATTGTCAATATGTAGGACTGGTTGAGTAGGAAACAAAAGAAACAATCAGCTCATTAAACAACTGAGAGATCCAGATGGTTTCTTTTGAGCCCAGGTTGGCCGCAATTATCTCAGCCTCGCAGGTAGAGTCAGCTACCAACTCCTGGCTGCAACCACAAACTTGACGATTACTCCACTGGTTGAACGTAGAGTACCTGGGCAACCAGCAAAATCAGCGTCACTGTAACATTCAAGGTAAGGTGACTTGGTGTTACAGTGGTACACTCACCCAAGGTTAATTGTACCAGCAAGATACTGAATTACCCTCTTGAGTCGTATCACATCCTCCTCGGTTGGATTCTCCAAGTGACATGACATAACACTCATGCTGAACGCAATATCAAAACGAGTACCCCGGGCTACATAAAGCAGGGCATCAACGGCCGAACGATATGGGCAACTTGACACTTTCCCTGGCGTGTGACATACAAGCTTCTCCAGAGGAGTCTGTACAGGATTACATCCCTCCATATCGAAACGATCGATGATTTTCTTGATGTAAGCTGTCTGGCTGACTGTAATATCACGATCCTGCTGTGAAATCTCCAATCCAAGAACTATCAAAAAAAAAAATGAAAAAAAAAAAAAATTGAAATCCACTATTTCAAAACGTGAACGCAGCTGTCCAATAAACAAGTCCATCTCAAACTGACTAGTAGCAGCAACTAGGCCATCATCAACAAAGAGCACAACGATGATCTTGTCTGTCAGAGTAAGACGCATATACACACACAGGGATCCTTACGACTCTGTTGAAACCACAAGCCAGTCATAAAGGTATCAAACTTCTAGTTCCAGCACCTCGGAGCCTGTTTGAGGCCATACAAACTTCTTTTGAGGTGGCATACACGACCTGTGCCATCATCATATCCCTCGGACTGTCTCATAAAAATGTCCTCTGTGGTGACTTCACCTACATAGAATGCTGGAGCATCAAAGCATTTTATGCAAACCAACTGGTATACACATTTGCGTGATTGTCACTGCTATTTCTTGACCTTATTCGAGTTGGGTGTCTCGACATGTGTACTCCACGTTATCACCATGCACGTCTTGCCAGGCTAATACCTTTCATCCCACTCTCCTGCCTCCACCTTCCTCATCTTCTCTTATCATAAGAGCGTCAGTTAAGTACTGAGTGTCCTCCCCCATTATAAGTTGATTTATTTAATCATTTACTTTTACAATACCCATCAAAGTGCCTTGAATAAGTTTGGAGTCCCCTACCTCCAACGAGTTGACTTCTCACTTCAACAGTCAACTTTAAACTTGATTTTGGGAGGTTCTAGCCAATGTTTTGGAAATGACCCAAAAGAAGAACATAGAAGAGTTAATCCCACTCAACAACCTACATCCAAAATAATTAAGATGATCCAAAATGATCACTTCGACAGTCTATTATCAAACTGCCCGTTATTCAGCATCTTCCTAACTACGTTTTAACATGGTGGAACTCTATAGGGGTGTATCCATTTATCGTAATTACTCAACTGAAGGATAAAGATGTCGTAACGAGCGAATAGATATATAAGTAAACTAGGTGATTATATAATAACACTGAACTTCAGTTAAGATAAATACTTTATTACCTACTTAATAATAGTATTTGGTAAAAAAAATAACAAGCTTACCTGTGGATATTCCATGCAGAAATATTATTCAAAAACTTATCCACAAAAAAAAAAAAAAACATGGTAGCAAGTAAAATAATTAACGAAAATGAATATTATAATACATTGCAGCGAATGTTAATAAATAATCGCTATAAATAACATTTAGGCCACCATTTATAGGTAGAAGTGTAAGAAGTAAACATGTCCAACCAAGCTAACATGTTAGTTAAATTTTCATCCTGGCGCTTTAAAAAAGGGTTATGTATATCTTTTACTATTAATATAATTCCCAAGTAAGAAATAAAACTGAACAAAAGAAGTAAATCAGGAAACAAGTTGTGTAGGACAAAAGTAAAATAGAATGAACGAGAGCACGAAGAAACTCATTTTGATTAAAACTAAAGAAATGTATAGAATAAACCTCATATTTTCCTAGATAAATGTGAAAATAGACGAAAGTAGTGGCTCTTGGAGTCTCAAACTCGAAAAGTCAATATTCTACATAGTAGCCTAGATAGACTACAAGCTGTCTTAGGCTTTACACTCCCAAAAGCTTGTGGCTAAGCGGCAGGGGGGGGGGGGGCTGATTCACCATTTCGTGATATTCATTTAAATGAAAACGCGAAGATATTGGTAATCCAAGATGGGTAAAAAATGGTGGCACTAGATACAAAAGAGTGGCACCAAAAACATGCGCATTTTTGAAACAGTTCTGATGAATTTTGATTTACTTTGCCCGTTGAATTGAGTATGAGCTTCTAAGAGGACTATTCGTGACCTAATTAGCGCGTTCAGTAACCCAAAAGTCATCAGGTAATGGAGCCCAGGATGTCGAAACATCTTTTCAACCCACCCAAAAAACCACCAGAACACAGGGTGTTCCATTCTCTGACACAACAGCAGAATGGCGTACCCATGTGTTTCCATTTCTATGTGCAATTAGATATAATACCGGAGTTTCAATAAATTAGACATACACTTTTTTTGAACGAAATAGCTTTAGGCCAAACGTTCAATTTTGAACAAAATCAAACGTACAAGTAGGACCGTGCACTTTAAAACAAATAACAAATCTCTGAAAGACAAAATTAAAGTTTAAAACGACTTTTCAGAAAGCATTATGATAGTTCTGCTTCAAAAACGGAACTAACGAGACATACAGGACCCAACAAATTCTTCTTTACCACTATAGTACGCTCTCACTTCGTGCACTTCACCGATCTTACATTACAGGTTTATTCTTCGATTGCACCAAGAATTTTTCCTGGAGCAATGAAAACGTTGACTTGCATTTCAGCTCTCTGGGGTTGCTTCACTTCAACGGTTTGCATAGTGTTCACGTAACCATACTCCAAAGCAAAGCTGTAAAGTGAGAAAGCTGGAATTATTAAATAACTAATGCTCATGAAGGAACTGAAACAGTTTGATTGTTTAGTTTCTGTAGCTCATCATCTAAAGAAATATGAGTAAACAATGAACTGTCAAGAATAAAATATGCAGCACATTAAAACTGTAGGTATCTTGAATAGGGTATAAACCTCAAGCGAGAAGTCTGAGTTGATTTTATTACACAACGATGATAAATTCCAATGGTACTAACCTGAAAATCACATCAGTTCCAGGTTGGAGGCCATCGTCTGGAGTGATGATGAATTTGACGGCTGCCTTGTTTCCTTTGCGCCAAACCACAATTTTTGGGTCATCCTGAAAATTGTGAGTATCTCCAGTGTCATCATACTCTGCAGCATCGTCTCTTGGTGGAAGAACAACAGGGCAGATGGGTAGTTCAATTTTGCTATTGACGCCCTCAACGACAACTGGTTGAGGAACATCAATAGACTTTTTCGGAGGATCTCCGGAGACTACTTCTACAGATCCACCCTTGTTATTCTTAGCAGGAGGACTAAAAACAGATAAATTTTCAAAGTTAAACATAATAAAGTTAAACATAAACCTTAAAACACAAAGGCGCTATGTCCATCCATCTTCCACATTTTTAATTTTTTTAATTTCAGAAAAACTCAAATTCAACAACACTATTATTGACCTTCTTGAAAATGGGGTATTTCAGTCAATTTTTTTTATTTTATTTTTTTTTTTTTTTAAGGGTATGGCTCAGGAATAACGGTAATCGGGTCTGTTCGTCGAGAAAATGTTTTTAAAAAATCAGAGAAGCTAAGGAAAGTTGAAGATTTGAATGGTGTGACGTAGCTAGCCAATCGTGACGTAGCTAGCCAACTGTCTTTGAAAAAAGTATCCATGCACAGAAACCCTTGGGGGACCTCTTGGATACTACAAAACACCACTCAGACAGGCGCGCGGTGTAGTCCGTGGCGTAGTCCTTGCCTTGTGTGTGTGCATTTATAGCGGCCCGCCTTTTTCAAACGTGTGATCTCTTTAATTAATTTTTCTACCACTTGTTATAGTATCATTGGGCTAAAAGTTGGAGTATATTGGTTCTCAAGGGTGCTGAATCCAAATTTGAGGTCAAAAACCTTAATTTCCGACCCACCGAAATACCCCATTATAGCTTGAAAATTGCTTGAAGAAATTAAAGCGTTTAGAGTAATAAACAGGAATGAGGAATTTCACCATGTCGGAATTTCCTATTTTTGACCCCAAAATCGGATTCAGCACCTCTAAAAACCTCCTATGGCAAACTTTCAGCCCGAACTTCCTAATTTACGAATAAACAAAACAGTGTAGAAAATACGAATGTTTAAAAAAACCGGGAAAATGACGTCATGCTGGAATAGTTCATTTATGGCCGCTTGAAGTGCTGAGATTGAGAAATCCTTAGTCCCCAGATGCAAAATTTCATGAAACAGTAAAGTTCGAAATCGAAAAACTGAAGAAAAAAATAGAAAAAGCAAGATGGGGAAAATTAGGTTTCCCCTGTTTTTGTTTGATAACTTTTCTCTTAGAAAACACGATTTCGTCGTCCCAATGGGCAACACTGGGAGGAGATGGCGATCCGAACTGCCAATCAGCGAGCGTTCCCGCTGCACGTCTGTTTTCCCGGTTAGTTTTGAAATTAAAAATTTTGACTGTCTCCCAAAAATAACAGGAGACTTATTTTCCGAAATCGGCCTGATTTTCATCTATCCCACACCATTAACTATTCAGGAAAAATGCAAACAGAAATCGGTGAAATTCCTCATTGTGCACTGGTGAAGACTTCTTTTGCGTTTATCTTTAAACTCCGTTTTTGGACATAGCGCCTTTGTGCTTTAAGGTATTGATATGAGACATGGGCGTGGGTAGGAATTTGCTATTTTTACATCAAAATTTGATCTAGTAACTAACTAGACCTCTGATTCCTAATTTTCAGCACTGAACCCCGAGGAGTTTGCCAGAAACAAGTTTGTGAAAGAAAAAAAACGAGTGACATAATACATGATTATGGATTGTTGATTTAAAAATTTGTTGAAAGTTGAGTGGAAGAAGAAAGTACATCATGCCCCAAACACGAGCAAGTGCACGCAGTAATCGACGTACAACTCATTCTCGATCTTCATCTGCGACTTCAGACCCCATACATCCTCTCAGAGCACCAACGAGTTACAACTATGACAATCTTTTTGAAGCAACAGCCGACTCAAATAAGTCAACCTCGGAGTTCCCAACAAAATGAGGCCTCTCATGACAGACAACGCCCGAAATCGCAAAGAGATTACCATTAGCCACGACGTGACCTTCTAGTTAAGTTGGAAGAGGAGTAGTTCGGATTTTTTGGGATCCCAAAATTGTGGTAACCTCCTCCATGACCTTGGCTTCAAAATCCCGACCCTGGTTTTTGTGAATTTCCCATGGCACACCATTCCGGCTGAATATATACTGCTGTAGCCTCAGCCAATTTGGTGAAGTAGTCAACTGCAACTAGAACACAACGGTTTCTTCTCGTGGATACTGGAAAAGGACCAAGAATGTCCAAGCCCATTCGTTCAAAAGACTAGTTTGCAGGAGTGGTGCTGGGAATCGTCTACTTGGACCTTTGGTTTTTTGGCATTGCTCACAGGTTCTATACCAAACCAATATTTTACTAAACTTCGAGTTTTCACAAAACTTAGAATACCCGGTCCCGAACTTCCAAGTTTGATGGCATATTTTTACAAGGAGGAAAATGTTTCACAGTGATCGACATATAAAGTGGATATTCACAAATACCAGTAACAGAATATAGCCAACGATAGTGGGCGTCGGTGGTCTAGTGGACAGTGTACCCGACTGCGGTGATAGGATAAGAACCGTCTAGCGGGGATGCGAGTTCGAATCTGGTCGCCAGCAGAAAGTTTTCTGTCTATTAGACGATCGGCAATCTCTCGTTCCAACCCAGGGCGGTGGTGTTTGGGAAGCCATGAGCGAAATCATCAGAACAAATTCTGATCTCCCCTTAGGGAGACAGCTGATGACGTCCGCGACGCCAAGAATGGCAGTCGGACGAAAATTCAACCTGAAATGGTTGCTTACTTTACTTTACTTTACTATAGCCAACGATATCTCACATTCACGGGTCCATTCGGAAATTACTACACACACATGCATGTGTGTGCGTTTTGTGTTTTAACAATACTTTCAAACAATACGTTGTGTTTTAACAATAACGTTCAAACCATACAGCAAACGCCTGTTCCTTCTGACTCCACCAATTTCCACTGCAGTGGAAATTTGTGTGCACAAGGCAGCCCTAAACAAAGACCGCCTCCCCCTCACCACAGTCCAATCAAAAATCGTCATTTCTCCCAACATTCAACAAAAAATTGCAATTAGGAACAAATCCCTGAAATCGAGAGTAGGAATTCCCAGAAAAGTAAAAAAAAAATAAGTAAAGTAAATAACCATTTTAGGTTGGATTTTCGTCCGACTGCCATTCCTGGCGTGGCGGACGTCATCAGCTGTCTTCCAAAGGCTCATGGCTTCCCATTACCTCACCGCCCTGGGTTGGGACAAGGGGGGGCGATGAGAGCCCCAGGCGCTGAAAAACGCACGCTGCCGGCGATGAGCCTTGAACCCACGATCCCCACAGAAGTCGGTCCAAAGTCCACCACCAAACAACGACGCCCCAACGACTGTAGCCACACCACTGTCCCATTTCTCTTTTTCTATATAATTCGTTTCTAATTCTCATTTTCCCCCCAGCAAAGGCATGTGGCGGATAACCACCGGTAGGATTGATGTGCCCGCAGATATTGAAACATCCCATCGATTCGCCAAGGTCCCTCTGTCTGGAGAGAAGGGGAAGCAGAATCGAGAATTCCCTAATGACTTGACTTCCTTCCTATTTCCCATTCTGGTGAGTTCTCTATCAATTTACTATTTTTTCTTTCTCTCTCTTTTCCATTGAACATTATAATACTACTGCCCAGTAAAAATACGATAGATTTCCCAAACCTAATATTTTTGATAGTCAAGAATATATACTTGAACGAATCTCTAATTTTTCGAGTTGTTCCTGAACTCAACACTTCCATAATTAATTAGTTATTAATTACGTCAATTAATTGAGGGCTTATCCCATTCTAGACTGCTTGCGTATTTTCGAGTGTCGTCAGGGAGAATACACACAACATCCACCACTTAGAATAGGAAAAGCTATAAAACATCACCTGAACTGTAGAGAGGTAAGATGAAGAGTAGGATTGGTCAGTTTGAGGATAATCTCGCAGGACCGACCAGCCATCAGGGGTTCAAATGTCATCACTCGTATCTCGGGCATATGGTAGTAAGCTGCCAGTTGAATCTTGAACTTTATGGAGCCAGGGTTGTACTCAGGTTTGGAAACATTATGTTCACAGCTTCTGCATCTAAGAGATCTGAAAGGAAACAAATGAAATTAAAACAGGTACGAGGGACGTCCGGAAAAAAGGTGACAATTGCCGTAGGGGGTGATGGGAATTTTTTTTTTGGGAATTTTTTTTCCTGCGTGTAGGGGAACTCCTAACGGTCACAATGAGCGCTCGCCCGTCTCAGTTCGTTCACAAATGTCGTCGCAGGAGCCCGTCGCGTCAATTTCTGCAGGTGTCGTTCGCTCCACCTACCGCAGGTGCGAGATTCGGGCAGTGATCAAGTTCCTCACTTTGAGCCGAAATTTTTGCGTTCCTGGACTCTATAGTGACTGGGGACGAGACTTGGGTATGCCACTATACCCCTGAGTCCAAACGACAGTCCCTACAGTGGCGCCATACCCACTCCCCCAGTGCCAAAAAATTCAAGGTGCAATTTTCGGAACGCAAAATCATGGCATCTGTGTTCTGGGACAGGAAGGGAGTGTTATTGGTTGATTTCATGGTCAGAGGGACCCCCATCAACGCCAATGCCTATTGTGAAACCTCAACAAAATTGAAAAAAAAAAATTAAGGACAAAAGGAGGGGAATGCTGACTCGAGGCGTGAGCCTCCTTCATGACAATGCCAGGCCCCACACCGCGCGTGTGAACCAGGAACTCCTTGTGAGATTTGGATGGGATGTCATTAACCACCCACCATATTCCCCTGACCTGGCGCCCTCGGATTTTCATCTGTTCACAAAACTGAAGGAGTCCCTGGGTGGAAAACGGTTTTCCAGCGACGAGGAGGTCAAGGAGACTGTGGAGAAGTGGCTGTTGGAGGTGGAGCGGAGTGTCTATGACGAAGACATAAAAAAGCTCGTGCCTAGGATGCAGAAGTGGGTAGAACTTGCCGGGGACTATGTTGAAAAATAAAGGATTAAATTTTGAACATATCCTGAAAATTTCATTAAAATATATGCATTTTTCTCATTTTAACAGCATTTGTCCCCTTTTTTTCCGGACGTCCCTCGTATGTATCACTTTATGCACTGATTTTTTTCTTGGGTAACAAGGAGTTGTGTAAAGAAAACGGAGTTGATGGAAACTCTCGGTACACTTTTACGAGACTGCGGATTAACGAAATAAACAGACTTCGACATTATGATCAGCACTAGTTTGACATGAGGCTGAAATCTATTCAACCTTGGAACTCATTATTGTTGAGGGGAGAGGCGACGTTGTCATTATATTAGATTTCCTCATTGAAATGGGTTTCCACATTTTATAATATTGTCGCAAGTGATTAGATGGTGATCTTGAACATGTAAAATCTACTACCATAATAAATAAGTCTTGATAATATGGATCGACTTTGGAGAGAAGCACCCTCAACAATTTTAAAATGAGTATCTACTACTCGTGGTTTTCTACATGAATGTTCTACAAATTATAATTCTACAATCAAAATTTAGATATTATCTTTGTTCTATCAAATGATGGTCCCAGTTTTCAGAGCGTATCTCAGTGAGACTAGTTTTATATCAGGAAGATAATTGAGGACTTTCAAACGGGCTTATATCCACTTGGAATGTTTTGTGGGAAATTGAGAATAACTAATTTAATAGCGAAAGAAGTCTAGGTTCCCAAATTTTCCAAATTGTTTGTTCATAGAACTTTTGATTGTAAGAACAAATTTCGAAATTTTGGCATGCGTTTTGAGGGAGACACGGCCATTTCTTATTTGGATATAAACCCATTTGATGAAAAACGATGGATATGAGCCACTTTGAAAAAAAAGCGAGTTTTTGGTTGTGTGAAGATAAGTCTCATTTTCATTTTCTTTTATTTGTTTACCCGTTATTTTCAATAGGTAATAAACATTCGGAATCGAGCAAGAAAGAATGTTTTAACTCTCCTCAAAATTTGATGGTTTACGTTTCAAGGTATGAAAACCCCGAAAACCGAATTAAAAACAAAAATTAAAAAAGTGTTAATTGAAAACAATGGGATGGATATAAGCAATTTTTTTGTTTTGGCAAACCCGATTTTTAGCAAGTTTTTAAAGGGAGATACAAACCGTTCTGGAATGAATTCAACTCGTAAGGTGATGGGCCTTATCCCAAAGATTCAGAATCCGTGAAAGAAACAAAAAGTGTAAAAAACGGATATAAGCCCGTTTGAAAGAAAACTCTTCGATTCTAATTCTATGAAATATGTTTAAAAATGTAAAGCATGGTAACGATAATTTACCTCTTGATATAAAAATGACGATGTTGTGGGTGTAGACCTGAAGTGGAAACCGCTTGCAACATTGGGTTAGCATGCCTCTGAGAAATGGTGGTGATCTTGGTTAGGTCTGGGGGCTCAGTAAAGAACGTATCCGACAGAGGTTCAACTGTTTCTGAAGCTACGCATGGAGTGATAGCAGGAAGATTGGCAGGGTTGATGTCTTTTCCAGCTAGAGGCAGTGAAGGGAGTCCGGCTCTGTAAGTAAAATAAGCACAAGTAATTAGGAGCAAAGTAAAAATAAATATGGCACTGCTAAGTAAATAATTTTGAAGTCTGTCCTATAGGAGACCATGAAAATAATTGGTCACATCACAAACGTGATCGGCATTCTTGTGAAGACCAGAATTTTATCCTATCATAGCTCAAGTATTCCAATTGGCTTCCACCCTACGTTGAAACTACAGGAAGCATTGTCTCAATCAGTAGACACTCAAGTCGAACAATACACGACACCCCTAGAGATTGCCCATAAATCACACTACCGGGAAACATAACGTAAGTAAGCTATTACAATGCATTTCGTCAACTACTTGAATGCACACAACCATCATTTTCGTAACTTTAATTTTTTGACATCATCATACCAATCACATCGATGAAGAAAATGGAGGTCCTGAATTTCGGGCACCATAAAATTAATCAGTGCCAAAAAAGAAGCCGTGCAATTTACCTCTTCCTGGCTATCATATTGGTCAGCCCGAATTTTTCTGTATAGCTCGTGTAACCACGACGAAGAACAAATGGTTTCTTTTCTTTTTCACTTCTCTCGCGCATGGCAACGATTTTGTAGTGATCTAAGAAAGATGTCAGCAGCTCCTGATGGGGATTCTCTTTTACCTGGAAAATAGAACGAGAGTTTCAACAAATTAAAACGTTCACGTGAGAGTACACACACTGATCAAAGTATCGAAACATATAATTTTAAAAAACAAACAACAATACGTTTTCAAAATACATAATCGAAATTAGATGAAAATTAATTAAATTGAGAGAACGCGTATTGTAAGGTTCGTAGACACACAATCAAAAGACAGAACCAACTAAAGCTCCGAGTCAACCAATCTCCCGAGCACTCCTGCCATTAGCCGACCATACAGACGGATAGAGGAGGTTCTAAACACTATCTTCTATGGAATGGGACACGTTTGTGACCATTGATAGGATGAATAGGGTCTTCAAAAAAAATTGCATATTTGGAAAAGGGTGAGAGTGAGAACATGTAAATGCTGCTCCAAAGCTAAAGCAACCTAAAGGTACAACAGTACCTAGTTAACAATTCAGTGTCAGACATTTGAATATAATAGGTATATAAATCTCTAGTTGAAAATGACATGCTTAATTAATTTTTGCTCATATCAATTGATTACTTTGAACAAAGTCGCAATTTTTTAGTACAAGTGATACGGAAAACGTCTGCCAAGTTGGGTGGGCAGTATAGCTTCCTCACTCATTGTAACATGGACGTTCAATTTTTCAACGTACAATTTTTCAAACGTTTTTATACGTTTTCAACGTAGAATTTTATTTAGCGGTCCACCGTCTAGGACCTAACCCACACAATCCCTGAAACTTTCATCGAAATTGGTTGAATAGTTGCAGAGTTTTGGTTGTAACAATAAATTTAAAGTTCGCGCATGCGCAGCGGCTATTGCTTGACCAATTTGATTGAAACTTATAGGGTGTCTCTTAGAAGTTAGTCCCTAACTAACCTCCAAATTTGAGCAAAATCGGTTCATTAGAAACCGAGAAACCGAGGTTCCAGGAAATTCACGTTTGCGCATGCGCACTCGCTCCTATTGGTCCGAAGGTGCTGAAATTGATAGGGGACCGTCTAGGACCTAACCCGCACAATCCCTGAAAATTTCATCAAAATCGGACCACAGGTTAGTATAGTTTTGCCCGGGACAAGGATTGACCACAGACAGACCGACAGACAGACACGGAACCAAAATTGTTCGGGAAGCTCTAAAACGCAAAAATCAAGTGGAAATTTTGATTTTGGAGGACATTTTTTTTTTCACTTCTTTCACGAATACAAAGCTTCCCTACCTTCGGTAGTGAGGACGCAAAACAAGCAAAATTGGCATTATTGCATATCCCATGCGATATGGGAAGCCTCTATGTCACGATTAATACTACGTACATTGGTGATAGATTCCTGTGAAATTATACAACCATTTAGTGGTTTTAGGCTAACCGTATTTTAGAATGATTTTCAACTAGTGGTATTATAAACATGTTTGAAGTTTAAATGATTAGGAAGATAGAAACAATTAAACATTTAGTAGTCAGGTAATTTGGAGCCCTAAAGATGGATTCACATGGGACGAAAAGGACGGAACGATGGAAAGAAATAAGGGTGATTCTCACAGAAAGCTCAAGCCTAGTGTATCTCGAGGTTTTCTCCATACAAACTAGTCCTATGGTTGCTTTTTTCTTTCCCCTTGTGTTCATCTCACCACTCCCTGCGCTTCTCGCTGAAAAAACTATTTATTTTTGAGGTATGGATGCATTTTTTTGGGTCTTGAAAGACTCAATTCTCATTACCACCGCCTGTAACTATTTTGTTTTACTGTTGAAAGTTCTCTCCCAAGCCTTGGGAAATGTCCTTATGTTGAAAAGATTCAGTGAAATTGGAAGCCTACCAACAAATCTCCACAGAAACAGCTTTTTTCTATTTTTAAGTTTACTTGGGGGTTCAACAAGTGATAATGAACTGTGTATCTGAAAAAAATCTCATTACCGCACAAGAATCAAGATTTCCCCTCCCATTGCGACCAACAGGGCATTTTGGCAAACTTTCGACGTTAATCGTAGTGGCAATACTGCAGAGCGCCAGGGAACTCGCCTCCGCCATTTAGGGGGGCCCCGCCAAGCAGGAGCGGTTGTTTAAGGTCACGTGTCAGGTGCGTACGTTTATTGTTATCATTACCACAGTTCAATGATTCTCTTTCAATGTTGTGACTAATTTTTTTAGATCCCATTTTTTTGTAGCCCACTAATGAGGAATTTCACCGATTTCTGTTTGCATTTTTCCTGAATAGTTAATGGTGTGGGATTGATGAAAATCGGGCTGATTTCGGAAAATAAGTCTCCTGTTATTTTTGGGAGACAGTCAAAATTTTTAATTTCAAAACTAACCGGGAAAACAGACGTCCAGCGGGAACGCTCGCTGATTGGGCTGTTCGGATCGCCGTCTCCTCCCAGTGTTGCCCATTGGAACGACAAAATCGTGTTTTCTAAGAGAAAAGTTATCAAACAAAACAGAGGAAACCTAATTTTCCCCATCTCGCTTTTTCTATTTTTTTCTTCAGTTTTTCGATTTTAAACTTTACTGTTTCATGAAATTTTGGATCTGGGGACTATGGATTTCTCGATCTCAGCGCTTCAAGCGGCCATAAATGAACTATTCCAGCATGACGTCATTTTCCCGGTTTTTTTAAACATTCGTATTTTCTACACTGTTTTGTTTATTCGTAAATTAGGAAGTTCGGGCTGAAAGTTTGCCTAAGGGGGTTTTTAGAGGTGCTGAATCCGATTTTGGGGTCAAAAATAGGAAATTCCGACATGGTGAAATTCCTCATTGCCTTCTCAAACGGCGTAGAATGAGGAATATGGTATGTACAGAACTATAATGGCAAGCTCTCAAATTTGGAATTCTCATTACCACACATCAAACCATCTCATTACCACTAACTTAATAAAGTTCGGTGGTAATAATAATAGGCGTGTGGTAACGAGAAAATGTTGTTAGTTGAGTATTTCAAAGATGAAGTATAAATATTATTTTCTACGTTAGGTATCAATTAACAATTTTTAAAAATAAAACGATTTTAGGTTTTCGAATTCTGATATTATTATCTCCATATTGCACTAAGCTCTTAGAATGAAAAAATTCTTATCGTTCCCTTAGGTAACCCTCACAGATGACTCGCCCTACATTTTACGCAGCTGAAAAGTTGTGCGAACAAAAAAGGGAGGCTGATCGACGAGAAGAGAGTATGGTCGAGAGTTTCTTAAAAAATATTTGCCTACTTACTATCCAGTTAATGAAACAAATCTGTGATGTAATTAAGTTAATTATGTGACGAATATTAACAAAATTGTCAAGTTAAATAATGTAAAGAGTTGAAGATTGATATGTATTATGTTGTAGACTGATAAGAGTTTTTTGAATGTCATTTAACTGAGTGTTTTATTTTTTTTACAGTTCTTTACCTACTTGGAATACATTGATACTACTGTGATTTTCAGAGTTTATTTATTCCCTCCCTATCAATCCATAGAAAAGAGAAATGGAGATTTTTCAATATAATCATCTTATCCAACCAAATGGACAAGCTAATTGCTCGAAAGGTACAAACAGAATTGTGAAACTAATACGATATTCTCAATACCAACGACTTAAAAAAAAATCAAGTTCTCATTACCGCCGCACTATAAATTTTCAAAATTGCAATTTGAGACTAAAAACTGTGAATTGAGTTCTGTCTTGCATTACCAATTCGTCTTTATGTTCCCAGGAAACTTCATGAATTTTTTTGAATTTTTTGGTAAAGGTTCACTTACTCAAAGTTTGAGCATGGAAGATTGAGCTTTTTCTGAGAATTACCCATAACGCAATCTGATTAGCCGATTTTCTCCAGTGGTGGCCCCAGTCGATCGATTGTGGCTCCAGTGATGGTTTTTTCTTTGGTGGCCGCCATCTTGACGGAACGACAGAAACTCTGTTGGTGGAAGAAATTTTGAGAAAGAAAACCACTAGTGGAGGTTGCACTAGGGGTGGCCGACAGTCGATAGTAGCCAAAAATCTACTATTGATTGTTGGAAAAAACAATCGACTGTTGCAATAAACTATCAGCCACCCTGAGGTTCCACACTCGCGCTCATGTTTTGTTTGTTTATTTTCTCACGCTGTCCTTTTTTGTAAATTTTTTTTATTTATGAATTTCAACAGAGGTTATAGATCAGTGAGAGGTTATAATTTCAGAGGCTTCCAGGAGGAAGGTTATCATTCCATCCTTTCCTTCCATTCCACGTCTGTGAACTTCCGCAGACTCCGCCTACCCCCTCCACTGGTTTTCTCGTTTTTCCGTCCTTCCGACCCATGTGAATCCAGCTTAAGTGGACCTGAGTGCCGTTCGCGCAGACATAATCCTACAAACCGTAGTGGCTAATACGAGGGAATTCCCCAAGGATTTTTCGTAAATCAAAAAAGTATTTTTTAAAAAATGTTACATACTTCAACTCACAGACTTGTCGGCTATTTTTCTACGTAATCCCATTCAACTTCCAAGTACTTCGGGTATTTTGAATATCATTTCACTAGGAGCTCTTGTGTTTGATCATCGTGAAACAGGGACACAAAAGTTACAGTGAGATGATTTGATCATATTATATTCTTCTGATCTGGCAGCCTCAGATTTTCACCTCTTCCTCGAATGAAAATGCATGTGGAGAAGTTTCTATGCAGATGATGAACTGAAATGTGCTATGAACGAGTGGTTGGCTGGAATGGCGGAAAGCAGGTATGAAACGGGAATAAAAAAATTTATTCAAGATACCAGAAGTGCTTGGAAGTTGAAGGGGACTACGTAGAAAAATAGCTGACATGTGTTTAAGTTAATATAGTGCATACTTATGTGAAATTTATTTAAAATACATTTTTAAAAAACCGTGATATTATTTGTTGGGAATACTCTCGTATTTATGCTGATTTATCGCAAGCTTGCCAAGGACCCAGCACTACATCTAGGACCCAGCATCTTCTATGAAGACGACATCAACGGATGAGGTTACCTATTCTTATCCCTCAGTTTTGAATACTCCCCAGTAGGAGATGTGAGCGAACATAGATGCTTGAATTAATAAAACAAGGTAGATGAACTCTCTTACCGGCCAGTTACCTGTGGCAGCCACCTGATCAGGTATTCCAACATCACGGGTTGTCCAGCGGCAAAAGAAACAGGCTAGATAGTAGTGCTTGGACGAAGTCTTAGGTTGACTATCGTCGAGACTCCTCGTCGTAGCTCTCACTGATAGAGTATGGAAACAATTGGGGCAATCGAAACAGGTGAAACACCGATTCTTTTTCATTTTAGCCTCCGCGGAAGGTAAATGCTCCATGCAGTTAGAACAGTAATGCGAATCAACCTCATGACAGACGCAATACCCGCAACGAAGTTTCAGACAATGACGGCAGAAATATAATTTAGAAATAGGCATCAGCGACCCACAGGTGCACTCGTACCGAACATACTCCTTTTGAATGAGGTAAGACATCACACCGCTCGTTTCGAGGATAAATCACCAACACTTTTTGTATGAAGAGAATAAATTACAAGCTCAGATTCAGCATCAACTTGGTTCTACATGCATCACCAATCAACCTTTCACTTCACTTTTTCATTCAAAACACGATAATGCTCGCCGAACTGGAGTGATAAGAGATACAAGTGATGTTATCATTGATGCATGGATGTTTTGTAAAACATCCATGATCGTAGTTGTCTTGGCGGTCTTGTGCCATGGATCTTGGCTTTTATGAATCATGTATCTCTTCGGCAGTGGTGGTCTGGAACGTGATACCCAGGAGGCCAGGAGTGATACTACAGTCGTGAATGGCTGATTTGGGTACTTACCTACTGTAGGTAGATAAGTAGGCACAACTAGATAGATTTCTGCGTCGAATACAAAATGAGCCTGAGCAGAGTAGGTACCTACACAAGATTTTGTCACACACACAGACATACACCTACAGTTTTTTTCACGCGCAGATTTGGATTCAGAATGGTCTAAAACGGATTAGTGTGTGGTTATTGCTTCCGAGTCTACCAAGATAGTGGAAGCTTTGTTTTCACTTTTCAAGGTTGAAAAAAAAGTCTGCCAAGTGGGTGTGGCACATAGCTTCCTCGTATCCATAACCCGATTATATAGATGATCCGATGCATAGTAGTTAATCTCAAAACACCGATCTCTAAGTACCTTTCACTACCCTCATAGGGGACCATCTGCACGCTAATCTGGACAATCCTAGAAAATTTAATCAAATTCGGATGAAAAATGTAAATGTTATGGATGTTACAAGGATTTTAAGTATGCGCATGCGCAGAGGCTTCTGTAAATTTTGAGGCCTAGATTTTCATTGGGGACCATCCACAACCTAATCCGCGTAATCCCTGAAAATATCATCACAATCGGGTAGAAAATGTGGAAGTTATGGCTGTTTTTTTTTTTTTTTTTTAATTAATAAACTCCCCTCAAAGACAAAACGTCTTTTTTGACGGAGAGGGCACGCCATAAATGAAAAATAAATAAATAAATCAAATATAATGGGGAGGACGCCCAGGACTCACCCGACGCCGGCCCTAGGGATGAGGGAAGATGAGGAAGGTGGGGGTGGGAGAGATGGATGAAGGGAAGTGCCTCTGTAAAACGACCACCAGTTCAAATACGAGCCGAGCAGGACACGGGTGGTGATACCACGGAGTACGCCTACTGAGATGCCCAACTCGCGCAACTCCGTGGCACTTTTCTCGCACCACACACCGCGCCATGACTAGGTTGCAGCCATCACCCTGATGTTGGGTGCCACTCCTTTTAGCTCCGACACCGCTTGCCGTAAATCATCTCTATCATACTTTCTTATCTTAGCCCGCCAAGTCCGCTCCATGTCCAAGCTGCCATTGACAACTTGGACATCCAGGATAATGCAAGACTGGTCGGGCTTGACGGCAACGATGTCGGGCTTCTTACCCTAGTCACTTGGCATGTGATACAGTCTCTCCCTCTCAACATCCCAGCCGCTAGATGACAAAGCACCTGCTATCTGCTTGGCGACCGCATCATGACGTAGAATGCAGCCCCCATGAGTCCGAGGACACTGCTGCACTACATGATAAAGATGTTCATTTCCACTCCGACAGGCACGGCAAAGGGGTAAGGTTGTCCCGCGACTACCTCTCGAACACCGTACCGCAGTTGGCAGAGTTGCCATGCAGACGGCGTGAAAGTGTCGGTAGTCACGGGCCCCAATGCCCTCCGAAGCCCAATCTACCCATTGGGATGAGACAAGGCTTTCGGAGCACTGTCGGAGTTCTTTACCATCTACTGACTCATGCAGGGCAGCAGCAAACTCAGCAGACGAGCTGGGTTTTGGAGCAGATGGTGTTGCTCGGTCGCACCATGCTAACTGCTGCCTGACAAAATCAAGATCAGCAGCCGCACGGGCGACCTCCCAGCTCGACCCTTGAAGGGCTAGCAGGCGCTGGCGGCGCAGGGAAGGGATACATGCCGAGAGAGACACAATGCCAAGCCCACCGGATTTGACCGGTGCATGAAAATAGGCACTTGGGACACCAGGTGGGAACCTCAGCCAAGAGCGCACAGCAGAGCGGATTTCTCGATCTAGTTCTTGCAGCCTCCCCGCCGTTAGCCTGCCAAAGACTAAACCATAGGTCAGCTTTGGCAGTAAGTACGTGCGGAGGAGGCGCAGCTTCTGCTGTGGCTTCAATGGAGCCTTGGTAACGCGAGCTAGCGCTCTACCAAGGTCCACACGGCTGGTTGTAATGGTGGCCACCCCCATGAAGTCGACTCCAAGGTACCGCCAAACCTCCAGCACGGATCGAGATGGAATGGGGGATTGTCCTATGACAAACCCCCCATCCACAACTTTCACCTTATGCTGGCGACCCGACGGGACCAAGGAGACCGACCCACACTTATCGGGGTTAACCACGAGTCCACACCTGGCTAGCTGCTTAGCAAATGCATTGAGGGCGATCTGCAAGCCCTCACGGGTTTCTGCGAGTAGGATAACATCATCGGCAAAAGCCAATGCTCCTACTCGCACCCCAGGGGCGAGATCAAACCCTACTTCAGTGGGCAGCTTACCCAAGGCCGTATCCACGACCAGGTTGAAGAGGAGTGGCGATAGGGGATCCCCCTGGCGTACCCCACGCCCGATCCGTATATCCCTTGATACCTCGCCCCCTGCCTCGAGGACCGTCACGCCTTCATGGTACAGACAGGCCACATACTCAATTAATCGAGATGGGGCCCCGACACCACGAAGGCAATCGGTCAGGGCAAGGTGACTGACTGTGTCAAAGGCCTTAGCGACGTCCAGAGCGGCGAGATGGAGTTGCCGGCGTTTAATACAGGCCAGCGAGATGACAGTTTGGAGAACTGTAAGGTTCTCCGCTGTGCCATCCGCTGGCCGAAACGCTCTCTGGACGTCACCAATGACACCAGCCACCTGGAGGCGAGATGCCAGTACTTTTTGGAAGTGGCGGAAGACTACCGAGGACACTGAGATCGGTCGATAGCCTCCAGGCCCACTTCCCCCTTTCTTGGGAATAAACACGGTTCGGGTACGGGTTAACGCTTTCGGGGGTCTTCCTGCAAGCATGAGCAGGTTGAGGATGAGCAGCTTAATCGTATTTGGTGCTTTATTCCAGCGACGGGCAGAAACACCATCCGGTCCAGCGGATGTGGAGTTCTTGACACGGCACTTGTGTGCCTCGTCAAGTAGCACCGGCGAACACAAGATGCTGCGTAAGGAATCCCTGGTGGAGACTGGGGGAACCACTCGCTCTCCAGGGTTGTGGCTGGGAGCACTCAAAAGTGGCTCCCAGAAATCCACAAACTCCTGAGGAGGGGGCTGAACTTGATCTTCCCCAGGCTCCTCCAGTACCTCCGCAGCTACACGTGCCGGATGCTTCCTCCACAAACTCTGAACCCGGTGGTACTCCCGCCGTCTTGCTTGCTTCGCTGCTCTGCGACCTCCACGCAACACCACTCTGGGAGGAGGTCTCCCCTGGTGCCGCGTCACGGTCGCATCCCCAACCCGCGGGAAGATTCTCCCTAGATAGGCTGCAACCTCGTCCTCCAGGTTGTCCAGCCCTTCAGCAGCCCGCCTCGCCAGATCCTGCAGGTAGGTGCTTTCATAGCCTTCAATACGACCTACCTGCCCCCCGAGCCTCAAGACTTCGGTCTTCAAATCGGCAAGAAGACCGGAGGTCCCGGGGGAGGGATACTGAATGGCAGACTGCTGGTCCACGCCAGCAATAGGAGATGCGGGAGAAGCCCCACCGCTATTTGCCAGGATAGCTTCCTGGACAAGCTGCTTATAGTGGGGCTTCAGGCGGAGGTTCTTGATGGCAATGACTGTGCGCGTGGGAAAACGTTCGCTTAAATAAACATTTATATTACGTACCCCATTGCGCACAGCCACCACCTCATCTGCCGCCATCCTACGCAAATCCTCGGAAGCATACCTTGGCTGCACTCGTTCAACATTAATTCCATCATTTGCAGCAACAGGATGCTTCCGTCTGACGTGGACACCAAGGCCAGACCTGGAGGTGAATGCCCGCTCACAATGGGCACACTGGTGGTCTAAAGAGGCTGTGGAAGAGGAAGAGGGTAGGGATGATGAGGAAGAGGAGGAGGGTGAGGATGCCTGGGGCGCCTCTGAGCGCCTCCCCTAATACCCCGCGAGCCAATGGGCTGGCGGGGGTTATGAGGCTGGTGTTGTTGGTTTTCCATAACTGGGGAAGCGCGGGATTTTCAGGGTCAGGGAACCCGTTGACAGGGGTCCCCTCCCTAATCGCCAGAGGGTCATTCAGCCACCCCTGGAACTTCAAGAGGGGTCCATCAGGGAAACCTACTAGGACCACCTCTATTTATCCCAGGGGGCCCGGGTTGTGCGACGGGGACGCATGACCTTGACTTGGGTAGGGATAAGAAGGGCTCCGAAGAGATAAAAACACCCTCTATTACCCTACCCCAACAACCCAGGAAATTCACGTTTGCGCATGCGCAGCGGCTACTATCAGTTCGAAGGTGATGATTTTCTTGGGGACCATCTACAATCTGATCCGCATAATCCCTGAGAATTTCATTAAAATCGGACAATAACTTCGTATAGTTATGCGTGTTACAAGGAATTCATGACAGACAGACAGACACGGAAACAAAATTGTTCAGAAAGGTCTAAAACGCAAAACGCAAGTGAAAATTTTGATTTTGGAGAACTTTTTTTTTCGTCCTTGAAAAGTGAAAACAAAGCTTCCGCTACCTTGGTAGACTCGGATGCAAAATGTTCTCCAAAAATCCAAATTTTCACTTGCGTTTTAAACCTTCTTGAACAATTATGTTGGTTTGGTGTCTGTCATGAAATCCTTGTAACAGCCATAGCATCTACATTTTCCATCAGATTTCGTGAAATTTTCAGTTATTATGCGGATTGTGGTGTAGATGGTCCTGTATGGAAACCATTGCCTCCGTATTGATAGTAGGCAGACTGAGCATGCGCAAAAGTGAATTTCCTTTTAACAGCCATAACTTCTAAATTTTTCATCCCAATTTGATGAATTTCTCAGTCATTGTTCAGATTGGCACATGGATGATCCCCCATGAAACTCATCACCTCAGGACTGATAATCGCCACTGCGCATGCACAAACCTTAATCGTTGTAACAGCCATAACGTCCTTCTATTCGATGAAGTTTTTAGAGATTGTACAGATTGGGATCGTAACCCTTTTTGGGGGAGCTGGAAAGTCTAATAAAGACACTTTTGTTAAAACTATTAGGCGGATATTGACTTACCTTAGCTGTCTGGTAATCCCTGTGAGAGTAGAGCTGCCTCCACCTACAATGATGTAGGGACTAGTTCGGAGACAGATTGAAGTTGATTTGAATAACAGTGAAGTGATGAGAATCAAGTGAAGTTCTTTAAGTTGTTGAACAAAATAAATACATTTACTGTAAGCAAACTAGAATTGACTTTACTAGTGAAGTTGTACCTGAGTCAGTGAGAGTTAACCCATTCAACCCCGATGACATCATATGATGTCAGGGCGGAATTTCGGTCGGCCCGGTGACAGCATATGATGCCATGGCTCACAGGTTACCTCTTTCTCTTCAAAAATGTTGGCTGAGGCCTGGGAGGGTTGTATAACCTTGGCCTGGCAGTTTTCCCGTTAGTACCCTTTGCTCGACCTAGATAACACGATGGATTGTGGAAATCAGCTGTTTTGCGCCTTTACCAGCCTCCTGTTGCATGGCCCCTCCAGTTCTCGCATTCCGCAGCATGGACCGTGGGGTGGGAGAGCGTATCAGGCTCGGGGTTGAATGGGTTAAGCCAGAGAAAGATGGAAGTACTTCCGTATGGGTGTTATGTTGTCAAATCCGGTAAGTAAAGAATTCCAAAGGTTCATTATTGAAAATAATAAACCAAAAGAACCACGAAAATCGGTTGAGAACTAAGGCCTGTGCAGACGACACAAGATCATGCCCAAAAACATACGTTTTTTGAGTTTCAACCCCCTCTTTCCACCCCTTAAAGGCAAAATTCGAAATTCCGGCGACGTAGTGCATAACTAGATAGTTTTCCGCGTCGAAAAAAAACGCTGCAAATTATTACACAATGGTTTATTATTTTTCTATATAGATCACTCATCTTCAAAGCCACCAACCATCCAACATGAAGAAAAACATCGATCGCATTTCGGTCAGCTTTAATTTGAACGGAGATTAGGCCTCTTTTGTGATTCACACTCGTGTTTCTGATTCATCGTACGTAAAACCCTTAAATTCTCGTAGAAGGCGAACGGTTTGTCCTACAGGGCTCCAAGTGGTCTCTAAAAATTCTATAGACTCTTAAATTGAAGGAAAAACAATAACTTTATATCAAATTTTTTTGAGTTAGGGCGTTTTAAAAATTTCAAAATTCATTTTTGAACCCTTAGAAGCGACGTACATCTGTTGAATCATCAAAAATTAACTTCCCGCGACTGGGGATCGATCTCCTATCGTCTCGATTCTAAATCGGAGCTCCTACCACTTGAGCCAAGGAAGTGGATGGACAGAAATGCGAAGAGGTCGCTGATCACAACATCTCCCCCCCCCCCCATTAGGAAATCTGAGGTACTCCGTTACCTACGTCAGGGAGGTGAGGGGCAGCTTTGGCCGGCGTTTTCCAACCCAGTGAGAACGCGCTATTTTTGACTGGCTTCGGAGTTTTTGTTATTCTTCCTTATTGACGGGGCGGGGGATCTGCTGACCTCAACGTTTGTCCGAATAGGCGGTGGCTCGACTCGTGTCTCGAGAGGGAGTTGTTTTGATGACCCAATCTTTTAAATGAATTAATGTTTCTCTGAGAAATGCTGAGGAGACGTTTCGTGTCCTACTGACTGCGCCACAATGTTGAATCATCAAAAATTAACTTCCCTCGACCGGGGATCGATCTCCTATCGTCCAACTAAACTATATTTACACTTCTGAGTCGGAGCTCGTTACCACTGAGCTAAGGAAGCGAATGGACAGAAATGCGAAGAGGTCGCTGATCACAACACATCAACCAAAATCTTCGGGGCTCAATTAGACCCGAAATGGAGCCCACACATCAAATTTCATCAAAATCGGTCAATGCTAAGTGGCAAAACTGTATGGCGGACGGACTGCCAAATTTTTATTCGATTTTTGGATTCTACGTACCTACCTTGAAACGTAAACCATCAAATTTTGAGGGGGTGTTAAAAAAATTTTTTCTTGGTCGATTCCAAAGGTCTATTATTGGAAATAATAAACCAAAAGAACCAGAAAAATCGGTTGAGAACTAAGGCCTGTGCAGATGACACAAGATTTTGTCACACACACACATCTATGGTTTTTTTTTTCGCGGATTTGGATTTAGAATGGTCTAAAACGGATTACTGTGTGGTTATTGCTTCCGAGTCTACCAAGGTAGCGGAAGTTTTGTTTTCGCTTTTCAAGGATGAAAAAAAAGGTTCTCCAAAATCAAAATTTTCACTTGCGTTTTGCGTTTTAGACCTTTCTGAACAATTTTGGTTCCGTGTCTGTGTGTCTGTCTGTCTGTCTGTCTGTCCGTCTATCATGAATTCCTTGTAACGCGCATAACTATACGAAGTTATTGTCCAATTTCAATGAATTTTTTAGGGATTGTGCGAGTTGGTGTGTAGACGGTCCCCTATGAATATCATCATCCCCGGACTGATAGAAGCGACTGCGCATGCGCAAACGTGAATTCCTTGTAACGGCCATAACCTCTACATTTTCCATCCGATTTCAATGCAATTTTCAGGGATGTTACAGATTAGTATTTAGATGGTCCCCTATGAAAATCACCTCCTTCGGACTGATAGTAGCCGATGCGCGTGCGCGAACGTGAATTCCTTGCAACAGCCATAACTTCCACATTTTCTACCCGATTTCGATAACATTTTCAGGGATTACGCGGATTAGGTTGCAGATGGTCCCCTATGAAAATCAAGGCCTTAAAATCCACAGTAGCCTCTGCGCATGCGCAAACGTAAAATCCTTGTGACAGCCGTGCATTTGTCGGCCTCCCGTGTGACGTGAGAATTTCAAATCCTATACAACAATCCTATACAACCTATCACCAGGCCCTAATAGCTCAGACGTAGCGCTATCCAATCACTACTCACATACATTTTTCATCCAAATTTAATGAAATTTTCTAGGATTGTCCAGATTAGCGTGTAGATGGTCCCTTATGAGGGTAGTGAAAAGTACTTAGAGATTGGTGTTTTGAGATTAGCTACTATGCATCTGGTCATCTATATAATCGGGTTATGAAAACGAGGAAGCTGTGTGCCACACCCACTTGGCAGACGTTTTTACCTGTAGGCCTAAAAGATGCGCGGAAATCTCACCTTTCCAACGGTCTAAGTAGTCATTTTCATTTTGGTTTATTTTTTCAATAATGAACTTTCGGAATCGACCAAGAAAAAAAAAAAAAAAAATTTAACACCCCCTCAATATTTGATGGTTCACGTTTCAAGGTACGTAGAATCCAAAAATCGAATAAAAATTTGGCCGTCCGTACGCGGCACTCTCCCCACTTAGCATTCACCGATTTTGATGAAATTTGGTGTGTATGCTCCATTTGGGGTCTAGTTGTGCCCCGAAGATTTTGGTTGATGTAGGTCACTTCTAAGGGTTCAAAAATGAATTTTGAAATTTGTAATATGCCCTAACTCAAAAAATTTTGATATAAAATTATTGTTTTTCCTTCAATTTAAGATTCTATAGAATTTTTAAAAATTTTTGATACCACGCGGAGCCCTGTAGGACAAACCGTTCGCCTTCTACGAACGATAAAAAAAAAGGGTTCTACGTACGATAAATCAGAAACACGAGTGTGAATCGCAAAAGAGGCCTAATCTCCGTTCAAATTAAAGCTGACCGAAATGCGATCGATGTTTTTCTTCATGTTGGATGTTCGAGAGGGATAAAACGGTTACAATTATTGTTATGAACCTATTGCCAATTGTAGTCTCCTCGTTAGAAACGGAAAGACTGACAATTTATACTATAAAGATACATAAAGGGCCTGTGGGGTATGTTGGAAAATGTTAAATAATGGTTAGTAATTATATTGTTAAGATAATAAGAATTTAGATGGGAATTGCCGAGATAGAATTTACGTTAATAAATAATTAGACGACCGGGTTGACAGCAAAACACGAACTCAATATTTTTATTGGAAACCAATATTTAATAATAAACATTATTCACCTGTTGCAACTAACCGACAGTTAGGGACTCCGTAACACCATCCCCCTCCCCTGCTTCAGCGTTGCGGAATATCACCAGATGATCAGCATGGACGACGGTTCTGCGTCCTCTCGGTAGACATAATATGTCTATACGTATATTATACGGTAAACAACATCAGACAATTTTTTTACCACTCTGCATGGGTCAACCCATGAGCACTGCAGTTTGGGGCAAACCCCGACTCTACGCCTAGGTCGGAAATACCAAACCAGATCGTCTTCTTGAAAGCGCAGTTCCTCCTTGTGTAGGTACATCGTACCTCCTCTTCATGGCATCCGCAGCTTGAAGCAATTTTGTGCGAGCCAAGTCGTGAACTTCGTCAATTCCCATCTAAATTCTTATTATCCCACCGCTGTCACCAGTGTTAAGATAATAAGAATTTAGATGGGAATTGCCGAGATAGATTTTACGATAATAAATAATTAGACCACCGGGTTGACAGCAAAACACGAACTCAATATTTTTTATTGGAAACCAATATTTAATAATAAACACTAATCACCTGTTGCAACTAACGGACAGTTACCCCATTCCCATCTAAATTCTTATTATCCCACCGCTGTCACCAGTGTTAAGATAATAAGAATTTAGATGGGAATGGGGTATTTCGGTGGGTCGGAAATTCAGGTTTTTGACCTCAAATTTGGATTCAGCACCCTTAAAAACCTATATACTCCAACTTTAAGCCCAATGATATTATAACATGTGGTAGAAAAATTAATTAAAGAGATCACACGTTTGAAAAAGGCGGGCCGCTATAAATGCACACACACTAGGCAAGGACTACGCCGCGGACTGCCCCGCGTGCGTGTGTGAGTAGAATGTTGTAGTATCTAAGAGGGGTTTCTGTGCATGGATACTTTTTCAAAGACAGTTGGCTAGCTACGTCATGATTGGCTAGCTACGTCACACCATTCAAATCTTCAACTTTCCTTAGCTTCTCCGATTTTTTAAAAACATTTTCTCGATGAACAGACCCGATTACCGTTATTCCTGAGCCTTACTCTTTTGGAAAAAAAATAAAAAAAAATTGACTGAAATACCCCATTGCCGAGATAGATTTTACGATAATAAATAATTAGACGACCGGGTTGACAGCAAAACACGAACTCAATATTTTTTATTGGAAACCAATATTTAATAATAAACACTAATCACCTGTTGCAACTAACCGACAGTTAGGGACTCCGTAACACCATCCCCCTCCCCTGCTTCAGCGTTGCGGAATATCACCAGATGATCAGCATGGACGACGGTTCTGCGTCCTCTCGGTAGACATAATATGTCTATACGTATATTATACGGTAAACAACATCAGACAATTTTTTTACCACTCTGCATGGGCCAACCCATGAGGACTGCAGTTTGGGGCAAACCCTGACTCTACGCCTAGGTCGGAAATACCAAACCAGATCGTCTTCTTGAAAGCGCAGTTCCTCCTTGTGTACATCGTACCTCCTCTTCGTGGCATCCGCAGCTTGAAGCAATTTTGTGCGAGCCAAGTCGTGAACTTCGTCAATTCCCATCTAAATTCTTATTATCCCACCGCTGTCACCAGTGTTAAGATAATAAGAATTTAGATGGGAATTGCCGAGATAGATTTTACGATAATAAATAATTAGACGACCGGGTTGACAGCAAAACACGAACTCAATATTTTTATTGGAAACCAATATTTCATAATAAACATTAATCACCTGTTGCAACTAACCGACAGTTAGGGACTCCCTAACACCATTATGTTGTTACTTATTACTTGTAACTTTATGCTATGGACAACATTCCTCATGAATTAAATAAATAAAAAAACAAAATAAATAACTTCTCCCCAGATTAATCTCATAAGGACGCCCAAGTCTTACTGTGGGACGTCCTAAAAGGGGTGAAATCCTTAAATGCGTTTTCCAGAAATCAGAGCTTTTCAATAGTAGAAGCGTGTATGCCCAAAATTACCAAATCTCTCTTAAATGGTGTTAAACCTCCACTTATTCGAGAGTAGAATAAGTGATCCCACCCGTAAAATGTGATAGCAGATTTCACCCATAAATCTAATAAATCCTAATAGAAGTCCATGGAAAATGGAAGTTAAAGATCTTAAGTAAGGAACACATGGTTTTGCTGGTTGATGTATGGAAAGAAGAGGGCGTGGCCAGAGATCTCCCTCACTGCAGGCCCTACTTCGAGTGACGCTCCCTTTAGGAACCAGCATCTCCACTTATCTCTCTACAAGTTCTGCTGCTCTGTGGTAGAGCTCCCAAAAGCCGGGTGATAATCTATCCAGCTGATATTTAGTGAATTGTTTTTCCACAAATTGACTTCTGATGATAAGAAAACATATCGAAACATTCAGAAATTACTCGGGATAGATGAAAATTTGATCCAAAATAGAAATATTGATGAATGGATCACTTAGGGAGTTATTCCGGCGGTCAAGATGGCACTTGTTGTGTCGTCATCCCAAGGCTACTTGTAACGCCTTTGCCCATTGGCTGATGATTCGGGAAGTACTGAAAACTAACCAATCAGAGTGTCCGGGATAGATTTTCCAGTTACCTAATCGCACGATATCTGTTGAGTTGGGCCCTACTCCGAACTCAGTCTTTCGTCGACCCTCCGACTCCGTTTCGTTTCATTTCGACTCCGGTCAGACCTCGTTCGCTAACCGCACCCCAACTCAAAACTTCCAGCAGAATGGCCGATACCGAAAGCCCCATCTACGGACCCTTTTTCGGAGTTATGGGTGCCGCCTCAGCTATGATTTTCAGTGGTAAGTTGCCCTGTTCTACGCTGCATGTCATACCATCTATTTTCAACTCGGGACCCCTCCCCCCTGTGCTGGCCATATTAGTGACAACCTCTCCTAGCTTTTGAGTTTCCATCCAAATAAACATTGTATTTTCCTTTTAAACTATCTCAAGTCCCAAAATGAGAGAGATTCTACTCAATCGACCCCTAAAACATGAAAACGGTGTATTGATTTTTCGAATGTACTGGTTGACCTCTTGCCGGACTCGTTTCTCCTCGAAATACTTGCGCACATCCCCCTCACGGTTACAGTTTATTCTATCACCCTCGTATCCAAAGATTTCATTACCGCACAATTCAATATCAACATGAGAGTATCATGTCGTGACATTGGAGGTTGATAACGGTCTTTGCTCGGTCTTGAAATTAAACTTTGTTCTTTATTCATTTATCTTCCTACCCTTCTTAGGATAGCGGTAGAGAACGTGCGTTGATCATGTAAACCACTTTGTAAATTCTATTACACTAAATAAATTCGTTCCTACATCGTTCCTGTTATTTACTCGTATTATTGTTGTTCTTGAGTACTTCTTCGTCGCATATCACTTCAAAAACTCAACTCAAACGTCTAAGTTTTCCTCCATTTTCCCGACCACATTTAATTTGCTACACCCCGTGATACGTCATTTTAAATATAATAAAACTCTGATTTCACTCGTGTCGGCTTCAAACCGCCTAATAACAACAGTTTGACATATGGAGGCTACGCCCACTTTTGGGTGTACCGCATGCCCCAACGTCCTTCATTGCCTTGTCCTTTGTTGATTTCAGCAAATTTCTCAATTCATATTTCTGTTATACAGTAATAGTATCAATTCTCAACAAAATGTAAATGAATATTTGAAATATTTGACGTTACGTAATGGTGTTCACTCACTTAGGTTATGAATCAACTTCAATTATACATCGGGGGGTTACTTCGATGAGTTAATATTTATTGCAGTTACCTACCCGTTTTATTGTAAATCGTTTCATATTTACTAAGAAATGTTATTATTAACGAATGTAACGTCAATTGCTTTCTCAGATGTCTAGTTCCCGTTCTTTCTCGTGGTGTATCCTTGAAATGTCGATTTTTCTATGTTCACTTGACAATAAATGTTGGATATTATTGTAGCAATCATCTTGAAAGAACACTAAATGTCAATCTCCCTGATTTGGCTAACTCCTTGTCAAAAATCTGATGGATTTCGGAAACTTGGTTGCCTGGGATACGATGGGCGCGCGGTGAAAAGTGGGCGTATCCTCTCGAGTCACATGGAGCCGCGAGTGCGGTGCCTTCTCTCAATACATACAAGACCTACTTTCACGCTGTAATTGACATCAAATTTTGTATTCTTTGGAATATTTCGATGAAATAATTAACGATATTTCTCTTGATAATTTTTTTAACACTCGCGGACTTCGTTGAAAAGTTGATGTTGTATCCCTTGTCAAACATGTACCGTTCGTAGGTGCTACTCGGATTGGGATATTTTTCTTGACCATCAGATCATCATGAACTTACAGGGCCCCCAGTCACTTTTATTCATTTCAATAAGGGGCATTACTTTACAAAGTAATTTTTTCAACGATATACTTGTATGTGTTTCGAGACTCAATTCGCCCTTGGTTCTGACTCAGTAGCTAATTATTCTTGTATTCTCTTGAACTAACAGCTTGATAATCTAGTATTGTTCAATTCGTTGGAATATTCTGATTTCTTGAAAAAAAAATTTAATTAAAAAATGAGTTGGAAGGTTTTTCACTTAGCCTTGTAAATAAACTCAAGGTTTTAGTTAACACCTCTTGAAAAATACTGGTACAACTATGCCTGAATTCGAAATCAATGTTTTAGAAATACGTACTAATCAGACGTAGATTTGAATAAAGATAATACGCTTAAATGCTTACCTAACGTTCAGAATGTGTGATTTAAGGCGGATATAAGCTCTAAAATTCCTCTGATTTATAGAGCAGTTGAACGCGTGGAATACCACAAATAATCAGAAATAACATTAAAATGTGGGTGTTCTTATTCAATATTTGAAGAATCGTGAGTGTGAATTTCTTGCTACCTTCGAGAGTCTATACAATTAGTCTATCAACTAAAATGTGGGTTGTGGGTATTACAAAATTAGATTCAAATTTCTAAAACCTTTGAAAACAAGAAGAAGAAAAGAAAAACGTCCTGGGGTGTGGCACATTGCTCTCTATTTGAAAAGACTTATAACCATTGCTAGTCAAGTTAGGTATCTTCCGAATTTAATTTGCTCGGATAATGTTGGAAATGTTGATTATTTGGTTAACTCTTGATAACCTTCTCTCTTCTAATTGTGAGAATAACCGACTTGAAATGTTTACACCTAGGCATGATTTTTATTATCTCATAATCGCTGTCTAACAACATTCTGAGCATGCACAGCGAGATGAATATGATTTCGATTTCTTTCCTTGTTCATGACGTATTGGTTTCATTGGAGTAATTTCTGCATGATTAACTGCGTGATTGTGGTGAATCCTGGATAGTTTTTTAGCCCAGTATTCTTATTTCTATCATTTCAATTTGAAAATGATGTAAATTGATTTAGACTGAACTCATTTGTAACCAACCTATCTCCTAAATTCATTTTGTCCCGATTCCCTACCAACATGGAGAGCTTAAGAGCCGTTTCTTGTTGTAATGGACTCACTTGAAATAATTATTCATACCTACATTTATTTGGTACTCTCTAGATTCAAAACATTATCAAATCTTGAAACTATGATTCATTCGAGTTGCACTTGAAATGAATCATTCTTTTTGCACTCGAGTTCATCCATTCGTATCAAACAAGTGCCTCATAAAACAGTCCGAGGAACAATTTTCGTATGGTAGAGTTGAATCAATACCCAAAAGTGCTAAAGTAGTGTTACTGGTGGGCTGATCCGGCTCTAACGTGCAAATTAGATCGAGACGCTGACATAACTGTGTTTTATGATGCTGTAAACCGGAACTGTATGCTAGAAACTAGGGACTACTATTTAAAGTACTCTAGGCACCTATTTAAAAAAAATTGGCACAAATCACATTCAAAGGAGGGGCTGTAACTTAATTTTAACCGAGTTAGCAGACAATGATCGCAACATGATGAAAAAGTCTGCCAAGTGGGTGTGGCACATAGCTTCCTCGTATCCATAACCCGATTTCATTGATGATCCGATGCATTGTAGCTAATATCAAAACATCAATCTCTAATAGGGTACTCTAGACGTCAACCCGCACAAAATCTGAAAATTTCATTGAAATCGGATGGAAAATCTAGAAGTTGTGGCTGTTACAAGAAATTCGCGTTTGCGCATGCGCATGGCGATAATTTTCATAGTAGACCACGCAGCACAGTGGCTACTATTGATCTGGGAGCGATGAATTTCATAGGAGGCCATCTACACACCAATCCGCACAATCCCTGAAAATGTCATCGAAATCGGACCATAACTTCATGGCATTGCCCGTTACAAGGATTTCAAGACAGACAGACAACCAAAATTGTTCAGGAACGTCTAAAACGCAAAACTCGAGTGGCAAATTTTATTTTGAGGAACTTTTTTTTAACCTTGAAAACTGAAAACAATGCTTCCGCTACCTTGGTTGACACGGAAGCAAAAAAATATGAAAGTTCGCTTTTTGAGCTTGATGGGTCTGTGATTTTTCATTCTGATGTGGCACCAAGGCTCATAGGACCATACAATGGGCGTGGAAAGAAAGGTTGCTGTGTCGACGGGCCGCTTATGGTGGGGATTATGTCGTCCAGAGTTCCTGCATCAGATTTCAAGGTCCTTTTCAAATCAGTTTCATGTAATAGAGGACTGATTAATATGTCGTATTAATCATTGATATATTATCTACCTAATTTAGGAAGGTTATTTTTTACAACTATTTACGTACCTACGTAGAATACAAATTGAAATGTACGAGATTTTCTGTAGACGGATGTCACGCGTTGCAACTGGCTTTGAAAATTCGCAAGCTTTTCTCGATTATTGTGAAGTATCCTATTCAGAATATCGCTGGTGTTTGTCTTATTTATCGATATTGTGTCAAACTGTTTCTCACTATCAAGTAGTTTGGATTGTCATAGTTTGCCACCCGGCAATTACCCGAATTTGGGAACGTGATCATTTTCAACTGAAACACTATTTTACCTTGAAAGTATTCGTCGAGTAGAGTTCAGAGCACAATCTAACTCGCCAACAACAAAAAAAGGTAAGTAGTTGTTGCATGGGAGTACAGTTTTATTGGCCACAAAATAGCTGATGTCGATGATGAAGGGGAAAGAGGCTTTACACTCATATTAACCAACCATCGGGGCCGTTGGCTGGTTTAATGAACTGGTTCCCTTGAGATCACCGAAGTTCTGGCCAGTTGGATTATCTGGTATCGCAGGTCTTGATAAGCTTTTGGGTTGGGCAGTTGGTGAACCCCACTTCACTTAGCTCCACTCCAAGTAGCCATGAGCGTTATCAGAACCAATTCTGATCTTCCCTCTGGAAGAGATCTGATGACGTCCGCGACGCCGTTGGAAGAAAGTTCGCTGAGATGGTTGATCTGACTGGTTGATGGTTGAACTGACTAGGTGATGACTTTACTTACTTTACACTCATCTCAAACTATCAATAGCAAAGTTGGTCGCTTCAACTGCGACCCCATCAGTTCAATACCCCTCTTTATCTGATATTTGATGGAATCTGCACTCGGAGCAACCAAACTTTCTGATTGCACTCGAAGCTGCAAGGTGCGAGTGAACCTTGAGTGTGTTATGCTTGAGTTTGCATGAATAGGACAAGTGTAGAGAATCCATGGTGTCCATCCCCCCCCCCCTGGTCGTCTCCTTGAATCTACTTGTGACGTAATAAACCGTAATTCCCATCCAACTACTGTTATGTTGAATCATCAAAAATTACCTTCCCTCGACCGGGGATCGATCTCCTATCATTCCGATTCTGAATTGGAGCTCCTACCACATGAGCTAAGAAAGCGAATGGACAGAAATGCGAAGAGGTCGCTGATCACAACATCTCCCCCCCCCCCCTCGTTAGGAAATCTTAGGTACTCCGTTACCTAGTCAGGGAGGTGAGAGGCTGCTTTGGCCGGCGTTTTACAACCCAGTGAGAACGCGTATTTTTGACTGGCTTCGGAGTTTATTGTTCCTTCTTGACGGGGCAGGGGATCTGCTGACCTCAACGTTTGTCCGAATAGGTGGTGGCTCGACTCGTGTTGAAATGCTGAGGAGACCATTCGGGTCCTACCGACAGCTCCACATTGTTGTGTCATCAAAAATTAACTTCCCTCGACCGGGGATCAATCTCCTATCATTCCAATTCTGCATTGGAGCTCCTACCACTGAGCTAAGGATGCGAATGGACAGAAATGCGAAGAGGTCGCTGATCACAATTACTACTTATTTCCTGTAGTGAATATTCATTCACTACAGCATTCACCGATCCGCAAGTCCGTTTTACTTGTAGGTAAAATGAATTCATTATGAAGATAAGGCTCATTCCCAGAATGCACTTAATTAAACTTCCACTCTTATTTCTCCCATAATGATGTGCTAGAAGACCTCATGAAAATCCCCTGGCAAGTTATGTACGGATGTATTGTTAGTATAAATTGAATAATAATGACAATCTGTTTCGCTTTTAGCCCTGGGAGCTGCCTATGGAACTGCAAAATCCGGCACAGGTATCGCTGCCATGTCGGTGATGAGACCTGAGCTGATCATGAAGTGTATCATCCCCGTTGTCATGGCTGGTATCATTGCCATTTATGGTCTAGTCGTTGCTGTCCTCATTGCTGGTTCATTGTCGTCTTCAACTGCTGGATACACCTTGTACAAGTGAGTTTACTTTTTTATGCTTACTATGTACATTACTTGAAATACACACATGTTTTATTGCTAGTAGGTAGTGCTGCATATTAGCACAAAAAACGTGTGAATGCCTAGGTTCCTAATGGGGAATTCAGTAATCTTGCAATTTTGACATCAAATGTGTCCCCCACACATCCCCTGCTTCCCAACACACATCTGGCTTCCTTTTTAAATCACCAGATTCCCAATTTGTATCCTGATTTTGTATAACATAATTTGGTAGGAAACATGAAATGGGAGCAGTGGCAGTGGGAGTTTAAAAAATATATATATCTGAGGAGATCTCTGTATTACTTTTGAACATGACAATTAACTTCAAATTGAATTTGGAAGTTTCGATGGTGTCGTTATTGCAATGGAAGTACAGTTAAGCTATCAATGTAAAGCTACTTAATACCTAATCAGTTGGCTTTGTTGAACGTTAAACCAAATGACTTGGTAGCATTGACATGACAGATTAGTTGTCTGTATTGCAATGATTAATTTTTAGCGTGCTCCCTGGCGAGAGGTGAAAAAAACTGAAACATGGTTCACAAGGTGCCTGCTGAGGGCAGCACTGTATGGTTTCCAGCGCAAACTTGATGGATTTTCATAATGAATGGGGATTGCGCCGTCTTTACAGGTTTCTACCTGTGATTGGATGATCCTATAATCACTCATCATAAATGTTTGACTCATGCGTGTGCTTTTATTTTTCAGAGGTTTCATGCATCTTGGTGCCGGTCTCGCTGTTGGCTTCAGCGGTCTTGCTGCAGGTTTCGCCATTGGTATTGTGGGAGATGCTGGTGTCAGGGGTACAGCTCAACAGCCTCGTCTCTTCGTTGGTATGATCCTTATCCTCATTTTCGCTGAGGTATTGGGTCTCTATGGTTTGATTGTTGCCATTTATCTGTACACTAAATAAGTTATTAATTTCGTTGAATTCAGAGGTAAACGCCTCATAAGCCCAATCATTTCAGAACCTGTAGGTAACATATAGAGGAAAGAATCTATATAAAACAAAAAACAAAAAAAAAAGTTATAAAAATCAATTTTATTTTCAAAAATCTTGAAGCCGTATTGAAAAGTGTACATGGTTTGATTGGATGCTTAAAGTTTTCCATATCCGCGCGTTTCTTTGAGTTTGATCGTAGTTATTGATTTTAAAAGCGAAAACCCCAACGTATATAGTTTTACCTTCACCTGATCCATCAATTTTCATCTTAATTTCTTCTTTGCTAATAACTGATGAGACGATTCAATGTACAGAACAAAATGAACTATTTCCTAATCGTCTTGTCAATCGATCCTAACTTATCGATCCGAAATATCTGTATTATGTTGTTTATGCTAGTTGCTACAGTTGAACTATAGTAGAAGAAAGCCTTGTCACCAATGGAATAATATCTACAATATGCGACTTCTTCTCTATTTTGACTTCAAATAGTAACATAACTGGTTATCTAGAAGATGAGCATTATCTATCGCGTTTACGTAGAATCATCCCGATAATTACTTCCATTTCTGAAAATTAAGTTGTGTTTGTTTCCACTCGTGAGCATTTGTGTGTGAAATTGAATGAAATGGACTCGGAGCTATCTGTAAATAAACTTGAAATCAGTTTGCATTTTAACCAACAAATTGTTTAAACATTCGGGGAGTTGATTTGTTCGTTTAGTCTGCGATATGTATGCAACTTTAAATCGAAATGCTGATTCTTCCTCTCTAGTTGCATATAATTCTCGTTTTGGGAATCCATCATATGAATTCCCATGGAGTTAGATTTCTATTTTATTGATTATTTATGTAAAATCACGAATCGTAGAGCTTTATTTTTCTGTATTTCTTCTGTTTTTACTATAATAATGTACATCTTTTAAATTCACATTTCTTTGTTATTAATATAACCAGTGTTCAGTCTCAGGGTATTATGAGAAGTTTTAGTTCATTGTCTAGGTATTGCACAATTTTGATGGTTATTAAATAAACCAACCAAGGGATGCAACCGTTCATGCACCTCTTTAAATTGAGTTTTACATCATCTAGTAGCATCTCCGGAGAAGATTGAAATTGTCTGATGTTCTAAGAGATTATATAAATCAACGTTTGTGAAACAGCAATCCGTTTGACCCTTCAACTGTACTCCCTCAGCATTTTGGATCATGAAGAATCAATTTTTGCATTTTATCAACTTTTAACTAGATTCTAGCAATTTGGTGCCGTTGTACTTATGTTTAAATTGATACTGTTATCCTAGTCATGAAATTTATGAAGTGCTCTTCTCCTCAAGATGCTACTTATATTGTGTAACATCATTGAGACAGTCCCTCATTTACAATCGAATGTTATTTCAATTGGTACTAATTGAAAAATGTTGAAAATTTGTGCATGGGATCACGTAGCTGATTGTTGAAATGTTTATAGTTTATTGAACCTAAAGAGTTTTCGAAATTCCCAAATTCAGTATCACTTGTGATGATTCATTATGTAATTATCTTGCATCAGCAAATCGATCAATTGTACATTTATGTATACCTTTGTTAAAAGTAGAATAGACTCTCTGTAGAAGCTTGCATGTTATTCTTGAATTAGTGTATAAAAGACCGTTTCGTTAGTGTTGTGCTAATGAATTGTACATTCCAGTTTGTGTGATGAGGGATTACTATATAGATGAGTATACATTATTGAACATTGTTGTGTACATTAACTGATTTTTTAATATCAGGCTTTAGTTTAATACAAAAAATTTGGCAGTTTTACCTTATTTCGTTCATTTATACTAGTGAGCATTTGGTTTTGTGCGAGTTATATCGTGCAAACTGAGAACTGTAGAGAGCTTTTGGTTTGCTTTGTTTATTGTTGTGTTTGTATAGTATAGCCTGGGTAAGATGAATTACATCCATCAAGGTGATGCAACCATCTTTGTTTAGAGGGATTTCAAAGAGTGGTTGCTCAAAGGTTGGCGCATGAAGTGTGTCTACCTTTGTTGTGGTTGTTATATGAATTATTGTACGTGAAGTTATATCGTTTTCTGTTATCTAGTACCTAATACTTCGAATTACCCAACTGTCGGCCACAATTTCCATCTTGTACTGCACTAGCCACTCGTTTCGGTTTTGTTGGATCGTCGTCCTTGTATTCTATAACGCCACTGTATCGTGAAGTATTGGCTACCAAGGGTTTGCTCTCACCTTTACCTATTGCTAATGTTATTGTTTAAGGGAATGATGTTTTTGTTGTAATCAGTTAGATGGCCAACTGTAACCAATTGTAGACCACATTGTCAACTCCATTATTACAGCATACCTGCCTGGCCCTTCAAATGTATCATCCTTACCTGTATCAACTTCTAAATGTCATTCAAATTGCGAAATTCACAAATAATGTTCAAAGTGTTAGTTTATAAATAGTTCTTTTTTAAATAAAGAAGTATTATTAATTTTGCCCAGTTTCATCATCATTCTGTACTTTATCAACCTCGAGTAGACATCTTCTATTCATAGTCTTCAAGGTATACTTATGTTCGTCTTTGTGGAGTTTAGTAAAAAATCACCAGTAATAGGATGTTGGGGTGTTGAATGAATGACTGTGCCTGGTTCAAGTCAGTGTTGAAAGTTTAGTTGATATAATAAAAACAACAAATTTACCACTCAATGAAAAACTTTGAAATGCATTAATTGAGTTGAATATACTGAGGAATGGTCGCTGAGCTATTTCCTTCTCCAAAATAATTTATGCTAAGGGACCCAGAAAAGCTGTTTTATATTAAATAGTATACTTGGAATCAGTTGGTGATTATTGATCAGTATTATATTCCCGTATCTAAGCCCTGTAAAAGACATAAATTCTTCAATTGAGGCCAGTAATACTCTTGTATTTTTGTTGTATCCTATTTTTCAAAAGAATCCGAGAACAGGCGATACAAGTAATTTACATAAATCCAAGCTTAAAACGAATCAGAAAAGAACATTCTTGCAGTATGAGTTACTGAGCGAATTTTCAAAGAAATCTTTAAGGTATGGTTTAGAAAAAATAGCGAATAGCGTTGACAATTTCTCTTAGATAAGTTTTACATTGTAAAACTACTATCACTAGTGTTCATTCTTTCTGAAAGGTAACTTCTAAGTCAATAATGTATGATTGAGCTAATAAGGGGTGAGTTGGTTATTTACTTATGGAATGAAGTTCAAGATAATATGGTTTTTGGTGGGTCAAATGAAGAGAAATAAAGTCAAAAATAGCTTCAAATTGATTCTATTATAACGTATAATTTCGCTGTGAAGGCCTTGAGGCTTGAGCCATATCTCATATTAAAAAGTGGAACTATAATACGATTGAGAGCATGATAGTGTACTCATAGTCGACAGTGTTTTTGGGAACCACGTGCAACAGGCTCATATTTATGTGAGTGAAAAAAAAGTAAGTCCATTGCAATAGCTTCATTTTTTAAAATATTTTTTTATTTTTAACGTTCGCTAAAACCTCTACATTTAAGGGGACGGGACAACACTGCAAGAGGTAGGACTGACCAGAAAGAAAGTCATAATATGACTATATTATAGAATATCTCCTACACTGGGTAAGGAAATGTTCATAAGCGTGACTGAACGGATTAGAGGTCGTAAAATCAAGTATATTTGAAAATCCCTTGGAATATAAAAATGTTAGCTAGGTATATGAGAGCCTTGTGGGTGTGGCAGATAGCACGAATAGTTAAAATTATACAATCAGCCCCCTAATTTTAAAAACCTCAAAAATAATCTCGCTCTTAAATCGTTTTTTTCTATTTTCAGTGGACCCTACCAGCATAATATTGTATGTTTTGAAGATGTTGGGAGTCCATATTCATGTTATACTCACCTACAAACTCATAGAGTAGGTAACCACCTGGCTATTGCATTTTTGGGTACAACGAATATACGCAGGTTATCATTGTATACCTTTAGGTTTAAATTGTTAATAGGTGTAGTTTTATATTTTCAATTTCTGAATTACATTTATATTGGAAATTTTGTGATGAATCCGAATATACCGCTTGAATCCACTAAAACCCTAAATACACCTATGACCATTTTGCTTCCTCACTACCGAAGGTAGGGAAGCTTTGTATTCGTGAAAGAAGTCCTTCCAGAAGAAGACCTTCTTCTGTGGATATCCCATATCATTGGTATAACCCCACGACCACCCAGGGACCATATAATCAACAATGATACCACACAAGAAACGAGGAGAGATAAATTCTCAAGGTTTAGGAGGCTATGGGATTCTGATAGAGCTGCAATAGCGGAGGACATCCTTGGTAATGGAAGAGCCCAAATGCGTCACACAGGCCAGCAATTGAGGCAATACTGGGCAAGACAGTGGTCAGCTCCATCCAGCGAATGGACAGCAGAGGAAGTCCGTCATCCCCAAGATCAGCTGATGGACCACATATGGATGCCAATAACGGAGGACGAAATCCGGGTATCGGAACCAACCAGGACTGCCTGTGGTCCTGATGGACTACTGGCAGAGGTTTGGAGGATGGTTCCCCATAGCCTTAGGAAGTTGTTTTTCAACACGATTTTGCGCCGGGGATCTATGCCGTCTACCCTCTTACAAGCTCGAACTACTATGATTCCAAAGAAAAACATGCCAGAAACAGAGGCAGACTACCGCCCAATCACAGTCCCATCAGTAGTAGTACGCCAATTTCACAAGATCATTGGAAAGCGTTTGGAATCCTCGGTTACTCATGTTGAGCAACAAAAAGGTCTCCGCAGAGGCGTTGATGGACTAGCACTGAATGTATTGGCACTCAATAAATTGTTGGTTGAAGCTAACAGGAAAAAAAGAGAGCTTCACATTGCAGTTCTCGATGTTGAGAAAGCATTTGATAGAGTATCTCATTTTGCTATAATGAACATCATGAAGGGGAGACAGTGGCCCAAACAGCTGGTACAGTATATTGAATCAATCTACCAAAATGGGTCTACACGAATTGGGGCAGGCCCATGGATGTATAATGCAAGGGGCATTAGACAGGGTGACCCCCTGTCCTCAACCCTCTTCAATGCAGTTATGGATCACGTCCTGCTAGCACTCCCTAATAGGGTTGGATACATCCATGCAGGGCAGCGTTGGTCTTCCCTGGCTTTTGCGGATGATGTTGTACTGATTGCCACATCTAGAGCTGGGATAGTGGCTCAGATTGTAGCATTCAATAATGCCTTGAAGTCGGTGGGACTGAATCTCAACCTCAGAAAATCCATCTATCTGCCTTTGATGCCAAGAGGGCGTCGACTCGTGGTCCCAGCTGAAAGGCCTTCCATTGATGTTGATGGCCAGTGCCTGAGGGCAGCACCACACAATGTTCGATGGATATACCTGGGAGTATCCTTTGGTACCCAGGGTATATGTCGTAACATGCCAATGAAAATGACTACAATCCTTGAGAAAATTGACAGGGCACCACTGAAGCCTCTGCAGAAATTAGTAATGTTGCGAGACCACGGCATACCCTCACTAACTCACCAACTAGTGCTGGGAAGTACCACGCTCTTAACTCTAAAACAGATGGATATATCTGTAAGGAGATATGTGAGAAAATGGTTGCGCCTGCCATTTGACTCTGCTAATGCCTACATCCATGGACCAGTGGGTGATGGTGGTCTTGGAGTAATGGAACTACTCAGTCAAATACCAACCATAAGAGCTAATAGGGTAGGGGCGGCAAACACACAACTCTTTGAAGGGGGAACGAGTCTCCAACAACAAAATGGGACATCAAGAATCGACCGTCGAATTGCCAGGGCACAACGTCTCCATCAAACTACCGATGGAGCTGAACTGCTAAAATCACGCGATAACAGAACTAGCACGGCATGGATCAGGAACCCTTCAGCGAAACTATGGGGATGGAGGTCGTTGGGTATGGTGAAAGTACATTCTGGTTCTCTACCAACAGGAGTGAGGAGGACAAGAGGCAGGCGTACCGGCAGCAGCCATCTATGCCGAATGGGATGTCAAACACCCGAAACAGCCTCGCATGTGCTCCAGATTTGCCCAGCCATGGTAAGACCCAGGTGTGCCCGTCACAATTCTGCCCTGAACCTACTGGAAGCCTACGCTCGCCGTAAAGGATGGCCAGTATGGCTAGAGCCACACTTTAACCTGGAACAGCGAGGTTATCGTCCAGACCTCTTGGTGGTAACACCAAGAGGAGCCTTCGTTATTGATGTCTCAGTGGTCTCTGGCTCCGGCCAGAGATCACTCGCAGACATCAATGCTTCCAAAATTCGAAAATATGAAGTTGACGCATTACTAGATGCTGCAGCAGCACTTGCAAACATTCAGCGAAACCAACTAAAGGTGATTGGAGCAACGATCACCTGGAGAGGGATATGGCATGGCAAGTCAGCGAAGGATCTGATTCGGGCTGGTTACCCACTGTTTATCCTGGAGTGGATGACCACCCGAGTCCTAACAGGAGGATCATTCATCTGGTCTAAATTCAGGGCTACGGCCACACGACGGCGTGCCACGGCTCGAGCAAGTGGGCTCCGTGGGACTTGGAACTGAACTCGAACCCCATGGGGAGGAGAAGTGTCGACTGATGGCATAGCCAGAAGAGGCACAATCCTCCCTCCATCATTTGTGGGATAAGGTGATTCAACCTTGTCCCTCACCCCAATGTCCGAGGTCGGATCTCGGACCCTGATACCAAGCAGCCAGATGGACATGACTGCTGAGTGCTGAAAGTGCTGATACAATACTGTGATGTAAATATTTATGTACAATACCATCAATTGTAGCGGTGAAGTATTTTTTCCAAATATAAATTGTTAATGAAAGAAGTGAAAAAAAAAAATGTCCTCCGAAATCAAAATTTCCACTTGCTTTTTGCGTTTTAGAGCTTCCCGAACAATTTTGGTTCCGTGTCTGTCTGTCGGTCTGTCTGTGGTCAATCCTTGTCCCGGGCAAAACTATACTAACCTGTGGTCCGATTTTGATGAAATTTTCAGGGATTGTGCGGGTTAGGTCCTAGACGGTCCCCTATCAATTTCAGCACCTTCGGACCAATAGGAGCGAGTGCGCATGCGCAAACGTGAATTTCCTGGAACCTCGGTTTCTCGGTTTCTAATGAACCGATTTTGCTCAAATTTGGAGGTTAGTTAGGGACTAACTTCTAAGAGACACCCTATAAGTTTCAATCAAATTGGTCAAGCGATAGCCGCTGAGCATGCGCGAACTTTAAATTTCTTGTTACAACCAAAACTCCGCAACTATTCAACCAATTTCGATGAAATTTTCAGGGATTGTGTGGGTTAGGTCCTAGACGGTGGACCGCTAAATAAAATTCTACGTTGAAAATACAATTCGAATACAAAAGGATTTTTTCGCCAACTGATTCTATACGTCCATGTTACAATGAGTGAGGAAGCTATACTGCCCACCCAACTTGGCAGACGTTTTTGCTTCCGAGTCTACCAAGGTATCGGAAGCTTTGTTTTCACTTTTCAAGGATGAAAAAAAAAGTTCTCCAAAATCAAAATTTTCACTCGCGTTTTGCGTTTTAGACCTTTCTGAACAATTTTGGTTCCGTGTCTGTCTGTCCATCTGTCATGAATTCCTTGTAACGGCCATAACTTCTACACTTTTCAATCCGATTTCGATGAACTTTTCAGGGATGTTACAGATTAGTATTTAGATGGTCCCCTATGAAAATCACCACCTTCGTAATCATAGTAGCCACTGCGCATGCGCAAACGTGAATTTCCTTCTAACGGCCATAACTTCTACATTTTCCATCCGATTTCAATGAAATTTTCAGGGATGTTACAGATTAGTATTTAGATGTTCCCCTTTGAAAATCATAGAGAATGGTTTTTCATAGAGGGATGGTCCCCTGTGAGAATCTCAAATCCTGTTCATTATTTGACTAGTCCTCAATAACTCAGACGGCAAAGTGTTGAACTGTCCTCCAGGGGTCGCGGTTTCGAATCCCAGCCTAGGCTAAGTATTTTTTGATCCAAACACATACATCTACTCACTTAATTTTTCATCCGTGTTCGATGAAATTTTCTAGGATTGTCCAGATTAGCGTGTAGATGGTCCCCTATCAGGGTAGTGGAAGGTACTTAGAGATTGGTGTTTTGAGATTAACAACTATGCATCTGATCGTCTATAAATCGGGTTATTGATACGAGGAAGCTATGTGCCACACCCACTTTTTTAACCTTAGTTTGAAATTCGGATCCTTAATCCAAAATTATTGGCTAACGAACTCGTCTTTTCGTTTGTTATTATGAAAATTTTGGCAAAAACTTGATATTTTTGTGAGACAATTACTCAAGTTGATATAACGGAGCGAGACAAACACTCGTACATCGTTTTATATATTATATTCATGATTTTTGAAGAAAACATTTGAAAAAAGCCCATGCTAAAAATTTTGAGTGTATTGTAACGGGTGAGAAGGAAAGATCGTTAAACAACAAATCTCTTACTTATCTACACTCTAATTTAAGCCCTTACAATATATATTTTTCATGGGGTGTAGAACGATGATAAGTAACAAATCTTATATTAACGAAAATATAAGTATAAAATATGGGAGATATAATATAAAAGAAGATAAAATAAAGGACCAAAAACGAAGTACCTGCTGAACTGAAAGCCTGATGTTGATTCTTTATCATCATTCGCAAAGGAACCCTAGAAATTGACTGGTATGTATATACACGTTCGTAGGTGCACCCGTACCTACACCCGTGCCTACCCTACACACCCTGTTTTAAGTTCAAACCTGGTAAATGTCTAATCGTTGGTCAGACCAATAATTGTCAGGAGATTTTTCAGAGATTCGGTTTTCTGTCGAATGCTATACGTTCCTTCTTTATTTACGTGGGTTGAGGAAAATAAAGAAAGTCTGCCAAGTGGGTGTGGCACATAGCTTCCTGGTATCCATAATGCGATTGCATGGACGATCCGATGCATAGTAGCTGATCTCAAAACATTAATCTTCAAGTAGGTACCTTGTACTATCCTAATAGGGGACCATCTACACGCCAACCTGCACAATCCCTGAAAATTTCATTGAAATGGGTTGGAAAATGTAGAATTAATGACTGTTTCTAGGAATTGACGTTTGCGCTTACGTAATATCAGTTCTGGGCGATGATTTTCATAGGGGGCCATCTACACCCCCATCCGCATGGTCTCTGAAAATTTTATAGAAATCAGATGGGAAATGTGGAAGTTATGGCTGTAACAAGGAAACACACGTTTGCGCATGCATAGTGGCTACTCTCAGTACGGGGGTGATGATTTTCGTAGGGGACCGTCTACACGCCAACCCGCACAATCCCTGAAAATTTGCCCGTTACAAGGATTTCATGATAGATAGACAGACACGGAACAAAAATTGTTCAGGAAGGTCTGAAACGTAAAACTAAAACATTTTTTTTTTTCAACCTCAAAAAGTAAAACGAAGCTACATCTGAAGCAACACAAGAAAATAAGTCTGAAGTAATACATCTAAATTAGGTTGAAAGGATTGATGATTGGAAATTAATACTCTCATACTGCAATGAAATCTTATATTGATACGTGCTTGCAGCTTAGGAAGGTTTTCAAAGGAGGATGTTTCATGCTGTTCGATACATCTAGGAACCTTCCAATCTTGCAAGTAAACCGTTTTAAAATAGACAGTACCTAGAGTACATTTTTACGCAATTAGTTCCTTTACCTGTTACATAGATCAGTTACCAGTGCAAATCGAAGTGTAGCTCTCTCAATCGGATGGATGATGAAAACGTTTTGTCCCACACGTAGGAGCTGATTCCAAAACCTGAAACAAAAAATTATGAATTGAAGGCGACATAAATGATTATGATATTGTTGTAGTAAGATAGTTATTGAATTGTTCAGAGAAAACAATATTTTAATGCTATAAAACGACTGCCAAAAGGGCATGACATGGACCGTAGTTCTTGAAAAATCAAAATCTAGAATATTACAAATGGTAGTTTTCGTAAATCCTAGCAGTTAAGAACGATTTCCGACGTACGATCAACTACGAGATAACCAGAATAGTTTGCTACTACCTAGTTTTATGGCACAAATTTGGATTTTTTGTAGATCTGTTACACAAACGCTCTCCGAGTTGCCGACTGGATTTGACTAGTTAACAATATACACAGGATTAAAATTCCATGTAATGCCTTAAATTTCAGCGACAAAGTAATTTCATCATGAAAATAAAGAAAATTAATTTTCAACTTTTTGGGAAAAATTTGTGTTTGAAGAAACGTAAATTTAGTATAATAATAATATAATGTCTAGATAAAATAGGATTTCTTCCACGTTCAACGCAGCTCAGAGAAGGCTGGAATTAGCCCAATACGGGAGCTGGTTGGGCGAGATATTGATTATTGGAGCTCTAGTTATACATTATAAATGTATTTATACTGAATAGAAGGGAAAATATTGAATTTCAGAGGTTTATAAGGCCCTCATCAACACCCGTACGCGGGAACAAAATTGGAGGCACGACGAGCCTGAAATACAATGGAATTGCGGGCTTGGATAACCAGTGGACGGGCGACATCATGATGATACGTGGTGTAATGATGCGAAAACCCATCTCTCGTTCAATTACTATTTAAAATTTTTCATTTTGTTAGTCACAACAAAAATTAGGTTTCTAGCTTGTCTTGTGTCACGAGAATCTCCCTTGGAGGCCACGTTGCAAGGGGTGAATGCAGAACATGGAACCCTCATCAGCGGAAAGTTCGAGCGTCTTCATATAAAGTCGACTGCGTTGAATGTGAATAATTATTATTTTATCCAGTTGATTTATTGACTAGAGGAAGAGTAGTACCAATTTGGACATTACCAAAATAAGTCATCTCTAAGATTAAGAATCAGTAAAGAATGAGTAAGCACCTTCATAACAAATAAAAGATTACAAAAAATCGTCTATCCGTAAAATATCGAATAAATTATCTTAATATAAAATTGAAAAATAGGTAATATTTTGAATCTTTTTTCTATAAGTACTCAAAATTGCAATTATTTTTTTCAAAATTTGACTTGGTAAAAAAGAGAGCAGGTACCTGTAACCAGAATTTTTTCTCGAAAACAGAGGACTGAGGCCGGATGTAATAAAGGGTAAGGCAGGCGCAAGGGTAGGCAACAAAACGCAAGACCGCTCAGTCTTGAAGGAGGGGTAGGTCTGTGCGCCGATAGCGAGCCTAATCCTACTGGGCACTTCGGCGATGTATGAAAATTCGGCCGGCGAGTAGAACCCACGGAAGAAAGAAATAAAAAGACTCCAGTATTTGGCCAAAACTAGAGTGCATCACAAAGAAATAAGATAATCTAATACATCGATACCTTAAAGCACAAAGGAGCTATGTCCAAAAACGGAGTTTTCAGAAAAACGCAAAAGAAGTTTTCACCAGTGCACAATTCCTAAAATAATGGCTTACTACACTAAAATCTTTAACTCTTCAACAAATTTTCAAGCTATAATAGTCAAGAAAGTCAATGATAGTTTCGTTGAATTTTGAGTTTTTCTGAAATTAAAAAAAAAAAAAAAAAAATAGAAAATTTGGGAGATGGATGGACCTAGCGCTTTTGTGCTTCTTTTGGCGCTTCTTTCCTTAACCTTCCATAAAAGATAGGTAATTTCGTATTTTTTTAATCCAGATTTAGGTCTTTAGAGTATATTTCTCTTGTGATGAGGGGTATTGGAAATTGTTTATACTAATATAAATATAAGAAGATCTATTATTTGTAAGTCTCTTATGTTCTTGAGAGCGATAAGGGAAAAAAGCTCTAAAAAGTGCTCAAAAAAATGTTTTCCCTTTCTTGATTTTTTAAAAATATCCCTTATCTTAAACAACCATCGGCGGTTTAATGTGGTTTAATCGGTGGTTTAATGAAACGGTTTCCGTGAGATCACCGAAGTTAAGGCCAGTCGGCCAGGGAGATCATCTGGGACGCCAAGAATGGCAGTTAGACGAAAATTCAACCTGAGATGGTTGTTTTATTTACTTACCTTACAAATGAATTTTTTCAAAATGTAAAGAAAGTTGATAAATATATAGGTATTCATTATGAATAGCTCAACAAGAAAGAAAAAACGTCTGCCAAGTGGGTGTGGCACATACCTTCCTCGTATCCATAACCCGATTTATAGAAGATCCGATGCATTGTAGTTAATCTCATAACATTAATTTTTTTTAAGTACCTTGCACTACCCTCTTAGGGGACCCTACACTGTTGGAAAATGTAGAAGTTATGGCTGTTAGAAGGATTTCACGTTTGCATATGCGCACAAAATACATTCAATTTGGGGCCATGATTTTCATAGGGGATCCCCAATTTTCATAGGGGATCTACAACCCAATTCATATGATTCCTGAAAATTTCATCGAAATCGGATGAGAAATGTAGAAGTTGTGGCTGTGGCAAGGATTTCACGTTTGCTCATTCATAGCGGCTACTATCAGTCTTGGGGTGATGATTTTCATAGGGAACCATCTACACGCCAACCCGCACAATCTCTGAAAATGTCATCGAAATCGGTTGGAAAATGTACAAAAACGTCCATCCATCTTCCAAATTTTCCATTTTTTTTTTGAATTTCAGAAAAACTCAAATTCAACAAAACTATCATTGACTTTCTTGACTATTATAGCTCGAAAATTTGTTGAAGAGTTAAAGAGTTTAGTGTAGTAAGCCATTATTTTAGGAATTGTGCACTGGTGAAAACTTCTTTTGCGTTTTTCTGAAAACTCCGTTTTTGGACATAGCTCCTTTGTGCTTTAAGGTATCGATGTATTAGATTATCTTATTTCTTTGTGATACACTCTAGTTTTGGCCAAATACTGGGGTCTTTTTATTTCTTTCTTCCGTGGGGTCTACTCGCCGGCCGAGCACTCATACATCGCCGAACGTGCCCAGTAGGATTAGGCTCGCTGCCGGCGCACAGACCTACCCCTCCTTCAAGACCGAGCGGTCTTGCGTTTTGTTGCCTACCCTTGCGCCTGCCTTACCCTTTATTACATCCGGTCTCAGTCCTCTTTGTTTTGTTGAAAAAATTCTGGTTACAGGTACCTACTCTCTTTTTTATCAAGTCCAATTTTGAAAAAAATAATTGCTATTTTGAGTATAGAAAAAAGATTCAAAATAATACCTATTTTTCAATTTAATATTAAGATAATTTATTCGATATTTTACGGATAGACGATTTTTGTAATCTTTTATTTGTTATGAAGGTGCTTACTCATTCGACATTTTAGAGATGACTTCATTTGGTAATGTCCAAATTGGTACCTACTACTCTTCCTCTAGTCAATAAATCAACTGGATAAAATAATAATTATTCACATTCAACGAGGTCGACTTTATATGAAGACGCTCGAACTTGTCTCAGTAACGCTGGGAGTCAAAAGCGCTACGTCTGAGCTATGGGAGCCTGGTGATAGCTTATATAGGATTTGAGATTCTGACGTCACACAGGAGGGCGACAAATGCACGGCTGTTACAAGGATTTTATGTTCGCGCATGCGCATCGGTTACTATCAGTCCGGGGGTGATGATTTTCATAGGGGACCATCTAAACACTAATCTGTAATATCCCTGAAAATTTCATTGAAATCGGATGGAAAATGTAGAAGTTATGGCTGTTACAAGGAATTCACGTTTGCGCATGCGCAGTGGCTACTATCAGTCCGAAGGTGGGCGTAAGTAGGTACCTACTTACTCTTTTCGTTTACTTGAATCTTCAACGGAGAGTGATCTATAGGAAAATTTGATGAATTCACGATGGGATGCAGTTATCGAAGAAAAAAGTCTATATCGATTTATTGTCTGTGTTCGGACTGTTTTCATAATTATTTTCGGTGATTTGAAGAGATTTGAGTCATACCCACCCTTCGTATTGTCCTTGAAGTGGTGTTGATTGTGGTAGCGCTTCATGAAGTGAAGGTATGTTCCCGGACGTGGCGTCCCGTGATGCAAGTAATGATGAATGACATCATAGATCACATAACCTGAAACCAACAAATATTGAGAATGTGAATGAAATCGAAAAGAAGTTAAATGTTCCTAGAATTTTGCTAACTGACGACCGAGGTCAGGGAAGCCTTGTATTCTTGTAGTGACGGAGTTATGTTCCGTGTTTACGGATCTAATTGGGGCTTTTCTTAGTCTCACGACATCTCATGATCTAACTAAATTGACTCCCTGAACAATTTTGGTTCCGTGTCTGTAGTCTGTCATAAAATCCTTGTAACGGGCAAAACTATATGAAGTTGTGGTCAATTTCGATGAAATTTTCAGGGATTGTGAAAATCATCGCCCCCAGATTAATAGTTGCTACTGCGCATGAGCAAATGTGCATTTCCCTCTAACAGCCATAACACCTACATTTTCTTTCTGATTTTTATTAAATTGTCAGGGATTATGCGAATTAGTTTGTACAAGGTCCTTTATGAAAATCATGGCCCCCAAATCAACAGTAGGTAGTCTCTGCGCATGCGCAAACGTTAAATCCTCGTAACAGCTATAACACCTACATTTTTCATCCGGATTTAATTAAATTTATCGCGATAGTTCATATTGACGTTGAGATAACCCCTATGAAGATTTTCGCCCCGAAACAGATAGTATAGCCTCTGCGCATGCGCAAACGTGAATTTCCTTGTCACATCCATAACCTCCAAATGTTCCATTCGATTTTGAAGAGTTATTCAGATATTGTGCGGGTTGATGTGTAGATGGTCTCCTATTAGGGTAGTGCAAGGTACATTGTGATTGATGTTCTGAGATATTCGCCACACCCACTTGGTAGACTTTTTTTCCCTTCTTTTTTTTCTTCTCCCCTCGTTTCTTTCTCTTCTTTTTTCTTCAAGAATGTATGCTTTTTGCAACCTTATTTCTCCAGTGTTCGCAAACAACGTGAGCAAATGGATGAAAACTGGATTAGTGGATATAGAAGGAAACAAACGAAAGAACTATACTTCCGCTACCTCGGTAGACTCAGAAGCAAATAAATAGTGGTGCTCTAATTTTGAGGATGAGTACAGTATCAAATCATTTATAAAAGAAGCAGAACTTTTACAACAACGAAACGGTAATTTCAAAGCCTTAAAAACATTAATTCTGTTTCATGTGTGTGCAGGTTCCTAGAGAATTTAGTTTCTAATTGTGTCACGATGTTTTGTAGACACCGCGGTCCTCATATTTAATGAAAGAGGAGGTACAATTGTCACGTAAAGATCACAGAGTGAAATATTCATACAAATGTATACAAATGGGCACAACAGTATAACTGCGCGACGTAACGGAACTGCATTGCAATTCACACACACTAATAAGGTTATAATATAGTTATTGTTATTTCACATTTTTAGATTCCATCATGTTTTTAAAGAGGTTTTTCCGTTCTTAGTCAATACTTCTATTGCAAAACGCGTCTAGTGCGCAAAATCTGCATCTGATTATTGCATGTATTTTCCAACCTATAGTCGTTAAGTTATTATTAATGTGTAATGTACACCAACCGAGAATCGTTCCAGACATTACTGCCATGCTCATCCATGTTGGCATATATAGAGTGTAAATGAAGTAAATAATTGAGGCAATCCCACAGGCTGGAACTATCGGAAATAAGAGACGTTCGTGGTCGAATGGTACCTGTTATCATTTTGGTTCATGTTATCACAGAACAATAATGTTTCATAGTAATATTTTAAATTATGCAAAATGTTTTAGAAATTCTGATACTTTTTTAAAAGCAAGAAATATTTTTAAAATACCTATGTAGCAACATTATCAGCTGTATAGTTCAGGATAGCATGTTTTGAGATAACTGAAATATCAAGTCTCAAAAATGAATTATTCGATCGAAGAAATATTATACGTATATTGATACGTGTATTGATATTGATACAAAAATTGATAGGTCACTAAATTAGTCAAACCAATTGAGACATTATAATTTAAAATGGTGAAACATACCTGTCAACATTTTGTGACAAATGTAGGAATAATAAGTATTTTATCTAGAAAATATTTTGGTCGATAATTTTAGAAAAATGATCAAATTTGAATAAACAAATTCACAAATCAATCATCTCGTCATTCATATTTCACCATGATAATATTTTATAAGTTATTATTTTATAATAATAATATTGTTTTTAGGTAGGTACTAAACACTAACTTTGTAATTATTTGTCCAGAATGACCTGTTTGTACGATTTTCTGTCTAGTGAATATTTATTGATTTTGTTTTACGAAAGTAATTGAAGAGATTTTCCTACCTTGTGATGAAGTCCGTGCATGAGAAAGTGGATAGTGATCATCGTGGATGATGTCTGAGGGGGAGCAGAGTGGAATACATGTCTGTGAAGCATGTACTCAATAAACGTCCATTTTATCATCCCCAGAATAACGAGAAAAGTGAGGCATACCATGTTTCCTTGAGTATCTTACGGAAAAACGTAAACAAGGTTAGTTTACTGGACTACAATCGAAATTGGATCAGCAACTCATTAATGAACAAAGGGAAGATAGGTTACCATTCTACAAAAAACTGGCAACAAAAATTTTGATGTTTTATTACTAGCTGTTGAAAGGAAACTTCTACAATGATGCCTACTGTAGGATTTCATTCAATAATACCTAGTACTGATAGGAAAATATATACAACATGAGTCGGGAGTGACATCTCCCAACATCGATGCTCCAAATCCTAAAACGTTGCAAATTACTACAGAGTTTTGCTTCCGAGTCTACCAAGGTAGCGGAAGCTTTGTTTTCACTTTTCATGGACGAAAAAAAAAGTTCTCCAAAATCAAAATTTTCACTCGCGTTTTCGTTTTAGACCTTCCTGAACAATTTTGGTTCCGTGTCTGTGTGTCTGTCTGTCTGTCTGTGTGTCTGTCTGTCTGTCATGAATTCCTTGTAACGCGCATAACTATACGAAGTTATTGTCCGATTTCTATGAAATTGTCAGGGATTGTGCGGGTTGGTGTGTAGACGGTCCCCTATGAAAATCATCATCCTCGGACTGATAGAAGCGACTGCGCATGCGCCAACGTGAATTCCTTGTAACGGCCATAACTTCTACGTTTTCCATTCGATTTCAATGAAATTTTCAGGGATGTTACAGATTAGTATTTAGATGGTCCTCTATGAAAATCACCACCTTCGGATTTACAGTAGCCATTGCGCATGCGCAAACGTGAATTCCTCGTAACAGCCATAACTTCCACATTTTCCACCCGATTTCGATGACATTTTTATGGATTACGCGGATTAGGTTGTAGATGGTCCCCAATGAAAATCAAGACCTTAAAATTTACAGAAGCCTCTGCGCATGCGCATACGTAAAATCCTTGTAACAGCCATAACACTTACATTTTTCATCCGAATTTGATGAAATTTTCTAGGATTGACCATATTAACGTGTAGATGGTCCCCTATGAGGGTAGTGAAAGGTACTTCAAGATTGGTGTTTTGAGATTAGCTACTATGCATCGGATCATCTATGTAATCGGGTTATGGATACGAGGAAGCTAAGTGCCACACCCACTTGGCAGACTTTTTTATTTTTCTATATACATAGATCACTCGTCTGAAGAGAACACGGCATTGCCATTGTTACCACCAACAAATATGAAGAGAAACATCGATCGCATTTCGGTCAGCTAAAATTTGAACGGAAATTAGGCCTCTTTGCGATTCACACTCGTGTTTCTTATTTATCGTAAGTCCAACCATTAAGTTCTCGTAAGGAGCCAACGGTTTGTCCTACAGGGCTACGCGTGGTCTCTCAAAATGCAATACTATCTTAAATTTATGGAAAAACAATACTTTTATATCAACATTTTTTGAGCTAGGGCGTTTACTAAATTTCAACCTATGTTTTTCAACCTTCAGAAGACCAAAAACTTCGGGGCACAACTAGGCCCCAAATGAAGCCCATATACCAAATTGCATCCAAATCGGTCAATGCTAACTTAGGAAAGTGCCGCGTACGGCGGACGGACGGCCAAATTTTGGTTTATTATTTTCAATAATGAACCTTTGGAAAAGACCAAGAAAAAAAATTGTAACCCCCCCTCAAAATTAGTTGGTTTGCGTCTCAAGGTACGCAGAATCCAAAAATCGAATGAAAATTTGGCCGTCCGTCCGCGGCACTTTCCTCAATTAGCATTGACCGATTTTGATGAAATTTGGTTTACAGGCTCTATTTGGGGTCTAGTTGTGCCCGAAGCTTTTGGTTGATATAGGTCACTTCTAAGGGTTGAACAATAAAGGTTGAAATTTTGAAAACGCCCTAACTCAAAAAATTTTGATGTAAACGTATTGTTTTCCCATCAATTTAAGGTAGTATTGAATTTTGAGAGACCACGCGGAGCCCTGTAGTCGTATAAACCGTTCACTCCCTACGAGAACTTAAGGGTTGGACTTACGATAAATAGGAAACAAGACTGTGAATCGCAAAAGAGTCCTAATCTCCGTTCAAATTTTAGCTGACCGAAATGCGATCGATGTTTTTCTTCATGTTGATTGGTGGCAACAATGGCAAAGCAGTGATATGGCAGACTAGTGATATGTATAGAAAAATAATAAAACTTCGTGTAATAATTTGCAGCGTTTTTTGTTTCAAATGCTCTCTCGACGGTATGGTATAGAATCCAGAATCAGCGGTAAATTTCCAATCAGAATATTTACCTTATGAAAAAAGAAAAAAAAAATTGAAGGCAAACACGCTGCAAATTGCTAACACCACGGTTTATTATTTTTCTGTGTAGATCACTCGCCTGAAAAGGACACGTGTTTCCATTATTTGTACCTTTCAACCAAACTTTTGGCAAGGTTAACCATAAATTTTATTCTTAAAGAAACTACTAACCAACAAAATATCGTTATCCGAGAGTTGTGGGTGCTCTCATATTCATAACGGAATGAAGTTCTTGATTGCTAAGGAGGCGCAGCTGAGTGACATGAAACCATAATTCTCAGAGACGAACAAGGATTCCACTTGGTTAGCTGAAATTTAAACGGATGGCCATTTCCGTCGTTGAACATTATTTTGCGAGTATTGTGAGTCCAACCCTTGAAAGTCCTTGTAAGGAGCGAACGTTTTGTCATACAGAGCTCAGGGTGATCTCATTCGATTCTAAAAATTCAATTTTATTTTCAATTGATGAACAAACACTAACTTTATATCGAGAATTATCGAGCTAGGGCGTTTTGGATAATTATTTCCAATAACAAACCTTCGAAGTCGAACAAGAAAACAATTTTTTTTAACACCATCCAGAGCTCTGTAGTACGTTCGCTTCCAATGAGGATAATTAATTATTCAATTACATATATAATACATAATCACTGACGTTTTTTATTAATTTAGGATAGTATTCAAGTTCTAGAAACAAATGAGGCTATGCAGAGCTCTGGGCAATGAATCATGGTTAAATGAGAATTTAATTAATTAATTAATTAAATAATGAGAGTTTATTGTGAAATTATACATGACTACCAAGTGCCTACCATTCTCCCGAGGGTCCTGGAAGGGGGTAAAGGTGAGGCTCTGTTGACTGTTTCAGAACCGTAATGCTGCCTATACTCGCCAAGAGTTAACTTTGGGATTCATGACATATCAGTAAGCTGTACCTTTTGTCATGATAATGCTGATTGTTAATCTTAAGCGACGATATGGTTGATAGGTATCATTGATAAGTAAGCCATATTCTTTGGAGTAGGGTGATCTTTACAGAAAAATAATAAATCGTTGTGTAATGATTTACAGCGTTGTTAAAATTACAGCCCTTATTTTTTTACCCTTTAGAAGTGACGACCAACCAAAGGCATCTCGGCACAACTAGACCTTAAACGCTGAGGCGTCAACTAGAACTACATTGAGAGAGGAGATTATACGATCATTTCCACATGAGTTTTCTCATTTACAGATTACTCAAATATGTTAATCGTTGGTTAGAGTACTCATTATTATAATAGATACCTACTAACTTCCCTTTTTAATCATTTCTTCTTACCGAATCCATTCGCCTCTCTCCATTCCCAAGCAACTGTCAACAACCAAAAGGATAAAGGTACCCAAAATATTATCAATTCACCAAGATTGGTTTTGGATTGGCTCTCCATCCAGTCCGAAGAGAACAACCTCATTGGTCTCAGAACGGGGGCTTCTACCCAGGTGCGGTAGTTTTTCCCAAGATCCCCAACTTGACAAGTCAATGGCTGAGACCAATCAACGAAACCCTGGAATCACAATAATACTTTTGAGTATCAAAGAAATTGCCTAATCAGCGTGTAAGAAAAACTATAACTGTAAGGTGTCTGCGAAACGTGAAAAATGCCAGTTTCATAGATGCACGTTTGTTCATACACGATCCTAACTTTTACGAAAGGCCCGGGAGCAGTTTTTGTTTTGAAAGAATGGTTGCTAATATGTCACTCATGGAAAACCTTATATCACCACGTGATTCAGCGGAGAAAATTGTCTCACAACACACAGTACTATTATTATAAAGTGGAATTCGGGGAACTCCTTTCTAACACTCTTTGTATTTTATTAGCGTACTTTTTGCGCGGGTTTGTTCAATGTGGAAAGTTATTGATGGCATTTCACTCTGCATAAAAGGCTGCATTGAAAGATATAACGTCTAGTAATGCACAGAGACGTTCCTTTAGATGGGGAACAGGAAGCTACGACTAACCAGCATGCAATCAATCACATATGGATTTTTTCATAGATTTAGTAGGTAACATGTACGTGTGTATTATGTGAAGGAAGTTTGTGAGTACGCGTTGCTCAAGTGCATAATAATGTTATACTTAGATGTATACCTACAGCATGTTATGAGTAACATTAACATCTAGTCCAATGCTTCACACAATTTTTTCATAGAAACTCGGAAAATCGTTACTTTCATTTGTCTAAATCTATCTTTTATTTATCTAAACTTTAATTTAAGCCCTTAAAATACAAATTTTTAATGAAGAACGATGATAATTTAAAAATCTTATATTAACAAAAATATAAGATGAAAATTCCTTCATACGGAAATTCCCTCGAGAAAAAAAAACAACACCAAAAACCCCAAGATCGCACCACGCAGCGAAACATTGTTCGTCCAGATAAAAGCATTTCTCTTTATTACAAAAATAATAATAATAATTGATGAAAATATGAGAGATGTAATACAAAAGAAGATGAAGTAAAGAACCAAAAACGAAGTACTGAACTGGGAGCCTGATGTTGTTGATTCTTCATCATCATTGGTAAAGAAACCCTAGAAATTGGCTGTTTACACATTCGTAGGTACACACGGTCTTAAGTTCAAAACCTGGTAAATGACCAATCGTTGGTCAGACCAACAGATAGTCACGACAGACCAACATCCAACAGTCACGAGATTTTTCAGAGAATCGGTTTTCTGTCGAATGCTATACGTGCCTTCTTTATTTACTTGGGTTGAGGAAAATAAAGAAAGTCTACCAAGTGGGTGTGCACATTGCTTCCTCGTATCCATAACCCGATTGCATAGTAGCTGATCTCAAAACATTAATCTTTGAGTACCTTGCACTACCCTAATAGGGGACCATCTACACGCCAACCCGCACAATATCCGAACATTTCATCGAATTCGGGTAGGAAATCTAGAAGTTATGGCTGTGGCAAGGGATTCACAATGCGCATGCTCAATGGCTACTATTAATTCGAGCTCGATGATTTTCTTTGGGACCATTTACATTCTAATCCGTGAAAATGTTATCAAAATCGGATGGAAAATGTAGAAGTTATGACTGTTACAAGGAATTCATGTTTGAGCATGCGTAGTTGATAATATTAGTGCGGGGGCGATGATTATCGTTGGGGACCATCTACACGCCAACCCCCACAATCCCTGAAAATTTCATCGAAATCGGACAATAATTTCGTATAGTTTTGCCCGTTACAAGGATTTCATGACAGACACACAGACATATAGACACAGAACCAAAGTTGTTCAGGAAGGCCTAAAACGTAAAACACGAGTGGAAATTTTGATTTTGGAGAACATTTTTTTCAACCGCGAAAAGTGCAAACAGTGCTTCCTCTATCTTGGTAGACTCTAAAGCAATAGATTACAGATCTTGGAGAGACTGGAAAACTGGTAGGGGAAGCAAATATCGATTTTCAACGAGGTTCAGTAATAGGTATTTTATGAGTACAGTATTATAGTCTCAGGCTTGTAGATGGGACTTCAGACCCAAAATCTCAGTAACAAGCACCACCTAACGAAAGAGTTGGAAAACAATGAAGCGACGCAAGGTCATGACCCGGCGGACGTGCCAGTTACCCACAAGGCTGTGAAACAACCTCTATTGGTGTTGGGAAAACTGTAGCTGGCATGAATAGGAGATCCATCTTCGAACGAGCAGTAGATCAAAGGCATGTTCGAAATTTGATTGATTACTGACAATCAGCACAAACAAATTAATAGGGATCCGTTTCAATTTGTGGATTCACGTTTAAAAGAGCGATGCGGATTTGCGCGGGTCGAGCGGATTCGCGTTTTCACTCAATTGAGTAAAAATTGCTTTAGAGTCGATCAATTCTCATAAATGTATGAATCAAATGAAGCTAAGTAGATATTTATTTGTATTACCTCAGATGACTAATCACCCTACAATCTAGCTGAAGACGTCAGAAAATATTCAAAATGTTCATAATTACGAAAAAAGGATGTGTTCGTTGCCCAGCATTTTTCATCAACGCTATGATGGTCTACTTTTCAAAACATTTGGTTCAAAAACGTGTTTTTGCCTCTGAGTCTACCAAGGTAACGGAAGCTTTGTTTAAACTTTACAAGGATAAAAAAATCCTCCAAAATCTGAATTTCTACTCAAGTTTAAACCCTTCCTGGACCATTTTGGTATAGTTTGTCTATCTGTCAGGAAATCCTTGTGATGGGCAAAACTATACGGAGTAACTGTCCGATTACACTAGATTATAGCCCCTGGGCATGCGTAGACGTAAAAACCCAGTAACAGCCATAACTTCTACGTTTTCCACCCGAATTTGATGAAATTTTCAGAGATTGTTGGGTTGGCGTGTGCATGGTCCCCTACAAGGTACTTAGAGATTGATGTTTTGAGATTAGCTAACACGCAGCGGATAATCTATACGATCGTGGATACGAAGAACCTTTGTGCCATACCCACTCGGAAGGCGTTTTTGAGTTTTGTAGTGAAAATTACTTTCTATCCGAAAAGTATCAATAAATATTATGAAAAATCTAATTATGAAATATTTCTTACAAAAATAGCTAATGAATTAAAAACAGTAGGTATTGAAGTCAAAAAAAGGTTAAAAATGTGTTACCTACCTGCAAATATTTCTTAGAAAAATCGCTCATACGACCATCTTGCACGAATGAGACTGTTTATTTCATTTTATTAATATTATTATTCAGTATGGGGTTTGTAATTTTTAATCTATATTTTGAATTCGCCGTTTTGACTGTATGTAGGCACTCTTGATGGCGGGTATGATGAACATAATTTCAATCCGCGTGTATAGCCCCACTCCATCCCCCAAACAATCTTCATTTTCCAATTTCGGAATTCAATGTCTATCAAGTTGGTACTCACGTCGAAGTTACAATCTTGTTTCAACGATTCAATTATGTCATAAGTACTTTTCGCATGTTCGAAGCGTTTTAGAACTTCAGTCACGTCCTTATTTTGGTACCATTTGAATACGTTGCCTCCTGGGTGATATATCTGGAAGTTGTCGACGTCTACCGCTTTCCCTTCAACGTATACCAAGTTTTTTGACCTGTGGGACAGAACCAAAACCAATTACCTCCATAATTTAGCGTTATGGGGTAAATGTTGGTAATGTACATGTGAGGATTTTCCGATTGTATTTGTAGTTGATGAAAGAGGGGGGTCGATGGAAGTTAAGAAGGGATTTTCAAAACTACATTCCATCTACTAAAGATCATATGTTTTTCTCAACGTTCAATCATTAAAGACATGTGACAACCCAAATATTTGAATAATATTACATAATATTATTATCTATATTTTTCAGCAACTTACAAATTTGTGTACCTATGTATTGATCACTATACTTGCTCATCAAGTCGTTGTGATTTGCAGCTTCACAGAAATGAAGTCTGGAGGGGTTGTAGCCTCACGAATCGAAAGTATCCGAGGGTATTACGGGGAGCTTGTGTTCAGGAGAGTTTATAAATAATGCTCTACTCCATGCTCTTTTGAGACCCCTGTGAGAAGGCTCGCTGCGAGCCACGTGAAATTCTGAATTTCACTATCAACGTTCATTTCATCCCTTACAACTAACTGACAGTAACCATAAGCTTTGCGGCACAACTAGACCCCAAATGGAGACGATATACCAAATTTCATGAAAACCGCCAAGTGAGAACTGGGCAAATCGCCGCGTAGTGCGGGCGGCCGGAAATTTTTTGATTCGATTTTTGGGTCATACGTGGCATGAAACGTAAACCATCAAATTTTGAGGGGAGTTACAATTTTTTAGCTTGATTATTGAAAATAATAAACCAATATGATCCTCAATGTACAAAAAAATGTTCACAGTTCAAAAATCGATAAGTCTGCTCGAAAGTTTTAATTGGCCAACTGCTCGTGCTGCAAGCTTGATGAATATTTCGAACTATGAAATTTGTACATGCATGTCCATGTTTCAACTTTTTTGGGAAATACATTGTTTACTAATGATTGCATTCCAGGGAACATTTTTTTGGATGAGGAGTAGAACGTTCAATCGAACTATTAAGCGATAAAACATGAACTTTTAACTGTTAGTTTTGGTACGAAGTAAGTAGAACACCTACGTTCTTCTATGACGCGGTTCCTGGCACAATGTTGGCACTACTGTTTTGTGCCACGGTGGCACAAATTAGTGAAAATGTACAAATTTATGAAAATATACCAGTTCATGAAAATTCAGAGGTGAAATCAGGAGATTATGTTTTCTGATTTTCACATCTTGGGTTAAATTAGTGAGCTTTAATAGGCACCAAAATATTGAAAATCGGGTATTGTTGTAATTATAATCACCCTTCCAGTACCATATTTGATACTCTAGCGATATAACTCACATTAGGAAAGATGTCTGTGTTGAACAAAGACAGAAACACATAAATAGGTTGAGAATTGGGGGCTAGGCAGCTCGTTAGAGGTATTATCAGAATGGAAATAACCCTCTCGCCATTCTATCAAAGAAAAAATTCAAAACTTTCGTGCATATTACGTGGAAGGAACTTATGAATATCACTCACATAGTAACCAGAAGTGTCCAGGTAGGCCACTACAAGACCAGTTAATGACATAATGTTTGGTGAGAGAATCGACGCACTACTCGTAGATACCATCATAACAGCGGAAGCCAATGTCCGTCATCTACCTGTGTCGTCGACAAAATTCTCTTTCCTTCTCTGCCTGTCCCAACTTCCAAAACTCTTCAAATCACTCAACTCTCTTCCAAATCTACTTCCTATTTCTCATTCAATTCCAGCTCATTCGTTACTCATTCTTTTCATTCTAGTCTTTCTCTTTAAATATTTTGTTATAAAATTAAACTCGTCTTTCTCTTTAAGCACAATAAATTAATTGTCAATTTATTTAAAATCCAAAAACGTGAAACATCTGGAATTAAATCATTTGTTTTAAAATAATAATGTTTTGAAGTATAACTTCCATCAACTCGTCGAATTTGACGACACTCGGGGCCTGGGAAGTGCCTGAGAACGCGGATCTGTGGGTGCTTGCCTCTCTTCCTCTTCTTCTGGAACTTCAATGGGGTAGGCCATGCCAATAGATCGAGATATTACACGATGGTTAGGAAGAATAAGTTTGACAGTTCTGATGCTACCATCCCTGCTTCTTCTGATTTCGATGATTCTGGCTAACCGCCATGTACCTCTTGGCGATGAGTCTCCTATTTGAACGACTGTCCCAACCTTCGGTTCTTCTTGAGCAAGGATTCTTCCCTGTCTATGGACCTTTGGGTCCTTTCTCGTAAAGCGAGTAAATTCTCTCCTTTCCATATCTTCCAAAATGAATTAAGAATGGACTGTCCCAGAATCCAGCGCGCAATCAACTCGTTCCTAGTTGACTGGCTATGCTGATGCCGCTCTTGCGTTGCTAGAGTATAGCTGTTGGCATTCAGAAAATGAGCAGGCGTTAAAATATTATTAGAGTTTATATCTTCTCCTGCATATGTTAACGGGCGTGAATTCACTATGGACTCCACTTCTGTCAGTATCGTTGTGAATTGACTGTGATCGAGTTTCTGTTTTCCAACTGTCTTCCGCAATCCCTGTTTGACGAGAGACACAAGACGCTCGTATACTCCTCCTGCCCATGGAGCTCTGTGATGAAATTCCAATTAATTCTCTTCAGCCAAAAAATTGTCAACAATGGGGTCAGACGAAATTCTATTCCCACTGATTTTGGTTATCTCAGAGACTAACTTGAACTGCATAGCGTTGTCTGAAAGAATATACCTACTTGGGATTCCTCTTCGAGCCACGAAACGTCTCAATGCGAGTAGAAATTCCTTCGCGGTCATCCCGTAAATAACTTCTAAATGTACTGCTCTAGTAACTAACTAAACAACTAAATAAGCAAACCCAAATTTTTAAGGTTTCGTTTCTTTGTAATTTGATGTACAAAGGTCCCAAATAATCGAGTCCGGTATTTTTGAATGGTAACGATCATTATATTCTAGCTACTAGCAGTGGAGGCATATCGGGTAACCGGAACGGCCCTCCACCCCACCGTTTACGTATCAAACATTTTTTCAAAACTCTTCTTACTTCAGCTCGTCCCTTAATCACCCAATACTCTGATCGTATAGCTGCAAGAGTGTGCGATATTCCCGCATGCGCGTTATTAATATGGAAATGTCTTATCAACATCTCCGTGAAGTGTTCTGATTTGGGAAGTAGAATCGGATAATTTTCTTCGAAACTTTGCTCGTTGCTTATCACTCTACTTTATCTTAGTAACCCTTCTCTGTCCTCCCATATTCCCAATTGGAGAGCACAAGGGGTTCCTTTCCTAATACTTTCAACCACGTCCCGGAAATGCTTATGTTGTACTCTTCTACACCACAATTTTGCTGCTTTTGAAATTTCTTCTGCTACTAAACTACCGTGATACTGATTGGCTTCATTCTTATCTCTATCATTTCTACGGGAATCATAGTACTTAAAATTTGAACTACTCGATCCATGAACGTACACCTTTTCTTGCGACGTAATGATCCTTTTCAGTTTCCTAAGAAGTGTCTCCGTATCTAATACTCACCCCTCCCCCCCACCTCCACCATTGGTGCCAGTCTGGCACCATAGCGGCAATACGTCGTAACATTGAACACCTGTTAGTTTTGGTAGGCAGTCCGTAGTAGTTCACATCCGTAGTCAAAGTGAAACATTAAAAAAACGTCTGCCAAGTGGGTGTGGCACATAGCTTCCTCGTATCCATAATCCGATTATATAGATGATCAGATGCATAGTAGTTAATCTCAAAACACCAATCTCTAAGTACCTTTCCCTAATCTGGACAATCCTAGAAAATTTCATCAAATTAGGATGAAAAATTAAGTGAGTAGATGTATGTGATTGGATCAAAAAAATACTTAGCCTCGGCTGGGATTCGAACCCGCGACCCCTGGGGGACAGTTGAAGTTACGGCTGTTACAAGGAATTCACGTTTGCGCATGCGCAGTCGCTTCTATCAGTCCGGGGATGATGATTTTCATAGGGGACTATCTACAACCTAATCCACATAATCCCTGAAAATTTCATCGAAATCGGGTGGAAAATGTGGAAGTTATGACCGTTACAAGGAAATTCACGTTTGCGCATGTGCAGTGGCTACTATCAGTCCGGGGATGATGATTTTCATAGGGGATCATCTAAATACTAGTCTGTAACATCCCTGAAAGTTTCATTGAAATCGGATGGAGAATGTAGAAGTTATGGCCGTTACAAGGAATTCACGTTTGCGCATGCGCAGTCGCTTCTATCAGTCCGAGGATGATGATTTTCATAGGGGACCGTCTACACACCAACCCGCACAATCCCTGAAAATTTCATAGAAATCGGACAATAACTTCGTATAGTTATGCGCGTTACAAGGAATTCATGACAGACACACAGACAGACAGACAGACAGACAGACAGACACACAGACAGACAGACAGACAGACACGGAAGCAAAATTGTTCAGAAAGGTCTAAAACGCAAAACGCGAGTGAAAATTTTGATTTTGGAGAACTTTTTTTTTTCGTCCTTGAAAAGTGAAAACAAAGCTTCCGCTACCTTGGTAGACTCGGAAGCAAAACACGAAATATGCGGTTTATGATGTCCTGGCACCACTATTAGTTTCATGGCGGTACAGAGAATGATTTATGAAAATCCGGAGGTATAATGAGAACTTTTCATCAATTTCAAAGCTTGGGAACAATTACTAAGCTAAAAAGAAACCGAAATATTGAAAAATCGGATGTTTTGGGAATATTATTTTCCCCCCTCGCCACCTCCCATGCTAATTTTGATACTCTGGTGAAATAATGTGCAATTTGGGAGATTTCCGGGTCAAAAGAAAAGAAACACGCAAATCGGTTAAAAATTGAGGCTTGGGCAGAATTTACACGATTATGCCTGCAAATGCACGTATTCTAAGCATTAACCCCCCCCTTTTACCCCCTTAAAAGGCAAAATTCGAAATTCCGGCGACGTAGTGCACAACTACATAGTTTTCCCCGTCGAATAAAAAAAGAACCACTAAAATCGGTTGAATACCAAGGCCTGGGCAGAGGACACAAGATTTTGTCTCACACACACATACATACACACACACATACAGACATACACCTACGGCTTTTTTTCGCGGATTTGGATTCAGAATGGTCTAAAGCGGATTAGTGTGTGGTTATTTTTTCTGTTGACTGTTGTCCAATTTTACCCCAGATCGATCGCATAAGGACGCCCAAGTCTTACTGTGGGACGTCCTAAAAAAGAAGAAAAGGCAAAAAACAGAGTGCTGGTTATTGGAAACAATAACTCTGCCTCTTTGGAGGCATTGACCTCCCACCCTCAAACATTGCGAAGCTTGCTATTTTATTTAACCCAAATTACGACTATTTTTTCTTCATCTGCATTCCCATTATCATACTTCTCTTGAAGAAGCCTCACGATTTAAGTAGTGAATTCATTAGACAGTAGGCACCTGTAATCGTATTATGGCTACTTATCTAACTATAGTGATAACTACGTAGTTAAGTAAATATTTCTCCGAAAAATCTAAATAGTGTAATTGGACGAAGTTGAAATTAATTCCTAACGAAATCCAAATAAATATACAAATATCTTTACGAGAATATGAGTTAGAATTCCATGTAAGCCTTGATGTTGGCTAGAGCTCAGGTAAGTAAATCACGGAATACAAGTGGATACCACGTGACATTCAAATGAAATGTGCACACAACACGTACGCGTGTTTTCTAACAGTTGACATGTCGCTAAATCGTCATGAAACAGATAATTTGAACTTAATCATTCATAATTACAATAAATTAAAGGAAATAATTACACCTCAATCAATTTAAAAAAAACTTAGGTACAATAGCCGAGCATACTTTGTCTATAAATTACATTATTATTATTATGTAAATTGAAATGTAAATAAATATTTTATTATTTTTTATTATTATTTATATTTTGATTATGTTTTATTTATATTTATATTATTATTATTTTTTAATTTATTTATATTTTCTAAATATAAATAAATATATTATATAAGTTATATTATTATTCTTGATAACTTATATGGATATGGACTTATATGGACAGATAATTTGAAAGACTTGATTTATAATGTATTCAGAGATCGAATGACAAACAGAATGACACAGAACTCTATTGTGCTTGTGGGCGTCGGTGGTCTGGTGGACAGTGTACCCGACTGCGGTGATAAGATAAGAACCGTCTAGCGGGGATGCGAGTTCGAGTCTGGTCGCCAGCAGTAAGTTTTCTGTCTATTAGACGATCGGCAATCTCTCGTTCCAACCCAGGGCGGTGATGTTTGGGAAGCCATGAGCGAAATCATCAGAACAAATTCTGATCTCCCCTTAGGGAGACAGCTGATGACGTCCGCGACGCCAAGAATGGCAGTCGGACGAAAATTCAACCTGAAATGGTTGCTTACTTTACTTTTTACTGTGCCTAGAAATCATCAAGATGCTAAGGATCACGACACAAGTGTCCAAGAAGGAATGTTTGAAGTAGGGAAGAGTATCGATATTTCTAAACATCGATACTTCCGTACCGGTACTTACTCATTATTCTAGTATGCACACTCCGAAATTTTTGGATATCGCTACTTCGGATAACTGTTACGCTACTTGGATATATTGAATATCTATCTTATGCAGATATTTAGCGACTCTTAAGTATCGATACTTGATATTACTCTAGTACTCTTGCCAAACGATACATTGGATATCGGTACTCTAATACCATACAGTATGGATACTTTCAATGATACCCATCTCTACAGTAGACACACCTCGTGTGCCATGCTGCTATCACGTTGGCAGTAATTACTTCACCACGTTATATCATTTACCAATCATATTTGAAATTGTATTTCAATCATAGGGTAATATAAAACATGCATAATCATGATGGGTGAGAAAATTCATTGTACGTAAATGTCCAATGTACACCTATGACTATGGAAGGAGGCTCCATCTTGGTTCGGACTCTTATGGAAGTGAGATTCCATGTTGGTACCTATGACTATGGAGGTGTGTTGTCATGTTGGTAGCTACGTCTGTGGAAGTGGGCTTCCATGTTGTCGTCTAGCATGCCTTCCACGATGAAGTATTTTTTTCTTATCAACAATGAAAGAGAAGAGGAAGAAAACAGTACCTTATCACTCGGTTACACAAGTTCAGTGTAGGAGGTTTGTTCAGTGGCTAGAAAGCATTTCGTACTAGATAGTAATTTTATTGTTTAGCTGATAAATTATCATCAGTTTGCGGGCTTGTGTTTACGTGGTTTTTTTAATTTAAAATTTTGACTTGAACCATATTGAATATTGACAGACTGGTTGAACGGTGATATTTATCTCTACCTAGTTATATCTAACGTCACTAGAAAAATTCTTGTCTACTCCTCGTATCAGTGACTTGATAATGATCCGTCGGGGGAATCTACTGCAACATTGAATTTTTAGTGGTAAGTGAAACCAGTTTTACCTTTAATTGTAAATTATGGTCCCTACCATATAGCGATATTATAGTTCCGTGTTCTCCAGATTGGAATTTCCGAGGTTTACTTTATAATGTTGATGCGTACATAAATATTCTCCCAATAGGTAAGCTAGCGCCCTGATATTGCCTAGGTATTTCCATTTTCCCTACTGAGAGTCACTGTGCAGGAGAAGTTCCGTCTTCCAAAATATCTAAGGTTTTTCTTAAAACCTATTATCTCCTAATTGAATTTAAACCTAATTTGAAAATCACGAATCCTTCAATTTCTCTCTTACACTTGAGAATTGGACATGGGTCAAGAGGGACGTTTTTGTAGCATTCGAGTTGCATAAACACCTATCACCTGTATTATCATGTGTGGGTAATGGATTTATACTTTTCGAACTTCCTCAACTGATGGAACAATGTAGGGAGTACGAGGAAACGAGGATTTTCCCAAAAGTAATTTGGGAATTTTTAAACTAGGTAATTTAAAATCGGAAAACTTTATTTAAACTTTATTTAAAAAAATGTTACACATTTGAACTCACATACCTACTTACTTGTCATCTATACAATCTATGGAAGCTATGGTTTGGCACCCACTTGGCAGAGGCTTTTATATTTCTTCATTTCATGTCACTCAATTGTGCTTCCTACAGCAAACTAGAAGTTTCGTTATGAACATGAGGGCACCCACAACTCTTGGATAACGATGTATAATATGTATGTATGTATAATAACGAAGTGTAATCGATAGTAACAGGAAAATATGGAAAAACCGTGTTCTTTGCAGACGCGTGATCTTTACAGAACAAAAATAAACCGTTTAGTTATAATTTTATGCGTTTTATAATAAAACATTCTAGATAACGATACTTCCGAGTAACTACAAACTGATTTCCTTCAAATAATTATCAATCAATGCCTGCATCTTTTAACAATTTCGTTTTCTAATCTCTACTCGAAGACTTTCACGATAAATAGAGACGATTTTGAAGACGTATTCTCCATCGCTCCAACAAACGTAGTAGGTATCTACTGATTTGTCCATACCAAAAATACCATACCATTAGTCCATACCAAAAATACCCTACCCAGCATTTTGAGGTTTCATGTACTATAAACGCATAAGAATTAATCGACAGAAATTGCAGTTTTTCGAGTCAATAATTCTAGGAAAAACTATCATGAAACACAAAATCTTCGTATCTTTCGTTGCAACAAAATAAATACGATGTTATACTTTACAAATGAAATCCCGTCGAAAAAATTCGAGATTGATAGCGATGATTTAAATTTATAGGGCAAAGTTTACTATAGTGAAAGGAATGAGGAATTTCACCATGTCGGAATTTCCTATTTTTGACCCCAAAATCGAATTCAGCACCTCTAAAAACCCCCTAAGGCAAACTTTCAGCCCGAACTTCCTAATTTACGAATAAACAAAACAGTGTAGAAAAAAAACCGGGAAAATGACGTCATGCTGGAATAGTTCATTTATGGCCGCTTGAAGCGCTGAGATCGAGAAATCCATAGTCCCCAGATGCAAAATTTCATGAAACAGTAAAGTTCGAAATCGAAAAACTGAAGAAAAAAATAGAAAAAGCGAGATGGGGAAAATTAGGTTTCCTCTGTTTTTGTTTGATAACTTTTCTCTTAGAAAACACGATTTCGTCGTCCCAATGGGCAACACTGAGAGGAGACGGCAATCCGAACAGCCCAATCAGCGAGCGTTCCCGCTGGACGTCTGTTTTCCCGGTTAGTTTTGAAATTAAAAATTTTGACTGTCTCCCAAAAATAACAGGAGACTTATTTTCCGAAATCAGCCCGATTTTCATCTATCCCACACCATTAACTATTCAGGAAAAATGCAAACAGAAATCGGTGAAATTCCTCATTGCAGGAAGAAAACGCTGGAAATTATTACACAAAGGTATGTAATATTTTTGTTTAGATCACTCACCTGCAAAGAATACAGCTTTGCCATTCTCACAATCTACCAACCAAATTTTTGCTTCACAATCAAGTTTATTTTGAAGAAATAATGCTTCACACTCAATGCGAAGAAATGAAGAGTTGTGGGTGCCTTCATTAAAAAACTTGATTACTGGTTGCTAGGGACGCAAAACTGTGTACAACTCGAAGAAACGAACAACGTTCTCATTTTGGTCAGCTAAAATTTGAAAGGAGATTAGGCCTCTTTTGCGATTCACACTCGTGTTTCTGATTCAGTCCAACCTTTTTTTTTTTTTTTTTTTTTTTTTTTTCGGCAGGCAGGTGAGAAAATTTTTAAGATCCACAGATGGAGTTGGATCTCGAAAGATACCTAGAAGGGTCCGCGACTTCAAGGTTATGTGGGATTCAAACCCACTAAAAAAACACCTCCTTTTCTCCCACGTTGGGTGATCAGCCTGGAACTGTTCAACACATTACTTCAGGCTGAGTCCTGGGACACTTCATCAGTTCTGGATGGCGGGACGGACCAGGTGTTCACTCTCTCTCTCTCTCGTTCTAACAATGTCTTCCTTGTCAGGATACTCTCTGCGTACGCTGCCACAAGACTCCAGCTCCTCTCACCTTCCAGCATCTTGCTGACGACAGCTTCTGGTGTTGAAATTTGGGGAGTTAACCCCAGCTCTGCTAGCATCTGGCTTCTTTCAGCCGCCCATTTGCTGCATTTGAAAAAGGTGTGTAGCGCATCATCATCTTCTCTCTTCTGGCAATGGAGACATGTTGGGACAGTTACCTTTCCCATTTTATGTAGATAGGCATAAAACAGTCCATGTCCTGTGAAGAATAGTGTGAGGAAAAAGTTCAATTCTCCATGCTTCCTGTCCGTCCATTTCTGAATGTTTGGCACTAGCAGTGTGGTCCACCGTCCTCTGTATTCTCTTGTCCATATCTTTTGCCAGCTTGCCATCGTGCAATCTCTTTCTTCCTTGGCTATGCGGGACCTGTCTTCTTCATCCCTTCTGTCGAAAATTCTTTTTCTCTCTGAAGCCATCAGCTGAATGGGTATGACACTGGTAAGGACAAAGATAGCGGGTTCATACACTGTTCGGTAAGCACAGGCGATTCGTAGAGCTCCTCTTCGCTGCACAGCTATCAGTCTCTATCGGAGATATGCCACACTCAATGCATCCGCCCACACTTCCGCTCCATACAAGAGTCTCTTGTATGGAGCGGAAGTGTGGGCGGATGCATTGGTGGAGTCAATGATGACATTGGTGGAGTCAATTCTCTTGTCAAGAGAATTGACTCCACCAATGTCATCATCAAGCGTCTCTTGCTTGGTCTAGGGCCATTTATGTTTCTCATAAGATGACAAAGAGCTGCCGATTTTTGTGCAGCCCTGTCTGCAGTTCTTATATGTTCACCAAATGTGATTTTTGTGTCCAACATGACTCCTAAATATCTGGCTGCTGGTTTAGTTGTTATTTCAGTGTTTCCGATCCGCATTGGGATGATGGTAGGTATGCGCTTACGCGTGAAGATATAATCTGTTTTTGATGTAGCTCGTGCCAGGCTATGTTCTTCAATCCACTCCGTTAAACTGCCCTCCTTAGTAAAAACGTCCTATGTCCATTTTTCAAGTTTCGAAAAATCGCGTTTTAGTTTCGGCTTCTGCGCCACCCAAACCATTGAAGCTTGAGATTTCGTTTTTTGACTATCACCTTTCAAATCTATTCCCCTGTTTTGCCAGTGTATAAACAAATCTTGAAAACTCGTTGCCTGGCCTGTATTAGGTCATTCATGGTAAACATTTGGATTTAGGACGTTTTAGCCTAGTACCCATGGACATAGGACAGCTTGTAACAGTGTGATGCTAGCTTAAAATGTCTTATGTCCATTGAGTTTCGAGTATTATTTCAAAAATTTAGTTCAAACTCAGGGTTTTTGGCGACAATCAATTTCTTTGAAGGATCTACCAAGGAGAGGTAGAGGAATCTACCATATCAAGGATATCACGTGAAGGTGATATGCGAGTTACTTATAAGTACGGTATACCGTAGGAAGGATTATGAGGTTATCCATTAAAAAAATGTACGTACTAGTAACCTGCTGCATCTCTAGATCTATTAATTGTAACTGGATAGATGAATATGAGAAGAAGGTAACCTGAAGATTAAATAATTTTGTCGCTTGTATCAGGTACATCTTTGCTTCTGAGTCTACCAAGGTAGCGGAAGCTTTGTTTTCACTTTTCAAGGACGAAAAAAAAAGTTCTCCAAAATCAAAATTTTCACTCGCGTTTTGCTTTTTAGACCTTTTTGAACAATTTTGGTTCCGTGTCTGTCTGTCTGTGTGTCTGTCATGAAATCCTTGTAACGCGCATAACTATACGAAGTTATTGTCCGATTTCTATGAAATTTTCAGGGATTGTGCGGGTTGGTGTGTAGACGGTCCCTTATGAAAATCATCATCCCCGGACTGATAGTAGCCGCTACGCATGCGCAAACGTGAATTTCCTTGTAATGGCCATAACATCCACATTTTCCACCTGATTTCAATGAAATTTTCAGGGAATATGTGGATTAGGTTGTAGATGGTCCCCTACAAAAATCATCATCCCTGGACTGATAGTAGACGATGCGCATGCGCGAACGTGAATTGCTTGTAACAGCCATAACTTCCACAATTTCTACCCGATTTCGATGACATTTTCAGGGATTACGCGGATTAGGTTGCAGAAAAAAAAATCCCAAGAAAAACCCAATGAAAATCAAGGCCTTAAAATTTACAGTAGCCTCTGCGCATGCGCAAACGTTAAATCCTTGTAACAGCCGTACATTTGTCGCTCTCGCATGTGACGTGAGAATCTCAAATCCCATTCAACTAACCCCTTTATTGATCAGTGAGCTATGCTCTGGACTCCCGCCCAAGAGTCCCAGGTTCGACTCCCACTCAAGCTAAACAATTTTTTGATCCAATCAGTACGCACTTACATTTTTCGTCCGAATTTGATGAAATTTTCTAGGATTGTCCAGATTAGCGTGTAGATGGTCCCCTATGAGGGTAGTGGAAGGTACTTAGAGATTTGTGTTTTCAGATTAGCTACTATGTATCGGATCATCTATATAATCGGGTTATGGATACGAGGAAGCTATGTGCCACACCCACTTGGCATTCTGACTAGGATCCATTCCGTGGATAAATAAATCACAAAAGATAACGTTTTGCACAAGACAAAGGACGCGAGGGCCGGTGTTTACCTTAGTGAGAAGATGACTTGCCGCTCTTTTGTATTCTTATCTGATAAGTATTGTTGTTGTTGTATACATTTCATTGGTATTGAACAGGCTAGAACGTCCTATGTCCGTGATATTCTCACAACGGACATTTTAGCCTAGTACGATCAACTTTTCCAATGCTGTGTACTAAGCTAGAACGTCTTATGCCCCTGATTTTCCTCTCCATAGGACGTTTAAGCCTAGTAGGACTTAATTAATAAGTTTTAGCCTAGGATGGGTATGTGAAACTTCATAAATGGACATAGGACAAATCGATTATTGAAGCCTTTTCTGTGGACATAGGGCGTTCTAGCTTAGCTCAAAAGGTGCGCCTGATCGAGAGATACACCACGGTGTCCTCATCTCAAAAAGTGCAAAAATGGACATAGGACGTTCTTACTAAGGAGGGCAGTAGTCGTGTCATGATCTGCTCCAACTTGGCTTGGGCTGAATCCATTGTCCTTGCGAGTACTACTGCTGCCTCATCATCAGCATATCCAACAAGGGAACAGTCCTCAGGCATTTCCAATCTTAGGACCCCGTCGTATGATGCATTCCACAGTTGAGGACCCAGTACAGATCCCTGAGCTGGGGACCGTTAAGTTCTTTTGGGGTGTGATCCATTTTTTTTGTCCTACAGAGCTCTGGATGGTCTCGTTCGATTCTAAAAATTCAATACTATTTTAAATTGACGAAAAAACGATATCTTTATGTTGAAAGTTTTTGAGCTAGAAGGTTTTTGAAAATTTTAGCCTTCATTTTTCACCCTTCAGAAGTGACTGACACTATCCAAAAGCTTCGGGGCACAAATAGACCAGAAATGGAGCCCATATACCAAATTGCATCAAAATCGTTCCTTGGTAACTTAGGAACTGTCCCGTACGTCGGGCAAGCGGAAACATTTTTATTAGATTTTTGGATTCTACGTACTTTGCAATGTGAACCAACAAATTTCGAGGGGGGTGTTACATTCTTTCCTCGGTCAATTCCTAAGGTTCATTATTGAAAATACCAAACAAATAAATCGACATCCTCTGTAACGAGAACTTATGTAATTAGGTAGGTACTTTATATTTTGCTTCCGAGTCTATCAAGGTGGCGGAAGCGTTGTTTTCACTTTTCAATTCTCTCCTTCCATTCTCCTTCAAGTCTCCTCCAAAATGAAACTTTCCCCTCGCATGCATAGGTTTTGGACCTTCCCGAACGATTTTTGTTTCAGGTCTTTGTGTCTGCCTGATGGGTGAAAAATCAACTCATAAAATAAATTTTGTCAAATTGGCAAAATTTCCTATTTTGATTATTTTCAATAATGAACCCTTGGAATCGAGCAAGAAAAAATTTTAACCCCTCTTCAAAATTGCATGGTTTTTGTTTCAAAGAACGTAGAATACAAACATCGAATAACAAATTTTTCCTGTTTCGCCACGCCGTCCGCCGTACGGCGGCCTTAGTTACCATGGACAGATTTTTATGAAGTGATATGGTGATATGATATATACCACTATATGGGCTCATTTGGGTTCTAGTTGTGCCCAGAAGGTTTTGGTTATTTTCAGTCACTTCTAAGAGGTACAAAGTGGGGAAAAACGTTTTCTAAACGCCCTACCTCAAAAACTTTTGATATAAAGGTACCTGCCTAATAATTTTTTTTTTAATAGAGAAGATTTTAAAGAATTTTGACACTACCCAGAGGTCTGTGGGACCCACCAATTGCTTAATGAGGATGTTTATTTACCTAATTATAATTTAGGATAATTTCCAATCTTTTAAACGAATGAAACCACCCAGCCGATCAACTATTGTGAAAAGAGCAATCATTGTGAAATTTATCAGACCCACGTGTTCGGTCTCAATTTGCCTGAGCTAGACCCTCCCTCCCCCACCAACTCCTTGTCCTTCAGACCTACCTACTCCACCTCCTACTCCTCCTACCTTCTCGTCTTTTCGGGCAATTGTAGAGGTTCCGGTGTCCGTTGCTCCTTAGGTTTACGAATGATGAATCAGAAACACGAGTGTGAATCGGATAAGATCGTTCACTGACGGCCAAATTTCAGCTGATCAAATGCGATCTTTCGCAGACGGTAGATCTTTACAGACATAAAGAGTGTTCGTTTTCCGTTGTATAATAATAGGAAAAAAGAAATTGGAATTTTCTTTCTCTTTGCTATATTCTGCAGTGATACCTACTTTGTTCTACGGACAGCACAGAGTTTTCGAACCTGGTCCGCATCATTCATCGTTTGGAATTGGCGAATTTTTCTGGATTGTATTACATCAAAGATGTTTGAGTCCGTTCTACCAACTAACAATATCGTTAATCTGAAGTTGTGTTGGCAGATGTTTTACCTTGTTTTTCTATTCAAATACATTTTTCTTTGGTGAGGGGGGTGGGGGAGTTTTTAAAATTAAACCATCTCACAATTCAAATTGAGGTTCGTTTTTGGCGAATGGTCTGTCCAGGGCAACGGAGTTTTGCTTCAGACTACCCAGGCAGCGGAGGCATTGTTGGTGATTTGGTTTGGTGAGAGAATAAAGTCCTCCAGAATATTTCTATTAGTATATCACGTTTTAACTGAACAATTATGGTTTATTATTTTCAATGACGAATCTTTAGAATCGAACAGTGAAAAACGCTGCAAATTATTACACAAAGGTTTATTATTTTTCTGTATAGATAACTCGCAATTGCCATTACTTACCAACCATATTTTCGCTTCACAACCAAGTTTATTTTGACGAAATAAACGCTTCACACTCAATTCGAAGAAATAGAGATTTGTGGGTTCATCCGGAAATTTAATTACAGGTTGCTAAGGACGCAGAACAACTCGAAGAAGCGAACAGCGATCGCATTTTGGTCAGCTAAAATTTGAACGGATATTAGGCCTCTTTTGTAATTCACACCCGTCTTTCTGATTTATCGTAAGAGCGCAACCCTTAAGTTTTCATAGGGAGCGAACAGTTGGTCCTACAGAGCTTTGGGTGGTCTCATTCGATTCTACAAATTCAATATTATTTTAAATTGAAGAAAAAACAATACCCTTATATCGAATGTTTTCAAGCTAGAGCGTTTTCAAAATTTCAACCCCTGGAAGTGACTGACATTAACCAAAAGCTTCGGGGCACAAATAGACCCCAAAAGAAGCCCTTATACCAAATTTCATCAAAATCGTTCCATGGTAACTAAGGAAAGTGCCGCGGACGACGGACCATATTTTTATTAGATTTTTGGATTCTACGTAGGTACCTTGAAACGTAAACCAATAAATTTTGAGGGGGTTAAAAAATTGTTTTTCCTTGGTTTTGTTCGATTCCAAAGGTTCATTATTGAAAATAATAAACCAAAAATCTAACCGTTCCCTGAAATTTTGATGGTTCTTGTTCTAGACAAGTTCAAACCAATAAACGATAAAAATGATTATATAAACGAATGAAGATAATCCCGCCCGTCCACCAACTTTTTCGTTAGTTATTGTGGAACGATTTTGATGAAATTTGGTACGGCGGTTTTTTGGTGAAATTTGGTATGGGCTCCATTTAGGGGTCTTGTAAAACGCCGCGCCGTAGGTTTTGGTTGTCAGTCTCTTCTAATAGTTGAAAAACAGGGGTTGACATTTTCAAGCTCCATCGACCAGAGTCCATTGGCGTATTTCAAAGTAAAAGTTATGTTTTGTCATCAATTTATAATAGAATCAAATTTTTAGAATCGAATGAGACCACTCAGAGCTCTGTAGGTCTAAACTTTCGCTTCCTATTTGAACTTGAGGTTTAAAAGAAAAATAAATTGCAATTGAATGTAAACTGACGTTTTTTCTCGAATTTAAGATAGTGTTGGAGTTGTAGAAACAAAAGAAACCACCTAGAGCTTTTAAAAAAACATTTTGTTCGATCCCTATTGTACATAGAGCTTTTGAGAAATTAACCATAAATGCTGTTGGTTCGCCAAGAACCTAGCCACCATCATTAGGAAGTTCCAGGTTTATAGTTCACTCAATGGAATGCAGTGGGAGTAGTTTTTTCGTTTCTTCGAGGAGAGTTTCGAATCTCTAAGTTACCAACCAAGAACCAAATTTGAATTTAATTTTCGGCACCCAATACTTCGGGAAAAGATGTGATTGCTGGTGATGCTGTGATTGCTCTTAGTTTCAATATAAAATCGATTACCACAGACCTTGCGCGATAATGGTATTGTTGGTAGTTTTGCTTCCGAGTCTACCAAGGTAGCGGAAGCTTTGTTTTTACTTTTCAAGGACGAAAACAAAAAGTTCTCCAAAATACAAATTTTCACTCGCGTTTTGCGTTTTAGACCTTTCTGAACAATTTTGGTTCCGTGTCTGTCTGTCCGTCTGTCATGAATTCCTTGTAACGCGCATAACTATACGAAGTTATTGTCCGATTTCTATGAAATTTTCAGGGATTGTGCGGGTTGGTGTGTAGACGGTCCCCTATGAAAATCATTATCCTCGGACTGATAGAAGCGACTGCGCATCCGCAAACGTGAATTCCTTGTAAGGGCCATAACTTCTACATTTGCCATCCGATTTCAATGAAATTTTCAGGGATGTTACAGATTAGTGTTTAGATGGTCCCCTATGAAAATCATCACCCCCGGACTGATAGTAGCCGATGCGCATGCGCGAACGTAAAATCGTTTAACAGCCGTAGATTTGTCGCCCTTGCGTGTGACGTGAGAATCTCAAATCCTATTCAACCGATCACCTGGCCCCTATAGATCAGTGAGCAGTGCTCTGGACTCCCACCCAGGAGTCCCAGGTTCGACTCCCAGTCAATCTAAGAATTGCTTCCGAGTCTACCAAGGTAGCGGAAGCTTTGTTTTCACTTTTCAAGGACGAAAAAAAAAAGTTCTCCAAAATCAAAATTTCCACTCGCGTTTCGCGTTTTAGACCTTTCTGAACAATTTTGGTTCCGTGTCTGTCTGTCTGTCTGTGTGTCTGTCACGAATTCCTTGTAACGCGCATAACTATACGAAGTTATTGTCCGATTTCTATGAAATTTTCAGGGATTGTGCGGGTTGGTGTGTAGACGGTCCCCTATGAAAATCATCATCCCCGGACTGATAGAAGCGACTGCGCATGCGCAAACGTGAATTCCTTGTAACGGCCATAACTTCTACATTTTTCATCCGATTTCGAAGAAATTTGCAGGGATGTTACAGATTAGTATTTAGATGGTCCCCCATGAAAATTATCACCTTAGGACTGATAGTAGCCACTGCGCATGCGCAAACGTGAATTCCTTGTAACGGCCATAACTTCCACATTTTCCACCCGATTTCGATAAAATTTTCAGGGATTATGTGGATTAGGTTGTAGATAGTCCCCTATGAAAATCATCATCCCCGGACTGATAGAAGCGACTGCGCATGCGCAAACGTGAATTCCTTGTAACAGCCGTAACTTCAACTGTCCCCCAGGGGTCGCGGGTTCGAATCCCAGCCGAGGCTAAGTACTTTTTTAATCCAATCACATACATCTACTCATCCGAATTTGATGAAATTTTCTAGGATTGTCCAGATTAGCGTGTAGATGGTCCCCTATGAGGGTAGTGGAAGGTACTTAGAGATTGGTGTTTTGAGATTAACAACTACTATGCATCTGATCATCTATGTAATCGGTTTATGGATACGAGGAAGCTATGTGCCACACCCACTTGGCAGACTTTTTTTGATCCTATCACTACTCACTTACATTTTTCGTCCGAACTCGATGAAATTTTCTAGGATTGTCCAGATTAGCGTGTAGATGGTCCCCTATGAGGATAGTGAAAGGTACTTAGAGATTGGTGTTTTGAGATTAACTACTATGCATCGGATCATCTATATAATCGGGTTATGGATACGAGGAGCCACCCACTTGGCAGACGTTATTCTTTTCTGACGGATGAGCTCTACAGAATAATATTGAACCGTTTTTGAATAATTTGTTGAGTTTTGGTTAGGTACGTGTTTTCTTTCTGTATGCTCTTGTTACTAGCAAACCTATATGAAGTTACAGTCCGATTTTGATTACATTTTGCAGGGACTGTGTGTAAATGGTAACCTACGATTCTCGTTGTTTCCAGATTGTTTATAGCCTCTGCGAATGCGCAAACGTAAACTCCTTGTAACAGACACAACTCTTAATATTTCGATCCTCTCTTGTTCAGAACGAAGAACTCCTTGGACTTTAATCTTCTAGTTAGATGAATTACATCCATCAAGCATCCAAAAATTCTTCTTGAATTCAGAAACTTGAATTACTCTGAACATAATTTTCTCATTTCCTAAAATTTGGCTGGCTAGTGGTGGTTCTGTTGATCTCCACTTGGTACAAGGAAGCTATGTGCCACAACCATGTGTCAGGCTTTTTGTCACTAGTTTGATATTTTCTCACAATTTCCTCTAAGAGATTTGGTGAAATTCATAAGATTACCAAGTTCTTTCACTAGGTGTGAACCATTTCCAATTATCCACTCGTCTTCAGAAAAGTATCTGAACAGCCAATGTAGATACTTGACAGACTTCATGGCTGTAGAACAAACTCGAGAAAGTAGAATATATGCGTGAATTTCAGCCTGCACGGGCGATTTTTTGGTATACGTGGGGTATATTTGGTAACCGGAGGTCCGCAGTCTCTGTCACTACCTGATCTACCTTTATCCTCACGTGACGACATAAATGAGGTGCTGGACCGGTTCCTTACCCCCAATTGGCACGCAACGTATCGCGTGCTGAACAGAAACTTGCCAAAGATGTCAACAGACAACACATACGTACTTACACATTCCTTTTCTTTGGGTCCGTATTTCTTGTAATTGGAAAACATTTCGCGTTGGACCTTACCGTAATATTTTCCTCTGCCAATAAACTGTTTACTCAACACTGGAAAAAAAAAGCTACGAGTGTGTCGTTCGAACCTGTAAACAACAACTTGCAAAATTGTTATCTTTTGATGATGTTCGTGCTAAATCGAACTTGAAGGGTGTTCGGTATTAAGTGAAACAGTTTTGTCAAACAAACAAACACAGTTTTTATGAGAGTCCTATAATACATCACTTATTTGACCCCCTCTTAAGTCATGTGTAAAAAACTGATTTTTTTGCCTATTTCATCATTCATTTTTTCACATTTTTGGTGAACCCGGTTAAAGAAAATGATGATTAAGTTTGTGTGGAGCAATATTATGATGTGGCTATTCATCTTCAGGAATGAGCGAGAGAGTCCGTTGCAGTAAGGGTAGGTATTCATAACATCTGCTTCTTAGGTTCTTGCAGTATTTTTCCAAATAAAAATAAATTGGGGTATGCATAAATGGTGAATGACATGAAAAAGAGGAATAATCTATCAGGTGGGCGTGTCACATAGCTTCCTCATACCATCACACGATCGTACAGATGATAGACGGTCCGGTACACAGGTGATTATCATGGGGCTGAAATTCAGAGTCTAGGCCATCCAGAGTCTCAACTTCACAACCCATACTCATGTAACACCGTATAGTTTTGCCTGTTACAAGGATACATAGACCGACTTACAGAAGGGACACACAAAATCGGAACCCCAAGTTGTTCAGGAAGATCTAAAATGTGAAATGCTAGAGTAAATTTTGATTTTAGAAGACTTTTTTTTCGCCTCCCAAGAGTGAAAACAGTATACCAATGGGTACCATGGTAGGTCTGGAAGCAAAATAATATACACATTTGATGTGCGGATAATTTTTAAAAACAAACAATATTAGCTCCGAGCCATTTTCGTTTATTATTTTCAGTAATGAACCTTCGGAATCGAGCTAGAAAAAAAGTCTAACCCCCCTCAAAATGTTGTGGTTTACGTTTTAAGGAACGTAGATCGTCCAAAAATCGAATTAAAAAAAATTGCAATAGCTTCATTTTTCTTGAAAGTTCTCTAGAAAAAACTCTGCCGTCCGCTGTGCGGCATTTTCCTTAGTTACCATGCCATGGTCCGATTTTGATGAAATGTGGTATTATGGGCTTCATTCGGGGTCTAGTTGTGCGGCGAAGCTTTTAGTTATTGTCAATCACTTCTAGTAGAAGGAGTAGAAGTAGTATAAGAAGAGTAGAAGAGTAGAAGTAGTATAAATGAAGTAGAGTAGAAGAGTAAGAAGGAGTAGAAGTAGTATAAATGAAGAATTTAGAGAATTTATTATGTCCAAGTGGCCCAATTCCAATCTAATTTTTACAGATGGGTCTAAAATTGGAAATTCCGTTGGTTGTGGAATATTATTCCCAGCAAATCAGTACGAGGCATGTTTTAAATTAAATTGCACAATATCAAGCTACAACGCTGAAGTAATTTCCATCAGTAAGGCATTAGATGTAATTTTAGAACAATCTCCCGACGACAATATCAATCTCATTTGTACAGGTTCTCTAAGTGCACTAACAACCTTAAGTTCGAATAAAATTAATAGAGCTCAACATCCAATAATAGCACAAATACTAATAAAATTACACGAACTGAAAGAACAAGCTAAACGGGTAAAATTCGTCTGGGTTAAAGCCCACGTAGGTTTGACACCGAACGAACGAGTGGATGGCCTTGCGAAGAAGGGAGCACGGAATGGATTAGTGTTAAGTATGCCCATTCCCAGGGAAGATTTTTATCCCCTTATTAAAAGAAAATTTTGGCACATGTGGCAGGAGGAATACACGCGCAGTGAAAAGGGCCAATTTTATAAATACCATGAGACAAAAATCCAAAGAAATCCTTGGTTTCGAGGCAGTGGATTAGAAAGGCAATCAATAATTAGAATAAATCGCCTGAGATCCAATCATGGGCTCTGTCAGGAGTACAAATTCAGAATAGGTATATCCCAGACTGAGCAATGTGATAACTGTGGTGAACCAACCCAATCACTAAAACATGTAATAATAGACTGCCCCGAATACAACAATGAACGGAACAGGTTTTTTAACAAAATAAGCAAAATGATTATTCATGTATTATCGGCTCAAGAAACAGCAATATTTACAAGGAACTAATTACCTTCATGAGAGATGCCAACATTGAAGTGTGAATTATTGTAATTTGTAATAACTATATTATAGATGTACAGAATGTCATTATTATAAATAGATGAGCAGAATATGATTATTCAAAATGTATCGTGGCTAAATGTTTAAATAAACTATGCCAAAAAAAAAATGGAGTAGAATGCTGGTTGCAAAGAACTCAGCTTTGCCATTATCACCACCTACCAACCATAGATACTACCTACGTACCACGTACCTACAACGATCGCGTTTTGGTCAGATAGGGACCGTTCTCGTAGGGAGCGAACGGTTTGTCCTACAAAGCTCCGCGTGGTCTCTATTCTGAAAAATTCAATACTATCTTAAATTGGTGGAACAACAATACCTTCATTCAGTACAATATTCTAAGAAATCTAAAAATTCAATCCTATCTTAAATTGGTGGAAAAACACTACCTTTATATCGACATTTTTTGAGTTAGCGCGTTTTCAAAATTTCAACCCTCATTTTTCAACCCTTAGAAGTGAACTACATCAACCAAAAGCTTCGGGGCACTAGTAGACCCCAATTGGAGCCCATATACCAAATTTAATAAAAATTGGTCCATGGGAACTAAGGAAAATGCTGTGTACAGCGGACGGACGGACGGATTTTTGGATTCTACGTACCTTGAAAAGTAAACCAAAAAATTTTGAGGGCGGTTTACAAATTTTTTCTTAGTCGATTCCAAAGGTTTATTATTGAAAATAATAAACCAAAATAGGAAATTTTGCCAGTATGACAACATTTATTTTATGAGTTAATTTTTCACCTATCAGGCACGCACAAATAGTTTTTTTTGTAGGCACTGGAAAGATGGGAAATTTGACGCCCTTTCCAACGGTGCCCTTATTTTAAGATTTTTATGGAAAATAATGTAGTTATAGTAATTTTAGTGACAAGGTCAAAAATACGAATCAAATCTTGAAATTGAAAAAAAAAGAAAAAACAAGTGTTAAAACAAAATTGCTGAGAGACATTTTCGTACATGAATTAGTTGTAGAATCGACTCCCTACATTTTCCGACCCTTAACATGGGACACTCTGTATTCGTATTGTTTTTTTTTTCACCAATTTAGAATAAGTGTAGAATTGCATCTCCGTTCAAATTTCAGCTCATTAATTTCGATCATTGAAATGCGTTTTGTGACGTACTCAGTTGTGCGTCCTTTGCAACCTATGATCAAAGGCATCCAAAACTCTTGGATAACGATGTTATTTCTAGTAGGTACTGTTAGTGGAAAAGCCATGTTCCATGCAGACGGGTGATCTATTCAGTAGAATAATAAACCGTTGTGTAGTAATTTGCAGCGTTTTTTGATTATCTACGTCCTCCTCGGTATGGTCGGCAATGAGTACACAATGAAAAGAGAAATTAGTACCTATGTGGCTTCTTTTTTTCAGTCTAATCTCTTTTCCGCAATTTTTTCGTATACTGTTGATTGATTTTGAGACAATGAGTTCTACACGATTGATCAGCATTCATTTCACGTTGTTTACTCGAAACCCCTTATTTGCATGTATCGAATGATCTCAACCCTACTATCATTTTTACTTTCCTCGACGCATCTAGAAGGAAAGTATTGCAATCAGTGGCAATTTTGCGAATAATCTTGTTGTTTGATTGTCAATGGGATTTCTTCTACTTACTCATTTTAGGTCTCGACCCACGAGGCCAACTTTATTTCGAAGGTATCGGGAATGATGTGGTCCAACCAAAACTACTCTGTTTTCCTCCACCGAGCTTTCGGCCATCACTAGAAATAAGTTTTAACTCTTTATTAAATTGGTACATAACGTCCTAAAGTAGGTATGTTGTTTAAATTTTGAACAATAGTAATAAGTTTCAGTTTTTGTATTTTAAATAGGCTTTGTTGAAGGCAGTAGACCGGACCGAACGCACGGTGAATGGGACGGTGTAGTTTTATTGGGCCACATTTCCAACACCTTATACCGATACTACGTATTTTATTGAAACCAATGAAGTCTCTAGAATATGGCGCCTCTTACGGGAAAGAATAATACGCCTAATTGGAGTGAGAAACTAACGAGAAACGTAATGGTTTCGACCTTGACACTATAACGTTAGTCACTTTTTGCTCCTTACACCTTGGAGGTTAGTTAATAGTGCAAACGCAGGATAACCGAAGATCTTACTGTTGAAAACACCCGAAAAAACCCTACATTATAATATATTGTGTGCACATGTTATGTGCCCCCGAATGGCAAACAGCTGATCTCAATCAACCTGAAATAGGGAGTTGAGGAAATTAAATTAAAACTCTTATATTTGAACGGCTACTCATGCACATTTTCTTCTAAAATCCAGTTTGGCCGTAGGTATCAGTCAGTCGCCTTTCATTCCTGGTTCCGGGTTAGTATTTAGTCAAATCGAAAGCGCAAAAACATAAAAAGTTGTACTTAAATTGGAAATTTTAAAGGATTTTAGAAATTCATTAGTGCACGGACCTAGGAAATTGAGTAACTGAAATATTGCCGCTGAAATCATCAAAATCGAACAATAATTGCCAAAGAAATAAGAGAAAAAGATGGGAAAACCCGTTCATTCAAAAGTTTTTCCCATTTTTCTTTGGCAATTATTGTTCGATTTTGATGATTCCGGCGGCAATATTTCAGTTTTTTCAAGTTTCCATTGCAGTACTTAGTCAACTTTATCTGTAGATAGATTGGTACATTTTATCCCTTAAAGAGACTCCTTCCTCATACTTCAATTTCGTTATTCGTTCTTGTTCAAATTCAAATGTCTGTACAGGATGTCTGGTGATAAGTGGTCCAAACGGTAGAATGTGGTTGTGCACCTCAAATGCCACAAAAAAGTTCCTTTTGACCCATGTCCGACTCTCAAATTTAATGGAGAAATTTCAGAATTTGTGTTTTTGCTTCCGAGTCTACCAAGGTAGCGGACGCTTAGTTTTCACTTTTCAAGGACGAAAAAAAAAAGTCTGCCAAGTGGGTGTGGCACATAGCTTCCTCGTATCCATAACCCGATTGTATAGATGATCCGATGCATTGTAGCTGATCTCGAAACACCAATCTCTAAGTACCTTCCACTAACCTCATAGGGGACCATCTACACGCTAATCTGGACAATCCTAGAAAATTTCATCAACTTCGGATGAAAAATTAAGTGAGTAGGTGTATACGATTAGATAAAAAAAAATGCGCAGTCGCTTCTATCAGTCCGGAAGTGGTGATTTTCATAGGGGACCATCTAAATACTAATTTGTAACATCACTGAAAATTTCATTGAAATCGGGTTGAAAATGTGGAAGTTATGGCCGTTACAAGGAAATTCATGTTTGCGCATGCGCAGTCGCTTTTATCCGTCCGGAGGTAGTGATTTTCATACGGGACCATCTAAATACTAATCTGTAACATCCCTGAAAATTTCATTGAAATCGGATGGAAAAAGTAGAAGTTATGGCCGCTACAAGGAATTCACGTTTGCGCATGCGCAGTCGCTTCTATCAGTCCGGGGATGATGATTTTCATAGGGGACCGTCTACACACCAACCCGCACAATCCCTGAAAATTTCATCGAAATCGGACAATAACTTCGTATAGTTATGCGCGTTACAAGGAATTCATGACAGACAGACAGACAGACAGACAGACAGACAGACACACAGACACGGAACCAAAATTGTTCAGAAAGTTCTAAAACGCAAAACGCGAGTGAAAATTTTGATTTTGGAGAACTTTTTTTTTTCATCCTTGAAAAGTGAAAACAAAGCTTCCGCTACCTTGGTAGACTCGGAAGCAAAAGTTCTCCAAAATCAAGATTTCCACTCGCGTTTTGCGTTTTAGACCTTTCTGAACAATTTTGGTTCCGTGTCTGTCTGTCTGTCTGTCATGAATTCCTTGTAACGCGCATAACTATACGAAGTTATTGTCCGATTTCTATGAAATTTTCAGGGATTGTGCGGGTTGGTGTGTAGACGGTCCCCTATGAAAATCATCATCCCCGGACTGATAGAAGCGACTGCGCATGCGCAAACGTGAATTCCTTGTGACGGCCATAACTTCTACATTTTCTATCCGATTTCGATCAAATTTTCAGGGATGTTACCGACTAGTATTTAGATGGTCCCCTATGAAAATCATCATCCCCGGACTGATAGAAGCCACTGCGCATGCGCAAACGTGAATTCCCTTGTAACGGCCATAACTTCCACATTTTCCACCCGATTTCGATGAAATTTTCAGGGATTATGTGAATTAGGTTGTAGATAGTCCCCTATGAAAATCATCATCTCCGGACCGATAGAAGCGACTGCGCATGCGCAAACGTGAATTACTTGTAACAGCCGTAACTTCAACTGTCCCCCAGGGGTCTCGGGTTCTAATCCCAGCCGAGGCTAAGTATTTTTTGATCCAATCACATACCTCTACTCGCTTAATTTTTCATCCGAATTTGATGAAATTTTCTAGGATTGTTCAGATTAGCGTGTTGATCACTATCCAATCACTACCCCTATGAGGGTAGTGAGCGGTACTTAGAGATTGGTGTTTTGAGATCAACTACTATGCATCGGATCATCTATATAATCGGGTTATGGATACGAGGAAGCTATGTGCCACACCCACTTGGCAGACGTTTTTTGTTTGTGGAAAAACGTGTTTTTCCGCCTAAAACTAACCTTTTGTTAGTACCTAGCCTAGGATACTAGGTCCATGCCGGCAAACTAACCTTATGTTGTCTTTGGTAATTTAAAAAAAATCCTTGGAAAGCTCATTAAATTTCCCTTACATATTTCCTTCCCGTTTTGATAAGCTCCCTAACAGTATAATCAGAAGAATTGTAGCAATCGAAGTGAGGGAAAAAAATTGTGTGAGCGCGGAATAAAGTTTTTTTTTTTTTTAACGAAATCAACATTTTGGCGGGGGACTCCGCGGTTTGACGAAGGGTGGGAGGGGCGGCGGCTCAGTATTAGGATTGGAAGTTTTTGTAAAATCCGCCCAGTTTGAAGTGAAAAAATAAATTGTTTGCTCCAAGACAACTTTTCTAAAACGTAGAAATTATCAAAGTTCATAACTATATTTGTGCTTACAAGAATTGAACGGAAATCTTGGAAAGTTATGTTTCCTTAAGAAAATTTAATGAGCTTTTCAATGTTTTTTAAAAATTTGCTGTAAGACCAATAGTTGAATACATAAGGTTAGTTTTAAGCGGAAAATCACGTTTTTTTCTTCAAAAAAAGACAAATTTTGCAATTTATCTCTTGCACTTGATAATCTGAATTGGGTCAAGACGAACTTTTTTGTAGCATTTGAGATACAAAAATATCTCCTAGCGTTTGATCATCTTGTCACCCGGGCGACTAGTGCTCATAATTGAAGCTGTTTTCAAGGCACCAGTTTGGCTATCAACAGAAACAGTCCACGATCGATCAAGTCCTTAGAATTACACATATAACTGAATAAGCCTTTGGGGAAAAGAAAGTCTGCTCAGCCGTCTTCCTTCACGTCCCTCAGGCGTTTGACAAAGTTTGGGACGAGGGACTCAACTACAAGCTACGCAAAAATGTACCAATAAAGTATACTGAGCTGCTTCAGAATAAAGCAATAAGATGCGGTCAGCGATTTTGGTAGTCGGAGAATATAACACTGAATCCATCAACAAGTTAAATCAATCAATATCCAGCATACAGAAGTGGACAGCGAAAAGGAGAAGAGAATGCAAAAAATGCATGTCGGGGTACACGTTTATTTCAATAACAAGATAATCGATTATATTCCTGTACATTTCAAGGGGAAAGTTATTCCGAATGCTAATGAAGCCAAATACCTCGGCATGACACTAGACGCCAAACTTAGATGGAAAGCCCATGTCAAAAAAAGAAGTAAGAACTTCTTCTAAAATTCAGAAAAATGGCTGCGATCATTTTAAACTGATTCACAAGTTCAACATCCACCATAATTAACAAAACTTAGTGATGTACTTAGTTTTAAATACCTACTCTTATCCATATTTTCAAAATAATATTGTTAACAATTTATACTACTACTTTCAATCAATGGGAAGAAGAAATGAAGAAGCGAAACATGATCATCAGTACGACCAAAACGAAGTCCATGATCATTTCCCGTTCTCCAGCCCAACATATGATCCAACTTTCAGGTCAGCGGTTAGAGCAGGTTGACAGCTTTAAGTAGGGGAAAACCCCCAGTCGTTGGACACCCCCCCAGTCGTTGGACAGTGAACGGTTTCCAGGTTTTACTAAGGTTGTGATGAATATTTCTTTGTGTTGTGACATACCAATGAAAACTATGAAGCCAGAAGAAGAAGAAGGAAAGAAGGTTATAACCATACAATATAATCACTAGGTTTAGGAGTTGAAACAAAGTGGAGGCGCCGGAAAAGTGTGGATTCCTTACGAAAATGGTTAGCTGACTGACCCCTTTTCGTAAGAGTTTTCAGTTTTTCATTTGATGATAACTCACTCCATACAATATTTAATCCATAGTTCGATTGTTACTGATCATTTTCGAGTAAAAAGTTCCTCACCTGACGCATAAATTAAAATTATTTGCTTGTGTCCAATGACTGGATACTGTCGAGATGGTTATTCCCAGTGGTTGGACACCTGTCCAACAACTGGGTTCTACCTTGTTTCGCGATGTGCCTAGTGCTTGGACACGTCCCAAACAGCTCTTTAATTATTAAAAAAAAAAAATTCATTACTATTAAAAATCCTTTTTTTTCTCAGCTCATATAAATTTTATTTACCTTCTGATTCTTAGGAAAATTTGGAGGAACCTTTAAATTCACTAATACATAATATTTTTATTATGGAGTTTGCTTGGTACCTTCCTGCGTAATTTTCGCCCCTTAATTTTCATTTCAGCTCGAAAAGCCCTCAAGAAAAATTATGATCAGACTGGTGAAGTTACCTAATGATGATGTGATACAAGTTTTAACGAAAAAACATCTGCCAAGTGGGTGTGGCACATAACTTCCTCCTATCTATAACCCGATTGTATACATAACCAACTTCTGAATATTGTAGGAAACTATAGAAGTTATGGCAGTTACAAGGATTTTAAGTTTGCTCATGCGCACAAAATACAATTTGGAAGCCATGATTTTCATAGGGGACCGTGTCCACCCCAACTCGCATTATACCTGAAAATATCATCGATATCACATGAGAAGTGTAGAAGATATGGCTGTAATTAGGAAATAAACGTTTGCGCATGAGTGGGGGAAATGATACTCATAGGGGACTGCACTATCAGTCTAGGGGAAATGATATTCATAGGGGACCATCTACACACCATCCCGCATAATCCCCGAAAATTTCATTGAAATCTGGTGAGAAATGTAGAAGTTATGGCTGTGGCAAGAATTTCACATTTGCGCATGCGCAGCGGCTACTATCAGTCGGTGGGGGGGGGGGGGGGGTGATGATTTTCATAGGGGACGATTTACACGCCAACCCGCACGGTCCCTGAAAATGTCATCGAAATCGGATGAGAATTGTAGAAGTTATGGCTGTGGCAAGGATTTCATGACTGACACAAAGACAAGGAACCAAGATTGTTCAGAAAGATTTGAAGTGGAAATTTTCATTTTGGAGAACATTAATTTTTTTCATCGTTGAAAAGTGAATACAGAGCTACCGCTACCTTGGTAAACTCAGAAGCAGAAGCAAAAGTTACCAGGCTACCATCATCAGCCTAGTCGAATAGATTATTAAGTTTAGATAGGCACCTGAATTATCTGATGAGTTGCCTTGTATGTTCCTTTTGATGTTGTTATTATTAAATTTATAAAGACTGTTTTTCACAAAGACTTAATTTTCCATTAACATATTTTTGAAATACAAACATTCAAAATGTTCAAAAGCGATTTGATATTACCAACCTTTATTCAAGTCCCGACCTTCAATGTTATTAATAATGAATAAAATGTGTCACATTTCCCAATAAATAGTCAAAATATGAACCTAGAAACATGGGAAAAAATTGTATGACGAAAGTTTCCAGATGTCCAACGACTGGCGCATCGCTGTCCAAAGTTAGAATTTCTTGTCCGACGACTGGCAATTTGAAAAAAAAATTGATAGCTCAACTTTGGACAAAGATTGCAAAATTATCATTGCACATAGGCCATTTTTGAAAAAAGCGGTGTTTTCGTGAACTCATACCAAACAAAACTAAAAAAAAACTTTGAAATCCATCCAGATATTAAATGCATGTAAGTAAAATCGTGAGAGAAGTGCTCTTAAGGTGTCCAACGACTGGGGGTTTTCCCCTATCTGGGGGCAACGATAAGGCAGGACGGATCCATTGATCAAGAAATAGGAGACCGTATCGCCGCAACTGGACGTCTGTATCATGGGATCAATCGGGGCTTCATTGGAAAAAGGGAAGTTAGCAAGCCCACGAAAATGGTTGTTTTTAAAACAATCTACACCCCCACCCTGACGCATAGCTCTGAATCCTGGGCCCTGTCCTCTAAGCACAGAAGTCGCCTGCAAGCAGTTGAGATGCGCTATCTGAGGAGGGTCGAAGGGAAAACGAGAAGGGATCGAGTGCGCAACCAAACTATTAGAAGTTCTTTGGACGTGCAGCCTCTCCAAACCAAGATTGAGGAGGCTCAGCTCAGGTGGTTTGGCCACGTTGTACGGATGCCCGATTCGAGATATCCCCGCAGGGCTTGGGAGGCTAGGTACTCGGGGAGGAGATCACGAGGGAGGCCTAGGATCAAGTGGGAGGACAATGTCCAGCGGGCTTTAGGGGAACGAGGAGTGTCTTGGAGACATGCTCGTTCCAAAGCCAACAATAAGAAGGAATGGAGGGCTCTCTGCAAAACCTCGACACCACAAGGTACAAGAGGACCGACAAAGTAAGTAAGTAAGTAACAAATTATACTTGGTGCAATAAAAAATTTAAAAATTTAAATTCTTATTCGACTGTCAACCAAGGTTAGCTTTGGACCACTTTCCTCTCTCCAGACTCCAGTGTAGAAGCTTTTAGTTTTTTTTCAGTCAGTTCTAAGAGGTGAAAAATAGGTGTTGAAAATCTCGAATCGCCGTAGCTCGAGAGATTTCAAGATAAAGGTTTTTTTTTTCATCAATTTTAAATACAGACGATTTTTAAGTGGAATGAGATCACTCAGAGCTCTTCAGGACCTCCAGAGCTAGGAATCGAACATACCGTTCGCTTCCTATGAGTACAATCAATTACCTAATTAATGAAGGTTTACTGATGGTTTTTCATGAATTTATGGTAGTGTTTAATTTTTATAAACTAGTGAGACTACCCAGAGCTTCTTATGAAGAACCACCTTTAAATCAGCGTTGATAGTGAAACTAATTGGAATAATTTTATATCCCTGCCAGCCTAGCCACTGATGCCCCCTCACCTTCCCGGTCCTCAGAACGTTCTAGTTGATAGATCTCTTGCTAGAGTGCGGTACCTATAACTGGGCTGTTGGACGAATTGGTCGGTTGTTTCTTTTATTCTATGGGTAGGACGAATAATAAATCAGAAACACGAGTGGTCGTTCACTGATGGAAGTGTACCAAATTTCAGCTTATTAATCTTTTTTCGTTTCTTTGAATATAATTTCATGTCACGCAGTTGTGCTTCCTCAACAACCAAGAATCAAATTTCGTATTGAAGGCACTCACAACTTTGGGATGAAGATGTTTTGCTGGTAGGTACTTTCTGTCAAAATAAACTTGATTATTAACGTTCCGCGATAAGATGGACAATTAATGGACAATCCGTGTTCTTCGCATACGTGTGATCTGTATAAAAGAATAATAAACCGTTTTATAATAATTTGCAGCGTTTTGGGTCCAGTGTATCTCCCCTCTCCATTGTCAGATTGTGTAACAGTTGGTGTGCTCGCTGGGAGAGCGTGCTGAGCATGGCGTAGAGACCCCCTTCCTCAATGCTGAGCGGTCGTGCTTTTTTAGCGAATTTTCAAGGAAAATGAAGCTATTGCAATGGCCTCAAAATTTTTAGAATCGACTTTTTCGAAAAATTTTTACACTGAAATCCGTTTTGGAACATTCTGAAACGATCCCTGAAGTTTTTCCAAAAATCATATGTATATATATATATATGTGTCATTCCGGACGATAACTTGAGTAATTGTTTAGAAATTTTTTTTTTAGTTTTTGCCAAAATGTTCGTAACAACAAACCATAGGTCAAGTTCGTTAACCAGCAATTTTGACAATCCAAAGTGGTCCAAAATTCAAAAAAACTCCAAAAAAATGGTTTTTTTCCCGTTTTTTTGTGGTTATTACATTGAAAATCATGGTAATATATGGTATATTCGGATTCAGCACAAAAGATCCCTGAAGTTTTTCCAGACATCCTGTGTCAAAAAAAAAAAAGTCGTGGTTCAAATGTTCAATCGACAACTGCCACCGATTATTGTATTATTGAAAGTGTATTATTGAAAATCGCACGATTTTTTCGTACATATCGCGAATATAACTAAATGCTATCAAATTAATTACTTAGATGCGGCTGGTAACGCATCAAGGAGAAAAATGTGTGATAAACAAAAGGTGGCTTGTTGTGATGAGGTTGGGAACATACGATCATGAACGCTATCTGTTGCACTCATCTTTAACTACGTCCTGGAGCTTCCCCAATCAGAACGCTTCTCGGGCTCCCACATTCAGCTTTCAGCCCAGTGATTTCACGTCTTCCGGGTCGTCGATTATTGGTGTAAAAGTATTAAAAAAAACATATTTATACATATATACAGGGTGTTTCACGAAAAGGTCACACCCCCCTTCATTTCCGCAAAACACAGCGTAAAAAATTCCGACCAACGCAATTCTTCATGATTTTTTGTGAGGATCTCAGGAAAAATGTTTTTGCGCAAAAAAGTTGCGCGCAATCGTGCGCAATTGACACTAACTTCATTTTTTCAAATGGAACCCCCCCTTTTTGGTTTATTATTTTCAATAATAAGCCTTTGGAATCGAGCAAGAAAAAAAAAATTTTAACCCCCCCTCAAAATTTGATGTTTTACGTTTCAAGGTACGTAGAATACGAAAATCGAATAAAAAAATTTCCGTCCGTCCGCCGTACGCCGTACGCCGTACGCGGCACTTTTCTTAGTTACCATGGACCGATTTCGATGAAATTTGGTATATGGGCTCCATTTGGGGTCTAGTTGTGCGCCGAAGCTTTTGGTTGATGTAGGTCACTTCTAAGGGGTGAAAATTAAGGGTTGAAATTTTCAAGAGTGCCCTAGCTCGAAAACTCTCGAAATAAAGGTATCGTTTTTTCACTAATTTTAAATAGTACTGAATTTTTAAAAATTTTTGAGACCACCCGGAGCTCTGTAGGGCAAACCGTTCGGTCCCTACGAGTACTTGAAGCTTTTCCTTCGATAAAACAGAATCATGAGTGTGAATCGCAAAAGAGGTCTAATCTCCGTTGAAATTTTTTTCTGATTAAAATGCGATCGCTGTTCATTTCTTCGATTTGTATACAGTTTTGCCTTCTGCGTAACCAACCAGTAATCAAATTTCCATAATCAAAAGTCAATGGAGAATACTGAAGGCGCCTGAGTGGTCACTGATCAGCTGAGTGAGCTCCAAGGCCATTTCCTCTCCTGTTCAACGCAGGAACCTGAAATTTGAGAGGGCGGGTCAATTGAGAATGCTGAAGGAGCCTGAGTGGTCACTGATCAGCTGAGTGAGCTCCAAGGCCATTTCCTCTCCTGTTGAACGCAGGAACCTGAAATTTGAGAGGGCGGGTCAATTGAGAATGCTGAAGGCGCCTGAGTGGTCACTGATCAGCTGAGTTAGCTCCAAGGCCATTTCCTCTCCTGTTGAACGCAGGAACCTGAAATTTGAGAGGGCGGGTCAATGGAGAATGCTGAAGGCGCATGAGTGGTCACTGATCAGCTGAGTGAGCTCCAAAGCCATATCCTCTCCTGTTGAACGCAGGAACCTGAAATTTGAGAGGGCGGGTCAATGGAGAATGCTGAAGGCGCATGAGTGGTCACTGATCAGCTGAGTGAGCTCCAAGGCCATTTTCTCTCCTGTTGAACGCAGGAAGCTGAAATTTTAGAGGGCGGGTCAATGGAGAATGCTGGAGGTGCCTGAGTGGTCACTGATCAGCTGAGTGAGCTCCAAGGCCATTTCCTCTCCTGTTGAACGCAGGAACCTGAAATTTGAGAGGCAGGGTCAAAGGAGAATGCTGAAGGCACCTGAGTGGTCACTGATCAGCTGAGTGAGCTCCAAGGCCATTTCCTCTCCTGTTGAACGCAGGAACCTGAAATTTGAGAGGACGGGTCAATGGAGAATGCTGAAGGCGCATGAGTGGTCACTGATCAGCTGAGTGAGCTCCAAGGCCATTTCCTCTCCTGTTGAACGCAGGAACCTGAAATTTGAGAGGGCGGGTCAATGGAGAATACAGATGGTGGTAGGTGCTATTGATGGAGAACCAGTGATCTATACAGAAGGGTGATCTATACAGAAAATAATAAACCTTTGAGCAATGATTTGCAGCGTTTTATTACAGATTCGGATTCTACGTCAAAATTCATGAAAAATTCATACCCGAATCGATTTGTTTTATTGCGCGCAACCTGGCTTTTTAAACGCTCTAAGTTGCGCAACTCCACAATTGCACAAAAATTAGGTTTTGGAGAACCCTAAGTGTGGCACATGTTTTTTCATCATTTTTTAACGCTAAACCACGTGGTGGCATCCGTTTTTCAATTTGACTGGAATTTTTCTAAATGGCGGCCAAAAAGTCGGTTGTTGTTAGTGAAAAAATCCCTCTTTTTGAATCGTTATGAGTTTTTAGGCAATTTTATTCAGTTCAAGCATGATCGTGCTGCCAGTTTTTATTTTTAACTCCACCGTAGACGGCCCCAAGCCCGTGGTTCAAAAGGAGGTGAGAAAATAAAAATAAACATGACTTCGTCCACAAAACTGATGTTTTCGTGAAAGAAATGTTAATTTTTCCTCTTGAAATCTTGGTCTTCCTCAAAACGGACGACACCCTGTGATTCAGCGTCAAAAAATGATGAAAAAACATGTGCCACACTAAGGGTTCTCCAAAACCTAATTTTTGCGCAATTGTGGAGTTGCGCAACTTAGAGCGTCTAAAAAGCCAGGTTGCGCGCAATAAAACAAATCGATATGGGTATGAATTTTTCATGAATTTTGACGTAGAATCCGAATCTGTAATAAAAAAGGGGGGGTTCCATTTGAAAAAATGAAGTTAGTGTCAATTGCGCACGATTGCGCGCAAAATTTTTGCGCAAAAGTATTTTTCCTGAGATCCTCACAAAAAATCATGAAGAATTGCGTTGGTCGGAATTTTTTACCCTGTATTTTGCGGAAATGAAGGGGGGTGTGACCTTTTCGTGAAACACCCTGTATAAACCAAGAATCGAAAAAAAAACTTTCTACAACAAATTGCAACACCATTGGTCCTTTTCTTAACCACACCTTAAACTGAATGATTTCTTTGGAAATTCGCTCATTAATTCATGCTGCATGAATGGACTTTTCGTACCCTTGCGCAACGTCATACGATGGATTCGCTGGTTCCCTCGAACGCGATTCTTCCTCGATTCTCCCTCTATCAAGCCGTGAAGCAGTGCATGAACATATGGCTTTTGGAGTCAAAGTTACATTTTAAAAAGTTCAATTATAGCTGCTTGAGCTATACAGCAAATTTTGGAAAAAAATACAACGTGTATTTTCTATTTCAGTTCACAGATTTTTATGACTTTGCTTCCAGTCTACTTAGGTAACATTGTTTTCACCTTTTTTAAATGGAAAACAAAAAAAAAAAAAAAAAAACTTTCTAATTCAAAATATTTACTCTTATTTTACATTTTAGACCTTGTTCCGTGTCTGTCTGAGAAATCCTTCTTATAAGCGTTGTTTCCAACCAATTTGAAGGGTACCCCCAAACCCCATGTATCAGATCAACTATACAATTGTGTTACAGATACGAGAAATGCAAAACATAATTGAATGACTCTTTATAAATGCTTTCCCTCCAAATCGATTTTCTCTCTTGATGAAAGGTTGAATGTATTTCTCAGGCTTTGTGTAATAAATTGCAGTTAATTTTCTCTTCTTTAGGTACCATCTTTATCTCAAATTACAATGATTGTGTTTTCTTATTGTTACAGAGAATGGAGGAAAGGTGCTTGAAGACTTTTCATTGAAACTATTTGGTGGGTAATGGATGCACCGTTCCTGATTGGTGAAAATCCAAACAACAATGGTGCTCGTAATAATGGACAAGCTAACCCTCTTATCAATGTACGCGACAGGCTTTTCTACGCGCTATTCATTAAAGCCTCCTTGACGTACGCTCGCACGTTCCCAAAGGCTGCGAGAAGATGCATAGAGTTCACGATTTTACTCAAGGTTACAATGATAGTTAATAATAATATTATTAGTACGTACATTTCTACCATGGTTATCCTCAATTTACAAGGATATTATGTATAGATAGAAGTATAAGTACGGCGTGTTACATTTTAAAACGTTCACAGGCGAGGAGACGATTCTACAGCTCATTTCCAGCAAAAAATGTGTCATGGCAATTTTTTTAGAGGCGTCGTTTTCGAGTTATTTCACTTTCAAAATTTTTTTCCGTGTTTTCGACCTTATCTCAGTAAAACGGCTATAACTCCCCGAATTTCCATGCAAATTCAAATCTGACCCTGATTCTGTTGAAAAAAATCACATTTTTCCGCGTTCAAACACAAATTTCTGTGATAAACCCTACTTTAAAAATGAAAATGACTAGACCGTTAAAAAGCTGAGATTTTGGCGCATATTTTAGGTCTGCAGGTAAAATTCACGTGCCGGATTACGGATCCTATGAGCATTTGAAAAAAGTTGAGATTCCCAAGATTTGACCAATTTTTCGTTTCAACTCCAATTTTCACCATTTCCGATTTAAAATATCGATTTTTTTCACCAACGAGTTAGAAAATTTTACGCTCTTTCCTACGGTGTAATCAGATTTGAATTTGCATGGAAATTTGGGGACTTATAGGCGTTTTACTGAGATAAGGTCCAAAACACGAAAAAATCTTAAAAGTGAAATAACTCGAAAACGAAGCCTCTAAAAAAAAAATTGCCAGGAGACATTTTTCGTTAGAAATGAGCTGTCGAATCAATTCCTGGCCTTTGTCTTTTAAAATGTAACACCCTGTACAATAATGGGGAATTTGCCTCACATTTTTTTATTTTTTTTTTCGAATGAGGGTTTATTTTTATGGAATAAAACCATAGTGAGCTGCTCGAAAACGCATCCAAAAAATTTAGAGAATTTAAGGAAGATGGAAATTTTAAATGTGGTGGCAATGTGTAAGAGGCAGCCATGTTTGAAACGTGACAGATATTCTACCAATCTGACTTCAAAGGAGGTTCTGTGGCGCTTACCACAGAAGCGGTACATACACGAACTTTTACCTTCCGAGTAGTGCGCACAAGAGTGCGCCACGATCTGGCAGGAAGAACCCTGACACAAAATTGACCAAAAGAAACAGTATTACTCACTTTTTTACAATACGAATCTATCTACTAGTTTATCAAGCATTATTATTCTTCATCTTCTCTTATTTAGTTTCAAGATTTGAATCACATTATTCGAGTAGCCATTTCACTGGATCGTTTTGTGTGGCGTGCTAGAACTCTGTCTGTTGTCGTTGCTTTCGCGTCGTTTTCTTTTTTTTTTCGTATGACGTCAACAATACTCCTCGATTTTCGCGGTGTTTTGTAACAGAGGTTCACTTGTTTAGTCATTTTCTCCTACGGTAATTTTTTTCCGTTGGTTATTCCTAGTGTTAAACGTTATTCTAGGGCCCTATAATAGGATTTGCCTTGAAATTCCAGAATCTAAAATTGAGGCAAATTCCCCATTGTCGTGTATCAGATTATCTGTCTTGAAATTTCAAAGGTACATTTTCTAACTAATTGTCTTCTAAAGAAAAGTTGCCTCCTACGTAATGTTTTCTCCACCTTGTTTTCTAAAGTTACTACAACGTAGTAGAGAATTTCCGGAAAACATTTTTTTTTTGTTGTAATGAAATGTATTTTATTTCATTTTCATTCAGGACAGATTTCGATAGTTCAACTCTAATCTCCAAATCTCAAACTCATTGTCAACTCAAAATCTCAATAATATATACTAAGCAAAAATGATCGTTCGTTGGATAGGATTTTTGGACAATCCAAGTGGTCAAAATTTCAGCCAATCAGTCCTCACCTACCAATTTTTGAGTTAATAGAATTCACCATTTTAATGTATTTTTTTGACCTCCCGTCCTTAAAGTTTCAGTGATGCAGTATGGTTTAATGAGCGAATTTTCTAAGTAACACAGTACCTAACATTTCCGGCATTTGTCGCACTTTTTCGATCAGATTTCTACTAGTCGTTCAGTAGAAATATGATTTTAAAAATCTCTCACTGTGTTCCTACTTTATCCTTCGTTACACTCAAGACTATTGCGATAAAAATGATGGCATAAACCATTGAGACTTTGGAAACAATCGTCTTCATTGTTTGACCGAACCTCACCAAGCAGAAAAGCATAGATATACTGGTTCATCAAATTTATTTATTTGTAACCTTTATATAAAAAGTTTCTTTTTTTTTAACCAAGGGGTTGTTTCCAAATGTTTTAAAGATGGATTTCTATGAGGACAATTTACAATCCTCACATTTGAGACCATTATAATTGTCACTACTGTTCCTCCGAAAATTCGCTAAAATGTTATGGAATTATACTGAATAATTAAAACGTTGCAAATTATTACACAAAGGTTTATTATTTTTCTATATAGATCACTCGTCTCCAAAGAACACGTCTTTGCATTATTACTACCAACCAACATGAAGAAAAAAAATCGATCGCATTTCGGTCAGCTAAAATTTGAACGGAGATTAGGCCTCTTTTGCGATTCACACTCGTGTTTCTGATTTATCGTAAGTCCAACCCTTAAGTTCTCGTAGGGAGCGAACGGTTTGTCCCACAGGGCTCTGCGTGGTCTTTAAAAATTCAATCTCAAATTGATAGAAAAACAATACCTTTTTATCAAAATTTTTTAAATATGGGCGTTTTCAAAATTTCAACCCTTATAGATGATCTACATCAACCAAAAGCTTTGGCACAATAGACCCCAAATGGAGCCCACCTACCAAATTTCATCGAAATCGGTCAATGCTAACTGAGGAAAGTGCCGCGTACGGCGGACGGACGGCCAAACTTTTATTCGATTTTTGGATTCTACGTACCCTGATACGTAAACCAACAAATTTTGAAGGGGGGTTAAAAAAATTTCTTGATCGATTCCAAAGGTTCATTATTGAAAATTATAAACCAAAATGAGTAGGATGTTGAAAGAGCGTGAAATTCTCTTACAGAATATGGTCTTCTCACATTATGATGGAGTGGGTATGAACGAAAATGGGGTTGAAGTCTTCCCAAAATCACAAGTTCTTCAAAGGCCTTTTAAACTTAGATAAAAGAAAAAAATCTCTTTTAAAAAAACCTCCTTTTGCCCCCCTATATTTTAAGGTAGAAATCACGTTTTTCTTTAAGTTCTCACGTTTGTCCTTTTGTTAATTTCACTTGTATGTGTTCCTTTTTCAGGCTCTTGTGGCATTCTTCATTCTCGCTTATATTCACGTTAAATTCTCAGGCACACCGGCTGCATGCCTCGAACATGTACGCAATACATGGCCAAGAGATGGCATCCTTCGAGTAGAAATTATCCCAGGTTCACAACACCAAATAATAATCAAAGACCATGAATTTCCTTATATTAAGGGAAGTGAAAGTGGTTCGCATCCAACCCCAGTCGTTATCGACAATCTAACAGATCGAGAAATGTGAGCTCAACTATCAAGTACCTATTTATTTATAAAACCCAAATACCTCGATAATTTTAGAGCATCGTTTCACAGTTCCTCATTAGTTTACAATTATCATTAGTTACGTTGTTGCATATTTGTTTAATTGCATTTTAATTTTGAATCTTCTCTGTTCACACAGGTTAATGAAGCATACATTAAAATTTGATTCTGACTTTTACGCTAATAACACAAGTGCCAACGATCTAACTGATGCAGGTAAATTTCGTTATGCATTTTGAGTTACTCGTTTGTAGAGGAAATCGACCTTCATATTCTATTGAACTCAAATTTTAAGAGAAAGCAGCAACAGATCTGCTACTTGAGGAAGAAAATTAACTCTTGCTTTCAACACGGGACACCCTTCTGATGTTCTCCGAATGCTTCTACTAGCAGTGTTCAGAACTAAATAATTTGATGTTTTTCATTGCTTGTTGGAGCTCCTGGTTTAATTGTACAAAATTGGATCTTTATAATTAAAGGTCGATTCTATCCCTTGAATTTTTGCCCCATCTGCGCCCTACAGTTCCAAAGCCAGTTAATAAACGTTGCGTTCACGATTCGGGAAAGCAACAGAAGTGAAGATATCGATGTGTGTTGAAGCTCAAAAATCAAATAGTTAACAATCGGTAGCTGGACGAGAGGAAAACAACCACAAATTAGCAATATGGGTTGTTGCATGGGTCGGAATTATTTTGACCTTGATTTAATTTTTGAACGCACATTTCAATTCAGCGCTCTTGAACACTTTCCTGTACCAGTTTTCAGTTCGAAATTCCATTTTGTGTAGTCGTATTTCCATTAAAAAAATACTGTCCTCACTTGCGTTGGCGAGAGAGCCAATCGAGGACAGATTTAAGCCAGAAACGTTGCAGAAAGGATGCAATATGCAATGATGCAACATGATTATGATTAAGAAAACGCTAAAATATATTTTTCTGCCTCTACATAATTGAATTTCTCTTTTAATTTTACAGTAATAAAGTATATTGATTCCGAGTCTACCAAGGTAGTGGAAGCTTTGTTTTCACTTTTCAAGGACGAAAAAAAAAGTTCTCCAAAATCAAAATTTTCACACGCGTTTTGCGTTTTAGACCTTTCTGAACAATTTTGGTTCCGTGTCTGTCTGTCTGTCTGTCATGAATTCCTTGTAACGCGCATAACTATACGAAGTTATTGTCTGATTTCTATGAAATTTTCAGGGATTGTGCGGGTTGGTGTGTAGACGGTCCCCTATGAAAATCATCATCCTCGGACTGATAGAAGCGACTGCCGCATGCGCAAACGTGATTTCCTTATAAAGGCCATAACTTCTACATTTTTCATCCGATTTCAATAAAATTTTCAGGGATGTTACAGATTAGTATTTAGATGGTCCCCTATGAAAATCATCACCTTCGAATTGATAGTAGCCGCTGCGCATGCGCAAACGTGATTTTCCTTGTAACGGCCATAACTTCCACTTTTTCTACCCGATTTCGATGAAATTTTCAGGGATTATGCAGATTAGGTTGTACATGGTCCCCAATGAAGATCATCACCCCCGGACTGATAGTAGCCGCTGCGCATGCGCAAACGTGAATTTCTTGTAACAGCCATAACTTCCACATTTTCTACCCGATTTCGATGACATTTTTAGGGATTACGCGGATTAGGTTGTAGATGGTCCCCAATGAAAATCAAGACCTTAAAATTCACAGACGCCTCTGCGCATGCGCATACGTAAAATCCTTGTAACAGCCATAAAATTTACATTTTTCATCCGAATTTGATGAAATTTTCTAGGATTGTCCAGATTAGCGTGTAGATGGTCCCCTATGAGGGTAGTGAAAATTACTTAGAGATTGGTGTTTTGAGATTAACTACTATGCATCGGATCATCTATATAATCGGGTTATGGATACGAGGAAGCTATGTGCCACACCCACTTGGCAGAAGGTCTTTTTGTTGTTTTCCTGTTGCTCCCCCTTATGACGTTGCATTGACCATCAGAACTATGAGCGCCAAAGCCGTGTGAAGGTTTTTCTGCCTCAATCGGAAAATCCCGTTTTGAAGCGTTTCTGGGAGTTTTACTTACAGATATATGTGCTTCAATAGGGATTAACTAAACAGGAAAAAATTCTTAAAATACCATGCATCTACCCTATTTAGGCATATGCGCCGCAAAACAGGACTAAATGAGGTTTTAAGAGGAAAAAATCAACTCTTTCGACTATTCGTATAACACATTATACGCTGAATTCGAATATACCACGTATTCCCTCACAGATCATTAAAACCTATTTAATTAAAGACTTGCAAAATTTTTTTCTTCATTATGTACCTATGTTGTGCACCAGTTACCATAGAGACATATTTTGTGACAAATGAGACCAATCCTTACTCATTATTGGAGGTGTGGTCTTCTGTGGCGTGGTCTTGGGAGATATAGGAAGCAGCAGCATCACTAATGCGACTGCCTAAAAATACTGGCCTCCCACTCTTCCAGACTTCATTCACTGCAATATCACCCAACAATGTATCTATCAGCTGCATCCCTCATACTCAACCACTACATCCCCTATTACAGATCAGTGTTGAATATAATCTATCTGTATTTATAGAGTATCGTTCATGTTTTTTCCTCAACGATCTCAAATATGACCACGTTGCGTATTGCGCACGTGCGCCATCGTGCCCGTTTTTAGCGTAGTAATAATGATCAAAATTTGGTTTTCATATCAGTTTTTGTTCATTTAATCGCCTAATTCAGATGTTTACTGGGATTCATCTTCGAGATTTGATTGAAAATGTAAAAATAAAAGATTGAACCCGTCTTCAGTGATCAAGTGAAAAATCATTTCAATTCTGATAGTTGAAAAGGCATAAAATATGATTTTTTCACGCAAAATTACAAAAAATAGGTCTTTATTCCGCTAAAAACGGGTCAAATGAAAAACGTTATGGCATCACGTGAACCAGCGTTAAAAAACAAAATTCAATGTACCACATTGAATGGGTTTTGAAGGGGTTTCCTGGAATTCACATTTTGCGCAATTTTGATAGGTAAGCAACTACGTGCTCGCGGATTCTTTGCGTGGGCTAAAAAAACGAATAAGGAGTAAAAATGCTGCAAATTATTACATATTGGTTTATTATTTTTCTATATAGATCACTCGTCTGCAAAGCCACCAGCCATCCAACTTGAAGAAAAACATCGATCGCATTTCGGTCAGCTTTAATTTGAACGGAGATTAGGCCTCTTTTGCGATTCACACTCGTGTTTCTGATTTATCGTACGTCCAACCCTTAAACTCTCGTAGGGAGCGAACGGATTGTCCTACAGGGCTCCGCGTGGTCTCAAACAATTCTAAAAATTCTATAGAATCTTAAATTGAAGGAAAAACAATACCTTTACTTATATCAAAATTTTTTGAGTTAGGGCGTTTCCAAAATTTCAAAATTCATTTTCGGACCCTTAGAAGTGACCTACATCAACCAAAATCTTCGGGGCACAACTAGACCCCAAAAGGAGCCCACATACCAAATTTCATCAAAATTGGTCAATGCTAAGTGGCAAAAGTGCCGCGAAAGGCGGACGGACGGCCAAATTTTGGTTTATTATTTTCAACCTTTGGAATCGACCAAGAAAAAAAAATTGATTTTAACACCCCCTCAAAATTTGATGGTTTACGTTTCAAGGTACGTAGAATCCAAAAACCGAATAAAAATTTGGCCGTCCGTCCGCCGTACACCGTACGCCGTACGCGATACTTTTGCCACTTAGCATTGACCGATTTTGATGAAATTTGGTATGTAGGCTCCATTTGGGGTCTAGTTGTGCCCCGAAGATTTTGGTTGATGTGGTTACGTCTAAGGGTTCCAAAATAAATTTTGAAATTTTGAAAACGCCCTAACTCTAAAAATATGATGTAAGGTATTGTTTTTCCTTCAATTTAAGATTCTATAGAATTTTTAAAATTTTTTGAGACCACCCGGAGCTCTGTAGGACAAACCGTTCGCTCTCTACGAGAATTTAAAGTTTGGACGTACGATAAATCAGAAACGCGAGTGTGAATCGCTAAACAGGCCTAATCTCCGTTCAAATTATAGCTGACCGAAATACGATCGATGCTTTTCTTCATGTTGGATGGTTGGTGGCTTTGCAGACGAGTGATCTATAGAAAAATAATAAACCATAGTGTAATAATTTGCAGCGTTTTATTCGATTTTTGAATTCTACGTACCTTGAAACGTAAACCAACAAATTTTGAGGTGGTGTTAAAACATTGTTTTTCTTGGTCGATTCCAAAGGTTCATTATTGAAAATAATAATTCTGCAATAAAAAAGGGGGTTCTCATTTATAAATTTATATAGCGCGCATTGTGGTCATATTTAAAATTCTTGGGAAAGAACATGAATATTTAAAAAAAAAAATACCTCCATTTTGACGATTTTAGGAGAGGGGGAACAACTCGTGGGACACACTGCATGTGTTAGTCTGTTTCAATTTCCCCATTTCAAATCAAAATGTTGGTAGTTATTATCTAATAGGAAGAATTACATCTCTTTCATGTCTGTAACTGATATTTCATGCATATCCATATTAGTTTCAGGTCCTGAACAAGATATGGAAGTTCGGGTCAAACCCAACTCCCCACAAGTTGAGGTAATTTTATGTCACGATTTATGGTTTTTAATTGAGACAGTTTCGTGTTTTACAAGATTTGGATGTCAGAAGTACATGGTAATTTGCTCTTGAAGGAGTGCAAAATACTGTTTGGGACATCTTCAACTATCCCACTAGGGAAGTACTATTATAGGAGTACTATTATACGAATACTATTATAGGAGAAGTAGGAGCTCTGTTCACATGTAGGTACTGTTTACAAATGCAATCTCGTAGCTGCATAATCAAATGTTGAAAATGTCGGACGTTACGTGAAATTGAATCATTTTGCGCGCTGTATTACCATATTTTCTCATCATGCCGCGTTTCTATGCATGTAAGGGAAGTATTAAAATTCGTGTACTTTACACGGTGTGCCACGAACAAACCGCGTTAGAACGTGAGAATGGCCATCAACGAATTATCATAGCCCAGAGCATGTATCACACTAATGACCCAACGCTGTGTGTGCATACATAATAGAGTGTGCGTACGTATGTTTTAAAATTAGTTTATCTTAAAAAAAAAATGCCTTAATTAGAAACAAAATTCGGCTCTCACACAAAAATAGAGCCCTCAAAAATTACAGGCAATAAGGAAAATTATGAGTTTACCAATCCCACCAAATGACACGTCAAAATATCTGTAGAACTGTGATTGCTTGGCTGTTGTGGTTTCCAATATAGTGAAAATCCTTCTCAACTAAAACTCCCGTTATTATCATACACCAACAATAAATTTTCCTCCGTTGTAACTGTGAAGAAGGCTTCCCTTCAACCGTGTTGACACTGCATCCAACTACCACATTTGCTGTTGTGTGCTTTTCGGGAATCGGCTACTGCTCCCGCCCACACGGCGATTGATCCCCCTGTAAACTTCTACGATTGATCCCGGTAACAAAGGGGGGTAATCACCGAACCTCGCTCTGCTATCGCCTGTTCCAACAGGATCAATCGCCGCTTTTGAATCACCGCTATTGGAACTTTCACTTTTTTCCGGGGGCAATCGCCTGTTGCCCGTACATTTACTGCCCCAAGCAGTCATTTTACCAGAGTTTCTCACATGCGATGACATAAAATAATTGACAGTAAACTCAGGGGCGTTGGGTGACCTCTGAAAGTGGTGGGGCACCAAACCAGAAAATACATGAACTTGACCCTAGGATCACACATACCTACATACTTTTGCGACAAACAGAGGACCCAGTGGGGAAACATCACATTTCAACTTCATTCCAGTTAATGATGAAAAAAAATCATTTCTGGGACTCAAAAAGATAAAAATGTTAATTTGTTACTAAAACATTAAATATTCAATTTTTTTTTAAACGAAAAGCACATAATTTCTTAATCATAAAGACGAGATCATAAAAAAAAGTGTCTCAACAAATTCTACATATTAGTCGAAATGTCTATAAGGCTTTTCGAGGGTCATATTCCCTTTGATGATTTTAATTGTCTTTTGCAACGCCTACGTAGCATATTTATATGAAAAGTTGTGGAACTGAAGAGCACCAGGCTGCCTATTGTATTTCCCCATACCGAAATGTTGAACAGAAACGAAAAAATACGATAAGTAGGTAGGTAAGTCTAATCAGTGGTCAACTCCATCAGATCGTATTACAACAAACACCAAGACGACTTGAAATGCAGGGAAAATGGAATGGAAAACCGAAAATGATAAGAGGACCAGGAACGTAAACTGTCATTGTTTCAAGACACTTTAGGGAACACAGTAGGTAAAGAGCTCCAGAGAGACTAGTCATTTCGGAGAAAAACCCCTGAAGATAACAACTTCCACAATATTTTAAAACTTCGTTTCAACTTACAATAGTTTTAACTTACTTTCATGCCTATGTGACAAAATCTCTGTGTAGCAAACGCCATCCACAACAATGATAACACTCCAAAAATCATAATTTTGCTGTCAATCAGCAAAATTGTATCATGTCAAGATGTAACTACCCTCCTGTTTATCAGATAAACTTTATCTCTTGTCGGTAAACACACAAAACACCTAATCGTGCAGTCTGGGCAACATACTGTGAAAATCTGTAAAAGTGGGGAGTATCCATACAATTTTTAACCCATCTATAACTGATATCAGAAGTACTCCATGCGTTTACATCCTATGATGAGTCCATTGTTATACAATGAACTTTCATGGCAACCTGAACAGAGTATCCATCCATCTAGTTGAATCAAAACAACTCATCATCAGAAAGAATAAAAAATCGATTTTGTCTTCCAGGGCAGGGGCCGAGAAAGGGAGGGGATAAACTAAAATAACACTACTGCGCATGTGCGGACGGGGAAAAACTAAAAATAAACAACACGTTGGCATGACGACGCCGGGGTCTAGTAGGGTCTAGCCCCAGATCTTGGGAATTCGGGAGTGGAGAATCGATTGTTTGATACAAAGCGATTGTTGGATACCTATCGATTCCATCTTACATCTTCTCTCTCGTAGCAGGCCATGGAGACAGCCTTGGGCATGGACCTAGTAGTGACATGGAAGCTAGCTCCATGGCCTCGGGTTTTACCATGGAAATTTGACATAATAACTGCATGTCAGTGTTGAATTATTTTTTACTTGTTAAAGCTCCATGCTTCCGTGGATCATGAGTGAGTTTTGAGGAAAAAACTTTCTGCTAGGGATTTTTTTCTACTTTGTGGAGAACACTTTTCGAAGGTAGTTTTTCCAACTTTGGGGTAAAAAATCTAGGTTACAGTGAGAGAAATTTTGCCGGGGCTAGACCCAAAGTGGCCTTATGGACGCCACGCCCCTGAGTAAACTGTCAAACTGTCTTTTATTCATGAAAACATTTTAGGTTATTTTCTCTGGCTTTTCCGAATCAGAAGGTTCCTAAGAACGTGATTCATGCACTTTTCCCCCATTTTTGTTTGATGGCGCACACCCTATTATTCTTTATATATTTTGGCACGTAGAGCAGCAATTAGTTAATTTACACTACCCCATAGATGAACGTCTTGATAGACGAAAAAAATAAAAATTTTAAAATTCACGGCGCTACATCTGGATTTAAAGTCTGTTATCAGTGAGCCCTCAATTGATCAGTCGGGATACGGGAGTTTGCTTATAAAAAAGAAAAACATATAGTTCAGTAATGTATGCATTCCAGGGGACGATAAGCATTAGGTCAATTTGAACCAGTTGGTAAGCGATTAAACTGTTTCACACGATGTAATTTATTTAGTATTTCAGGCAAGAAATAGTGGTAACTTCCCCCCACCCCCTCACTCTTTTTCGCCATAACATTTCTAGCGGCATGGGAGCCTCGAATTTGAAGAGTATTTTAAAATCCATGGTCTACGATACCCAACATGCGAATTCGAGTTCACCCCCACCATTGCTGCCAGTTCGGGAAGCCAAGGGCCACATCGGCCTGTAGTGCTATGTAGTTAGTTAGTTCATGCTGCTAGAAATGTTATGGTGGATATGGTGAAGGGGGGGGGGGGGAGTCCACAATTTCTCACTCAAAATACTATCTAAATTATATTGAGAGAAACAGTTTTGTGCAGGAGGAAGGTAAATAAAAATGCAAGTTCTATCGCTTACCCACAGGTTCAAATTGACTCAATGCTTATCCAATGGAACTTCCCCTAGAATGCATGCATTAGGTACTGCAATTTGCTGTGGTGAGAGTAACCAGATTGGAGGAACGTAGTTAATACACCAAGTTTGCCTGAAACAAAAGACCTGAGGGTATCTTTGAAACGAAAATGTTTTTCTTTAATAATTCAAAATCTGGTAATTTTTTGAAGTGCAAACTTCTCATATTAAATTACCATCGTCAGATCTAGTCTCTCTGCTTTTTTGAGAGTTTTTGGAAGCATTTTTGGGAGACGCTACTATTCAATGAGCAAGGAAGATCTAATGGTAGAAATGTTTTGTTTTCTCGTTGTTTATGCTTTCTGTATGCTCTCCTCGTCACCCCAAACTTATGGAGTATTCACACGTATATTGTTGTTTTTCCGATTTTCAATAAACCATACTGTATATATACCAACATACTGTATGCACAGGGTATGTTTTGAAGATGTTAGGAGTCCATATTCTTGTTCTACTGGTCTCCACGAACTCAACCCCCCGCCCCACCCCTTCTCTTCGGCATTTTTGGGTACGACTAATGTACGCTAATATTACATATTTACAATTACCGAAATGCGATCGATGTTTTTCTTCATGTTGGTTGGTGGTAACAATGGCAAAGCCGTGTTCTTTGCAGACGAGTGATCTATACAGGGTGTTTCACGAAAAGGTTACACCCCCCTTCATTTCCGCAAAATACAACGTAAAAAATTCCGACCAATGCAATTCTTCATGATTTTTTGTGAGGATCTCAGGAAAAATACTTTTGCGCAAAAAAGTTGCGCGCAATCGTGCGCAATTGACACTAACTTAATTTTTTCAATTGGAACTCCCCCTTTTTTATTACAGATTCGGATTCTACGTCAAATTTCATGAGAAATTCATACCCATATTGATTTGTTTTATTGCGCGCAACCTGGCTTTTTGAACGCTCTAAGTTGCGCAACTCCACAATGAGGAATTTCACCGATTTCTGTTTGCATTTTTCCTGAATAGTTAATGGTGTGGGATAGATGAAAATCGGGCTGATCTCGGAAAATAAGTCTCCTGTTATTTTTGGGAGACAGTCAAAATTTTTAATTTCAAAACTAACCGGGAAAACAGACGTGCAGCGGGAACGCTCGCTGATTGGGCTGTTCGGATCGCCGTCTCCTCCCAGTGTTGCCCATTGGGACGACGAAATCGTTTTTTCTAAGAGAAAAGTTATCAAACAAAAACAGAGGAAACCTAATTTTCCCCATCTCGCTTTTTCTATTTTTTTCTTCAGTTTTTCGATTTCGAACTTTACTGTTTCATGAAATTTTGCATCTGGGGACTATGGATTTCTCGATCTCAGCGCTTCAAGCGGCCATAAATGAACTATTCCAGCAAGACGTCATTTTCCCGGTTTTTTTAAACATTCGTATTTTCTACACTGTTTTGTCTATTCGTAAATTAGGAAGTTCGGGCTGAAAGTTTGCCTTAGGGGTTTTTTAGAGGTGCTGAATCCGATTTTGGGGTCAAAAATAGGAAATTCCGACATGGTGAAATTCCTCATTGCACAAAAATTAGGTTTTGGAGAACCCTTAGTGTGGCACATGTTTTTTCATAATTTTTTAACGCTGAATCACAGGGTATCATCCGTTTTGAGAAAAACCAAGATTTAAGAGGAAAAATTAACATTTCTTTCACGAAAACATCAGTTTTGAGGTCGTAATCATGTTTATTTTTTATTTTCTCACCTTCTTTTTTAACCACGGGCTTGGGGCCGTCTACGGTGGAGTTAAAAATAAAAACTGACAGCATGATCATGCTTGAACTGAATAAAATTACCTAAAAACTCATACCGATTTAAAAAAAGCGATTTTTTCACTAAAAACAACCGAATTTTTGGCCGCTATTTTGAAAAATTCCAGTCAAATTGAAAAACGGATGTCACCATGTGATTTAGTGTTAAAAAATGATGAAAAAACATGTGCCACACTAAGGGTTCTCCAAAATCTAATTTTTGTGCAATTGTGGAGTTGCGCAACTTAGAGCGTTCAAAAAGCCAGGTTGCGCGCAATAAAACAAATCGATATGGGTATGAATTTCTCATGAAATTTGACGTAGAATCCGAATCTGTAATAAAAAAGGGGGGGTTCCATTTGAAAAAATGAAGTTAGTGTCAATTGCGCACGATTGCGCGCAACTTTCTTGCGCAAAAGTATTTTTCCTGAGATCCTCACACAAAATCATGAAGAATTGCGTTGGTCGGAATTTTTTACGTTGCATTTTGCGGAAATGAAGGGGGGTGTAACCTTTTCGTGAAACACCCTGTATAGAAAAATAGTAATCCTTTGTGTAATAATTTGCAGCGTTTTCTAAAATTTGTCAAAAGATACCGGCTAACGAACTCGTCTTTACGTTTGTTATTAAGAACATCATGACAAAAACTTGGAATTTTGCGCAATAATTACTCAAGTTATCTTCTGGAGTGACAAAAATAATTATTTATAGGTATCGTTCTGTATGTATCGTCATGGTTACGAGTTTTTATCATTACATGTATATAAATATACACATATGATTTTTGGAAAAACTTCAAGAATCGTTTCACAATGTTCCTAAACGAATTTCAGTGAAAAAAATGTCAAAAATCCATGTCAAAATTTTTGAATTCATTGCAAAAAACGCTGCAAATTATCACACAAACGTTTATTATTTTTCTATATAGATCACTCGTTTACAAAGGACACGGCTTTGCCATTGTTACCACCAACCAACATGAAGAAAAACATCGATCGCATTTTGGTCAGCTAAAATTTGAATGGACATTAGGCCTCTTTTGCAATTCACGTCGTGTTTCTGGTTTATCGTAAGTCCAACCCTTAAGTTCTCGTAGGGAGTGAACGGTTTGTCCTAAAGGGCTCCGCGTGGTCTCTAAAAATCCAATACTATCTTAAATTGATGGAAAAACAATACCTTTAAATCAAATTTTTTTTTTTGAGTTAGAGCGTTTTCAACATTTCTACCCTTAGAAGTGACCTACATCAACCAAAAGCTTTGTGGCACAACTAGACCCCAAATGGAGCCCAAACACCAAATTTCATCAAAATAGGTCAATGCTAACTGAGGAAAGTGCCGCGTATGGCGGGCGGCAGACGGACGGCCAAATTTTCATTCGATTTTTGGATCTACGTACCTTGAAACGTAAACCAACAAATTGTGAGAAGGGGGTGGGGGGGGGGGGGGGGTTAAAAAAATGTTCTTGGTAGATTCCAAAGGTTCATTATTAAAAATAATTTACCAATAGACAACATTCAGTTTGTTGTTGTTGTTCAGTTTGTTGTTGTTTGAACACAGTTTGTGTTCTTTACTATGTTAATTGTGGTTATTTTTTCCTTATTTATTATCTTTGATTTTATTCGTTGGGAATTTATTAGGGAATTTGGGAAAAATAACAGATTGCTGTCGAAAGTAATTGACAATTTTTTTTTCAGTTTTTTGTCGGAGGCAATTTTACGATCTTTGCTGCTAAACATATTCACGTTGATGTTTTATCAAAGGATTCAGATGATGATAAAAATGGTAAGAGTAGTTTTGTTATACTTGCTGGTTACAACAACTATACTAATAGATATTTCAAATTCAGGAAATCAGTGATGGTGAATTGTCACGATTACTATTGTCAACGATGAAAGATTGGAAGAGAAAGGTCCAACTAGTGTGAAATCGTTGATACTGTACATGAAGTACAGTGTGTGTGTGTGTGTGTGGAAGGAACTCTCCTACAAGTTCTAGGCTTTCCTCAATGCATGAGTAAATTAGATTATGATGCCGGGTTTCCCCAAGAGGGTTATAAGCACATTGTAAAAATTCCCTGCAAAATCTTCCCAGCCATTAAAAAGCACAATGTCCTAAAATCGCATACTTTCTTCCAGTAGGAATACTGTTTACATGTATCGATTAGGGTATTGTGTGCTAGTACTGATTGGTTCCTGATTGATTTCCCGGGGATCACACTGGTAAACATCAACGATGGAAGATTGGAAGAGAAAGGTCCAATGAAGAGCATATTGAAAAATTGTCCATCGAAATAGGTCCTTCGGTTTAAATCTTGTGCACACTGCGCTCAATGTTTAAAAACAGTCCATTCCCTTCCAGCGAACATGCTGTATGTATGAATTTGGTGACTATCGGTTGAGCCATTTGGCTGTAAACGATTTCAGACAGCCAAAAGATTCATACTCGTATTTTAGTAAAGTTCGTTGGAATTATCACAAAGTTGTAATCGATGAATATCATGACTTGTGAACTTGCTGTGTCACGTTCGACTTGGCCTTGAGAAGTATGGACATATGACGACCTTGCTGAGTTGGTGCAACCTAAGTTGCTAAGGAAGGCCACGTTCTAGTCGAAGAAGGTCGTGAACTCAGATAGTACCTGGGTAGGTTCTAGTAAAGTTAGTTTGAACTCAGTAGGTTGAACTGAATAGTAGTGTAATGATGAAACATAAATTGACGTATATCCTTTGCGAATTGTGAGTTACATACTTCTCTCCTCTTCTTCCACAATCAATATAGAAACAGATGGAAAATTGTTTTAATAATCAGAAGGAAATATGATTTTTTTCTAGCTTGTCTAAATCAAATTCAAATTCCTCAATTTAATTTGGAAAACAAATTGAAATAATTATTATAGTGTTAATTAAGTTGAGTAAATTTTTATGAAAAAATGATGGGTTGGTAAAAATTATGTTTTCTTATTCGAAACTCTGGTATCTAGGAAGGGATGTGCGCATTAAAATAAAATAAGATAACTATAAAAACGTTCAGCTAATATTAGGTTTCTGAGTATTACGGTGTCAATGTACTAGTCAATGTACTATGGAAGGTGCAATGTTATGAAATTGTGGAGAGTTTTTCAATGAGAGGGCGGCAAAAACTCAGGGGCTTGGGAGCTTCCAAACCTATTGTGCTCCGCTCTAGTAGGGATTTGTACAGAAAAATTGTAAGCCTACGTGTAATTATTTGTACAGTTTTTATCATGTTATCATTCAACATAGTTTTCCTGTAATATTTCCTGTTAGTTGTTATACATAAATTTCATAATCATAACTTTTTTTCAAGGTCCCCACGAGGATGAATATATAGTTGAGTACTCACTGGACTATGGACTTCTCAGATTATCATTGTCCACGAGACAAAAATTAAATATACCTATTATGGTTGTAACCCTGGACCCTGCTACTGACCAGTGTTTTGGCGATGCTCTCTCACGATTCATTCTTCGAGAACTTATTGGTTATGATGATCTCTTGATGTCAAGCGTTAAGGCACTAGCTGAAAAAGAAGATAACAAAGGATACTTGAGGTAAGTAATCAATATACCCCACTTCATCCTAAAATAATTTGCATTTCTTTGGGTTCAGCTCAATGCCTGCCTATCTGATTGCTGTGCGGACCAAGACACTTGGTCTTGGAATTTCCCATTATCCACTAGCATCATCAAGTTAGACATTGACCCTTCTAGCACACATCCAGTAGTATCCCATGGCTCTCTGAAACGTACTAGGAGCGTTGCATATCCAAAAGGCATAATTTCAAATTGCCATAAGCCTCTTGGGGTGCAAAATGCCGTTCACTCCTTATCCTGGGGCAACATCAGTACCTGCCAATATCCACTCTGCAGGTCTAGAGTGGAAAACCTCGAACTGCCTCCAAGGCCCCTCCAATTCTGCAATCCTAGGCTTTGGGTGTGAATCTCTTTTTGCCGCTGAAATTAATTTCCGATAATCAACCTCGTGCTTCCGTTTTGCTTCCTTACAGGCACAATAAGGCAAGGGCTTGCCCATAGGCATATGAAGCTTTGATCACCCCTTTCAATTCCAGATCAGTAACCATCTTTTCAACTTCTTCCAAGCAATGAGGGGGAACTTGTCTTGGTGACTGTCGAATCCAAACACTGTCACCCACATCAATTGCATCTGCACAATCCTTGATTATCCCATTATCTGCGCCGTTCTTTGCAAATATGTCTTCAAAGTCTCTCAATAACTCCTCCGCAGTCTTCATCTCACAGCTGACTGCTTGCTCTGTCTCTATCTCGAAGTACACGAAAAGTGTGGGGGACACTTTATCCACTGTTCGCTCATGAACAGCCCTATCTACTCTGACCAACTCCTGAATGTCCTCGAGGTCCTTATCAATCACCTCTGGTACTGCTGCTCCCCAAAATTTCACTTGGCTGGGAACCTCCACCAGCTCCCTCCATATCATCTCCTCTTCAGGCGGGTTTAAACGTGAGCAGGAATGTTTAAGCCTTTCTGACACCAATATTGTCAAATGAAAGGCACTTCTACTGGATTCCAAGTTCAAACTGAACTTTTTATTAACAACCTATATACTGTTGAACACAGTGACTGTAGGTATCAAAGTGGCTGTCACCACAATTTTCAAACTGATTAGGTACCTTGCCAAGTTTTGACACAGAATTTCACCCATTCTGATAATTATTTTTTAACGACACCAAAACCAACTATCTGCATTTTTCAAGTCAGAGCTCAATGATACCTTCTTAACTTCGGTCACTCGTGAAATCCCTATCGAAATCGAAGAAATAGTAATTATTGACAGAATTTTTCCATTCAATGTGGAAGGATATACTAATTATACTTTACACCTGCTGTACGGAAAGTAATTTCCTATCGTCAAACCGCCTCTTCGTTCACATTGCTGAAGACAAAACTGTGATTTAAAAAACTGACCAATCATCATTATGTTCACAATAAACAAATCCCGTTCACAGCTGGAGGAATTTATGATGAACGCGAACTGATGAGAACAATCTCAAATTCCCTCAGAAGTTTGAAACTATATGACTAAGAAACGCCACAAATTTCTTGTTAACATTTCGAATTTTCTGTTGAAAAACTGAAACAATCCTCCAACTTTCTGATGATCAAAAAACATTAGGTAATAACATAACAGTCGTGATGCCTACTGAGGAAAGATTGAGAATCCTGGCACAGTGCAGATGCCTCAAAACCATCAGTATCTGATGAGTTGGGTGCATTTACGGTATGATTTGGTGAGGTCTCAATTTACTGAGACAAGCTAACATCATACAAGACTTAAATATTTAGTAAGCCTTAGTTTAAAATTTTCAACTTACCTTAACATTAATTTTTTTAAACTTTATAATAAAACCATGTGAAAAAGCGAATAAGATAACAATATGTACCTCACACATTTTATTCGCATTATTATCTTCATTATTCTGTTTTGCAGGAATGTTGTTACTGGGGAGCATTACCGGTTTGTGAGCATGTGGATGGGTAGAACTGCGTATGTTGCTGCGTTTTTCATAATGTTGATATTTGTAAGTAGGCTTTTCTTTTAATGTAGTTTTTATTTTGTAGATTTAGCCTTTGATTCCGTAGATTATACAATGTTTTAAATTTTTACGTAAAAATTAAATTATGACAGTTATTATCTGATTTTGAAGCAAAAAAAAACCCATCCATTTTCAAATAACAAAAATCATCAATAGAACAAGAAGAAGGAAAAAAATTCAAAAATGCATTTATTTGAGAGAAACCTTAAAGTTGAATAAATTAAAAACATGAATATTGACATTAAGCTATGCCCGTCTATTAGAGTGTGCCCATCATTACATTGAAATGAATAATTGTTTCTTGAACTACAGACATATAGGTGAGGTACTTAATGCCATCCACACGCGGGTCGTCGAGCGAAGTTGTCAACGCAATTCCCCCGATGCTCATCTCGCTCAGTGCGTTCGACTCAGCACACGTCAATTCTATCAGTTGGTATTGCCTACCAAGGTCTCTCCATGGCATCAAAATTGGAGCATCAGTTGGTTGCCTCGTTCCGAATCGAAGGACAAACTGTTATAATTGTGGTATCGTCGGATAAGAAGAAGAAAAACACGCAAACATTAGGTGGATCCAAGCAAAGAGCAAAACTATCACACTTGGGTGTATGTTAGAGCAAGAGAATTCGAAGAGAGTGACGCTAAATTTCTTGCTTTCTACAGAATGTCCAGACCCTTACAGAAATCTTGTGAGCACTCTAGCTCCAGCCATACATCACATGGATACAAACATAAAATGGACAAACATGGGTACAGACATAAAAGTCTGATAAAAATAAATTGCTGGGATGATACCCACAGAAAAAATAATCTTGGTTTTAAGAAAAAAGGAAACATTCCATGAAAGTGCATTGAGGATATAATTATTTAAATTTATAAAGACATGAAAAGGTTGATAAGAAATCTATAGTAATAATTTAAATTTAAAATTAAGGTCAAAATAATTAAAGTTGATGAATAAAAAAGTTAATAAGAAGTTTAGGAATAATTTAAGTTTGAAATGGGGTTTATCAGTCAATTTTTTAAATTTTTTTTGTTAAAGAGCATGGGTCAGTGTAAGAGTAGTTTGTTTGACTTCCCCCTCTGTTCAGTAGGGAAAGTCAAATCCTACCTTTTGTTGCTGCACCTAGCTGCAAAGTGGGAAGTAGGTGACGTGAACAGATAAGCAATCGATATGCAGTATAAACAAAAGTTATTTATTACCTAGTTAATTACTTATCAACTACCTACCTACTCCCATACAACAACGCGCGCGACCGCCGAGGTTTAGTTCGGGTTGCGCGGACCACAGTTGACTGACCTGATGATGAAGGTAGCGGCAGCAGTAGCAGGCACAGCAGGCTTCTCCGGGGGGCGGCTAATCCTCCGGGTGTCGTTTCAAGGGAAGGCGGCAGGGAGCGAGGTAGTTCTCACTTTGATGAACCTTCTTTTCCGACTGCCTCCTTTCTTTCCCCTTTCGTCGTGCTCGACTTTTTGTTTTTTCCCAGGTCAGCTCTGACCTGGTTTAGTTTTATTTTTGTGTGAGAGGTTCCTTCTCACATCCCTCCCTTGCTGATTTTAAAAAAAATTTTGAAAATTTTTTTTTTTTTTTTTTTTTTTTGTATATGTGAAGTGGGTGCATAAATTTTATGAGCAGCTGTGAAGCTTGTTGGGTGAGTGTAGACGAGGCAATGGTCTACAATGGTTTGACATATCGATGTACTAAAATACTCTGTGCTGATGGGTATTTTGTTTCTCTTCCATAGACATCTGTTGTTCTTATGGATACATCGTGTTGTTTTGAAGACATCGCGCTGTCGATATAATATCGATGTAGTAAAATACTCTGTGCTGATGGGTATTTTGTTTCTCTTCCATAGACATCTGTTGTTCTTATGGATACATCGTGTTGTTTTGAAGACATCGCCCTGTTCGTAAATTGGAGACATCTATTTGATTGGGAGACGTCTGTTTGTGGTTCTCGTTCTCGCGCTGTTTGTGGTTCTCGCCCGAATTTTTTTTTTTTTTTTTTTTTTTTTTTTTTTTTTTTGAACGCACCGAATTGGGAGATTTCTCGCGCTGTTGGGAGTTCGGTTTTGTTTCAAACATAATAAATGATATTTTTAATAAACATAATAAATGTTAAACATATGGTTTTGTTTCAAACATAATAAACGATAATTTTAATTAACATAATAAATGTTAAACAATAAACATAATAAAACACCGCACATAACAACGAACACACATAACATAATAACGATAATTTTAATAAACATAATAAATGTTAAACATAATTCATTAGATACCTTTTTTTTTTTCTTTACATGTTATTATTTATTTCCAGTTCATGCTGGTTTACTTAGGATAACCCTTGGCTCTGTCACGACAACTGTTCTGGCCTGTGTTCCGCATCGCAGATACACTAGTGCCAATCCGATCACTATTAATATTACGACCACCATAATTGAGTTTAGTTTGGGAAGGTGTTCTACGTACTCCTCCCACTCTGCCTCTATGTGCAGCTTTGGTGGTTCTGGTAAATTTTGTAAGGCTATGGAGAATTCCTTGAATGGGTCTCCATCTATTAATTGTAATTGATTTTCCTGGGGAGTTTCTATTGTAATGTTGTTCAGATCTCCTATTGATTCACTAACATTCATGTCAACATACGAGTACTTAGTTATGAAATGGTCCTGTCTTTGTTGTGCTTGTAGTTGAATTGTGTCTCCTGCTATGGACATTAAACACTCTTCTGCACATTTCACCCTGTAACTACCGTAAACTTGTATTTCGGTTAGGTCCGCGTTATCATATACTGTTATTTTCGACTTGTTAGGTGCATATAAGTTGTATAGTGAAGTTATCCCATGTACAGTGTGAATAAACGGTTCATTCAGTCTGAATATCGCCATGTTAGTTGTTTCTGTTGGGTCGCGAAATATTGATGAGGCAGAGAGTTTTTCTATTTCGAAGATTCCGAATGCTCTTCGAAGGATAGCCACCGTCATGACAAATATTGTTATCCACGCGCGGGTCATTTTTCCGTTCTGTAACACGAGACGTCCTAATTAATGACCGCTTGCCTTGCGTTCTAACTTTTCTGTAGGTCAACGTCAATAGAAATGTTTATCTTACGTTTAATTTTTTTTTTTTTCTTGAACGGATTCTACTTTTCAAAGATTTCTATACTCATTCGATAAAAGTCTATTTCAATTTCGTTGTTTATTGAAGTTTTTCTATGTAGCTAACTACCTGTGCGAAATCGCATGTATGCACTCCTCTGTTTTTCTGTTCACACCCTCTTCATTCGCTCTTCAGACACACACACACACAAACACATTTTCATTTATCATTTTCCCATTTATTCACATTTTCATTTTCACTTAAGTACCTTCCACCCGGGCCCTGGGTTTTGGTCCTTTCATACATTCACATCATTCATCATTATCTATTTATCATGCATTCATTTCATTCGTTGTTCGATCTCTTAGATTCTATCATACTGCTCAATATAATCATTCATTCTTCATAGGTACGCGCATTCTATTCTTTTACTCTTTCGTGTCTTTAACTTGAGTTAGGGATGTTATCTCTGGGCAATTGTTTTCTCACATTGTATTGTCGAAGTTGCGATACATGAAAATTACGTAATTTTGTACTTCCTCTGAATGGTATTTCTATTTCATAATTATACTTTCCTGTTCTTCTACCAATAACAAATGGACCTTTAAATTTTGGCGTTTGTTTATTTAAATTTGAGGGTTCTATATATTTTGTCTCTATGAGTACTAAATCTCCTTCTGCATATTGTTGATCCGGTCTATTCAAATCATAATAATATTTTCGTTTCTCAAATGATTCATGATGGATCCTCGGTAAATCTTTCCACAAATCTTGCATTTGTTCAATGGGGTATTTCGGTCAATTTTTTTTATTTTTTTTTTCAAAAGAGTATGGCTCAGGAATAACGGTAATCGGGTCTGTTCGTCGAGAAAATGTTTTTAAAAAATCAGAGAAGCTAAGGAAAGTTGAAGATTTGAATGGTGTGACGTAGCTAGCCAATCGTGACGTAGCTAGCCAACTGTCTTTGAAAAAAGTATCCATGCACGGAAACCCTTGAAAGACCTCTTGGATACTACAAAATAGTACTCACACACGCGCGCGGCGTAGTCTGCGGCGTAGTCCTTGCCTTGTGTGTGTGCATTTATAGCGGCCCGCCTTTTTCAAACGTGTGATCTCTTTAATTAATTTTTCTACCACATGTTATAGTATCATTGGGCTTAAAGTTGTAGTATATAGGTTTTCAAGGGTGCTGAATCCAAATTTGAGGTCAAAAACCTGAATTTCCGACCCACCGAAATACCCCATTCTTCCCCTGTCCTGTTGTTGTGTAGTCAATATCCCGCCTTTTTGGTTATGGTCTCTACCAAATACACAAAAAAATGGTGTTTTGCCATTTAACGTTTTTGATGCAGTTGTGTTCATGATATGCTGACCTTCTTTGAGGAATGAGTCAACATTTTTGATATCGTCCGTCAAGTATATTCTAATAAATTGTGCAATTTTTTTGTTGCATCTTTCGACACATCCATTCGTTTGCGGATGCATCACCGCTGATCTGACGTGCTTCATTTTATGCTTCTGGACATAATCTGCAAACTTTTCTGAGCAGAACCCTGATGCATTATCCGATTGAATGCATTCAGCATAATCGTAAATGTGTGCAAATTCTTCTAGAGCTCGTATCACTTCATCTGTTCCCGTGTCCTTCTGTCTATGTAAACTTACGAAACGTGTCATTCCACACATTATTGCTAAAATCCACCATTTTCTCCCTGTTTTACTTATTATGGGGCCATAATGATCAATGATTATTTTCTGAAATGGATAGAGCGGGGTTTCTAATTCTTGAAGTAATCCTGGTGACTTACCTGTTCGTGCCTTCTGAGTAAGGCATTGCTTACATGAAGCTATGTATTTTTTTGTGTCTCTAAATAATCCTGGCCACGTAAAGTCCGTCTTTATCCTCATTTGTGTATAAAATGCGCTCGTGTGACCTGCATCATCATGATTTTCCGCCAGTAAAGTGGCTCTGTGACAATATGGCACATAAATTAATGTTTTTGATTGGTTTTTTCGTGGTTTGTACAATAATATTCCGCTGGGCGTCAATTCATAGTTTTGTGCCTGTTTTCTGAATGATTTCGTTGATATTTTTCCCTGTGAAAGAATTGCTGTTATTTCTTGATAATATGGGTCATTTTTCAACATTTCTATGTATTGTATTTCCCAATTTTTTGATGATGAATCCTCATCATGCTTCTGTCTCGTTCTTGACCGTGTCTGCACTGCAGCTATGTCTGTCCTTTGTTCCTCAATTTTCTCTATTTCTGGGAGAATGTACGCCATTGGTTCTAGTTCTTTTTGATTGATTACTTCTTCAGTTGTAGGGTTCCTTGAAATCCAGTCGGCTAAGCGGTTTATCGCTCCCGGAACATGTAATATTTTTACTTTTTCATGATCCCTGATGGCTAAGGCGAGTCGAAGTAATCTCATATTCTTATGCGAGAAATTTTGTATAAATTTTAGTGATAAATGATCTGTATAGCACGTTATTTCTTGATCATATATGTAGTGACGAAGTTTTGTGATACAATATACTACCGCCATTAACTCCGCTGTTACAGCCGGGATTGGCGTCTTCGTTGCATGTAGTTTTTTTGATATAAATTCGACGACATGTAACCGTCCTGTTATTTCATTTTGCTGACAATAAACCCCACCAATGGCAATTCCACTGGCATCTGTTAATAAGACATTTTTCCTCTGCGGGTTGTATGGTTGAAGCGCTGGTGAATTAATGATGGCTTGCTTTAGTTGCTGAAAACTGTCAGTCATTTCTGTTGTCCATTGAATTTTTGTTTGCTTCTCTGAAAGACCTCTAGTTGCATTAGTCAAGGGCGCTGCTATATCTGCGAATTTTCTTACGTGAGCCTTCCAAAAATTGGCTGTGCCTAAGAAGGATCGTAAACTGCTTAGAGTCTCCGGTTGAGGTATCGCCGAAATTGTTTGCTTTGTCGCATCGTCTGGTTGTATCCCGTTGCGACCTACAATTTTTCCTAATACTTTAGTTTCGTATAATGCAATCTCACATTTTGAGAGCTTTAATCGAAAATTGAAGATTCGAGCTTTCTGTAATACTAGCTCGAGGTTTTGGATTGTTTCTTTGAAGTTGTTTCCTGGAATTATAACATCATCAGCGTATATTTGTATCCTTTTTTCACGTATCAAGTCCTTGTAAATTATATTAGTGGCTTTATGGTATTCAAAAGGTGACACGCTGAGACCTTGTGGTAATACTTTAAATTGGTATTTCCTGCCACCTACTTGAAATGCTGTTACGTGTCTACATTCCTTCGCTAGTGGTACGGTAAAAAATGCATGAGCGCAATCGAATCTTGAAATGTGGTGTTTTCCATTCAAATTGGCATGAATTTGATCTATTGGAACTGTTTGTATCGTATTTCGATGTAACTTCGAATTCAATTTTCGAAAATCCGTCAAAATTCTAAATTCAGGCGTCAATGTACCTGGTTTTTTTATTAAAAATATGGGCGAATTCCACTGCGAATCGCATTCCTCAATGATATTCATTTCCTTCAATTTTTCTATCTCTTGTTCTAAAATTTTTTCTTCCCGTTCGCTTCTTCTGAATGAAGGTACGTTCACAGGCGTTTCATCAAGTAGTCTCAATTTGACCTCTGGTAGTTTAGCAATTTGAAATTGACTAGGACTTTCTAAAAATATTTCCCTGTATTTTTCAAGTAACGCTATTATTTGATTATGTTGGTCCGTTGTCAGATCTGGATTTATGATCGGTTCGTGTCCGTTTCCAAGTCTAAATGTCCTTTTTTCGTCTTTGTTTATCCGATTTTCAAACTTTATTTTATTAATTGTACTGTTTTTCTCTCCATTACCCTGGTTCAATTTCCCTTTTTCGGTTTTCATGTTCACAAACTGTTCTGGGTCTGTGATTATCCTGTAATTTTGATCTTTCTTCCGTGGATCATGAGCAAGGAATATCTTTCTCCTCCCAGCTCTTCGTTTGAAAATGAATTGGGTGGCTACATGATTTACTGTATCTATAAATACGATATCTACTCCTGCTTTCTTTGAGATTTGAGCCATTTCCGTATTCTTCCATTTTTTCTCATCCGTCGTACTTAACTGTGCTGACTTTACCAATTGTTTCCAGTTTATCTTAAGTCCCTGATTCTTCAATGCCTCCCTCAATGCTATACTTCCTCTCTGTCCTTCTTGTTTTTCTCTAATTTGAAATTGAGGTTTTTCGTTCGTGCCCAATATGGTAGTATTGGCTATCAAGTGACTTAGATTGTTTTTATAGTGAAATTTTATGGTGACATTTGGATCTTTCAGTCGTATTGTTCTGTCACCGTAACTTATCGTTGCTCCGTGCATTTGTAGAAAATCAGAACCGATGATTGCTTGTGTCGTCATGAGCTTGGTTTTTTTCACTACGTAGAATGTGTGAGTCACACTTTGTTTTGTCGGTAGAATCTGAATTCCTTGTTTTATGCTTCCGCGAGTTTCAATCGTTTGGTTGGTTACTGAACGTAGTTGTTTGTCCAGAATTGGCTGAAGTTCGCTCTTTTCTTCAAGTAAGTCTTCAGTTATTAGCGAGATTCCGGCTCCTGTATCTACCAAGGCGTGTATGGTTTTTCCATTAATCAATATTTCTATCCGTGGGTGATTTATTGTATTTTCGTGGTATTCGGACTGTATCTTGCATAAGGGTATGTTGTAAAATTGTCCTTTACTCTCGTATTTTCTGTCCTGAATTTTGTTGGGCGATGTTGGATGGTTCGAAACTTTCGTGGATATTTCCACACCGCCACTAACTAGTTTTTTGAATGTGTTTCATATGAATGGTCTCCTCTGTTGTTGACCTGATTATGAGACATGTTGTTATTTTGATAATTTGAAGCATGATAATTCCCTCTTGATTGTCCTCTATATCCATTCTGTCCTCCGCGGTATGTCTGTCCTCCTTGGTATCCTGTCTGTCCACGATATCCTGTCTGTCCTCCACGATATCCTGTCTGTCCTCCACGATAATATGACATATTATTTTGTTGGGGCCTTTGCCAAGTTCGGTACCCCCCTCTGTTCATGTTTTGTTGACTGTTGTTATACCAGTTTGAACTGTAGGAATTTCCGTTTCCCCTCGATGAAAAACTTCTGTCGGCTCTTTCGGAATATCCGCGATTTCCACGGTACGCTAGTGTGCGATGACCTTGAAACCTTAAACCTTCAGGTTCGGGTTGCAGCGTGAGCTGATTAATTTGTCTCTGTAATGCCGACAACCTCTCGTCCGTTCCTCGCTTCTCTTGTTCCGCTTCGCCCAATTTTGCGTATTGCAATGCAAGTTCAGCTCTTGCTATCGCCGTCTTCAATTCTTCGACATTTTCTTTGTTTGCAGTGGCAATCATTCGTGTCATATCTGGATTTAATCCCATTTGAATTATTCGACACTTTTCAGCCACACTCATATTTGAATCTACTCTGTACGCAAGTTGTTCGATTTTATGAACGTAATCCCGAGCGGATTCCTCTTTATTCTGCTTCTTGGAATAAAGTTCCGTTCGCAATCTCTCTTTTTGCATTGGATCCGAGAATCTGGCCGTTAATGCTATTTGCCAATCGGCAAACGAAGTGGGCGGATTACCTTCCGCTGCCTTCATAGTATAATATTCCTGGGCGTCTCCGAGCAGGAATATAGGTAACATGTTAATTTTTGACTGTTCTGTCCATCGTAATGACGTTGCCACTCTCGAAAAATGAGTGAAATAATCCTCGACATTTTCGTTTTGTCCCGAAAAATAACGAGGTGTGATTTTTATTTGTTGCTCAGCCATATTTTCGTTGTTGTTCAGCTCTTCTTCTTCACTCTCAGCAAGATCTATTACTTCCTTGTCTAGGAGGATTGATTTGTATGTTTGTTGTATCGCTATTATTTCCGGTAGTTTCTGATCCGGTTTTAGTGCATTGTCATTTACTTGCAAGTTTGTGAACTCAGTTATCAATTGATGTGCCTCTTCTATGTCCGATTCAAATTTAGCGATAGATAAAGTCGTAGCTAACTGTTTTATTGTGTTGAATTCCGGATTAGTCCACCAATCCTTGATTATTTGCCGAAGATTATCCCTATTGATTTTGGGTGTACTAGTGGTCACAATTCCTGCAAAAATGGCTACTTTAATTAAATCACAAGCTCTTTCTTCTCCTATTTTTCCGAATTTCGAATTAGGGTCGATATAACGTTTTACTAATTTCCAAGTTAGCTGTAATAAAATTGGTGCCGATTTAATTTCTTGATTTTTTTGTCTAATTTGTTGTATTGTTTTCGCGTTAGACATTGTCCATATTAAGTTTTAAAAAAAAATCCCCGTGTAATAACAATATGTGAGATTCTGTACCTAGTGTTCTTTGAATGCAATGTATTTTACTTTCCTCCTTGGATTACAATCTATCTATCATTTGGGCTAGTACTGGTCTTTAGGGCGCCTCCACCAATAATGTAAGAGTAGTTTGTTTGACTTCCCCCTCTGTTCAGTAGGGAAAGTCAAATCCTACCTTTTGTTGCTGCACCTAGCTGCAAAGTGGGAAGTAGGTGACGTGAACAGATAAGCAATCGATATGCAGTATAAACAAAAGTTATTTATTACCTAGTTAATTACTTATCAACTACCTACCTACTCCCATACAACAACGCGCGCGACCGCCGAGGTTTAGTTCGGGTTGCGCGGACCACAGTTGACTGACCTGATGATGAAGGTAGCGGCAGCAGTAGCAGGCACAGCAGGCTTCTCCGGGGGGCGGCTAATCCTCCGGGTGTCGTTTCAAGGGAAGGCGGCAGGGAGCGAGGTAGTTCTCACTTTGATGAACCTTCTTTTCCGACTGCCTCCTTTCTTTCCCCTTTCGTCGTGCTCGACTTTTTGTTTTTTCCCAGGTCAGCTCTGACCTGGTTTAGTTTTATTTTTGTGTGAGAGGTTCCTTCTCACAGTCAGGAATAACTGTAATCGGGTCTGTTCGTCAAGAAAATGTTTAGAAGGAATTAGGGAAGCTAATGAAAGTTGAAAATTTGAATGATGTGACGTAGTAACTTTTTGTGACGTATTAACTTGCTGACCGAGACGTTCCACTAATCCTGTGTGGTGTCGAACGCCTCGTGGCCTTGGATACTGCAAAATACTACGCACACACACCCGCCTTTTTTTCAAACGTGTCATCTCTTTATTTAATTTTTCTACCACATGTTATAGTATCAATGGGCAAAAAGTTGGAGTACAGAGGTTTTCAATGGTGCTGTATCCAAATTTGAGGTCAAAAACCTGAAATTCCGACCCACCGAAATAGGTAACCCCATTGAGGTAAAGTGATTGAAAAACAAGGGAATATGGAACCCCTAAATTCTCACTGTGCCTACGCACTACAATTTGGAAATTGTATGTGATTCAAAACGAGGAGATTCAAATCGATCATTGATCGACCTGTCTGAGGAGCCCCATGCCTCTGCAAAGATATTCTAATGGTGGCAGAAAGAGACGTGATGAGAAACCCGTCGACCACTTCGCCCCTGTGTGGATGGCCCAGCTGTTTCCCCTATTGAAGTGCTGGACTAATTCACCCCTATGACACCGAGCCTTCTGGCAGTACCTCGCCAAGGGTAACCAGCTACCACCATTAAGAATATTGAGGAGGGTATCTCTAGAAAGCCGAGGAATCCCAAAGTTCATAGGTACAAACTCCGAAAGCACAGGACCAAGTGCCAAATAGTGCTCAATGTCCTCGGGTACACCCATGTTGCAAAGTGAACAGATCTGTCCCAGACTCTGCCGATCCATCACAAAACAAACATCGATGCCTTTAGCTTCTTTTTGGTCAAATCGATGGATTTAACATCTATATCCAGGTGTCTGTACAAGCGACTACTTGAGGCCAGAGCTCTCGCCTTCGTAGTTTCTAACCATGAGCATTCTAGTTTCCCCTGCAGCTCCTCCTGCTTCTCACAAGAAGTTAGGTTCCTGATTCCTGAGAGTCAAAAGGGACAAAGGGAGCACAGCAATCTCGAGGTATACAGGGTGTACCCAAAAACGCCCCCCCCCCCCCCCTGCTAAAATCGTCCAGGTAGTGGTAAAAAAAAATTCTTTTTTGAATCTTCATGATTTTTCCCAAGGATCTCAAATATGACCACGGTGCGCATTGCGCACGTGCTCAATCGTGCGCAACGCACACCAACTTCGTTTTTTCAAATGAGACCCCCCATTTTTTATTGCAGATTCGGATTCTACGTGAAATTTCATGAACATTTCACCCCTCAACCGATTTTTTTTGTTGCGCGCAACCCGCTCAGTGCGCGCTCAAAGATGCGCAACCACGATGTTGCGTCAAAATGTGCATGTACTAAGTACCTAAGTGTGACACATGATATTTTAGTATTTTACCACTACCTGGACGATTTTAGCATGGGGGGAAGTTTTCGGGGACACCCTGTATAACGTAATCTGGTGTTTTTTGAGGTAGATGAAAAATCCTTTTCACGAAGTATTTGAAGACCTGTTCTACCGCCCAGTGCTCCCGAAAACGCCACACGCAGGCAGCTGCTTGGAACACAGTATACTTGGCGCTGATCGGGACATTAGGAAGCTTGAAAATGAGCTGTATACAGCTGAGATGCTCATTTTAGCAGCTTCCACTCTAATTCGAAGATGTTCAGCAATGGAAAGCCCTCAAGTCAATGTGGCGCCCAGATATTTATACATAGGAGCTAACCACCTCACTGGTGTATCCATGATACGCTGATCTCCGTCTTCCTCCTCTTCGAAATACCATTATTTTGGATTTTTCAAGGTTTACCTGTAATGCCTACTGATCACAAAATTCCTGTAGAGCGTCTATATTTTCTATTATCGCCAATGAACGTCAGCTCACCCTTTCTGTCCCCTTCATTTCGCTTATTAAAAATGATCAATCTATGTTCTTCCAACAGTTGAACTTGACCCCTTTACCGTTCATAACTCAGTCCTTGGAGCCGCGCTGAGTGGGCACTTCTCACAATCCCCATCCATTTCTTCACAAACTACTCTTTTTCTCCCGCCCTTGCATTCATATCCCCTAACAGAATCACATCACCTTCACATTGGGATAGGTACACTACAAAGCAGTCTATCCAAACCCTCAAAACCAGAATCCCACTGATGACAATTCAAATAAGCAGGTACAAAGTAAGCATTACGGTTCCCTAATCTTACCACAACATTTTGACCTTCAATCGGAATTTAATTTTGTGTTTAATATTATTGTACAATCTAATTGCAAACAAGCAACCTGCAGAGGCTCGACCAAATCTCGAATTTCTATCAGCAACCACCCAATGTGGTTCAAAACCTTCAAAATATTTATTGAACCTCTCGAATGCATTTTTTCCTTCAAAATGCGTCTCGAACATGAAAAACACATCATGCAAGTTGACAAATTTGAAAAAATCCGGGAACAACATTTTTTTAAACAAATTTAACAAGTGGCCACTTTAAGGAGAGTTTTTCATCCAAAATCGAAAAAAAAAATCGAAAATTTTTTTAATGTCCTAACATAAAATAAAGAATAATCTGAATAGAATGGTGAAAGAAATTTTAAAATTTATCCACAGCAAGTGGTCCAAATAGTTGCTCGAATATGGACTTATAGCCACCCCGATCATAGGTATGCCGGTCCATCCTCTGCTGCTTCAAGCTTAGTAACTAAGATCATTTGGTTATAGGTACTAAGGTTATAAATACAATCCTCATTCTTCTTCTGTGTACTGTTTTCACGTCTTGACCTTGGCCGTGACAGTCACAAGAATTTATGAGGTCAAAACTGACTGCCGGCAAATGCTGTTCTCGGTAGGTAGTTTCCTACTCACAAAAAACGCTCTCCTGCGAACTAACGTTTTTTCTCGTTTAGGAACATAAATCTCAGAAAATCCTCAATCGATTTAAACTTTTCTTTTTTAATCGATTTGTCTGGTCCAGATGAACAACTACTGGGGCCAGTTTCCACGAAATGTCATAATATTGTTCAACATTTCACTGTATTCCAAAACAAAAATTTGTTATTTTTTCAAAAATTGTTTGAGGTCTCAACAATTTAAAAAAAAAAGGTGCCTATCAGTTCAACGCATTAGCTGGGTGAACCACTAGAAAAAATGTCAACATTCTAGCTCAAACGAGTGCAGAGAAACTAAATCTCAGGCACTTGTTGAATTGCTTGCAGCTGGCGAGCCATTTTTTCAAAAGATCCTGAAAGAGTTTTCCCATATCGCCCACACGTTCATTGATCGTAGATAAGCCATCTCCATCTTTCTGCAAAATTCCTGTCTTGCTGGACCAAATGAAGCACGAGTTTTCCAGAATCAAGTACTGTGATCTTATGGAAATCATCAAAGATCTCTTCAAACGGAACAACTCCTTCCTTATAGCAAAAAGGTCCCCCCCCCCCCCCCCAACGACATCTTTAGTAATTATCTCTTTTGAAATGCCAAGGACCAGAGAGACAGCCACATTCGCCAAATCATTCCGTCCATCATGTGTCAAACCTAGGGACGGCACGATACCACCGATATATCGGAGTATCGATACTTTTTTGGTATCGATACCGATATTTGTATCGATACTTTTGATAAAAAACTCATACCGATATTTTAGTATCGATACTTTTGCCTGAAATATCGGAGATATCGATACTTTCTTGACGATATTATCGATATTTTTGCCAAAGTGGAATAGTAAAAAAAAAAAAAAAACCAAACATTAAGTACTTAGATGCCAAGTACTAGTATCAAGTACCTACTTAGATATATCTGCCACTGAATAATACTCAGAATAGTATCGATCGAAATGATATATCGCTTCTAATATCCTTCATCGATATTCAAAAACTTTCCACAGTAACCCTGTAAAATCGCATTTTTTGCGGTTTTCACATTCCTACGATACTAAGTCCATGGGTTTTCATTTCTCTGGGTTTCTTGGACAGTTCGAGTTCCTTGTGACCATTGTTTTACTTTCCGATTCACAACAATTTTTTTGACATTTTATGTCTTTACTATGGCACATAAATGAAAAATCGTCACGCGGGGATCGTTATGAGGGGAGCGTTACGCGGAAATTTCTGATGATTTTCACGTACAACCAATCGTTCCTAGGGAAAACTAACTTCCTCATTTTCCACCCCACAAAAATCGTTCACCACTCATTGGAAAGCTCTCAATTTATTAAACATAAGACATAAAATGTCTCTCGTGGTTGCGTGCTAGTACGGAAGCTGTATCCACCGTTTGTGTTTTATTTACTTTTTAAAAAATTCAAGTCAAAACTTACTTCACGCCAAATTTTTGGTTTTTATGATTCGATAATAAATATTATTAATTTGTAATGTAACTGATTTATTACTTCATCCTTTCCATTTGTAGTGGATGATGAATCATTTCATTGAACGGAGAATTCTTGGGAATAAGAATTGGAATAAATATAAAATGAAATGATCATTCACTTTTATTAAATTTTAAATTATTGACTTTCATAACATTTTAAATTACCACTGACTCTAACAACATTTTAAATTATTGACTTTTATTAATACATTTATACTTCTTGATTAATGGAGTTTTTATTTGGTTTGCGAAATCATTTGTGGGTTAATTTGGAGTATCGATAGTATCGATACTTTGAGCCGATATTATCGAAGTATCGATATTTTATAATATCGGTGTCGAAAAGATATCGAGTATCGATACTTCCTGAGAAATATCGTATCGGAAGAAGTATCGATACTTCGGAGTATCGTGCCGTCCCTAGTCAAACCACAGAAGACAATGTTATCACGCCGATCCGCATTATCGAGAAAATCAATTGGCTTATCACAAGCAAAGAGCTCCGTTCCAAGGGCTCCCACTTCCTCTTCAAGCGAATTGTTCTCCAACTGCAAGTTAACGTCTTGCTGTAACAACGCCTTTACATCATACTGGTAGCCAAGTTCTTAGTGATATCCTTCAGTGTTTGTTCCAATGTTACATTCATGGTACCAGTGAATTTAACCATGAGTAACTCAATTGATTCTCGACTCACCTGCTTGTTTTTTCGCTGGATGAGAGTCAAGTTCAGGAGACGATTGCTTCTTTTCAATCCGGCCTTGTGAATTTTTGGCGTAAACAATTCGTCTATTTTTTTGGAACCAGACATAAAGGGAGTAAGTGACGCGGGAATTCGCGCGCTTTGAATGACAGCTGTCAAATGTGAAAGAAGTAGCGAGACACAGTGCAAGACAGATGGGAAAGAGGAGGGAGGAGCAAGATCCCATTACCCCAGTTAATGAGAGGTGGGGATCTCACCACTCAATCAAAAGAGCCCTGCAATGAACTGAGTGGATGAGGCAGCCAACGTGAACAAAGTGTACACGCTTGTATCGATGTATTGGATGCGCGAAGACGAAAATCCGTTCGAGGAAATCGATCTTGTTTCATTAAATGACCCTGATAGCGAGAAAGACCGACGAAGATCGGACTAGAAACAGTCAAAAAAATTGATGTAAACAGAGACAATGGACTCACGAGTTGACACTACAGCGACCCAGGGCACACTCCCAAAAATAGTCAGTAAATGTTTAATATTTCCATGTTGAAATAAAAATGAACTATTATGCCCTTTTTACCTTACAACTATTTACCTTTTTGTTCATTAAAAAACAAAAATTGTCTGATAGAAAATTAAAAATATTTGCTGTGAGGCTGTACACTATTTTTTCCACTGGTTTAGGCCTCCACGCCTTATTACGTGATTTGAAAATGTGACGGAAATCGGACACACTTTTTACACACACTGGCTCTTTTAAAAAAACGTTTCCACTGTTGCGCAGTACATTTATCCACATTTTAAAGTACTATTTAAAAAAAATTATAATTGTGAAGGGAGTTTGGTTCACTGTAATGTTTTTTTGTCACATTTTTCTTCTTTTCAGACTGTGTCAATTTCATTATTGCTGAGATACTCACATCACCAAATATTCGTTTTGATTGGTTAGTATCATACTTCTGCATGAGATTAGATTGAAGTATTATAAGACTTTGTTGTTGCATCTCTATGATCCGTTGATTTAGGGGGTAGTGTTACCTCTTTTGGATATCGATGGTTGGCCAGCTTTTTAGCATGGGTACGTTATTCAAGTGAATATGATTAGAACCCAATCTTTTGGCATATTTGTGTTTTATGATGGAGCTACGACGTACTGGAGTAACCCTTATGTGCACTTTCCCCATCAGTACAAGCTAGCGGCTACCCCACTTCTGTTTCTGGCATCTGTCAACAATCTGCTTTCCTATCCAATTGTGCTAAGGCTCTGACACAAATGAGTAACATCAACAGAATTGACATCAGTGTTTTGGTAAAACGTTATCAAACCTTATATTTTTCTGAACTAAAACACTCAAAACAAGAACAAATGTTAAATTCGCGTTTCCCGTAGAGGTAGAACGGGGAAGAGAGGGAGGGGTTTTTGGTCTGAGGGTGAGTAGGCATGGGAGTTAGTGGGTTGGCATTTATTGAATAATAAATAATGTATAATGAGTCGATGAGTACTATTCAATGTAGCTGAAGAGGTAGGTTCATTTTTAATATTATCGGATTCATTACTTAGGTACCTATCTATTATTTTACCTTTCCTACTAAAATAATTGTATCCAAGTCTACCAAGGTAGAGGAAACATTGTTTTCACTTTTCAAGGTTGAAAAACAAAAGTTCTCCAAAATTAAAATTTCCACTCGCGTTTAACGTTTTAAACCTTCCTGAACAATTTCATATCTGTGTCGGTCTGTCTGTGTGTGTCATGAAATCCTTGTAAGGGGCAAAACTTTACGAAGTTATTGTACGATTTTGTTGAAAATTTCAGGGATTGTGCGAGTTGGCGTATATATGATCCCCTATGACAATCATAGCCCTCGGACCCATAATAGTCACTGCGCATGCGCGAACGTGAATTTCCTTGTAACAGCCGTTACTTCTACGTTTCCCATCCGAAATCGATGCCATGTTCAGGGATTATGCGGGTTGGCGTGTAGATGTTCCCCTATGAAAACCTCCTTTCTGATAGTAGCCACTGCGCGCGCAAACGTGTATTCCAAAACAGCTATAATGTTTACGTTTTCGATCCGAATTCGATGAAATTTTTAGGAATTATGCGGATTGGGGTGTAAATGGTCAACTATTAGGATTGTACAAGGTACTTAGAGATTGATGTTATGAGATTAGCTATAATGCATCGGATATAGGGATTATTCTATCGGATTATCTAATCTACAACCGGGTTATCGAGGAAGCTTTATACCTCACCCACTTGGCAGACTTTTAAAAATATTTGTTTCCTTCTTTTTGCGTGTTTCTACTTTTAGCTTGAAATTCTGCATTTTTTCCACCAAACAAATACGGGCGTAGTCGGGCAATGACAATAATAGCTATCTATGTTAAGGCCCTTTTAGACGAGCCACTTTTTCGCGGCAATTATTGCCCAATCGTGGGCTTCAATCCACAAGGAAATACCTACAATTAATTTATTTAAATACTTTTTTTGTAAATATACATTGAAATATACAAATATACTTTTTTCCGTGAATTATACACAATTTTTTCCCTCACAGGAGATTATAATATACACTGGAGACCAAAAAAAACCGGCGCAGTTGAATTGTTTCCAGAGAATCAAGTTAAAATCGCTAACAGTTGGGTTTGAGTCAATCGTAAGGTCAATAATAAGGTTCACAGAGATTACGTGCTAAGGTCCATCCATGTTTTCCCTCGACTATCCAGTTTTTTCCTGTAATGTTTTCTTGAATTCGCGATAGAAGCCTAAAGGAGGAAAGATGACTTTTCGATAGTTTGCCTTCAGTGCGGTCAACGCAAGCCTTTCTTGTCATTTTGCCTTAAAAATAATTTTTGCCGTATTTGTTTCTTTGCAATTAAGTTTTTCATATTTTTTTTTGTTTAAAATAATAAAAATAAATGGTTTTAGACGCATTTGTGGTCGCAAGACTTCTTGCGTTGATAGAGGACGGCCGGAGCCAACGTTATGCAGCCAGGGCCCTTGGGCTGCCCGAAACAACGGTTCGACAGGCAGTTAAGAGGTACTGTGAAACTACACCAGAAGGCCAGAATCAGGGCGTCCAAGGGTGACGGATCATGCTGACGGCCTTTATATTGTGATGCAAACCCTTAGAGACCGCACCCTTAGACAGCTTTTGAGACCTCTCACCAGCTGCGTGCTGTTCGGGATGTCGATCTCAGTGTTCAAACGATACGAGATGGCTTGCTGATGTGAATCTTCACTCCAGAGTACATGCTTTAGGTCCTCTACTCACCCCAGCACACCGAACGGCTCGTCTTCAATTTGCCAGAAATCACACTCCTTGGACTGAGGCACATTGGTCCTCCGTTCTGTTTTCTGACGAGTCCAGATTTAATCTGTACACTTCAGATGCACGAGTTCGGGTTTGGAGAAGACAAGGCGAGCGAAAGGCTCAGTGCAATATCAGTGGAAGAGTGCAGTTCAGTGCTAAATCAGTGATGGTATGGGGACGAATTTCTTTGGAGGCAAGGAGGATCTCCACGTGTTTCAGAGGCCATGGCTGAATGTTCTGGAGTGAAGATTCACATCAGCAAGCCATCTCGTATCGTTTGAACGCTGACATCGATACCCTGAGCAGCACGCAGCCGGTGAGAGGTCTCAAAACTTAATTGAAAATTGAAATTGAAAAGGAACAAGTACGAGAAAATTTATTTTTAAGGCACAATGACAAGAAAGGCTTGCGTTGACCGCACTGAAGGCAGACTATCGAAAAGTCATCTTTCGTCCTGTAGGCTTCTATCGCGAATTCAAGAGAGCATTACAGGAAAAAAACTGGATAGTTGAGGGAAAACATGGATGGACCTTGGCACGTAATCTCTGTTAACCTTATTATTGACCTTACGATTGACTCAAACCCAACCGTTAGCGATTTGAACTTGATTCTTTGGAAACAAGTCAACTGCGCCGGTTTTTTTGGTCTCCAGTGTATAAATTCTACCAACGTAAAATATTCTGTGTATAGAATATGCAATCTATAGCCCTTCAAATACTACTTAATGATGAATAATATATAAATGTTGTTATTATTGTTTTGTTGTACAACATTTAAAAAAATTGATCAATTTTTGTCACACTACAAAAGTTGAACAACTGTAGGCAATTAATTCCTCGGAGTTGCTCAACTTTCCAAGAAAGGGAAAGAGGGAATTAATTATTTATATTTATTGCACGAATTGCCGGGTTTTGGCAATTTTAGTTGCTCGTCTAAATGGGCCTTTTCTCAACTCTTGCTTCTTTAGATTTGTTGGGGTGGGCTTTCACACTGAAAAAGACATGAGACTTGTAACATAAGACGCTAAAAATACACAATGTTACTGGTTGCCTTGTATGTACTTAAATCATCTCTCATCATCTCTCACGCGGCTCCTGTTTTGTTTTTCCTTAAGTTGTTAAAAAAAATAAAATATATATATATATATACATATAAATTCCATGTACTTATTCATGTTAGTTACAAACCAGTCGGTTCCCGTGAGCCTCGTGCCTCATGCTTCATAAAACATGAAACCCCTTGTCTCTTGGATACAAACACTTTCATTTGTTTCAGTGTGTAGGTTTAGAAGAATTATCGCGTCTCATGTTTAGTCTCATGTTTTGTCGGTTTGAAAGTCACCTCAGGAACTGATTTCTGACAATCATCCAAATATATGTTTTGATTTCAGTGGATATACTTCAGATGCTAGAATTTAATGTCACAATTATTTTCCCAGCTACTCCTCCTCTACTAACCGTCATATTAGCTTTAATTGGTGAGTAAATTTACATTATTATATTAGTTCCTACTTAATATTTGTATGTATGCTTGCCATGATTTTAGTGCGCACAACCTGAATGATTACCTACTTTTTTTACGACGAATTACACTTTTCAGTCAAATTAATGATTGTTCCATTCAATTAAATAGGTAGGTAGTGCCTTACTGTTCCCTTATATTGGATTGAACTGATTAGTATGACTGATGAATGCTTTTATATAGTTTGGAATAGCTCTTATGCACTCAAATTATTATAATTTTTGCTGTTCTTGGCTGCACTGATTTAAGTCGTGTACTGTTATGAGAATAATTATTTAAAATTGGGCTTCTGAAACTATTTTGGCTGGAGTAGAATGTGCTTTAATATATTGGGAAAATGCATGATGTTACCCATTAAGCTGGATTATGCAAATGAGAAAGTTTTGCCCCTTTGATGTTACCAAAGAACCAGTGATAAGGAAGTTTTTGCTCAGCTAAGAGGAGGTACAGGGTTGGCATCTGGACCCAATTAACATAAGGTTTAAAATGGGGTCAAGGGATGTTGTTAACGAGTAATTTTGGTGCCGAATAATGAACCTCAATTCCTTGTAAAATAATCCTGTTCAGTAAATAATTGGTTCACGTTAGATGCACATAAACGGTCAAACCACTGACCAAAGTTGAAGGAAGGGGAGACAGAAAACATGACCATTGCTGGTCATAAGAAGAGTTCACAGTGGTCCGGTGGAACACAAACGACTGGTGCAGCGCCAATAAACCTCAGCAATGTTGTCCATGGTACGAAATTGTGGTAAAGAGAGTTTATGTTGGCAGCACTATACACAGTCCAACCTGGTCAGGCAAAAGGAAAGGCCTGATTCCCAACATAACCACGCCCGACCATTTCGGTCGGTCTGGTATTATTCCTCACATAACCTTCCCAATCAAATTATAACGCCCACCTCATCAAACTCAGGTCAGTAGGTATGTGTCCCTCAAGGAAAGATTGGAAAGTTTAGTTCGGTAGGGTAGGTGGGAGGAAGAAAATTGGAAAAAGCTGCAAATTATTTCAAAAAGGTTTATTATTTTCCCGTATTGATCACTGGTCTACAAAGATCCCAACTTAGCCATTGTCACTATTTTGCTTCCGAGTCTACCAAGGTAGCGGAAGCTTTGTTTTCACTTTTCAAGGATGAGAAAAAAAAGTTCTCCAGAATCAAAATTTTCAATCGCGTTTTGCGTATTAGACCTTTTTGAACAATTTTGGTTCCTTGTCTGTCTGTCTATGTGTCTGTCACGAATTCCTTGTAACGAGCATAACTATACGAAGTTGTTGGCCTATTTCTATGAAATTTTCAGGGATTTTGCAGGTTGGTGTGTAGACGGTCTCCTATGAAAATCATCATCCCCGGACTGATAGAAGCGACCGCGCATGCGCAAACGTGAATTCCTTGTAACGGCCATAACTTCCACATTTTCTACCCGATTTCGATGAAATTTTCAGGGATTATGCGGTTTAGGTTGAAGATGGCCCCCAATGAAAATCAAGGCCTTAAAATTTACAGAAGCCTCTGCGCATGCGCAAACGTATAATCCTTGTAACAGCCATAACACTTACATTTTTCATCCGAATTTGATGAAATTTTCTAGGAGTGTCCAAATTAGCGTGTAGATAGTCCCCTATGAGGGTAGTGGAAGGTACTTAGAGATTGGTGTTTTGAGATTAACTACTATGCATCTGATCATCTATATAATCGGGTTATGGATACGAGGAAGCTATGTGCCACACCCACTTGGCAGACGTTGTTGTTAAGTAACTACCTCCTTCACATTGAAGTTAGGAAGAAATGAACTCTTCACACTCGATTCGAAACTGATTACACAATGTTGCGTGCTCAAATGTTGCGAAGTTGAAATTAAAATTTTATCACATTCAATAAATATTGAGCAAACAAAGATGCCTACGGCACGCGGTGTTCCTTGGTGGTCACCCATCCAGGTACTTACCACGCCCGACCCTTGGAGAGTCTTGTTGGAGAAGTCAAACTGTTAACATCTTTCTGTTGTTGTCATCGATCTATCGCGAATTTTAACTTGTTTCCACCGTGAATTGGTTATTGAGTTTTGGCTCGGACATTGATTGCACATCCAGGAACATTTCAGTGCTGTTGAAATTACGTTTTGCGCGAGTTTTTTCGCGGATCTGGCCACTGGTTCAGTGCAGAATAAAAAGTTCAGTTGGAAGACTATTGGGTCAATAGGTGAGAGTTTACCTTGTTATCTGTTGTTATAGATAAGCTTATATCAGTGTAGCTGTTGGGCAGGACCCTCCTTGATCTGTTGTTGTTGATGGGCTTATCTCTGTGTGATTGTCAGGTGGGACCCTCTTTGCCAGTTTATCTTTGTCACTTTATCTGAGTCATTGTTTATATAAACAAAACTGACAGCAAGTGACAGCTGGGAATGTAGTTGAGTTTATTCTGTGAACTCTTCTGCTCAGTAGGATGTCTAAGGAGGACATTATCGATGTTCTGGCGGACAAAGAGGCTGTCAAGGGGTCAAGAATGGCTGTGGAAATGTTAGAGGCATGGAGTGAGGAGGCTGCTAAGTTCGTGGATCAGGCTACATCGACCAGATTATCTGTGTCAGCAGCTAAAGAGTGTTGTAGGTCTGTTCATGACTTTATGAGGAAAATTGCACAGCAGATGTTTGAGCTGGAAACTCGAACCAATCAGTTGGATGCAGCACTGAGGCACATAACGGAATCCTCAACTGCAGCAATCACAGCAGACCTTAGGAATGTTTTAGCGGAAACTGCCAGTAGGCTCAATTCTATCGAGAGCAAGCTTGATGATAGAGAGGAACCTTTGGCTGCGAGTGGTCCCGCTCCAAGGTCCTATTCTCAGGTGGTGTCCAGGGACAGACCCCTCAAGCCCAAGACATTGATAGTGGTGCGCCCAAAAGAGGGAGTAGAGGGCTTAGAGACAGCAGAGAAGGTCAAGAGGATGCTACAGACAAAAATTGATCCAATACAGAAGAAATGGAATATAACAAGTGTCAGAATGCGAGGAGGAAGGGAAGTGGTTATCGAGATGCCTACCAGAGGAGAGGCTCACAAAGTTATGGCGGATGTTGATGCAGGAATGGCAGGTTTGGAGGCCCAGTTTATGGTCAAGAGGAAACCAAAGCTCATTGTGTATGGTGTAGACAGCGAGCTGGAAGATGCTGAGTTTCTAAAGGCAATGAGGGCACAAAACCTGGAAGACTTAAATGAGGAGGATTTCAAAAGCAATGTCTCAATTGTTCGAAAGTCAAGAAGAAGTAATTCCAGACCCAATGATGTGATCCTTGAAATGGCGCCACAAATTTTCAGTAGATTGAATGAAAAGGGATTTGTGTACTTGGGTTGGCACAGATGCAGAGTGTCTGAATACGTTGATGTGCTGAGATGCTTCAAATGTGCGAAATTGGGTCATTTGGCAAGGAACTGCTCGAGCTGTCCAGAGGGAGAACGATGTTGCCTGAGGTGTGGCCAGCGTGGTCATCGAATAGCAGATTGCAAAGTAGAGGCTGATCAACTGGAATGTGGAAGCTGCAAGGCAGCAGGGAAAGACGCTAAGCACTCCATTATCTCGAATGAATGCTGGGCCTATCGGAGGGCCCGAGAGCAGGTAATCCATGTAACCGACTATGGCAACTAATCAGCATACATGTGTACAGTGTTCGAGGTCATTCGGAACAAAGGTAGGTTTGACCCAGCACTTGCGTCATGCTCATCCAGAAAGGTTGAGCGAGGACAGGGTTGGACAGTCAAGAAACCTGTTTTGGTCCGAGGAAGAGATGAAAATCATGGCATCCAAAGAGCTGGAACTAGTTGCACAGGGGGTGCCCCAAAGACAAATGGTTGGGAGACTGGCAGAATTTATGCCAGGAAGATCGAAGGATATGGTCAAGGGAGCAAGATCAAGAGCTCCTTATAGATTGATCAGGGAAACTCTAGCCATGGTGGATGAGATGGATAATCCTCAGCAGGTTGACCAGGATTTCGTCGACCTAGCATGTCGAGAATGGAGGAATGCTGAACTCGAGGAGCAATTAAGGAAAGGGTTAGCAGCCATTCGGAAGGAAACCAGGTATTGTGAATCCAGCATACATCTTCAAGAAGCAGTCCTGGCAGCTTTGTGTGGCTCTGATCCCATTGATGGTATGAAGTTGTGGTTGGAAAAGATAATGGGTGAATGTGATCAGGGGCCTGTATTAAGAGAATCTGGACCACAGACTTCTGAAAGGAGAATGCCCATAGCACGCAGCGGACCAACGACACCCAGCCCTTGGCAGAAGATGCAGAGTCTTTGGAGGAAGGACAGGGGTGCAGCGGTGGATGAGGTGATTGGTAGGGGTCGAGGAGTCAGGATGCATACCAAAGCCCAGTTGTCAGAATTCTGGAATGATAAATGGAGTGAGGAGTCACATGTTTGGGCTGGCGATAGCTTCAGGCACCCAAATGATAAAAGCTTCACCAATGTATGGAAGCCTGTGACAGCACAGGAGATCAGAGCGGCCAAACTTGGAAGATCAACCAGTGGACCCGATGGCATATCAGTTGAATGCTGGAAAGCAGTTGGTATCGAGCACAAGAGGTTATTCTTCAACCTCATCCTATGGAGAGGATCTATGCCAGCCGACTTCCTGAGAGCCAGGACAACACTGATTCCCAAGAAACACATTCCAGCATCTCCAGCGGACTACAGGCCCATCACAGTCACATCTGTTATAGTCCGGCAATTCCATAAAATCCTGGGTGAACGAATTGAGCAGTGTGTTGTTCATGTTGATGCACAGAGAGGACTGAGGAGATATATGGATGGACTCGCTCAATCCATATACTTGCTGGATCGCATAATGACAGATGCCCACAAGAAAAAGCGAGAACTCCACATGTGCTATCTGGATATAGAAAAGGCGTACGATTCAGCCAGCCAATCTGCCTTGATCTTGCTGTTAAGAAGCAGAGGGTGGCCACCCATTCTGGTCAATTACATCCAGGCAACTTTGGAGGATGGTAGAACATCTGTGGCAGGGGGACCCCAGATCAAGGTGACAAAGGGTGTGCGGCAGGGTGATCCCCTCTCCCCAATTCTCTTCAACTGCTTGATGGACCATGTACTGCTTGCGCTTCCACAACGAATTGGCTACACCATTGCACACAGGAGAGTTTCCTGTGCTGCATTCGCTGATGATGTGGCCTTGGTTGCAACATCCCGAGCCGGCATTCAGGCGCTCCTCAAGGCATTTGAGGGTGCAGCTGCAGAGATTGGCCTGCAAATCAATGCAAAGAAATCCCTGTACTTGCCGCTGTTCCCTCGCTCAGGTAAACTGGTGATTCCACGAGAAGGTCTTCAGCTTGTGTCTTCTGGGGGGACTCTGCCGACTGCCTCATTTAACACTGAGTGGAAGTACCTAGGGCTTGATTTCTGTGTTCGGGGAGTGAAAGCATGGAGCACCGATGAAGCAGGTCAGACTCTGAGGAAAATTCACCGGGCACCCCTGACTGTCTTGCAGAAGCTAGAGCTGCTGAGGACTCACTTCTTACCAGGATTAATCCATCCGGCTGTCCTTGGGAAACCAAAGAAGTACAACCTACGTAAACTGGATGTGGCAGTGCGGAGGTACGTCAGGAAATGGTTCTGGCTGCCAGCAGACTCAGCAAACGCTTACATTTATGGGCCAGTTGGAGATGGAGGCTTAGGACTGATTCAGCTGGAGACATTGGCTACTGTACTCAGAAGGGACCGCATTGCAAGAGCGGAGCAAGCCCTGTTTGGAACTTTACAGGATTGGGAGCCAGAGACAGCAGCAGTGCGTAGAGTGAGGAGGGCAGAGGTGATGCATGGAACAACTGATGGAATGGACCTGAAAAGATCACGGGAAGTCCGTGCATCAACAAGCTGGCTAAGGGAAGCGCACCTGACATCACCATCGTGGAAGGGAAGAAGGATGGTTAGAGTCCACTCAGGATCACTTCCATCACGCCTCAGGATGACAAGAGGAAGACGTCAGGTAAACCCAATAACATGCAGAGCTGGGTGCCCTGAGAGAGAATCCGCAGCACATGTCTTGCAATCGTGCAGATCCATGACATTGCCACGAATTGACAGGCACAACCGCGTATGTGAGCTCATCAGAAAAAGCGCTGAAATAAGAGGATGGACCACATACTCAGAGCCACACTTCAATCTTGAGGGTAGAGGATGGAGACCTGACCTGGTGATCTCTTCAAGTGCAGGCTCAGCAGCCATCCTGGATGTGGAAATTGTTTCAGGATCAGGCCGAAGAACGCTGGAGGAAATGCACGAGGCCAAAAAGCAAAAGTACTCGAGACCCAGCATTCTGGGAGCAGTAGCTGCCCTAACTGCCAGGCCAGTGGGAAGGATCCTGGTGATTCCAGTAATAATTACTTGGCGAGGGATCTGGTTCAAGGACTCAGCGGCTGAACTGAGGAAACTTGGATTACCGGAGTATCTGCTTGGCTGGGCCTCAGAACGAGTACTGCTTGGAGGAGGATTCGTCTGGACCAAATTCATTTCTAACTATGCCAGCTGAGGACAAAATACCGGGAGCCCAACGTTGACAACACCAGAAACCTGAGAGGAAGAATCCATCACGACGGACTACAACCCTAGAACAGGATCTCCTCACTGTATCTACAGTGACCTTCCTGTTCTCCATGAGTCTCCCAGGAGGCTTCATGCACCTGGCCAGTGTGGAAGCTGGTCCTGAGTACAAGACCCAAGTGTGCTTTTATTTTGATTTATTTTGAAGTACTGTTTATTTTTGTAATTTTATTCTTCCAAATATACTATGTCAAAGCTTGACTTCGGTGTTCGTACAAGCGCCGGGTTGTTCTGCGTGGTATGGCCGTATACGTCCCACAGAAAATCGAGATCTCTGACTGTTACAATCCCCCAGAACTCATAATAAAACCACAATTACTGCTCAAAATTAAAAAAAATACCACGAACCTACAACGATCCCATTTTGGTCAGCTAAAATTTGACCGGAGGTTAGGCCTCTTTTGCGATTCACACCGTGTTTCTGATTTATCGTACGTAAAACCTTTAAATCCTCGTAGGGAGCGAACGGTTGGTCCTACAGAGCTCTGCGTGGTCTCTAAAAATTCTAAAAATTCAATACTATCTTAAATGTATGGAAAAACAATACCTTTATATCGAAATTTTTTGAGCTAGTGCGTTTTCAAATTTTCAACCCTTATTTTTAAACTCTTAGAAGTGACTGACATCAACCAAAAGCTTCGGGGCACAACTAGATCCCAAATGGAGCCCATGTACCAAATTCCATGGACCAAAATCGGTCCATGGAAAGCGCCGCGTACGGCGGACGGACGGAAATTTTTTTATTTGATTTTGGGTTTATTATTTTCAATAATGAACCTTTGGAATCGACCAAGAAAAAAAAATTTTTAACACCCCCTCAAAATTTGATGGTTTACGTTTCAAGGTACGTAGAATCCAAAAATCGAATAAAAATTTGGCCGTCCGTCCGCCGTACGCCGTACGCGGCACTTTTGCCACTTAGCATTGACCGATTTTGATGAAATTTGGTATGTAGGCTCCATTTGGGGTCTAGTTGTGCCCCGAAGCTTTTGGTTGATGTAGGTCATTTCTAAGGGTTCCAAAATCAATTTTGAAATTTTGAAAACGCCCTAACTCAAAAAATTTCGATATAAAGGTATTGTTTTTCCTTCAATTTAAGATTCTATAGAATTTTTAGAATTTTTTGAGACCACGCGGAGGTCTGTAGGACAAACCGTTCGCTCCCTACGAAAATTTAAGGGTTTATATTGAAATATATATATATATAAATCAAAACACGAGTGTGAATCGCAAAAGTGGCCTAATCTCCGTTCAAATTGGAGCTGACCGAAATGCGATCGATGGTTGGTGATTTTGATTTTTTTTTTTTTTTTCTCTTCATATTGGATGGTTGGTGATTTTGTAGACGAGTGATCTATATAAAAATAATGAACCGTTGTGTAATAATTTGCAGCGTTTTGGATTCTACGTACCTTGAAACGTAAACCAACAAATTTTGAGGAGGGTGGGGGGGGGGTAACATTTTTTCTTGGTCTATTCCAAATGTTCATTATTGAAATTATTAAACCAAAAAATGAGAATTAAAAATTGAATTGATTTTTTTTATTGGCAGGAGCCAATTCAAATTTATTCCATTTAAAATGATTAGCCAGTGCGAAATCAATAAACTGTTTGAACCTTTCTGTTCTATTGTTTGTTACCACCTTGGTTACGATCCCTGAAAACCCCCTAATGTTGGGAAAGTACCATGGAAGTATTTGGTATTTTGGTTCATCATTTTCAATACTCAATAATCGCAAAATAGGCCTAATCTCCGTTCAAATTATAGCTGACCGAAATGCGATCGATGTTTTTCTTCATGTTGGATGGTTGGTGGCTTTGCAGACGAGTGATCTATAGAAAAATAATAAACCATTGTGTAATAATTTGCAGCGTTTTTAATTACGCCTTATCACGAAAGGTGCGAGAACTTTCTCCCACCTACCCTACTAGTTTTGGGGACTCATCTGAGGAATCTGACGACTTCGATCAAGTGATAGGTTTGCTGTAATCCACATTGGTTGGCTGAGACCTGCGTATTATGTAGAAGTGCTTCAAGAACTGGGCCTCTGCCAATGTCTCACTTCTGCCAATTTTCAATACTTAAACTTATACTGCCTTTTTTTTGGTGAAAAAATGTTAAAATTATCAAGCATTCCATTGATTTTCTTTAAAAAATAAATTCATGAATCATAACAGTTTGTGAGAAAGCCTCCAGTTTGGTTAAATTTCACACACAGTAACTGTCGTTAGTTGGTTCACAAATGTTGAATTTGTATGTATCTTTTTGGTTTATTATTTTCAATAATGAACCTTTGGAATCGACCAAGAAAAAAAAATGTTAACACCCCCTCAAAATTTGATGGTTTACGTTTCAAGGTACGTAGAATCCAAAAATCGAATAAAAATTTGGCCGTCCGTCCGCCGTACGCGGCACTTTCCCCACTTAGCATTGACCGATTTTGATGAAATTTGGTATGTAGGCTCCTTCTGGGGTCTAGTTGTGCCCCGAAGATTTTGGTTGATGTAGGTCACTTCTAAGGGTTCCAAAATCAATTTTGAAATTTTGAAAACGCCCTAACTCAAAAAAATTTGATATAAATGTATTGTTTTTCCTTCAATTTAGGATTCTATAGAATTTTTAGAATTTTTTGAAACCACCCGGAGCTCTATAGGACAAACCGTTCGCTCACTACGAGAATTTAATGTTTGGACGTACGATAAATCAGAAACACGAGTGTGAATCGCAAAAGAGGCCTGATCTCCATTCAAATTAAAGCTGACCGAAATGCGATCGATGTTTTTCTTCATGTTGGATGGTTGGTGGCTTTGCAGACGAGTGATCTATATAGAAAAATAAAAAGTAGTAAACCATTGTGTAATAATTTGCAGCGTTTTTTCTGCTGTATAGCTAATCATAATGTAAGGGTCGCAGCTTGTGGAATTACAACTTTTGAGATAATGGATTTATATTTCCTTAGTACATTTTCTCTATGGTATTTGCAATTTGCATGTTTTCTTAATGCACGTTCAACCAATTATTTTGAGAATTTCAACTGGGTGGACAATGCTGCGTGGACTGCTATTTCTACCAGTTCTCTTCACTCAGGTTGGAAGATTTTGTAACAGCTCAACAATCGAAATAGGATAGAATTCCTAATTAGTTTATCCACTAATTGTAGGAAGGAAATCTTCCTCCCATAGCTGACGAGTTATTGATGACATGGGGAAGAACAGGTAGCGTCACATTGGCGAATGTTCTCTCTCGTGAAATCTTCCGTAACTATGCCTCGAAGTGTTTACCGATCTGAACGCTTCTCCGGTTCTCAGCCTTAGCTTTCGCAACCCTGCACTAGCTCTGGTACAAATCATTAAATCGTACATGCCAATGGCAGAAGAAACTTCTTCAAGGTCTCCGACTTTCATTGATACTCTATTTATTAATTTTAGTACAAATTATATGAGAATTATAAATCTTATTACGAAAAAATCTGGAAATAGCAGAAAGTTAGTTTTGAAGAGTAAACTTTGAAAGTTCATTATCCTAGCATGCCATTCGCTTGCTCATTCAATTGGGTGCATAGATGATAAGGCTTATTCGTGCTGGTCATTGTGATTTGCCGTATTAGGGGATTGTAGTCTCACGCAGTTACCGTCTTGTTGGATAACGAGATTGTTAGTATAACGGAATTGTAATATTGTGAGACTGCTGTTTGCGGGATTGAAGTATAACGGGATTGTAATCTAGTAGAGTTGCAGTATATATCTTCCAGGTAGGATTTTCTTGGTCTTCCTCTAGGTCCAAATCCTACCTGGAAGATATATACCGCCTAATGGGATGCACCTCTTACCATCAGCTGAAGAGGGCTGCAATGGATAGGGACGAATGGCTACACCGACAAGGCGCTGCCTTTAGAAGATGATGATGATGAGAGTTGCAGTGCGTACACGCATGATGGTACCCAGTCTCACTGAGTTGTAGTGTAACGGGATTGTTAAGGTGCCCGTCCACTAGGTCGACAGCGCGGCACAGGTCGAAATTTTTTCGGAATCTGCCGCTCTCCTGACTTCTGGAGCGCGTTTCGGACCTTGTGGACGGAGGGCGAAGCGAAAACGCTGCAAATGATTACACAATGGTTTATTATTTTTCTATAGATCACTCGTCTGCAAAGCCACCAACCATCCAACATGAAGAAAAACACCGATCGCATTTCGGTCAGCTAAAATTGGAACGGAGATTTGGTATCTTTTGCGATTCACACTCGTGTTTCTGATTTATCGTACGTCCAAAACTTGAATCCTCGTGGTGAGCGAACGGTTTGTCCTACAGAGCTCCGGGTCGTCTCAAAAAATTTTAACCAAAACCTTCCGGGCACAACTAGATCCCAAATGGCGCCTACGAGTACATACCAAATTTCATCAAAATCGGTCGATGCTAAGTGGCAAAAGTGCCGCGTACGGCGGACGGACGACCAAATTTTTATTCAATTTTTAGATTCTACGTACCTTGAAACGTAAACCATCAAATTTTGAGGGGGTGTTAGAAAATTTTTTTTCTTGGTCGATTCCTAAGGTTCATTACTTATTGAAAATAATAAACCCAAATTGTCGACCTCGGTCATTTTCGTCAGTGCTCGGTCTATGTTTTACGAATTGCTTTGAATTATGTTCCCTTCAAAACAAATTTATAATTATTCAACAACAGTTTATTTCTAAGTTGTTTTCTCTCAAAGGCATAATGAAGCTTCTATGTAGTGTTGCCTGTGCAAGCATATCCCAACATATGATCTGTCAAAACTAACTACCACAAAAACTTGAAAGAATAGCTGGGAGGAAATCGCTGAATCTTGAAAAAGGTGGTTGTGTTCTCCCAAGTTCTTCACTCTTTTCTCGTTAATTGGATGGTACGTTGCCTCCCTCTTCGAGTAATTTCCTCCTCCTCTTACTGTCGCAAAGACGAACATTTCTCCGTCCAACCACGTTTTGCTTCCGAGTCTACCAAGGTAGCGGAAGTCTTGTTTTTTCTTTTCAAGGTTGAGAAAAAATGTTCCCCAAAATCAAAATTTCCACTCGCGTTTTACGTTTCAGACCTTCCTGAACAATTTTGGTTCCGTGTCTGTGTGTGTCTGACTGTCATGAAAACCTTGCCACGGCTATAACTTCTACATTTCTCATGCGATTTCGATGAAATTTTCAGGGATTGAGCGGGTTGGCGTGTAGATGGTCCCGTATGAAAATCATGGCCCCCCAAATTTAAAGGGTAGTGCAAGGTAGATTGATGTTTTGAGATTAACTACGATGCATCGGATCATCTATACAATAGAGTTATGTGCCACACCCACTTGGAAGACGTTTATTTTTTTTTTACCTCGGGGTATCTCGGGACTGGCAAAAGCCCCAGTGGACGAGGACGACCTAGTGGACGGGCATCTTAATCTAACTGCGTTACAGTCTTGCAGTTTTGTTACCACGCTGGATTTTACCTAATATCTGAAGATTGTAGTCTCGCGAGATTTTAATCTAGCAGAATCGTGGTTCTCGTGTAGCCTTCCCCCTTTCCTTACGGCATTCAGTATAAAATTACAATGTTTTGTGAATTTCGGACGAGCTGATTTTAATCTTGCTGGATTGTCGTTTCGCGGAATAGTAGTTCTCATGTAGCCTATACACTTTCTTATTGTATGCGGTGTAAAGTTATCGAATTTTGTGAATTTCGGATGAGTTGAATCGAAGGTTCAGAAAAGGTTTCTCTCGTTTCCCGGGCAACGCACGAGTAAAGTTTTATTCTGATTGCATTTCCCTTTCAATACGTTAATGAGCACGTTATGAAAATTACCATTAAAATCGGCCCTGTGTCCAAAAACTGACCACAACTACACACAAGGTTACATTTCTCGATTTTAGTGATGATCAGTTGAGCCGTTTGGCTCTAGTCAGTTCCCAAATACTAATAAACATAACCTGCGAGTATTTTCGGGATGTACAAAGTAGTAATATCTGGAGTGTGTTATTATGGGCATATGGTAACGTAATTATGGACGATGACGACTGATGAGAAAAGACACTTTGTTCAACAGACTTCAGAGAGAGATCAGGATGACATCTTGAATACAGCCAACTGAATATTTAAACCTTCTAGATAGTAAAATTATATGTAATAAAACAATATTTACTTATAATAATTTATATAGTATTATCAAATTAATTACTAATAATTATATAAATTATATTACACAACAACCTTCCTTTTTTTTAAATAAATGAACTAGGTACACTTTCTTTCCTATTTTTTAAAATATTAATTCTAAACCATCTACAACATTACTTTTTGTTTGTAAAGGATTCACATAATGTATATAAAAATAGGTTTACATATTCCTTCTTCTGTCTCTTCATTTTTGGTCGTATCTAACTTTTATAAGTATCTAATCAGGTATCTGCTACAATCTAATATAAATCGATTTCAGTATCTTCCATTATCCTTTCAATATCTTGTAACTTAAGTATAGTCAGAAAAAGTAAAACGACGTGGAGGTTTGACTTCTCTGCCACACCCAGTTCGAGTTGTTGTCGAAGTTATGACAGATAAACTATTGTTATCAGGATTCCGGATTAAAGGTCTTTCCGGGGTTAAAATAAGTGGCGATTGAGGATTAACAATTTCGCTCGAACCGTTATTCTACGTCAGAATATACATAGGTTTATCTAAAATAAATCTTCTATTTCTTCTTTAAGTTGAACCATTTCCACTTTCCAGTAGGTAGGTTCTTGAATCTAAGATTCGAATTAATTTTCTAGGTGACCAGAGACTATTCGGCGTTTTCCTGAACTAAATTTGTTGTCCAGGTCTTAGTTTAAATAATGTATGCGCTTTCTGGTCGTAGTAGGTTTTCTAAGACAACTGTTGATTTTGCAAAAGTTTATGCTGCTCTTTGAACTTGACGGTTTTAGGTAGGGTGGATTGGGGCAATTGCGACCCAAAATGTCAATAGTTCAACTTTGATCCTCAGTAACTTTCCTTTGATAACGCTATTTTCACTTTTTTTTTAATGAGTAGCTTATTTTACGTAGATTACGATGCACTCTTCAAATTGTACAAAAGATTTACTTCTCATGGTCCAAACTGTGTTTTTTAAAATTCCGACCGACTTCCGCATTCGCCCCACTAATCGGGGCAAATGCGGAAACGGCCTGCGAATCCCATAAAAACATTTAGTTGCATTAATGGGGTAAATGCAAACAAAGCCCATTTCAATACGAACAGAACGCTATATTTAATTTTTTTCCCCTCCACTTTTTTATGACCAAAATGAACTTTCCTGCGCCAACTGGTTTGCACTTCATCTTTCAAATGACTCTTTCTTGAGTGAATAATTTTCCCTTGAGAAGGTTTCTGAGGCAAGGCACTCAAATGACGCCATTTTCAAAACCATTTCTGCATTTGCCCCGTTTCCACATTTACCCCACTCCACCCTATTAACAATTTTTGTGGAATTAGGAGGACACAACGCAGACGGCGAGACATTAGCAATTTTGATGGCGACTCAATGAAATTTTTAGGTGTGTTGTGATTATGTAGTAAGGTAGTTGTGGATCGAAACCTGAATTTGCTTGCATATTTTGACACCTGATTCTGCCTGTCCGTTGCTTTGGCTATGATAGGGACTAGACTTCTTATGAACGAATTTCCATTGCTGGGCAAATTCAGCGGATGCCTGTGAATCCCATGGCGGACCTGAATCCGTGACTAATTCATTTGGAATTCCATGCCGGCCGAAAATGTTTTTGAAATGGCGGATAACCGCAGTGGCGGTTGTTGAGGTCAAATTGACTAATTCGATGAATTTCGAGTAATAGTCCATGACTACGAGTAACTTTTTATTCGCATAGTCGAAAAAGTCCGCACTTATTTTATACCAAGGCAGTGATGGTATCTCGTGTGGTATTAACGGCTCTTTACTATTTTGGCGGCGGTACTTTAGACAGGACTGACAAGACTATGAAATTCCTAAGATCGGCTGTGAGATTCGGCCAAAATATTACACCTCGAACCAAACCTTTATATATAATAATACCATAATACCATATATAATAATACCATCTTCCAAAAACAGCTCTGCTTGATAAGACCAATACATTTTTACTAAATCATCTACATTCTTTTTATTACTTGGCCAGCCATTTTCTATATAATTTTTCAAAATTTTAAGGGACTCATCCTGCCGTGTTAATAACTTGATTCCATGTAAGGTAATTGGGTGAATTGGTACAGAATTGACGACTAGATTGACATGAATGTTGATTTCATCATCCAAGATCACTTCCGTTTCTGGTAATGCTGCTCTTGATAGAGTATCAGCAACAAATAAATATTTTCCTGGCTTATAGACTAGTTTCAAGTTATAGGACTGAAGTTGTAAAAACATTCTCTGTAGTTTAGGTGGTACACTGGACAGAGGTTTGTTGATGAGATTTATTAATGGGGAGTGATCACTTTCTATAGTTACTAGTTGCCCATAAATATATTGTCTAAATCTGGTGCAAGCAAAAACAATTGCGTAGAGCTCCTTTTCAATTTGCGCGTAGCGCTTTTGACATTCATTTAACGTTTTCGATGCAAAGGCAACAGGTTTGTTATTTTGAAATAACCAAGCTCCCACGGCAGACTTGGAACTATCGACTGTCAATATTATGGGAGTTTCAACATCAAAGTGAGCGTGGACGGGAGTTGATGTGATTAGGGACTTTAACTCATTGAAAGTATTATTATGCTGATCTTCCCATGCCCATTGAGCATCTTTCTTTATGAGTGAACGTAGAACACACTTTTCCTCAGAGACGTTACGGATGAAACTGGATAAAAAATTGATCATGCCTAAAAATCTCTGAAGGTCGCTCTTATTGGCAGGGGGCGCATTTTGCAATTCGCTTTAACTCTATTTTCATCTAGTTTTACCCCTTCCTCAGAGAAAATATGTCCTAAGTATGTTACTTGACTTTGGCTGAACTTGCATTTCGATTTATTGAATTTGACCCCATATTCCCGAGCTCGTTTAATTACGGCTTTCAAATATGTATCATGCTGAACTTGTGTTTCTGCATAAATTAATAAATCGTCTAAAAATAATACAACGCATGGAATACCTCCGAATATTTCTTCCATTTTCGAGTGAACATTTTCAGATGCAGGGGAGATTCGAAAGGGGAGGCGTAAAAAGGGTATTGAAAACTAAATAATTTGAACTTTCTGAGTCTAAAGGAACAGTCCGGAAACCCGAGTTTGCATCAAGCGTTGAGAAGAATTTTGCCTTGTGCAATTTTGTCCTTATGTAGTCACAAGTAGGTAAAGGGCAGTGACATCTTTTAAGAGCTTTGTTCAAATTACGAACATCTAAACTCATACGTATTTGACCAGATTTTTTTTCAGTACAGACCATTGAGCTTACCCAATCTGAAGGACGATTCACTTTTGCTATTACACCTTCCATTTCCATTCTGTCTAATTCTTTTTTGATCCGAGGGTATAACTTAAATGGGATTTTACAAGGTGGATCTATCACGGGTTTGACGTTTGGGTCAAGTACGAGAGTACAAGTTGTTCTCAAACACTCTAATCCCTCAAAACAATCCCTATATTCATTGACTATTTGTTGTGCTGTAGACAAGGTGAGCGTTTGAACCCGTCTGATCAAATTTAATTGTTGGCATGTTTTTAAGCCTAGTATAGTGGGACATTTCATATCTATTATGTTGAAAGGGACCTGATAATATTTAGAGTTGACAAGACATTCTAAGCTGGTAAAACCACAATTTGGCAATTTAGTGCCGCAATGGGATGCTATTTTAGCTTTCGATGGATACAAACGATGATTATTCAAATCTATGGACCAAATGTTTCTAAGCTTATGCAATTGACACCTGCTCCTGAATCCAATTGACACACAACGTTTTTGTTGTTGATTTGAACATTAATATTCCAGGAATTACTCACAGGTGTTGAATCTGACATTTCTTCTCATTTCTGACGTGACAGACGAAGTAATCTCCATTTTCATCTTCTTGACGTTTTTCACTGACTTCACCGACGTCAACGAGGCGCACGTTTTTTCGTGAACGGCACATTTTGGTGTAATGGTTGTAGGAAAAACACTGATTACACTTCATCAGCAGGACATTTCTGACGATGCACTTGCCCACAACGACCACAAACTGTCTTTGTGGGCAAGTGCATCGTCAGAAATGTCCTGCTGATGAAGTAAAGTGTAATCGGTGTTTTTCCTACAACCATTACGCCAAAATGTGCCGTTCATTTGTCTACTGAAGCCAATCACGGGAGTTATTGCTCGATCGGTCATGATGGTCCGACGATCGCGACAAACTGCGCAACATTGACTGATTACGTCCGGCTCTATTGATGACTTTGAACCATATCTGCTCCTTGTGTTGTCTGAGCGATATGACAGTTCAGGAAAATTTGAGGAAACTTTGTTTATTAAGTGGTCACCAGGAATTCGCTCAATCTCATGCGCTTGTGTATTAGAGTTCCAGGCTCCGACATATTTAATAGCTTGATCCAATGTGAGATTTTCTTCTTGAAGTAGACGTATTTTCATCAACACATTGTCTTTGCGAAGTCCAAGAATTAATATGTACTTTACTAGCGGATCTTTCAGAGTGCCCAGTTCACAAGTTGAAGCCCAGTTTTTCAAGGCTGTAACAAATTCATCGATCGACTCTCCCGGTTTTTTTTGACGAGAAAAAAAAGTATGCCTTTCGACTGTTATATTACATTTTGGGTTGAAATGATTATTAAATTTCGTGATTAGATCTGCTAGGTTAACTTTTTCTTCATCGAGGTTAAACGAATCGAATACCTTCATTCTTTGCTCACCAATCAGGGACAGTAGAAGAGCGACTTTTCGTTTTTCTGTTTCTTCTTCGTATCCGGCCGCTATGATGAATTATCGAAACTGTTTTATCCATTTTTTCCATTTTGGTTTATTATTTTCAATAATGAACCTTTGGAATCGACCAAGAAAAAAAAATTTTTAACACCCCCTCAAAATTTGATGGTTTACGTTTCAAGGTACGTAGAATCCAAAAATCGAATAAAAATTTGGCCGTCCGTCCGCCGTACGCGGCACTTTTGCCACTTAGCATTGACCGATTTTGATGAAATTTGGTATGTAGGCTCCATTTGGGGTCTAGTTGTGCCCCGAAGCTTTTGGTTGATGTAGGTCACTTCTAAGGGTTCCAAAATCAATTTTGAAATTTTGAAAACGCCCTAACTCAAAAAATTTTGTTATAAAGGTATTGTTTTTCCTTCAATTTAAGATTCTATAGAATTTTTAGAATTTTTTAAGACCACGCGGAGCTCTGTAGGACAAACTGTTCGCTCCCTACGAAAATTTAAGGGTTTATATTGAAATGTATATATATATATATATAAATATAAATCAAAACACGAGTGTGAATCGCAAAAGAGGCCTAATCTCCGTTCAAATTAGAGCTGACCAAAATGCGATCGATGGTTGGTGATTTTGATTTTTTCTTCTTTTCTTTTTTTTCTATTTCTTCATATTGGATGGTTGGTGATTTTGTAGACGAGTGATCTATAATAATATCTATAATATATAGATATTATTAGATATATATCTATAATAATTTGCAGCGTTTTATTGAGAGATTTGCACTTGCAGTTCCTTCGATCTCTAGTGGTGATATGTTCGGCCGAATAGCCATGATGGTCTTGTTGTTCAGATTCTGACGAACTTCTTTCTGACGAGCAGCTGCCGGATTACTTAAGAGATTATCCGACGACAGCGGTTTTTGGTTTATTATTTTCAATAATGAACCTTTGGAATCGACCAAGAAAAAAAAAATTTAACACCCCCTCAAAATTTGATGGTTTACGTTTCAAGGTACGTAAAATCCAAAAATCGAATAAAAATTTGGCCGTCCGTCCGCCGTACGCGGCACTTTTGCCACTTAGCATTGACCGATTTTGATGAAATTTGGTATGTAGGCTCCATTTGGGGTCTAGTTGTGCCCCGAAGCTTTTGGTTCATGTAGGTCACTTCTATGTGTTCCAAAATCAATTTTGAAATTTCGAAAACGCCCTAACTCAAACAAAGGTATTGTTGTATTGCATAAAGGTATTGTTTATCCTTCAATTTAAGATTCTATAAAATTTTTAGAATTTTTTGAGACCACGCGGAGCTCTGTAGGACAAACCGTTCGCTCCCTACGAAAATTTAAGGGTTTATATTGAAATATATATATACATCAAAACACGAGTGTGAATCGCAAAAGAGGCCTAATCTCCGTTCAAATTAGAGCTGACCGACATGCGATCGATGGTTGGTGATTTTTATTTTTTTTTATTTTTTGATTTTTTTCCCTTTTTTTATTTTATTTTTTCATTTTGGATGGTTGGTGATTTTGTAGACGAGCGATCTATATAGAAAAATAATAAACCATTGTGTAATAATTTGCAGCGTTTTCGACTTCGAGATCACGTGGCGCGTTTAGTGGCTTACTCGAATCCGACATGCGCGATTGAAAGTTTCTTTATTTTTCACGAAATTGACGGCACTGACTGACAAAACTGTAATTAACTGACTGACACGACTTTTTACACCTGACACTATGTTATTATGGGCATATGGTAACGTAATTATGGACGATGACGACTGATGAGAAAAGACACTTCAACAGACTTCAGAGAGAGATCTTGAATACAGCCAACTGAATATTTAAACCTTCTAGATAGTAAAATAATATGTAATAAAACAATATTTACTTCTAATAATTTATATAGTAATATTAAATTAATTATTAATAATTATATAAATTATATTACACCACGGAGTGAACCATCTCAGTTATGATCCTCAGAAGAACATTTTTGCCAAAAAATTGAAAGTTTGCAGCCGATTTAGTCAAATGGCGAAAACAATCTAAACTTTCATTTTTCAGTAATTAGTATTTATTCAGGACACAGAAAAGCAATTGTCTAGGCTTATGTAGGTATACTATTTAAAACTATCACAGTTTTCTCATAGGAACGTAAATTCACACATGCCATATCGGAATAGGGCACTTCCTATGCTTGAGGAGTATGGAATTTAGAAAAGCAGGGAATGCTTAGTCCCATCTTGCTTTTTTGACACATGGTCCTCATAATAGAGGCACAGTTTTTACCCGCGCACTTCTTTTTCTTCTCGTCGTCAGAGGAACAAACATAATGGTTCTTTTTGTCGAACCTCGCATCATGGAGCTCTAGAGTTTGACTCGATAGACTTCGAATTTCGGCCCTGAACTATATTTCTTGTTCCGTACATTTTCAAGTAGGAGTTGACAACATTTCTCCGGAAGTCCAATTGTGAGATTGGGTGGTACCGCTTGTAAGTGATCCTGGCGATTGTCATAAGGACGTCCAAAATCCAGGTGAAAATTGGCCACCACCATTTTGCTTCCTCACTACCGAAGGTAGGAAAGCTTTGTATTCGTGAAAGAAGTGAAAAAAAATGTCCTCCAAAATCAAAATTTCCACTTGCTTTTTGCGTTTTAGAGCTTCCCGAACAATTTTGGTTCCGTGTCTGTCTGTCTGTCTGTCGGTCTGTCTGTGGTCAATCCTTGTCCCGGGCAAAACTATACTAACCTGTGGTCCGATTTTGATGAAATTTTCAGGGATTGTGCGTGTTAGGTCCTAGACGGTCCCCTATCAATTTCAGCACCTTCGGACCAATAGGAGCGAGTGCGCATGCGCAAACGTGAATTTCCTGGAACCTCGGTTTCTCGGTTTCTAATGAACCGATTTTGCTCAAATTTGGAGGTTAGTTAGGGACTAACTTCTAAGAGACACCCTATAAGTTTCAATAAAATTGGTCAAGCAATAGCCGCTGCGCATGCGCGAATTTTAAATTTATTGTTACAACCAAAACTCCGCAACTATTCAACCAATTTCGATGAAATTTTCAGGGATTGTGTGGGTTAGGTCCTAGACGGTGGACCGCTAAATAAAATTCTACGTTGAAAATACAAATATCATACTACTCGTGCCCACACTTACTTCCAGGTTCCCGTGTAAATTGCTTCTTTTATTGTGTGATCAAATGTGGTCTGCAGGTCAATTAATGTTGAAACCAAATTGACCCCTCATCACAGTCTCTTTTGCATCTTTCTTTCTGTCATCGAGTTAGTGGTCCACAGGTCAGTTTTGAGATGAAAATTGGCACTTCGCGTTTTTTGAATGCGCCGAACTAGGATTTTACAATGCGAATTTACACTCCATTGATTTTTTCGCCAACTGATTCTATACGTCCATGTTACAATGAGTGAGGAAGCTATACTGCCCACCCAACTTGGCAGACGTTTTTACTTCTTATCCCAATTCGGTAACAGCACAATCCGTCGTCCATCAAGTCAGTACCACCCATTGACTCGTTATATTTCCTCATAAAATTCAACGAAAATCAACTGAAAAAAAAGAAATTTGAGAAAAAAGTACTCTTAGGGACCACGGTTGCCATATGGCAACCGACGTCAAAATGCAACTCTTATCCCCTCCTAACCTTCAAAAATTACGTATTCGCGATTTTTAACTTTTCGCTACATTCATCAAGGAGACATAAACGAGAAACTGACTTACTAAAAGTATTCTATCGGGTGTAAACAGTACTCAGTGTAGTAGCGTCTGAAGCTCCTCCATGTCAGCTTTTTCAAATTCGTACAACGTGAGCACAATCTACCAACGGCACTGAATACTAATTTCAAAATTTCATGTAGGTATCACTGAAGAGAATCCACCTCATCTCCACCCTCTTAGCAGTTCGTGAACGAGCCCATACCCGTTTAAACCCTCCTGCTCTCGCGGTTGCCATATGGCAACCGTGGTCCTTAATGGGTTAATTGCACTAAATTGCCTAAATAAGCTGTCTGTGTTGTTAATGACGAGGTGTGTCTTCCCAGATTTTATTTGAACATCATTACCTACTCGATTGGAGCTTTGGACTGCCTCCATGTTGTAAATTTGGATTCCCGTCTTAGTTTGAACATCTTTAAAAGTAGGAGACAGACTTTTCTGACAGGATTTCAACTAATGTTGGAGTATTGTGAAAATTATATATTTAGAAAGTTTTAGAACGATTCCGTATAGAAATAAATTAACTTGTGAGACTGAATTTTTCAAACACCCATCGCCGATGTCAAAATATCATAAAGTGTGTGTGGTGAATAGTTGATGGACAACTTCAGTACTCCTACCAAAAAAACCTACCAAGTTGGGTGGGCAGTATTGCATCTGAATTTTCGTGGAACTGGATTTTTGTGATGATGTTGGCGGGTTTTGAGTTAAAAACATGAACATCATTGAGAAGTCGTTTATGTCGCAATTATGTAAATAATTTTTTCACGTTTTCGTATTTACTCAAGCTCCGACTAATTGGATATCGATTAAATCAATTTTCATTCTTCTTGGGCCAAGCCCCTATGATCAGGTTTTGAATGACATTTTCAGTTTTGATACGTGTTAATTCGAGACAGTTCCCCATGAATTTCATAAATATCGGACCAATAGCAGCTTGTGCGGACTCGGATACGTGATTTTCCTCAACACCAATTTCTCACAAACTAATAGCTAGATTTATCTTAATTCAGGAGGATGGTTTGGGGCTAGAAAACCATCAACATGATCAATAAAATCAAGTTCCATGTTGGGAAATCTATCAATAATAGACAGTGTTCAATGTCACAATAAATTTTTAAACAAACGTATGCTTTCCTGTATTGCCCACTCCCAACTTGGCAAATGTTTTTCAAGTACATAAATAGCCATCAACACGCTCTATAACCCACTCAAAATTACTTTTTTGTGATCATTATGTGGTGTCATTATGTATTATTTCTTTTTAGGGATGGAAGCAATAATGTCTGAGTTCTTCAACGACACCACTACAGCATTCTACATAATTTTGATTGTCTGGATTGCAGACCAATATGATGCTGTTTGTTGCCATACATACATTACCAAGAAATATTGGCTAAGGTAAGCGAACCCACCACACTTGGATAAGCGTTTGGTAAAGGAAGGGGGGGTTGGGGTTTGGGTTTTGTTGGGAGTGTTCGTTAGCTTCCTAATAGGCCAGGTTACATTCATTCTGATTAGAATCAGTTACAGTTCTTTCTTCTTGTACTTACATCACATTTTAAAAAATCGTCCCTTGTCCGTGATTATTTTTAAACAGTCTGAGTAGACAATTCTACTGGGATACTGTGTCGTGAGATTCAGACATCGGCTGAACATTTTTCCCTTATCGACATGAGATAGGCTCGTCCCAAGGTGAGTAAAGGGCTCGTCCTAATAAGAATGGCAAATTATTTTACCTATTTTAATATTAATATATGTTATAAATAGCTTTTATTTCCATGAGAGCATGCATGCCTATAATAAATGGTTTTATAAGATTTTTAACGATCAAACAATTCACTTCAAATTTAGCATTTGATGAGCCAAGATGCAACAGTTGTATTGTTCTTTACCGCTGGGAGATTTGTTTCCTACGGCCCCAATAATGAGTACCTTGGTAACGGGAAAACGACTGAGTATTTGCAATTTATCTCGAATTTAGCTGATCCACTCTTCAGAAACGCAAGAGTAAACAGCTCTAGAGTCGATAATACCCATCACCGGTTAACCACCCAAAGTGACTGCCATTTCAGGAAATTGAAATGGAAAAAAAAAAATTAAATGGAAATTGAATATGTCACCTTTGAGCCACTCCTTAGGATGTTCAATGAGATACTCGTCCTTTTGTGCGTAGTTTGAGTTAATCATGACAATGTGATCACCCGTATTTAAACTCCCTATCGCTCTGTCTCCTTGAGAAACAGGGCGTGTATAAGTTTAAAGACTGGAATCCATTATTATCACTACTCTGTGAGTCAAGCATTGATATAATATATCCAGTAGTTTATATTATAAACTACTGGATGGCTAACTCCGTCTACCAAAAACGGGCCTCCGATTCTGGGTTTTCCCCAGCCTGAACCGCAAAACCATTTCACTGGCGGGCTTATACACCTTACTCCCCGCAATAAAAGTCGAGTTTAACACATTAAAAGCCAAAATAATGTACTTATTCCCCTCAAACGTTTGGTGTACATAGATATGAAATCAATATAAATGACTTTTGCAATTTTACTCGAATTAGTGCGATCAGAAAAGGCGATCTAAATGAGTGAATGTGGTTTACGTTTCAAGGTATGTAGAATCAAAGAAGAAAGAGGGCCGTTTGCAGATTTTTAGTTTATTATTTTACACAGAAGTGGAACACAGGAACGCAATGATTATAACGATAAAAACAAGACTAAAGCTAAAATGAGTAAGGGAATAATGAATTGAAGAAAACAGACATGCAATTATTAGTGTGGTGTTTCTTATTGTATCAAATGTTGTTAAATAATATGGTCTTTTAAGCTTCTGTCGCAAACCAAACTTACGAACTGTAGTGGAATTTATATTTATTTGTTTGGAATGATGATGGCATCATCATGCTGCCTCTCACCTCCCTGACTAGGTAAAGGAGTACCTAAGATTTCCTAAGGGGGGGGGGGGGGGGGAGATGTTGTGATCAGTGACCTCTTCGCATTTCTGTCCATTCACTTCCTTAGCTCATGTGGTAGGAGCTCCGATTCAGAACCGGAACTATAGGAGTTCAATCCTCAGTCGAGGGAAGTTAATTTTTGATGATTCAACATTTGAATCAATTGCAAATTCCAAGTTTGGCAAACAAAGTATTCAAATTATTTATTTTCATCAACATCAGATAATTCTGTATATCAGGGTGGAGATGTTTCATGATTATTTGCACGAGGACTCGTTCTGTAATAGGGTGTTGAAGAAAAATTAAGTTTCGACATAGATGCCTTGCATAAATATTCGTTGAATCACCCGTAAATGTTTTATTGTACAAATCAGCTAATTAATCCGATTGTCTTTCAGTGCTCCATAATTAATCTTGGAAGGACTTTCGAACTGAATAAGTTGTGAATGATTGTTTTCTAGAAATATACCACCAGTATGGCATCGCTTTAAGAGCAGATTAGGTGGTTTGTAACTTATCCGTATCATTAATAAGGGGAAATGCCTCAAAATATCGTTCCAACTCCTCAAAAAATAAAATGGGCGATTAGTTTTGTTGATCTGAGAAATTTGGCTAACGAAAATTAGCATTGTACTGATTTTGTGATAAAAACTAAACTACACGAGCTACAGATTGATCATCCGTCTTACTTGAATCGGCACAAGGCCAGGTTGCCGACTCATACTGCTTTTAAGTAGCTCTACATCTCAACATCTCACCGCTTGTAGTGTAGATTTAATTCCAAGTAGAAATATACCAATTTTTTGCCTTAACCTACGTTACTTTGAAATGAGAATGATGTACCATTTGGTTTTGTTTCAGATTTTTCTATCTCTACCATTTTTCGTTCTACGCCTACCACTATCGGTTTAATGGACAGTATAGTAGCCTGGCACTAATTACATCGTGGCTATTTATTCAAGTGAGTTTTCCATTCACGTCTATTTTAATTTTCGTTTGATTAAAATTAAAAATGGAAAAAGTGTTTCAGCGAATTTTTGAAGAATATTCAGTCATTGTAATAACCTTGAAATTTTTAGATTGGACTTTTTCGAAAACTTTCTTTATGGGAATCAGTCTCATAAGGACGGGGCAAAGGGGCACAGTTCACTCCTTTGATTCACTAACTTAAGTAGCTTCAGGGGAAAAATTGCATACTTGATTTTTTTATAGTTCCACAATTTGTCTAAAAACCCGTTTTTATGGTTAAATGTAGCTCGGCCTAGAGACTGAAGAAAAACATCAAATTGTTCATGTGAGGTATGAAAATTGAAGAGCGGACTTTCCTCTGTGAAATGAGTTCTTAGGTAATTTTTTAGCTATTAGAAAATGTAATGGTGATGGAAACAAGCGACATCAAAATAAAGGCATTTCCAAGGACTAGAAAACTCGAAAAATTGCTCGAATGATCAAAGTGCAATAGAAAAAAATATTTAAAAACAGTTTTCTCCGTCTTAAAAATGAAATTCTTAGAAATACCTCAGACTTCTGTATAATTATCAAAAGAGGGTTAGAAAATGATACAAAACATGGTATTGGGTAAGTTCCATGTTTTCTCATAAAGCATGCAGCGTAGCAAATACATGAATTTGATGATTTGTACTGTGTTGAAATAATTCAATCAAATTGAGATCCACTAGGGAACAAGAGAATGATTCAAGTGTTCAAAATATGATTAATATTTTAGAAAATTTGACAGTCATCAATCGTATATCGCAAAGGGAGCCAAGGATAACTTTTTTTTTCACTTTGACTTGAAGAATGAACCTGACAGTTGATCACAAAAAACAGTTGGTGTTTTCCCTAGGAATATTTATTTTTAACAATCAAAAATCAAAAATAATTAAAAAACTATTTCAAATATTTTTAAACATCGATCGACTCACAGTTACTTTATGCATAAAATATTCTTGGACACTCGAAAAAAACTCTCAATCCAACCTCAGCAACACTTTTGCTGCCAACATCAGTTGTTGTATCAGTTACTGATTATCACTATTATGCCAAGCGCGAGATTTTGCAAGGAGAAGAGATTTGGACCAAGGAGGTCCAAAATCGAATCGTCCAAAAATCGATTCTCAATGCTGCAAAACTTGGACACAGTCGTTCCCGCGGTTTTCCAGGTCCCTACATGAATTTGAATGTAAATATCGTGGCTGTACTTCGTCAACCCTATGCCACATAGTCACCCCGCTTTACGGAACCTATTCAACCATTTGAGTGACTCGTCATTTTTTCTTATTCATGGAATTTTGCATACGATCCTAATCTGCAATAAAAAGAGGAGGTCGTCTTTCAAAAAAGTCTGCCTAGTGGGTGTGGCACATAGTTTCCTCGTATCCATAATCCGATTGTGTAGATGATCCGATGCAAAGTAGTTATTCTCAAAACATCAATCTCTAAGTATCTTCCACTACCCTCATAGGGGACCATCTACACGCTAATATGAACTATCCTGACTAATTTCGTCGAAATCGGATGGAAAATGTTAGTATTATGGCTGTTACAAGGATTTTACGTTTGCGCATGCGCAGCAACTACTATTAGTCTGGGGGAGATGATTTTCATAGGGGACCATCTACACGCCAATCGGAACAATCCTAGAAAATTACGTCAAATTCGGATGAAAAATGTGGAAGTTATGGCTGTTACAAGGAATTCACGTTCGCGCATGCGCAGCGGTATCAGTACGGTGGTGATGATTTTCATAGGCGCCGTCTACACGCCAACCCACACAATCCCTGAAAATTTCATCGAAATCGTACAATAACTTCGTATAGTTATGCAGATTACAAGGATTTCATGACAGACAGACAGACACGGAACCAAAATTGTTCAGAAAGGTCTGAAACGTAAAACGCGAGTGGAAATTTCGATTTTAGAGAATTTTTTTTCAACCTTGAAAAGGGAAAACAAAGCTTCCGCTACATTGGTAGAGTTGGAGCCAAAAATTACAACCAATGTACTAATGCACAAAAATGTAATTGCAAAATTACCAAAAAAAAAACATAAAAACAATGAAGATACCAATATTTGGATGCGGGTTCCTTCACCTTGTTAATGAAAGATAACGGGTGTTTGGTAAGTGATAACTGAGATAACACTGGATACAGTTCGTGGCAAAACACTGTAGGATACAGCGCAATCAGCTGGCCATTCGCAATGTTCCAGACTTGTTTCTTATTCATCCCTTCTCTTTGTTCCAGCATTCGATGTTGTACTTTTTCCATCATTACGAACTACCGATGATTCTACAGCAAGCCCAATTACAACAATTTCTTCTAAGAGCACAGAATCAACCCGCACCAGCAGCGGACGCTAACGATGATAACGACAACCCGCCTCCACAAGCTTCTTGAAATTTACTAAATCCCCCTACTTCTCCGGATAACTCGAACGATGTCCAAGCTACTTCAGTTTTATTTTCACATCAAGTGTTTTCTAGTTTTTGAAATTCCAAAACCAGACATTCTCCAGTACATTGTTATAATAACGAAAAGTTCTATAGCTATGACGCTGAAGAGATTCTAATTTGTTTATTTTCTCTCGAAGGCTTATTTATAAATCAAAATTTATTTTATTAACATTGGAGTATATAGGTCAAATTGCGTCTTTTTTGTTGTTATAATAATAAATGTATATTTTTTGTATATATACACATATATATGAATTGCGTTTTTCATTATGTTATTATTGAAACCCCAAAAATCGTGAATTTTCGCGAATGCAGTGCCACATACTTGTCATTCATACAATAATTTAACTATAACAAGTTTTTTTTAGAAAAAAATTGAGTCAATGGAAATGAAGCCTGTTTTTATGAAATAGGCCCAATGTTTCTCCTTGATCCACGCTTCAAATGCCTCTGATTAGAATCCTTTTTCAATCAATCATTCTTATTTTATCAACAATACATAGCAATCTCATATTCAAGGAAATAAATATCGTACGTTTAATTCTTGAACTTAGCATAAAAACGCTGCAAATTATTACACAATGGTTTATTATTTTCTATATAGATCACTCGTCTACAAAATCACCAACCATCCAATATGAAGAAAAAAAAAATAAAAAAATAAAAAAAATAAAATAAATAAAATAAAATAAAAATTAAAAAAAAATCAAAATCACCAACCATCGATCGCATTTCGGTAAGCTCTAATTTGAACGAAGATTAGGCCTCTTTCGCGATCCACACTCGTGTTTTGATTTATATATATATATATTTCAATATAAACCCATAAATTTTCGTAGGGAGCGAACGGTTTGTCCTACAGAGCTCCGCGTGGTCTCAAAAAATTCTAAAAATTCTATACAATCTTAAATTGAAGGAAAAACAATACCTTTATATCGAAATTTTTTGAGTTAGGGCGTTTTCAAAATTTCAAAATTGATTTTGGAACCCTTAGAAGTGACCTACATCAACCAAAAGCTTCGGGGCACTACTAGACCCCAAATGGAGCCTACATACCAAATTTCATCAAAATCGGTCAATGCTAAGTGGCAAAAGTGCCGCGTACGGCGGACGGACGGCCAAATTTTTATTCGATTTTTGGATTCTACGTACCTTGAAACGTAAACCATCAAATTTTGAGGGGGTGTTAAAATTTTTTTTTTCTTGGTCGATTCCAAAGGTTCATTATTGAAAATAATAAACCAAAATATTACAAACCAAGGAAGACTACGCTATTTATACCTAATGTTTGTAATTGGTGGATTTAGAAGTGTTGTCGAAACTAAAATCATAAAACTAGGAAGGTGTAAAGATGGAAGGTAGCAACTAACTTTTTCAGGGAAGACAGGATCCATTAAGGATTATATTGTTCTAAATATTGAATTACTTACTCACCTGATCAGACAAACTCTTGGCTAAAATTTTTCCAATTGGGTTTGGCACAATTTTGTATATCCATAACATTATATAGGTGATCCGATACATGGGGAATCATCAGGACATCAAACCCCAGGTTTCAGGAAAATTGGACAATGGGACTTTAACTCGATTTTCTGGTCAAAATTCCGAATAGTTTGAAAGAAACAAGCGAGGACAGGCGCCAGTCTCCCTCTTACTCGTTTCCCACGTGAGGGAGCGAAAAGGAGATTTTTTCCATCCCTTGTTCGACCAAGTTCTAATCATTTCTATCCTATCATACAGTGGTGGCTCCTGCCCTGAAACTCAAGGGGTGCACAGAGATCAGGAGAAGGGACAGAATAGGTGCTTTTCTTTGCCAAATAGAAATTTCAACGATATGCAAATGGGATAAATCTTGGTAACTTTTTCATCTTAAAATTGCAAACTAAATACGTAGGTGCAATAGACACGAAAAATAATGTTCTCTAGTGGTTAACAGAAATTCTGAAATGCTTAATCATCGAAGGTCTAAACCCAAGAAATTCATCCATCTTATTGCTATAGCTGAAATGTATATTTGCCCGTGACGATTCAAAACATCGTCCAACACGGAAGAAAAATCAACGAGCCCCTTGAAAACTCCAGGATTCGAAGAATCTTCCCTCTCATCATGTCCATGCACGGCTAGCTCGAAAACACCACAGAACTTGATGCAATCAATGATTCGAGATAGAATGTACCTATTTTTGTAACCGTTTTGGTTTTTTGCATCAGATTAGGACGATATGCACTGTCGAGTTGTTGCATTATATTTTGACGACCCAATATACGCAAATCTACCAGAGCGTTTTTATGGGAGACAGCCAATGCGTTTTTCAATTTTTTTGGCTAAATGTTCCAGATCACTTATGCCGTCTTTAACCCAAGCCTCATTTCAGTTAGTAGAACAAAGTAGGCAAACAAAGCAAAATAATTTGTTAGTCACTTCACACCCGCAAAGCCAATCTACCTTCTTATAATATTCGACATTAAACTTACGGTACGAATCTGCACGATTTTTAAATTTTAATGTCTGCTGGAGTCCAGGTAGAGACGGCAAGGGGCGGCCAGTTTCCCGAATGTCGCACTTTTCCACAAGCGACAAACACGAATAGTTTATTACTTTAATGTAATGCACCGAATTATTCTTAGTACCTACAACACTCCTTAATAATCACAATACTTTGAACAAAACGGTGGACCGAAAACGAAAAACGGGAAATGCCCTTATCAGTTTTGTTTGATAAGGATAAGGAAACCGGGAAACCAGAGGGCCAGGATTCCTGGCCCAGGAATACAAAATAATAAAATTGGAGATTCACTCACTCACACACCCCAGGTGCACATCTTCCGTGCTGCTCCCCAAGGTGACATTTCGTGCTCTGTGGTTGGTCAACCTCACGTGACCACCTCCCTCGAAACACGTCACCCTCCTCAAAAACGGAGCATAGAACAGGATTTGCTCCAACCGCCGCTGATTGGTCGAAAAGAGGGAGCTCCCCGCCACTGTTTTCGTGCTTAGATTCAACTAGTGCAGTATCTACGATCGTGTCTTCTGTCACTAGCCAACTTACTCTCCAAACCCAGAGGAACTAACTTTGATTTTTTAAAAATTTTTTTTAATTGGCTGGGGGTGCACATGCGCCTATGCTCCTATCAGTAGCCGCCCCTGCCATCATATTAATTTAATCACCCAAATGAAGTGTGATGAGAGATACTGTACACACTTGGGTCCTAGTCAACAGTATTCCTGAACATTTCATCTGACTCGGGTGAAAAGTCTAGAGTATACGTACTTACGGCAGGAGTTCGCGTTTGCGGATGCGAGGTTAACTGACCATCCAATCCCGACGAAATTCATGAGTGCCCTTCCAGAGTCCAAACCACACAATCCTTGGAAATTTCATCAAAATCCAATGTTATGAGTAATCCGCGTTTGGGCTTGCAATAAATTGAAAGTGATTAGTTATATTTACTCAGAAACTCCAAAATTAATCAAGATCTGATGGATAAACTGAGATATCTTGGCAGGAAGTAGTCAACATTTGTTTCACAACTTTTTGGTTGGTGAAATTGTAGTACCTACTAGTTAACCTACAAATTAGGTAGGAACGAGTAGTAATGTAATCATTTGGTTGGGGCGTTTGAAGTGAATCTTCATACGTCCATCACTGCTAGTTTCGAAATTAAAGGGAGAAATTAAAATGCTTATGTTGTGGTCTTCTGTGGCCCCTTAACCAAAAACGTTGCAAATTATTACATAAAGATTACAAAAAAATCACTCGCCTGCAAAGAACTCAGATTTGTCATTGCTACTTCCTAACAATAATTTATTCGCTTCACAATCAAGTTTATTTCGAAAAAATAAACGCTTCACACTCAATTCGAAAGAATAGGGATATCGAGGGAAGAATAGGGATATTGTAGGTGTCTTCAGTAGGAAATTTTATTACTAGTTCCTAAGGACGCAAAACTGAGTACAGTCGAAGAAACGAAACGCGATAGTCCTACGGAGCTCTGGGTGGTCTCATTCGATTCTAAAAATGTAACACTATTTTAAATTGATGAATAAACAATACTTTTTTTTTATATCAAACGTTTTCGGCTAGAATGTTTTCAAAATTTCAGCCCTTATTTTTCAACCCTTAGGAAGGTTTATTATTGAAAATAAAATATCTACTTTCATAATTTTAACAATTTTGCAAACCATTCACAACATAATATTCATATGTTGAAATGACTTGAGAAACTTTTAAAAAAAATCCAAAATTTCTACAGAGTAGGGTATTGTTAGCAGATTGAAAGAATGCGGCTGGCCAATTTTCCAAAGGGCATACCTGCGCATAGACGACTACCTGTTCCAAAATCTTAGGTAGCCTGGTGAGTTGGGCTGAGGAAAGGACCCAGCCTCCATATCTCACCCCTCTCGTTATGCGGGCATAGAGCATACTCGAGTCATAATTCGGTAGATGAGGTAGATAATTCATAATGATAGTGGATAATTGATTGAATTTGACGCCCGTTCTCGAAAGGTAGTTAAAAAAAATTAAGGTAGTTTGGTAATGTTAGTGACAGGGTCAAAAACACGAATTGAGATTGAAAAAAACTTGGAATGGTTAACAAAATTGCTAAGAGACATTTTCATACTCAAATTAGTTGTACAGTCGATTTTTGAAGTTTGGCCCATCTCAATAGTAGATGGGCCAAACTCTGTATTGAATTGGGAACCATTGCTTTTAGGTGAAACACCAAAGCCCTGTAATAAATCAACCCTTTCACTTCATTATTGGTCGGTAGTCAACAACCCTCGGTCTCATTTTTCCTGGCTTGAGTGGCAGGTGGAAGAAGGACGATGTTTTTGGGACTGTAATACTGATGGACACCTTACCAAGCCATCCGCATTCTTTCAATCTGCAAACAGTAAGTATGTAGAGATTGATATGTAAAGTAAGCTTGAGACTTCATTTCCCTGAACCTCCTCTGTGAAACAACCAGTTTAGAGCCCCGATGTATTCGTTCTTACTGAACAATTTTTCGCGGATATATTCAAATCAATACATAATTTTGTATGCGACAGAATAGAATTGTAATTAAATTTATATTCTGTAATTAATTTTGTAATTAAATTTTTGGTAGAATTGGCGGAGTAGAATACAACAGCGAGTTCAGTAGTTGACGTATTTTCACGTTGCAATTATCATCTAATAAATTGAGAGTACCTACTCGTTCGAACGAGTGCGTTCCGTGCTCTAGTAGGCGTGGATTGATAAAGTTGCGCAGTGCAAAAGTAGGAGAAGAATAGGCGGAACCTAATCCTGATTGAATCCTCATTCACCTGGGGAATGAGCCTCACGTGCTTTTGGAATCAGGTAGGCGGGAAAGAAAAAAAAGAATCTCTCTTCAAAATAGAATACCTACTCTAAAAGAGATTGCGGTTAAGTTGACAAAATGAAGTTATTAACACTTTGTCCACTTTGTCCCTCTGTAAGACTTGGGCGTCCAGCGATTAATCGGGGTAAAGAAGGACATCATTCAACTGAAAGAAAAAATTAATTATTTGATTAATTAATAAATAACCACGTACTAATCCGGTTTAGACCATTTTGAATCCAAATCCGCGAAAACATATTGTTTAGTAATGCATGCATTCCAGGTGACGTCCCATTGGATAAGTATTGGATCAGTTTAACCAGTTGGTAAGCGATAAAACTGTTTCACTCGATGTAATTTACTTATTACTTTAGGCAAGAAAAAGTGACCCCCCCCCCCACCATTATAAACCATAACACTTCTAGCGGCATGATAGCCTCGAATCTAAAGAGCATTTTAAAATCCATGATCTACGACACCCAACATGCGAATTCGAGTTCACATCCCCATCACCAATGGTGCCAGTCTGGCACCAAAGCGGAAATACGTCGTAACATTGAACTTTCATCTATTAGGTTTAGTAGGCAGTCCGTCGAATGTCACATCCGTATTCAAGGTGAAACACCAAAAAACCCAAGAAATATGAGGTTTATGGTGCCCTGGCATTTTATTTCCATGGTGGTACAGAAAGTATTTCATGCAAATCCTAAGGTATAATGAGAATTTTTCCTCAATTTCAAAGCTTGGATACAATTAGTAAGCAGTAAAGGAACCGAAATATTGAAAAATTGGATATTTTGTGAATATTATCCCCCACCCATCCCCTCCTCTTGCAAATTTTGGTACTCTGGTGAAATCATGTACAACTCGGAAGTTATTTTAGTAAAACAAAAAAAGAAACTCACAAATCGGTTGGAAATTGAGGCCTGGGCAGAGTTTACAAGATTATGCACGCAAACGCACGTTTTTTAAGCATTAACCCCCCCTTTCCCCCTCTTAAAAAGCAAAATCCAAAATTCTGGCGCCGTAGTGCACAACTAGATAGTTTTCCGCGTCGAAGAAAAAAAAGTCCATTCATGCAGCATGAATTAATGAGCGAATTTTCAAAGAAATCATTCAGTTTAAGGTGTGGTTAAGAAAAGGACCAATGGTGTTGCAATTTGTTGTAGAAAGTTTTTTTTCGATTCTTGGTTTATATATATATGTATATATATTTTTTTTTACTTGCTTTTACACCAATAATCGACGTCCCGGAAGACGTGAAATCACTGAGCTGAAAGCTGAATCTGGGAGCCCGAGAAGCGTTCTGATTAGGGAAGCTCCTGGACGTAGTTAAAGATGAATGCGACAGATCGCGTTCATGATCACTTGTTCCCAACCTCACACAACAAGTCACCTTGTTTATCACATATTTTTCTCCTTGGTGCGTTACCTGCTGCATCTAAGTAATTAATTTAATAACATTTGAATATATTTGCGATATGTACGAAAAAATCGTGCGATTTTCAATAATACACTCGGTTTTAAACGTTTCTATCGGTGGCAGTTGTCGATTGAATATTTGAACGAGGACTTTTTTTTTTTTTTTTTTTTTTTTTTTTTTTTGAGGCCATTGCAATAGCTTCATTTTCTTTGAAAATTCGCTAATAACACGCTGCAAATTATTGCTGGGTATGCTTTGAAGGTCTTAGGAGTCCATATTCATGTTCTAGTCGTCTCTACGAACTCATAGAGTACCCACACGGCTACTGCATTTCTGGTTACAACAAATATACGCACGTATTCATTATATATATATATAGCTACAAATTTTTCTTAATTTTGGACAATTTTCATTTTTGAAAAAAGCATTCATATCAGAAATTTTGTGCTGAATCCGAATATACCATAAATTACCATGATTTTCAATGTAAAAACCTCAAAAAACGGGAAAAACCTCTTTTTTTGGAGTTTTTTTGAATTTTGGACCACTTTGTATTGTCCAAAATTGCTGGTTAACGAACTTGACCTATGGTTTGTTGTTACAAACATTTTGGCAAAAACTAAAAAAAAAATTTTAAACAATTACTCAAGTTATCGTCCGGAATGACACATATATATATATACATATGATTTTTGGAAAAACTTCAGGGATCGTTTCAGAATGTTCCAAAACGGATTTCAGTGTGAAAATTTTTCGAAAAAGTCGATTCTAAAAATTTTGAGGCCATTGCAATAGCTTCATTTTCTTTGAAAATTCGCTAAAAGAACCACGAAAATCGGTTGAGAACTAAGGCCTGGGCAGAGTACACAAGATTATGCCCAAAAACACACGTTTTTTGAGCATTAACCCCCCCCCCCCTCTTCCCCTCCTTAAAAGGCAAAATTCGAAATTCAGGCGACGTAGTGCACAACTAGATAGTTTTCCGCGTCGAACAAAAAAAGAATCAGGAAAATCGGTTGAGAACTAAGGCCTGGGCAGAGTACACAAGATTTTGTTACACACACACACACACACACATACACACACACACACAGACATACACCTATGGTTTTTTTCGCGGATTTGGATTCAAATGGTCTAAAACGGATTACTGTGTGGTTATTTTTTTTTCTGTTGAGTGTTGTCCAACTTAACCCCAGATCGATCGCATAAGGACGCCCAAGTCTTACTGTGGGACGTCCTAAAAACCATAGGTGTAAATGTTTGTCTGTTTGTGTATGTGACTAAATATTGTGAACTCTTCACAGGCCTTAGATTTCAACTGATATGTGTGGTTCTTTTTTTGTTCGACGCGTAAATCTATCTAGTAGTGCACAACTTCGCCGAAATGTTGAATTTTGTCTTTGAATGGGGGGGGGTTAATGCTTATAAAATCCGTGTTTCGGACATTATCTGATGTACTCTGTTCAGGCATTTAACTTACTACCCGTAGACGTGTTAGAGCAATCGGAGAAGATTTCCGCAACAGGTAATTTTGAAAATTTTGGGTTAAGGCTCGATTACACAGGGCGAGTTTACTAGCTACTAGCCAGCGAATTCACTAGCCGCTAGTGAACTCTCCCCGTGTCATCGGCTCACTAGCTGACTAGCAGACTAGCTGGCGAGCTGCTGAGAAGTTGACGACCCGGCTACTTTACAAGCTACTCGCTAGCTAGTGAGATTGTGGGCCAGTAAACTCGCCCTGTGTAATCGAGCCTTTAGGAAACGTCACGGAGAAGGAGGTAAATGACGGAATGTTTTTAAATGTCGTGGTTTAGGATCGGATTTATTGTTGAGTTATATAAATAGTTCGAATTGTTTGAAAGTGATGTTTGTCAAAACTTCCAGCCAAACATTACATAAATTCCAATATTGATTGATCGAGGAGATATCCATAACGATACGTAAATATACGCATCAACTCGCAACTACTTATCACGAATGTCAATAAATGTCTAGTTTAGCTCGCAGTAATCCAGTCACCTCATTACGAGATGTTTTGAAGAATCCCTTTTCCGGGTAATTCCAGTGCAGTCTAATAGTCCATAGTTTAATTTGATTTTTCTCCTCCCCCAAACTAGATAAAATCCTTCTTGCGTATAGGATAATATATTCATCTACATTTTTTGTATATACTACTTTGATGTATTTATCATTCCTTTTCCTTCGGTTGAATCCCTCCAAAGAGTAGGTATTCAAGTGATCGTATAGTTTCTATCGTTGGAATAGATCGTCTTTCACATTTTTCTAGTTAACTCAGAAATGGAAATGATGAAAAATATGTTGGGGGCCCATTTTGGTTTATTATTTTCAATCATGAACCTATGGAATCGACCGAACATTTTTTTTAACCCCCACCCTCCCCCCCTCAAAATTAGTTGGTTTACGTTTCAAGGTACGTAGAATCCAAAAATCTAATAAAAATTTGGCCGTCCGTCCGCCGTTTGGCATTCACCGATTTTGATGAAATTTGGTATGTAGGCTATGTTGTGCTTTCACTATTTTTTTTTTACTTGTTTTATTGCACCAAGTTACAACTTATAAGCAACATTCTTCTGATATATATATATTTTTTTTACTTGTTTTATTGCACCAAGTTACAACTTATAAGCAACATTCTTCTGATACGTAGTTGGTGTACGTTAATAAAACTAAAATATTTCACTTAGTTCTTATTGTCCTGAAATTTGCTCTTCATGATGGTCACACTAAGTGGATTAGATCGTGTGGCTTGGTTCTCTTAAGTCTTGTAAGCTAGTAGTAAGTAGCAGTAGTAGTAGTAAGTAGATCATCTGTGTTGAGTAGCTGGATGAAATCCTCATTTAGGTACATGATCTTGGAGCCTCAAAAGGTGATTCATATCTTGGCTGCGAATGACCTCATTGACAGATTCTATCTTCAGCTTGTAGTGAAGTCTGTCATTTCTAAAGAATCTGTATGCATCAACGCAGCATCGCAGTACATTATTCTGGAAGCGCTGAATTATGTCTCGATTGCTCTGGGCTGTGCACCCCCACAGTTGTGCACCGTAAGTCCAGACGGGCGTTAGGACTTGCTTGTACAGTATAAGCTTATTGTGGACAGACAATTCTGACCGTCGGCCCATCAGTCATTATATTTTTCCGAACTTAATGAAAAGCTGGGGCTGGTTGCATTATACCCATTACAAGAGGGCGAGTGGATTCAGGAGTTTCAGACAAAGCTCACCCCCGCTAGTGCTCATTTGAAAGGATAACTTCTCTTACCAGATCCTTTCGAATGTTCCCGCCATCTTCAAAACCAAACTTTTGAGCTTCTTCAACTTCTTTTGGTTCACTGGTGAGTTTCCGTCAGATTGGTCTGATTTCATTATCATTCCAATCCTCTAACAAGGAAAGGAATTAAACACTGCGGATTCGTACAGGCCCATCTCGCTTGCTTCATGTATTCTTAAGACATTTGAGAGATTGGTCAAATATAGGTTGCAATGGTGGATCGAAAAGAACAGCGTTCTTCCATCTAACCAATTCGGCTTCCGAGCGAAAAGGTCCACCATAGATGCCATCAACCAGCTTATTACGGATGTCTTTTTGGGGTTCACATCCCAGAAGTCCACTCTCGCTCTATTTCTGGACGTAGGTTCCGCATATGACGATGTAAACCTGAGCATACTCCATCAAAACCTTGTGAACATTGGACTTCCCTCGAGAGTAGCTCTTAATATAGTCTCACTAATCTGGGAAAAGAACGTTTATGTTCGCATTAACGGATAGCTATTTGGACCACGGAAGGCCTGGAAGGGACTCCCGCAAGGGTGTATCCTCAGTACCCTTATATGCACTTTATGTCTCTGATATTGAAGAGTACATTCCCGAAGGAGTTAAAATTATCCAGTACGCGGATGACATTTGCATATGTACATCCAAAAAAGAGTGGGAAAGCTGTACCGATCTCCTGAACGATGCATTAGTAGGTTTGAAAACTTTCTTTGCTGGCCTGGGCCTTTCTCTATCTTCATCAAAAACCTTGATCTGCCCATTTAGCAGGAGACGAAGGATGCCATTTGGAGACGAGTTTCGCTTGGCTGGTGAGACTTTCAGGGTGGTGGAAGAAGTCAAGTTCCTGGGAATTACTCTCACAAAAAGAATGTCATGGAACCGCCATATTGAAGCCGTTATTTGCAAATCCGGAAAACATCTAAATGTCCTGCAGTCAGTCACAGGAGCCAATTGAGGAGCGGACCCTCACATAAACATGATGTACTTCAGAGCAACAATCCGCAGCATCGTTGAGTACGGATTCTGCTTCTATGGTTCTGCTTGTAAGACGTCAATCCAAAAACTAGAGCGGATGATATCCAAATGTTTGAGAGTTGCGTTGGGCGCCTTGACCTCAACTCCCCTCAATGCACTTTACGCTGAAGCTGGAGAACCTCCCCTCGGAGCTCGCGGCAAAATGATAGCTCGGAGATTTGCCCTGTCACTATTCCAGCGCCATCCTCTCCATTTCTCCCGTCTCAAAGATCTATCCATACTTAATTTGACGGAAGTACTGGGCCAAGAAACCGAGTCCATTATTATGTGAAGCATTCTATGCCATATCCGAATACCTCGATCTTATACCACAGCTCCGGAAGCCTGTACGGTATGCTGAATATGTGAGCTTGAGAGCCCCTCCTATATCCATCCCGTCTAACTCTGTTCAAAACTCTACATAATTCACAAAATTCATCCATGAACGGTTGCCTGAAGCTGTACATATCTACACCGATGGCTCCTTGATAGACGGTAAAGTGGGGTCCGCATACTACGATGTAACCCGAAATGCCATCGCCCGATTCAGATTGGCAGATTTCGCATCTATATATACAGCCGAGCTGATTGCACTCCACGAAGCATTGAAATACGCGATGCAACTCCATCTAGAGCCAAGGTCCGTGATCTTCCTGACTGATTCCCTGAGTGCCATAACCAAATTATGAAACAACAACCCCAACTCGAATTTGAACTTCATAGAGGGTGAGATCGTCAAACTATGTGCAGCGTTGGGTACCTCGGGACGGCAGTTCAGGCTGATATAGGCGAAAAGCCATGCGGGTATAGTTGGGAATGAGCTGGTGGACTCCTACGCAAAAGAAGCCTACGTGTGACATCCAGACACCAGTATATCCACCATCAGGTCTACACAGACGGCTCAGGGAAGAGATGTTGAAAGAGTGGCAAGATACGTTTGATCGATACCCATACAATCAACTTTTTCCAAAGTTTCACTAACACCGTGGTTTACCAAGTGCCCGGGGAAAAGTAAATCCTTCTATAAAACAATAAGTAGAATTCGATCTGGGCACTGCGTGACCAAAGCCTATCTACGCCGAATTGGCAGAAGCGATACTGACCTGTACGACATCTGTCAGACGACAGAGACGTTGCATCACATAATTCTCGGATGCAACAAATTCAATGCAGAACGAAATATTATGATTAACAGCCTCCCAACATCCATCCCTCGACCGTTCAACCTCTCAACCATCGAGAAGACTCCTACGTATTAATTTTCATATTTCTCTGTAGTTCAAACATAACAATATAACCTGATGAGAATGGACAACATTTAGTTAATTGTCAATTTACTCAGATTTATGTATATATTTGTATACCTAGCAATGTAAAATAACACAATGTAAATATTTTTAATAACACCATGGCTGTATGGTATTACTGATAACAAAAAACAACCTCTACTCTTCAATAGTTGAACTCTCCAACCAAACACTTCCTATAACTTGCCGCTTTCACAATACCACCCAAGTGCTGAACAGTTTTTTCCGTTTAAATATTCCAGCGCTTCCTCGTTGGTCAGATAAAGGGTTCCCAATTGGTTTTGACGAATACTCCTTAAAACATGACAATGTGCCAAAAAATGAAAAACAGTTTCGACTTCCCCATTATTACATAACGAACAGGTAAAAACTCGATCTGTAACCCACGGCTTGAAATTCAAGTCCAACATTTTGCACCGTGCTCTGCAAAATTTGCAGTTAATTGCTGCAGAAATTAATATTTCTAATCAGGAGATGACTAATATTTTTTCCTTAAGATAGGTTGGCGGACCCAACTGTTGGTAATTTTCATGAAACTGTTCCAAACGGGCTTTTGCTGTGCATTTCCCAATGAATTCATTTTTAACGCGATCAACCAACACGTTCATTTGATTCGTTATACTTTTGGGCTCATCGGGATTTATATACAACGTCATTCAGTGTTTACTAGAAAGTTCAGTCCAAGCTTCCATTCACGAAACGTTTTTCCTAATTACCTCGCGAGCCACAAATTTAGCCAATCTCGTTCGCAGACTTTCTAGAACTTTTACCATGTATTGTACACTGAGCCTTAGTGTATAGATGAACATTTGTTCAACGCCACTCGCCAAATATACCATATAGTCAGTTGTATTCATCGGTAGAGAAAATAATTTCTTAACAAAATGCTTTAAAAGCATTTCCTCCTGAGTGTGCTCTCCATACCCCCAAACCTGCCCCACATAACACATACTGCTCCTACTCACAGCCTCAAAAACAGTGAACTTTTCCTCCATAGGAACGTCTTTGTTTCCCATAAACCTCGCCCTCACAGCATTCAATCCTAACTTTGAGTTAAGCCAAGGTGTGTATAATTACTGACAACTTCTATTACTCTCCCATTTAATTATCACCTTTCCCTTTTCGGTCGTTTTCCTCCCGGCTTTTAAAGAAGATCAGGGTTGGGTCTGATGATTTCGCTCATTGTGCTACTTATTGCCTCACCACCTTGAGTTGAAGAGGGTTTCATCAACGGCCCAAAAAATTATTGGGGCGTTTGATGCGGTTCATTCAACTAGATAACGCCTGCTTTATGTTACTGATTATTTTCCTCTTTGCAGGATGCAATATTTACCCTAGTACAGGTATAGAGGGTGTCCCAGAAGTTATGGTCAACCCTCCGGCATTTCCGTATTTAATTACGTAAAAAAATGGGTCCAACGCCATTTTGGTTTATTATTTTCAATAATGAACCTTTGGAATCGACCAAGAAAAAAAAATTTCTAACACCCTCTTAAAATTTGATGGTTTACGTTTCAAGGTACGTAGAATCCAAAAATCGAATAAAAATCTGGCCGTCCGTCCGCCGTCCGCCGTACGCGGCACTTTTGCCACTTAGCATTGACCGATTTTGATGAAATTTGGTATGTAGGCTCCATTTGGGGTCTAGTTGTGCCCCGAAGCTTTTGGTTGATGTAGGTCACTTCTAAGGGTTCCAAAATCAATTTTGAAATTTTGAAAACGCCCTAACTCAAAAAGTTTTGATATAAAGGTATTCTTTTTCCTTCAATTTAAGATTCTATAGAATTTTTAGAATTTTTTGAGACCTCGCGGAGCTCTGTAGGACAAACCGTTCGCTCCCTACGAAAATTTAAGGGTTTACATTGAAATATATATACATATAAATCTAAACACTATTGTGAATCGCAAAAGAGGCCTAATCTCCGTTCAAATTAGAGCTGACCAAAATGCAATCAATGGTTGGTGATTTTGATTTTTTTTTCTTCTCTTCATATTGGATGGTTGGTGATTTTGTAGACGAGTGATCTATATAGAAAAATAATAAACCATTGTGTAATAATTTGCAGCGTTTTTCATATTATTTTGTAAAGAATTCAGGAAAATTACTTTTGCGCAAAAAAATTACGCTCTAGTGCTCGCAATTGGCACTAACTTTGTTTTTTCAAATGGAAACCCCCATTTTTTATTGCAGATTCAGATTCTACGTCAAATTTCATGAGAAATTCATACCCGAACCGACTTTTTTCATTGCGCGCAACTGGTACTTTTCGCGTGCAAAGTGACCAGGGTGTGCAAAAGTGCATTTCTTTAAACCCCAAGTGTGGCACATGTTTTCTCATTATTTTTTGACTCTGAATCACGTGGTGAGGTCCTTTCTTCGATCTCATCGTTAATTTTCCAAATTTAGAAGAAAAAATTATGTTTTTGGGCTTTATTTTCCCTCCCCCTTCCGCAACATGGACTGGGGACCGGCTATGGCGGGATTAAAAATAAATTCCTCACTTCTAGATTTAAAAAAAATTTGAAAAGTAGGAAAATGCTGGTTAAGTAGGTACTTACCTACTTTAATGTGAAAAAAATAAAAAAGCTTCTCATCTAACGGTATTTGACCAGTCGAGTCAATATATCGGCTCCACATATATGGAGATTGTGAAATTGAAGGCATCAAAAATTAGGGGAATTTTAAAAAAACACACAAATACAGTAATTAAGTCACAAAGATAATGCACCCAGAAATTTTTACAGGATCATGAACAACAAAGTCAATTAAAAACTAACTTATCACGTAGCGTGATAGGTAGTATTACCGATCATTGTAGAGTATTCCATTCGTTTCTTTCCAATCTGAAGTAGACGTCGAAAGCCGTTTTTTATGTCCAACGCCTTCTGATTCTGATGAAATATTGACCTGGGGGCAGGGCGGAAAGTGGCGTGAAAATAATATTGGACACACAACCAGCTAACCACACTGCCACCAGGAGTAGGATCCATTGTTTCGTGAAAATAGTCGATCTTGAAATCTGTCGAACATAAATTTGTATAGTAATGAAAATTGCATCATTTAACTGATCATAATACAAATTAAAAATTCTTAACTGTTATAATAAATGTTAAGTAGAGTCACATGACCCGAGAGTTGCACGGAAACATTAAGACACATGATATAGAACATCTCAAGGATTTGTCATCTACAGTAGTTTTAAACGGACTAGGTCGGCTATTCATGCCAACATTGTTTAGAAAGTCTGGCAGTATTTATACACAATATGAACGGGCCCTTAGGTTGAAGTAGACAGCCACTATTTGCAAGAATCCAATGCAAGGTGAGTGAAACGATCAGCAGTTCCTACCCTCGTAATTCCATTAACCAGAAGGTCAACTACATCTGAAAGCTCTTCAGATAAACAACTGCTTATCTGAAAACTGTAATCTCTGTCGAAGAACAAGAATCTTAAAGATGGGAGGAACTTCGAACGGAAAGTATGATTTTGAAGGTACAGAATAGTTTATAAATGATACATGTGCCTAGAAAACATACCACTTAGTTGTTCCTAAAAAAAAATTTATTGAATAAGAGCAATTGAATTGATTTACTGCTTTACATTTTTGTATGGAAGACATTACAGAACATTTCAAATTATCAGATTCAAGTTATTTCTCAAAGTTATCTAGCATTGAAACATGAACTCAAAATATGATCATTCAAGTTAACAAACTAATCAACTACATTTTACAACATCCTTCAATGGTCAACTCAAATGGTAGTAAGATTCTGATTAATCGTGGATTACCCCTCCTACGTCGTCTCGACGTAAAGTTTCCTTAAAATTTAAATTTTCATAAAATTAATTAAATTATTAAATAATAAATAATAAAATTTATAAAAATTAAATCATTACAGTTATTTTGAAGTTTGAGTGGTACTTCAGTACAGAGTGCAATCCAAAATGTGGTAGTCGAGAGTAAAATTGACTTTCTGATAGTTTAAAACTGCATTTACTTGTTTCCGTTGTTTATTGCTTTAAGAATAGCGAAAACAAGATGGAATGTTGAAAGCGCAATAAGATATCACGCAAATGAGATTTATTTGGCGCAGATATTTATATGTTTGATGTTTGTATAGTGGTATTCTTCGTGTTGGATCCACTTATAGTTTAATATGTATGAGCTTGTTTTTATTCTATATAGTCGTTTTATAAACTTTACAATATTGTACGCTTGTAGGTTCGCATTCTTCTGAACCATCGCAAGTGATACTCTGCGTAGTATAATATCTATAGTCTGGTACTTACATGTACATTGATGTGGCAAATTTATATGAGAGAAAAATACTCAGTTTTTCTGATTGAGCATAGATCAGTTTAGCTTAATAGTACTAACATTCATAAACAGGAATAAAAAAGGTCGGATAAGAATTGAAATGAAGCAAGAAATTGTATTATACAACAATGATACTAAATTTAAATCGTTTTCCTTTCACACTGTTCTTCTTTGTAGGAATGAAAAAGACGGCAAGAATAAAAAAGATAAGGATTGGAATGAAGCAAGAAATAGTACTATAGTAGTAGTATTACAATAATTATACAATAATACTAGATTCAAATTGTTCTCCTTTCTCAGTGTTTTCCTTTGTGGGAATGAAATAATTTTCACAAACAAACGTGGGCAACCATTAATGAATGTACTCGCTCTCCCAATCTTTTGTTTCTACGTTGTATGAATGGATTCTTATAGATTTAATGCAATAACTAGACCAACCTAACACAATAATATCCAGATAGTTGTATACAAATATTGTGCACTCTCAGATACCATCAAAGGTTTAACGGTATATAGGTGAATTTGTGTTGAGGTGAAATTAAATCCAAGACAAAATTGATCAACATAAAGCTATGTTATTGCTACCATAAAATTGAATTCCGTGTGTTAAAATGGAAATAAAAGAGTCGTACTCGTTGATAGCCTGCTCAAACACTGAGAGATCCTGTGCTGAGCCTCCCAAGCTCAAGCACTGGTGAGAAGAGAGGGATAGTGTCATAGGCAGACTACTTGGCTACCAAGATTACTACGTTTATTGTTGATATCCTCAACATTTTAGTTGCTAATAAAAATCTCTACGTTCGTGTTCTGCCAACATGACTTCAAATCTGTTATTCACGACCAGTTAGACTTACAAAACAATATGAATTCTTCTTCAGTTCTTACCCAGGCGTTCGGAGAGTTTTGGATCCGAGTCCCAGTTTGTCTCTTAGAGTGGTCTGCACGCTGAAATGATGATGTAGAATGATTAATTTTTAGAATAATGATTGTATAAGGTTTTAAGAATAGTTAAGTTCATTTGATGGAACACTATTAAACAAATTATATCAGCAATTATATTTGGCTCCCTAACTACGAGAGCAAGGAGCCGATTATAGGTATGGATTTTCACTACATATATTCTAGGATGTGAAAATGTTCATCCGCATCGAACATAATGTTCTGAAACAGCATTTTTTCTCAGTTGGAGATTAACATACAAAACTTGGTAAAAATAGGTTGATGAGAAAATGGCAATGTCGTCACTGCGGCATGTAACTTTGAAAATGCATACAATATAAAGAACACTTCTTAATAGAGTGCAGTTGGTGTCAAAATTCTCAGGTTTGAACCTACTTTCAGAGTGAACGATAGCTGAAAGAAGTTTCCTAAAAAAAGCCATACCTATGGGTAATTATAAACAAGGGGTTAAAAATAGCGTAGATGAATTTATGATGTATGTAGGGCCAGTTGCATTGACGTGTTTTAATCAAGGTCTACTTTTCAAATCAACGTTTCTCGAGAATCTCACAATAAAATCATCCATTATTTTTTAAATTAATAATTTGAACATTTTCAAATTGATTTTTTTAAACGTTAGCACGACGATTAGTTGTGGATTGATTCAGAAGGTTTTTCCCCTCACAAGTATGATCACCCTAACATCACTCACTCAATTTTCTTTAGAAATCTGAGAAATCCCAAGTTGCTTATGAGAAGCGCGAGCGATAAGACCGTCAGGAAAAAGGGAATCAATAACTCTTCACTCAACACCACGACTAACAAGGGGTTCTAAACGAGGGTGAAAAAGTGTGGGCGGGAGAGGGAACTAATTAAAAATTTGTCGACGGTGTAAAAGAAGAGTTTATTCGGGGGACAGTTAACTTTTTTCACCGGAGAATCCGAAGAAAATTTTCAGGCAGAGAAGGCAGAGTTGGGGAGGGGGTTTCCGCAATGCGCTTAGGCTACGGACATTCAACAAGTGTTCTCAGAGCGGCGGGACTGACAAGGGAAATATTTGAGGAGGAATGCAGTAGATAGCGGTGGATCGCTGATTCTGGGATTTCGGGAATCGAATGGGGACGAGGCGATGAAAATTCTATACTGAAAGGGTTTTGCTTCATTGTTTCAGCGTTGGGGGGGGGGGGGGGTGACGCGATGACGAAGTGGCTATAAATCTTGAGCATTGGATCCGGACTAAGCCTTCGATTTTACATGCCTAGGCCCTACCAGTCAGCTACCCACATGCGCTCTAGCTTACATTGCGCAGATCACGACAAAATTCATCTACAAAGACGCTCAAAAGCTCTGGATCGATAACTCAACCTAGGGCCGGTTTCATTGGACTATTAATTGAAAAATGCAGGGAAAAACCATCAATGTCGCTCTATTTTGAAGCTGAGAAAAACACGTTAGCAACTTTAAAACCGAATTTTGACATCTTCCAAAATGTTCCCAAGACAGATAGCTGATGAAGGAAATTCGCCAGTTACTCCCATACATTCATATAAAAAACGATCATTGAAACAAACAAGTACCATCCATGTCTGAGTCACACATCGCAAGGCCTTACTGAATAATATTATTTCGTCGCTGCCACAGCAACACTGGCTAAGTGACATTTTGGCGATTTTCAGGTTTTGACGGTTTCTTAAGTAATTTTTCGTGCTGGATCGATTGGTGAAGTCGGTTTTTTGCTATTGGCAACACTGACCCCGCTATCACGAAAAAGGCAACACTGACTAAGTGATTTTAGTTCGGAAGCAGTGGCTATCTACACGTTTTTACCTTACAATCTCCTACCTCCTGTGACCACGCCATTGGTTTTCATGATGATTAAATGGAATAATTTCTACTTTTTCACTCATTTCGGGAAGAATGAAGTTCGATTATCAATATTTGAGCATTGATTTCATTGAATTCGGTTGAAACATTTGGTTTTGAGGTGATAAAAGTTTTTAGTGCAGATAGCTTATGTTGTTGTGCACTCTTGATGTAGTTAGCCTCTGTTATTTAAAACCAGTTTTTTCGCTCTCCTGAAAAGTTGGCAAAAATCAGATAGCCAGTGTTGCTGTGGCAGCGACGATTTTTGACATTTTATGTCTTTACTATGGCACATAAATGAAAAATCGTCACGCGGGGAGCGTCTCACGTGGAGCGTTACGCGGAAATTTCTGATGATTTTCGCTTACATAAAATGTCTCTCGTGGTTGCGTACTTGTACGAAAGCTGTAGCCACCGTTTAGGTTACTTTCGATTCGAATCGATCTTTCAGGCCTATACACCTGGGTTCTAGAGGGTCCAAGGATCATTAATCGATAGAAAGTGAAAAATCGATACTTTCGATCTTTTGGGTAAGTTGTCGATCAGACGGTTTCGCCTAGAAGTTAGATCTTTTTTTATGAAAGGTTTCAGCGTTGATTATGCTTACAATCCGAAGTGGGATGAAAATATTATTCATGACAAAAAACTTTGCTGCTGGCGATCCACAATATTTTATCAGGCTCAGTATGTCCTTGTATTTTGATTTGGTGAAGGAGACCAAGCCTGTGATTTATTTAATATTTGTGATTAGTTACGCGACGTTTCATAATAATGTAAATAAATGTAGAAGGTTAGTTCGAAAAAAATCCGAATTAGAGTGCGTAGATACGGGTACTTCAACTTTGTAGGTGAAATAAAGGAAAGCACTCGCCATTGTAAGTTTGAATCATTCCAGGTTTCTAATTTCGATCAGGTTGTGGTCTGGCAACTAGTGATGCGAAGCTAGATGGTATGGTAGTCAGGGAGAAGAAGATGTTACACTCCCCACCTTCGGCTCTTGGGTTTTAAACGGAAATTTCCGCTCATAATGTTCATCCAAAGAAAGTCTTCCAGTCAAGAACCATTACTAGGGTTAAATTCACCATATGAATGAATGGGGATAGTTTCAATCTTGAATTCCTCACCATTTCCCGAAAATCCTTTTGTGTCTCCATGCGAGTTTTCATGTTTTACAAACCAACAAGGTCTGACCCCATGAAGGAGTGCCCATGAACAGGAATGGTGAGGATGATGTTGTTGAGACAGTCAATTGCTCATTTTGTGACGTAGTGGATGGAAACAGAGTAAATTTTATTTTGACCACCTGCGGAATCACCATAGATGGCCAAAACAGAAAACAGAGAACGCTGAAACGAAACAGAGTAATTTTTATTTTGACCACCTGTAGAATCACCTTTTTTGGCCTTTGAGTACGTACCGTACGAAACGGTAAATTTACAGGGGAAGAACCATCAGCAGCTGGTGAATCAACTGAATCTGTGAATCGACTGATGTCTCTTTTCGTGTACCGCTCAACATCTTTAGTTCATCCCTGAATGGAAGATTATTTTCAACAATGAACATTCGGAATCGAATAGAAAAACATTTAGTCAAGAACTTGAAGTCTCAATGTACGTGGAAAAGTTCCGTCCGTCTGTCACATTTTTCACCATCTCATCAGGTGTTGGAGACATGAACCAATTTTTGATATATTTTTCTCCCCCAGTAATAATCGCGCTCTAAAATCTTTAATACATTCATCTGGTTGATGCAGTTGCATGAAAGGGGGACCAGACAGTTAAACAACTACTAAAAAGAAGAGAAAAAAAACATAGCAAATTATTACACAAAGGTTAATTTTTTCTGTATTGGTCACTCGTCTGCAAAGAACATAGATTTGCCATGATCACAACCTACCAATCACATTATTTTTGCTTCACGATCAAGTTTATATTGAAAAAATAAAAGCTTCACACTTAATTCGAAAAAATGAGGAGTTGTGGGTGCCTTCATTAGGAAATTTGATTACTGGTTGCTAAGGATGGAAAACTGAGTACAACTCGAAGAAACGAACAACGATCGCATTTTGGGCAGCTAAAATTTGAACGGAGATTAGGCCTCTTTTGCGATTCACACTTTTGTTTCTGATTTATTGTAAGTCCAACCCTCAAGTTCTCATAGGGAGCGAACCGTTGGACCAGCAGATCGCTGTTTGGTCTCATTCAATTCTAAAAAGTCAATAGGTACTATTTCAAATTGATGAAAAAACAATATCTTTATATCGAAGATTTTTGAGCGTGAGGGCGTTTTGAAAATTTCAGCCCTTATTTTCCAACCCTTAGAAGTTACTGACATAAACCAAAAGCTTCGGGCTCAACTAGACCTCAAATTGACCAAAAGCTTCGGGCTCAATCAGACCTCAAATATTCCAAATTTCATCAAAATCGGTCAATCGAAACTAAGGAAAGTGCTATCTACAGCGGACGACCAAATTTTTATTTAATTTTTGGATTCTACGTACCTTGAAACGTAAACCAAAAAATTTTTAGGGGGGTTGAACAATTTTTTTCTTGGTTGATTCCAAAGGTTTATTATTGAAAATGGTTAAAAAGCGGATTGTTACCTACGATTTCGCAAAACGGATTTCAGACTGGTTGTATGCGACCCAAAAATGTTTACCCGGTTTTCAAGGGGTACTGACCTTTGTTTTCCTGTTCTCTTCAAGGCGATCGACACTCTCACTCGGTTGAATACGGTTTCTATCTCTTTTGACGAGCTCATCACGAGCGCAGTCCTACCAACACCCCTTGGTTGAATTTGGCTGAAATACTGTCTCTTACAGTTGCTTGGTCAACATGATTATGCTGAGAGAGGCTGTTGAACAGCACCTATGTATGAAAGTAACTTAGATTTACATGAATAAGCTAACGAACATTGTAATTTACTGATGTGCCGAGTTAAAAGAGCGTTTTGTTGAGTTCTCACCCTACAATACGTGCCAACTGTAATGTACGGTAGGAAATCTGAGCAAGTCGCTTTACTGGTGGATTTTTTCTTCTAATTGTTTTCGTCACATAAAGAAATATCCATCCAAAATTCTGCTGTTTTTGAGATTACATAGGATATAAATATGAAAATTGAGATTCTTCTTCATCCTCTAATGAAAGAAAACCTGCTGCAAACTATTACACAACGATTCATTATTTTTCCACGTAGATAATCGGCTACGTTACCTAAACCAAACAATAAACCTTCAATAGGTATGAAAAGCTCCAAAAGAGCTTTGAACTTTGTTTGATGAAAATAGATATACGAGCGTGTAAAATTAGCTGATATTTGAACGGCGATCAGGCCTCTTCTGTAATTGAAATTTAATTTGCGATTCACATCCGTGATATCGATCCAATCCCCAGAGAATCAGTGGTCTCGTTCGATCATAAAAAAGTCCATTCATGCAGCTTGAGTTAAAGAGCGAATTTCAAGGAAACATTTGAAGCTATGGTTAAGAGAATCGAAATATTAGTATTGTTTTTTCCATCAATTTCAGATAGTATTGCATTTTTAAAGACCACGCGGAGCCCTGTAGGACAAACCGTTCGCTCCCGACTTACGATAAATCAGAAACACGACTGTTAATCGCAAAAGAGGCCTACTCTCCGTTCAAATTTTAGCTGACTGAAATGCGATCGATGTTTTTCTTCATGTTGGTTGGTGGTAACAATGGCAAAGCCGTGTTCTTTGCAGACGAGTGATCTATATTGAAAAATAATAAACCTCTGTGTTATAATTTGCAGCGTTTTCCATTCACCGTGTAAGACATTTGATTGAGATTTAGTTATTTTGCTGCCGAGTCTACCAAGGCAGCGGAAGCATTGTTTCCACTTTTCAAGGTTGAAGAAAAAAGTTCTCCAAAATCGAAATTTCTACTTGTGTTTGACGTTTCAGACCTTTCTGAACAATTTTGGTTCCGTGACTGTCATGAAATCCTTGTAACCGGCATAACTATACGAAGTTATTGTCCGATTTCGAAAAAATATTCAGGGATTGTGCGGGTTGGCGGTCCCCCATGAAAATCATCACCCCCGGAGTAGCCTCTGCGCATGCGCAAACGTGAATTCCTTGTAACAGCCATAACTTCCACATTTTCTATTCAATTTCGATGAAATTTTCGGGGGTTATGCAGATTAGGTTGTGGATGGTCTCCTATGAAAATCATTACCCCCGGACTGATAGTAGCCACTGCTCAAGCGCAAACGTTAATTCATTGTAACAGCCATAACTTCTACATTTTCCATCCGATTTCGACGACATTTCTCAGGATTGTTCAGATTAGCGTGTAGATTGTAAATAATAAAATATAATATAATGTAATAATTTAATAAAATAATTTGTACTTGTTAAAATAATTTGTACCATCAACCAGGTAATTAGTAAATATTTCCGTCAATTCAACATATTTCAAACGGTCACCATTTTCTGAATGACGGGATTTTTTCGAATGGTAAAGAACAATATTTTCCAACTCACGTGGAGGACATTTGATTGAGAATTGGTTACTGTTTTCGACCTCGGCTCCTAGTCTAATGGGAGAGAAACATACAGAAATGATTCAATAGAAACAGCTGAAATTCGAAAAATGTTACTATTTCCCCGATGGAAATAAAATATGAATAAATAATTAGGTCTTGAAAGTGAATTTGTAACAAGCCATCGACTAAATTAGTAAAAGTTTCAGCAAGTTTCAATCGGCCATTTTCAAAAGAAGGGGTTTTCAGTGACAGAGATCCGTTTTTCTACTCACCGCGAAGGACTTTTGATTAAGCGATGGTTTCTAACTTTCAATAAAGTATCTGTTTGGAACAGAGAGCAGAGAAACACGCAGAAGGAGAAGAAGACGAAATACACAGGAGGGAGTTGCTCAAGTCGCGTGTTCTGCCCGCAGCCCGCTCATCAGCCTTTAGTTTCCGGCACCGTTTTTCGGTTTTTCTGTGTTTTATTCTTCAGTTTTGTTCCAGTATTTTGGTTATTGTTCAAACGGACGGTGGAGAACTTGCGTGGGGAAACGAAAAGTTAACGAATTCGAGTGTTTACCGAGTCGAAGACAGGACATTCACTGAGCTCCCATGCAAACCTAAGGCAGATACACTCCTAATTCATTATTCACTACCTGTGATAACATTCTTAATAACATTTATTTCATAATATGGAGTATTCTCGTGAAAATTTTAATTTCGTGCTATGTCCCACAGCCAGGAGGCTGACTACTCTGTCATGTAGCTAATATTTCGGTTTTCTAAACCATAGTTTTGAAGATTTCGTTGAAAATTCGCTCAAATAACTCATACTCCATGAATGGACTTTTTTAATTTGTAAATCAATCTCATTGTCAATATCAAGTTTTTGTTGGTCGACCGCCCTATAGGGTGCGGTACTGTAGCTATAAATAATGTAAAATTTGCAAAAAACCTGCATGTTCACTTCATCTAGGTGCGATCAGTTTAATTTAGCAGTAGAAAACATCGGGAACAATTAAATTCGGGTTTTCATTGAGTTATAGAAACTAGAGGACAAAATTGTTCCACGGATGCTTGGAAGAAATTATAGATGCTGTCGTATTGACTTGGATGAAACAAATGGACACAGAGGACTGCTGAGAAGAATCGCGACTTAACAGTTGGTGGATCTCGAAACTCCATAGAGCTTTGATGAACCCGATGTAATCGCCGATATGTGAGGTGCAAGGCTATGATGGTCCAGGAGAGCTCAGTCAAGGGGCTACTGGAAGAATGTTGTCAGAGAGAACAGGGCCCTCAAATAGCTGTAGTGCCACGGGTAATGTAAGTTATATGCACATGGGCTACTATTGCATTTATTGAATTGGTTATTTGAGAAACCCCTTAAGTCTTAAGAGTTTCTTTGAAATTTCGCTAAAACTTACCATAATCCAGTCAAAATGTCATCCGAAAGGGAGGTCACCTTGCATGGTTGGGCGTGAAAGGTTTTGGTTTATAATTTTTAATAATAAACCGATTATTATGTTTAATAATAAACCTTTGGAATCAACCAAGAAAAAAATGTTAACTAAAAACTCAAAAAACTAAAAATAGAAAAACTGCCTCAACGAACATATTGTCGATTGAAATACTTGAATTTCGGTCCGAAAAAGTTATCCACAACGAAGTCATTCTTGTTGACTTACGGCAAGAAAATCAGTATTTATTTGGCAAGAAAAAATCGGTATTTTTTTCTGCCCTCATCAAGCAAGACTTACGCTTATCCTTTTAAAAATCCTCAAACAAATGGACTCAAGAATACACAAAAGAAGAAGAATGAAGAAAGCGGAAGCAGCAAGGAAATATAATGCTGAAATAGAAGGTGATAATCGATCTTTCATATGGACGGGGAGTCCACTAGCTATCCTCTGGAGCGCGCCGCTCCATGTTCACAGAATTTTTTTACCCACTTCCCCTTGATATTTTTTCAAATTTCTTTTCGCAACTTATTCCCTATATTAAGTATTTTAATAAACATTTTTTTTCTTCTAAAAATCGATTTTTTAACGATTTTTTAACCAACTAGGTAGGTACCCCTTAGTGAAGTCGTTCCAAAACTTGGGTGTATCTCTCTGCCCGACCATTTTATAACTGACGCAAGAACAGCTATTTGACCAACATTTGCCGAAAATACTCGTATGTTTCTACGGATCTGTATCTAAATCCTACATTGGAGAAATGTACAAAGGGAATACCTACTTGCACAATTAAGATTGGACCTCGACAGACAATTATATTTATATATATATTTTTAAAAACAGTCGGTTGGTTGCCTGTAAAGTCGGTATACGGGCGAAAGTTTTACGTGACAACGACTTTGAGTGGTAAAATAATTTTAATGTTAATATTCATTCGTATAGTAGGAAGAAGGATAAAATAATAGTAACAATTTAAAACATTTATTTATACAAAGAATTATATTTAAAATTGCATTTGGAAGGGATGGATAGAATTCTTTGTCAAGTTGCACAGAGTAGGTATTTCCCGTAGGTAGTAGGTATTTCCCATGGGTGGGGGGGGGGAGTGAGTGCCAGGGAAGGGGGGCGGGGCGCTCCCGCCTTTAGGGAGCGCCGAGCTGCACCCCCTCCGTGAGCGGAGCGTAACGCAGTTTCTTGAAGTGTCTCCCGGTAAACCAATTTATAAGACGTTGTCACGTCAAAAACTTAGGGAAAAACAAAACAGGAGCCGCGTGAGAGATGATTAAAAGAGAGAGCCAGAGATGGAGAATATTTTCGAAGAAAAGACTTGCACATGATGGGTCCAAGCCAAGCTGGACGGCTGCACCCCAATCGAAGCCAGGTTGTCGGCACACCTATAGCATTTCCGAGCGCCTCTGAAACATAAGTTGCTTGCTCGTAGTACAGCGAAAGCCAGACGAGCACAGAGCCATTCACGCACTTTGCTTTGTTGTCTTACCCAAATTTCTGAGAGCCTCTCCGCCAGAATTTTGATGAAAGCTATCGCTTGTGGAGCCCACATCCCATCTACAGAGCACCCTATTTACGATAATATCGTAAATATATATATTATATTGTAAATATATGATATATTAATACTTATATATTAATATAAAATATATTACATTGTAAAAGAAAAGTGAATTTAGTGAATAGTGACGTAGACACTACAAGTTTCTCAGTCTCAAAGTGATACCATGCTGTTTGGATAGAATGGATTCGACGATTATAAACTTGGGATGGAAATGCTAGACGATTTGAAGTTATATTTAGGAAATGCATTCAATATATCTATCTACCTAACAGTATTTTCGCTGAACGAAAATGTACGGCAACTATTATTAGATAAGATCTTAGGTGATGATCTAAATCTTTAATATTATTGTGAATATACAAGTAACTAGGTACCATGAGTACCTACATAAAAGCTTTTATAAGTCTAATAATACATGGATTATGTAATTGTATTTAAATCTGCCACAACTCAGTGAGATATCATAGAAATAGTCTCAATTCGGAAATTCAAATTCTGATAAATATGCCTACTAAAGGACTCATATTCAATATTGCTTATATACATAGAAAAGGAAAAATATGAATTGTTATGTCTCCCAACTCAATGGAATGTATCATTTTGGAAATAAATATATTGAGAGACGCAAAGCTCGTCCCATCAATCGACTACCAACATCTTCAAGTCCTAGCCAGTGAAAAATCAAAGTTGGACCACTGCTAGACAAGGTACTCACCACAATGTGGTTCAATAAGGTCCTTACCAGATTCAAAAGAACAACCTATATTTTTCTTGGAAATTCTATGGACTCCTTCATGGTGTTATTCATGTGCTGTATAATAAATATGAAATACGATAAACATACCATGTTTGCGTGGAATCTCGGTTTATAACCGACACAACCGTATTTATTATTCCCCGTAATTGAGTTCTCTCGTTCGATTAAATATACCCATAAACGTAACTCAGGTTTTTACTTTCGTAATAAAACAGTAGCAAGCTTTGAGTATAAGTACCGATCACATAGTAGCAAACCATAAGGACAGAAAATTCGGTCGCTAGAAAAATGTACCTTCAAAGACATTCGTTGAGATTGGAACCACACCATCGATAAGTAAATTTTCAGGGCAGCCAGCAGAAACTCGCAGAACCTGGTCTTGAGGGTTATGCACCCACTAACGATTGCAGTCAGTACCAACACTTCAACGAACGGTCATTACTCCCGAACAATAGGTCGTAGCGCGCGGTCGAGAAAAACCATCAATTTTGTGGTTAATAAGGCAAGAATTGATCAATGGAATAAATAAACTATGTTATCAACTGAGTTGATAGATCAATGGTATTAAACATTTCGAACCACTAAAATTGTAAATGTGTGCCTATTTGAAGATATTTTCGATAGACAAAACGAAAAAGAAAATTGCGAAACATTTTACAAAACAACGTGAGCAAATAGTAAAAATCGAAACAAAATTGATTTATATTCTATCGAGCACATAAATAAGAAATTAGAGCTCAATTGTCAAAAGAATTGCCAAACTGTCGAACAGGAAGGAAAACAATACAAATAGAAAAGCATAATCAATGCTTAGTTACCTGAGAAGGGTACGTACAATTGTTCAATTGTTCAGGTGGTGAAAATGGCTGAAGCTCAGAAACTCAAATACATGGAGGGAGTGCAGAGTTAGTTAGTTACGTTTTTGGTAGTTAAAATAGAGCCGTACAGTTCGACGGACGATATAAATGCTCTTTTTAGGATAATGAATACAGTTTGGAAGTTTGTTAGAATCCCTCATAGTACTGCGCCATACTCGTACAATATCCTAAAGGCGAAGAGATTTTGGTTGCTGAGAAAAACGTTCTTCTGGAATTCAGCATTTTATTTGAGATTTTTGGTCAAATCCGAAAGTATGTGACTCGAACTTAATGCGCCGATATATATCGGTATATTCAAACCAAAGAAGCGTTTCGTTTCCAAAAATGTATGGAAGAGATACCCAGGAGTATACTAGTAGAATAAAAAACTATCACAATGATCAGAACGTCAGTTCCTATTAAAATAGCAAATTTTGTTATCCACGTTGCGTGAGGAAAAAAGACGAAACTAAAGGAACATTAGAGAAGTACATGATTAGATCAGTGAGTAATTAAGGTAAAGAGGATATTATGAACAGGGGATCGAGGAGTTCGAGTACTTGTGCTCTACCCTGACAGGACGAAATGAGGTAGCAGCGAAAATCAAACAACTGTCTACAGCTAAAAATAGATGTATGTTTGCTTTTCTTCCAATGCTTAGGTCCAGAACGTCGTCTCAAAAAATAAAACTGCTTTTGTGTAGGAAAATGCTGCGTCCAGTGCTTCTTTACATCTCGGAAACTCATCAAAGGCGATGAACGCAAACTCGCAGTGCGGAAATGAAAGATTCGAAGGAAGATTTTCCAGTATGCGAGAATGTGTGCTGGATGTGTACCAGATGTTTGGTGAACCCGATGTAACCGCCGAAATGCAAGGCTAGATAGACTGGATACCCGGAAAGGATGTAGATGAGAGAAACTGTAGGGTTGAAGCAGCCCCTAGGGTGACGGAAAAGAGGTCGTCCAAGGAAGAGATGGTTCGACGGACTGAAGGTGATGTAAGGCGGATTGGGATTAGCGACTGTAGGAGAAGAGCTCAGTCAGGGGGCTACTGGAAAAATCAGAGAGTCAGAGAGAAAAAAAAGTCAGAGAGACCAGGCCCCTCAATGGCAGTAGTGCCAGAGTCTTAAGAGTTTCTCTGAAAATTCGCTAAAACTTACCATAATCCGGTCAAAATGTCATCCGAAAGGGGAGTCACCTTGCATGGTCGTGCGTGAAAGGTTTCGGTTTATTATTTCCGATATTAAACCTTTGGAATCGACCAAGAAAAAGAATTTTAACCCCTTCAAAATTTGTTGGTTTACGTTTCAAGGTACAGAATCCGAAAATCGAATAACATTTTTTCCGTCCGTCTGCCGTATGCGGCACTGTCTTTAGTTTTCATGGACCGATTTTGATGATATTTGGTATTACCGGCTCCATTCGGGGGCTAGTTGTGCCCCCAAGCTTTTGGTTGATGTCAGTCACTTCTAAGGGGTAAAAATAAGAGCTGCACTTTTCAAAACGCCCTAGCTCAAAAACTTTCAATATAAGGGTATTATTTTTTCATCAATTTAAAATAGTATTGCATTTTTAAAATCAAATGAAACCACCCAGAGCTCTGTAGGACCAACCGTTCGTTCCCTATGGAAGCTTAAGGGTTGGACTAATCAGAAACACGAGTGTGAATCGCAAAAGAGGCCTAATCTCCGTTCTAATTTTAGCTGTCCGAAATGCGACCGTTGTCGTTTTTTCGAGTTGTACTCAGTTTTTCATCCTTGGCAACCAATATTCAAATTTTCTAATGAAGGCACCCACAACTCCTTATTTCTTTGAATTGAGTGTAAAGCGTTTATTTTTTCCCAATAAAATTGATTGTGAAGTAGGCAAAGCTGTTTTCTTTGCATGCGAGTGATTTATACAGAAAAATAATAACTTTTTGTGTAATAATAATTATTACACAAATTATTTGCAGCGTTTTTTTTCTGATAGTGGATGGGATACTGCAGCAATTTGTAATCTAAGTTGTCGATCTCAGAAGCACCTGGCGTCATGATCAAATACTCGATATTTTTCACTTTTAAAAAAATGGTTGGCTCCTAACTTTGAAACGGTCCGTACTATCAAAAAAGTAACTATCTAACTAATTAAAGAATGCAAAATTGTAAGTCCATTAAAAAAAAATTGTAGTCTGACCTACTCAGGTGGTCATGTGCTCTCTCAGAAAGTGGTTATTTATGTAAACTTTTCCAAAAACTAAGTTTCACCCATTTTCGAAGGGTTGTATTTTTGCACCATTAATTATCTATTATGCCTCCTCCTAAAAGTTTTGAAGCATGTATTATTGCTTAGTAATGCATATATTCCTGGAGACGCCCATTGTGTAAGGATTAGTTAAATTTCAACCTATTAGCGATAAAACATACATTATTATTGCTTCTGAGACTACCAAGGTAGTGGAAGCTTTGTTTTCACTTTTCAAGGTTAAAAAAGTTCTTCAAAATGAAAATTTCCACTCGCGTTTTACGTTTCAGACCTTTATGAACAATTTTGGTTTCGTGTCTGTCATAAAATCCTTGTAACAGCCATAACTTCTACATTTCTCATCCGATTTCGAAGAAATATTCAGGGATTGTGCGGGTTGAAATGAAGATGGTCCCCTGTGAAAATCGTTGCTCCCAGACTGATAGTAGCCGATGCGCATGCGCAAACGTGAAATCCTTGCCACACCAATAATTTTTACAATTTTGACCTGGTTTCGATGATATTTTCAGGGTTTGCTCGAAAAGTGGGACCGTTGTTGACCCTGAAAGACGCGGGGGGCACGCCATAAATAAAAATGAATAAATAAATCAAATATAATGGGGAAGATGCACAAAACTCACTCCACGCCGGTCCTAGGGGTGATGGAAGATGAGGAAGGTGGGGGTGGGAGAGAGGGATGAAGGGAAGTGCCCCTATAAAAGGACCACCAGTTCAAATGTGAGTCAAGCAGGACACGGGTGGTGATACCACGGAGTACACCTACCGAGATGCCTAACTCGCACAACTCCCTGGCACTTTTCCCGCACCACACTCCGCGCCACGACAAGGTTGCAGCCATCACCCTGATGTTGGGTGCCACTTCTTTTAGCTCCGATACCGTTTTCCATAAATCATTTGTTTAATTACTTCCTTATCGCATCCCGCCAAGTCTGCTGCCATTGACAACTTTGACATTCAGGATAATGCAAGACCTGTCAGGCTTGGTGGCAACGATATCAGGCTTCTTACGCTTCTCTTGCGATTCACATTCGTGTTTCTAATTTATAGTAAGTCCACCTCTTTAGTTCTCATAGGGAACGAGCGGTTGGTTTTACAGAGCTGTGGGTGGTGTCATTCGATTCTAAAAATTCAATAGGTACTATTTTAAATTGTTGAAAAACAATAACTTTATATTGAAAGTTTTTCAAAGGTGACATTTTCAAAACGCCCTAGGTTTTGAACATCTCAACCCTTATTTTTCAATCTTAGAAGTCACTGATATCAACAGTCACTGATATATGCTTCAGGGCACAACTAAACCCCAAATGAAGCACACATAGGTACCAAATTTCATCAAAATCGGTCCATGGTAACTAAGAAAAGCACCGGACGGACGGCCAAATTTTAATCCGATTTTTGGATTTTACGTACCTTGTAACGTAAACCAGCAAATTTTGAAGGGGGGTTGAAAATTTGTTTTCTTTCTCGATCGCAAAGGTTCTTTATTGAAAATAATAAACCAAAATTTTTTCCGAAGCTCTAAAATGTGAAATGTTTGTGAGGATTTTTTAAACCTGATGAACGTCCTTTTCATCTCCAAAATGTGAAAAACATTGCAGACACTCTGGAAGACATGAGAGCGAAACGCAGAAAGATTTCTGAATAGTATTACCCGATAAGATTATTGTTTGAATAGCATTTTAAAAGACGATGAAGTATCGTAGCTGTCTTCAATAAGCTACCACTATGATTTATCATCGAGTGAGATAGGAGTAAGGTCTACGAACGAGTAAGGCGCACGATATTGTCTTATTTTTATTCACATATTGTCGTGAATCAATATGAGGGGCTAGTCTCTAACTGACTGTTGAGCGTGTGTTAAGGTCCGTTGGTATCACATAATATATGTAGATGATGAAATAGTATTGATCCAGCTATGATGAAATCCATAGAAAACCACCCACAATCTTAACACCATGGATATGAAAGAACATTTCGAATAGACGACATCGTTAGAGGTGATATGACGAGAGTCCCAGACTCACATCCTTTGGAAGCTTCTGAATGTCATATCGATAGGTTTAATCCCCAAATGGAAGGTTGTTTTTGAGACCTGCAAGGCAGACGGTAGCTTTATCCCGGGCTCAATGCTGTAATTCGTAAGGGATGAAAGACTTATTAGTTTTGGGTCCCAGCCAAGCGTTCCATCCTCCCATAATTTCCCCGTTCCCTCGTCTCACATTATTCGTTTCTGAAATTTCGGATTGCCCTGGGCTTCATCTCGAAATTACAAATTGCCAAGTAAGAAATGTGTTGGTGTCATAGCTTTTATACCAAACTAAAGGGTGGATTTTCCCGAAGTTCCCAAAGAAAATGTTTACTCTGAAGCCAAATTGCTGATTCAGCAATCCTCTTGCTATGAAGTAATTGACAAATAGATAATTAAACCCACGATGGTGAGAAGAAAAGCAGCAACATCTAGTTCTGATAGTGCATTTCCATCGTGCCTCAAAATGGATATCGGCCTTCGAGGACTGGCGATTGAAAACTTTATTTTTAGAGTAAAATAAACTATTTCATAATGAATCCTTCCCTTTGGGATTCGAATATTCCAAGGATTATTAGCATTTATCCAGTATGGATTCAACGTTATCTCTCTTACTTGGTGTGCAACTTTCCAGGCCGGCGCAAATATATCATTCCCGATTTTTTTTCGTTCCTCTTCCGAATAACCAAGTTTTGGTAGGAGTTTTTCTCTCATTTGAACAATGTTGATAGGTATGATACGTTGAACGTTGTTGAGAGGTTTCAAAACTCAAGTCCCTCCATCGTCACGAACTTAACATTCCGCCAAAATGTCAATCTTACCAATTTGATTGATTTAAGTATTTGATTTAACTGGTTATATGAATAAAAATTTTAATTTCATAAATAACTTTGTATTTTACAGATTGGAATGTACTACAATTTCCTAAATAAAAATTTACTTCAAATGTTTAATTTAAATTTGTTAAATGGGTAACAACGTCAATAACATTGGGTACACTCGTAAGTCAGTAATTTTGCAAGATTTGGAGAACCTGAGGGTATCACAGCAGTATAAGTAGTATCGAAGCAGGATAGGCTGAAGACCTCAGGGAGGGCGACATAGCAAGATGGGGTGCTCAGGAATCAGAGGTGTCCTCTAGAAGAATCATTGGAGTCCTTAGAGTTATTCTCGATGTTATGTAGAACATATAGGTACCTCTCCTAAACCACTAACTTACAGAATATCTTTCACAGAAGAATTGAACGCAAGAGCATCCAATGAGGGCTACGCGTTGGTAACTGCAATTAATGGATGTAAGTGGCCATTTCATCGTTTTATTCAATCTGGTAATACTTATCTATCTTAACATATTAACCTCAGGGAAAATCCTATGTAACCGATCGGTATAAATGGGTATACAAACTCTTTATTGCATAGTATGTACACAAAGCTCGTGACATTTCACTGGTTTTTCTGCCAGTGTGTTTGCTCAAACAAATGAAATTTTGATTCCAAGTCAATATGCCAAGGAGTCTTATTTGACAGCTCTAAATCCGAGCCAGAAGACAGAATGAGTGGTTTGGCATAGTGTATAAATATGGAAAATTACCATGACTCTTGTAATCTATTATTGACATTTCATGGAACATGGAACTAGCCCATTTATGTCACACCAGCGACGCCATTACTGATTACGATGACGTCTACTGGTTTATAAACACCTAAAATTCTCAAGAGAAAGCAACCAGAGTCATAGAAGGGAATCGCCACAGCTCGGTGTCTCTATCGAGACCAAAACTTATGATTTATTTAGGGCGCGGAGGGAAACAGCTTATATCTGTTTTGCACCTTCGAAAAGGTTTCAATAAGCCCTTATTAACTCCTTATTAGCTGTGAATCGTTTCGTTGTACTTATGTTGTAATGTTGTACCCATTGCAAGTGTCGTAAGTAGTATGCTAAAATAATTATAATTGTACCAAATCTCATCTGGACTGAGGTATGTCATTGTAATTGTACAAAGAAGTGTGTAACAATTTGCAGTGCTCTTGGATGCAGAAGAGATGAGTTAACATTATCGCTTACATAGCTAACATGAGTCCCTTTTAGTACCTCCAGTGGTCTTGAAGAAACTTCGTGCACCAAATATCAGCTCTCCGAGATGAAAACAAAAGAAGTTAGCTTCAACGCTCGTACCTTAAAACTTTGCATTGTTTTCTCATTCGTGATAGGATAGCAAAAATTAAGAGTAATATTGAACTAGCCTAACTACTCGTGCGTGGCATGAGTGCACCAAAAATCAGCTCTTCAAGATGAGAACAAGAGAGAATAGCTTCAACTCTTATACAGCTGATTCAATTTTTCTCCAAAATGGCAGACAACCAATCAACATTGTAGCATAAACTGGAAAGAAGTAGGCTTATACCCACACATCTGGCCTGATTCTCTCCTAATCATTTCCAAAGAGAAACGTACCGATTTTCAGAGTAGGGTAAAGTCGTGTACCTTGGGTCGGATGTACCTTGGGTCATTTCCAAGATTTGTAGGAAGGACTGCTGAAAAAGATTTTGTGTCCACCATAATCTAAACTGTTCATCGAGACAATGAAATAAGAAGAAGTTTCATCTTCACAGATTTGACGCAGGATTGATAAGAATTTCCTAAAGTTTTTCTAACCTTTTTCGGAGTTTAGCGGCTCCACATTTTGATGGTTCCCAAAGAACGGTAAGTGTTTTTTTCTTATTGTTTTGGTTGTAAAGTGAAGAAAAACAATCAGTTAATCAGATGGTGTATAGTTTTGTGGTTAATTACGAGTGATAATTCGTCATTAGATGATTGGTTTTAATTGGTGCATTCGTGTACCTTGAGTCATTTTTTGCTTGTACCTTGGGTCAGCCAGCTTACGTTATTTTTTCATTTAATTCAGATGCCTCGAAGTGCAACCGGAATCAAATTATTCCAGTTCCACCGAAAACGCTTGCAGAAGCTGTGGATGAGATAAGAGAAGGGTTTTCCATCCGTCAACCGTTGACTATGGACAGGCAACCGTCAGATTCACCCAAAAAAAGCATTTTTCGTTTGGCAAAACGTAGAAGATTTGGAGACATCAACAGAATTCTGCCAGAACCAACAGTTGGCCGATGAGGCAAAGTTTGCAATTTCATTGGCAGGCATTACAGTGTTTTAATGTCTTTTAATTCTCAATAGGTAGGTAGCTTCCAATTTTGGTTTATTATTTTCAACAATTAATCTATGAAATCGACCTTGTTTATATTTTCTACTTCATGACCTGTTTATATATTTTTGTTTATACAGTGTTTTTCTTTATAAGGAATAAGTAGTCAGAAATAGAAACTTTTAATGTTAAAACAATAAGATTTCTATCAAAATGTCATACTATTCTAATAATAATTTGTAATGTGTTTCTTGGCTGTGAGTTCCTAAATAAGACTTTTCAAAAATCGAACACATGATTTCTCACTAATACATGTGTTTTTAATATTTTAACAATGTTTTTTTTTTAATTTCTGTCTGCGACCTTAGGCACAATTCCCGACTCAAGGTACAATCATCACTGACCCAAGGTACATTCAGGAATGTACCTTGGGTCAAATTTCAAGTTTTTTTGAAAAAATCACTTAATTAAATGTACAGTGATTTTAGCTAAAACTCTTTCTCTCATTTGTTCCCAAGTTGTCACCCTACAATTTAAAAACAAAATGGGATTTTTAGAAGGTTTTTTGAACATTAAATTTGAGTTTGAAAAAAAATGACCCAAGGTACACGACCTTACCCTACTAGGAAGAAAAGAAGAACAGTAGGGAAATTGAATTTGTAGCTCACTCTTCCCGATTCCTACATAGACCCAATGAGTGATTGAGATGAAACAAAAATGATGTGGCGAAACGATGTATGACGCTGAACAAGGTACACAATATAAGGCGGAGAAGCGATGTACGCTGCATGAAAATGGTCAACCCTCAACATTGCAAGTCAACAAATCCACAAAAACACGGTCTGTAGCCTGGTACAGAAAAAAAAACAAAAAAAAAACAAAAAAAAAAAAACAATCAATTCAGCTCAGGTGCATGGAGGACAATTCGGTAATAAATTGTCATTGATATTCCACTACTCTGCTGCTTGACGAGAAAAAGTACAGATTGAGTTTAGAAAAATCAAGTTGTTATTAGTGTTTAACATAAGTGTAATCCGCTTATGAATATCCGTGTAAGAAGGTAAACTTGAGTTTGTTCTTGATCTTGATACAATGTGGGGGTTTTGTTAAGTTGAATCAATACCTGCCCCCGTTGCCACCGCGCCATTCTTACCCTTCTTGTCAAGAATAGTACCCACGAAACCAGGATCTACAGACAGCATCTATCCAGTACTTACAAATGCCTGTCTGCGGGAGTGGATTGACAATCTCATTGTTCACGTAAATTAGGTAGGTACCAAGGAATTAGTCTATTATACATTCTGGAGGAGTTGAAACAAATTGAATACAGAAAGGACGAGGTCTCTTTTCCTTCGAGAGTAGGGTATAAAAACGTCTTTCAAGAGTGTGTGGCACATAGCGATCTTGAATCAATAAGGTTGCAGACTAAGTTGTTAGGAGCCGGGCAATAGACCACGAAAACCTTCTCCACGAGTGCAGGAATGTTGAAGTACTAAACCATCTAATCAACAAAAACAATGTATGAAAACGGAAAAGAATCAAACCTCTGAACTCATCCACATATCTTTGAAGTGATGTGATGAGTGGTGTAGGTGTATCTATGAACCACAATACGAGATGGTACAAGTAAGTATAATATAAATAAAAGAAAAATGTACTTCTTACGGTAAAATTATAAAAATTGAAAATGTGAACAAAAAGGTTTGAATTATGCCAGTTTAGCTTTTCAATACTTGGTATTACCTCCTCTAGCTCGGATGAGGGCTTGGAGCCTTCGACAGATGTCTCAAATCAAGTTTTGGATATCCTCCTGGGGATATTGTCCCACTTCTCTTTCGCTGCTGTTTCCAGCGGCTGAAGATTGTCTGATGGTGAATCTCTGGCTCGAATTCTTCTTTTCAGCAGGTTCCGAATATGCTCTATCGGATTCATGTCTGGGCTCCTTGGTGGCCAGTCCAGGATACACAATTTATAAGGGAAGAAGGAAAGAGACAAACGAAAAAATAGATGGTGGTGCTCTAATTTTGAGCAGGAATTTATATTTATTATTTTTTATCGATATAAAATGTATAAAAAAGATTGTGTAAATAATCCAATCTCGACGTGTTTGCCCGTAATGCAATCAATAGGAAAACATATAAGACCCAACCCGAAAAATACCCAAAAATGTCATCAGAATCTGATGATAATGGTGGATTTGATTTTTGCGCATGCGCGGTGTCAACTAATGATACAGACATGATGAAATTCATATGGTAGATATGTTCAAATCATCAATTTTAAAGTTTGAGTGAAATCGGTAAATTAGTTATCTTTAAGAGGTTAAAAATGAGGTACGGTGGTTTTAACGTTTGCTCATAGACTGACCATGAAGAGTCCAATCTGCACAAATCCTTAAAATTTCATTGAAGTCGGACAGTAATTTGTACAGTTTTGCCCTGAGCAAGAATTTAATAATTGCTGCGGGTACCACTGATGAAATCACTATGTAATGCATATGGGAAGGTCAAAACGACAGTCTTTATCTATCCACCAAGTTTGAGCAAAATTGGACGATGATGTGAGAGAAAATTAGGCTTGGTGAAGTTTATGTTTCTGAATGACATTGATAGAACCGAATCTAAGCAATCCCTAACAATTTATCGAAATACATATATATATATGTATGTAGCTGCCCAATGCTAGCATTCGCATAGATGTCCGATCAGCAAAATATTTTTATTAAAATTATTCCGAACTCCATCAGTTAACTTGGAAAAATCTGCTTGCCGTTTAATCTGACTCAAATACATCGGAAATATTGTAAATGAAACTTCATTCAATACCACATCCGCGTGTAAGTTCCCTCCGTGAGCATGTTTCACAAAATTACCCGAAATACCACGTTTACATCCAATTAACATCCCACCGCTTGCTCGGCCGAACTTTAAATTCCTTTCCACATCTGACCATGCAATGCAATAGTCACAAAAGTATTTTTCAAATGTATAATAATCATTTTCAGTAACTTGCGTCTCAGTAAGAACAATAAGCGGAAGGTAAATACTTAATATTCTCAAGTAGGTACTTCACAATCCATAATCGATTTGTCTCTGTTTTTATTTTTACGAGCGCGTTTACTAATTCAACGTCACTGAACAAGACCGATTTTACAATGGTAAGAGGATTTGGAACAACTACTATGATATTTCAAAACATGGCCTCGAGTTTTGCCATCATTTTTCACAAATCCTCATCAAGGTCGGTACAGATTTTCTTCCTTATTTTCAGAAGATTTTCTTAACCTAAAAATGCAGGTTTGACAGGAAACTTCTACACTTCGATAGTGGCAGGAGTTGTAGAAATTGGTGTGAGCAGGTGCTTAGTTCATGAAGAAGCTACCTTACGTGTGTAAGACAACTATTTTTATCATTAATTATAATCAAACCAAGCCCTTAATACTGGCTGCCACGTTGATTCAGCTCCTGAACAGGTTTCCGGCGCAGATGAGACAAATCACGGCTTCCCTGTTCAGGCCGACCACTGCTACTAGCGCAAACAATTATCCCGAGTAACTGGTTATGAGTGACAGTTATATAGAAAACAATCATGTTCTGAATTATTCTTACTTGTAGCACCTACCTAATTTAGAGGAAGATATCCAAATATTGAACTGATACCTTGATGAAATATCAATAAGTGAACGTTATTGCACAATAGGTAGATACTTTAACCAACAAAGCACAGAAGAAAACCCTGTCAATTAAGAATGTAGACAAATTGGGTCACCCAAAATGAAAGTCATTCCTATCTACGCTGATGATGTGGCGATACTGCACGTACCTAGATGGAAAATTCGAAGCAGCCCACAATACTCTACAGCAGGGGTGCTCAAACTTGAACTGCTGGCGATCTACCTCAATATTTTTAGACTACTTACGATCGACTCTGAGAGACTGCAAGTGTGTGTGATGCAGGGTTGTCGTACATACACGATACACCCTACCTATGTAGGGCGTACCGTAGCATAAATGTATAGATATTAGCTTTCTGCACAATATAGGTACATTATTTTAGTCAAGGTTTGGGTTAGGTTTAGTTAGGTTCTTCTCTACAATATCAATGAAAAAACTCATAGTTATTTAAAATTGCGAGTTTATTGGTTGTTACAAAACAAAAGAGTTACATATGGTGTTAAACTTAACTAAAGAGTGGCTTTGGATGTTGAAGCGTGGCACTGCATGTCCTCAGCATACTTGTCATAAGATGGTACGTAACCACTGAGTGCTAATCGCAAGCATCATGACATATGATCGTCAGTTAGTCGATTGCGATATTTTGACTTAATTATCTTCATTTCGAAAATGCAGACTCGTACAAGTAAGTTGACCCAAAAAATGCCTGAAACGGGAAACTTACCAACGCACCCAAAAAAAAAAAAAAAAAGGTAAAAAAAAAAAAATTGTCAAAATATTCCTATCAACCACTCGGTTAGGTACCGACTTAACCCGAAGTTGGACTTACCCTTGATCACCATCTAACATGGGGAGCCCATATTAACTACTTGGTTGGAAGAATTAGGCATAGAATCAGGCAACTGAAACTGCTGCTAAATGAGAACTCTCCCTTATCACTCACCACGAAGAGATTAATTTACCTATCTCTAATTCGTCCAATTTTGTACTATTCATGCGGTCTCTGGGGTTCTGCAGCAGCAACACATATAAACCGTATACAAGTAACGCAGAACCGGGTTCTACGGCTCATCACGAACGCACCATGGTATGTTAGAAACAGTACGCTCCACAACGATCCGAACATACCAGTGGTTAGTCAAGTCATCACAGAGATGTACGGTTCTTTGAAGAGGAAAATGGAAGGACACGAGAATCCTATGATAGCCAGAATAGCTGAGAACCCCGCTCCACCAAGAACACAAAGAAGACTGAAACGAAAAAGGTTACAAGACTCTTTCATCCCATGACTTGAGAATCCTCATGGCTACACCATAATACTCTCAGTGATACAACTTCTGTGATATCTATCTACCAATTTCCGTGTACTTATTTATTCTTAAAAACGTTAATTCTATTTATTTAATTTATCTCTATGTATGTGATTACTTATTCTAATTCATCGGTTATTGGTTATTGGACACCCATTGGGGTGTACCATCACACATGTACCTTGTAAATTAGGCTTGCAGCCTACTATAATATTTATTTAGCTCAACTGTAAAGCTTATGAGGCAATAAAGTTACATAAAAAAAACTTCCAGCCTCAGAAAGTAAATCAGTTTGTCTGTTGTCTCAGTAAGTAAATTTGATAACCATTTAAACCGATACTTGGAGATTCTATACTGAAAATGAAGAACCATAGGCAATACTTGTTTCATTGAAGTAAAATATTCCTATGTAAAAAATACTTTTTCAACATCTTTACGATACCTAAGTAGGTACTAATAACTCGGAGGCTTTGATTTGTGTGGAAAAACTCGGAAATCGAAGATAAACCAACAAAAACATCATCTAACAGTGGAGTGAATGGGGATGTATTGTTCACCTAGCCGCATTGTCGGCCTGAAAGCGACGTTGCAAAGATTCTCTACTGCCGTGACCTTTTACAGTAGTTTGCCGTGGATAAACAAAGTGTTCACATTTGACAAGGCGCTGCGTGAAGTAAATTAAATATATGGACAGAAGTTGGACTTGTATAGGCTTCTAGACACACTAGAAGCCGTTTAGGCTTCACGAATCTCACTGACTAATGTATGTACAGTCAACTGTTGTTGACCTTCTAAGGATTGATGAGGTAATTACATTCGACCATCAAGCTTCATTAATGAACATATTGTTAAGTAATGCATGCATTCCAAGGGATGTCATACTGGATAAGCATTAGGTCAATTTAAACCTTTTCTACCATAACATTTCTAGCGGTATGGGAGCCTCAAATTTGGAGAGAATTTTAAAATCCATGATCTACGATACCCTGCAAGCGAATTCTAGTTCACCCCACCCCCCTCCACCAATGGTGCCAGTCTGGCACCAAAGCGGTAATACGTCGTAGCGTTGAAATTTCATCTTTGAACTCACGAAATATGCTGTTTCTGGTGTCCTGGTGCCACGGTGGCACCACTAATTCGTTCCATGGTGGCAGAAGAAATAATTTATGAACGTCCAGAGGTATATTGAGAATTTTTCCTCAATTTCAAAGCTTTGGTAGAATTAGTAAGCTATAAAGGAATCGAAATATTGAAAAATCGAATATTTTGTGAATACTATCCCACTAATCGCCCCCTCTCCATGCTAATTTTGATACTCTGGTGAAATAGTGTGCAATTCGAAAGATTTCTGAGTCGAGCAAAAAAAAAAAAAAAAGAAACAAGCAAATCTGTTTGAAATTGAGGCCTTGTCTGAGTTTACAAGATTATGCCCGAAAACGCACGTTGAAAGGCAAAATTCGAAATTCCGGCTACGTAATGCACAACTAGATAGGTTTTTGCGCCGAATAAAAAAGAAACACGTAAATCGGTTGGAAATTGGGGCCTGGGCAGAGTACACAAGATTTTGTCACACTCACAGACATTCACCTATGGTTTTTTTTTCGCGGATTTGGATTCAGAATGATCTGAAATGGGTTAGTGTGTGGTTATTTTTTCTTCTGGTGTCATCAACTTTACCTCAGATTAATCGCATAAGGACGCCCAAGTCTTACTGTGGGACGTCCAAAAAAATGGAAGAAGTTTTAGTATGTATGTGTGTAGATTTTAATGAGAAATACGATTTAGAAAAATATCATTAAATTTTTAAGGATGTGTGGGTTGAAAGATAACAACTCTATGATAGTCTTTTGCTAGACATTTACCTACTTTAGGCTTTCACTCATCCGGATTATCAACGTGGAGACTGGGACTAGCAATTTATAATAGTTTTCACCCGAGCATTCTGGTTCCTAAATAGGATGTAGCATTCTTCTTGCCTGCTGCATTGTTGCTGCTGTAAAATGTAGTACCTGTGTTATTGAGGATTAAGCCAATGACTCGGTTGATGGACATGATGGGGTTTTCAACGCATTTTCGATTGGTGGAATATCTTAAGCTACTTTTATTTTTAGATGTTATAGTCCAGCACTACTTGCCCTATATCACTGAAGATAAATTCACTACAGTGATCACAGGAGATAAATTCAAGAGTTTCGAGGAGAAAGGTAAGATAAACGATAGGGCTGAGCGCCCAGTGCCCACTCATCCCGCCCCTTTCATATCCAGGAGGGGAAAATCCCATCCCCTTCATAACTTCTATCGCCAGCGAAAACTCATATTTTGTCAAGAGGCGTTGGGATAACCGGGGCAGAGGTTTCCTATAAAGACTATGGGGGTGGTTGAGGAGCAAAGGATGACAAAGTGAGTTCCTCCCTGGCTCACTTTTTTTTCAGAGTAGAAGCTTTTCCTGCCAAGGGGACAAATAACCGCAGACCTTCATGAGTCTTTTGAGGAATTTTTTTGAGGAACCAACGGTAGAGAAGCCTTACGTTTGTGCAAGAAGAAACCAGGAGTTTTCCAAAAACATAAATTTCACTGGTATAATGCATTGCAAAGCATTTTTGAGATGACGAAGAAGTGTGTTTCGACTTCATTTTCACCGACAAAGTCTGGTCTTTAAACCAAAATCGACCACTTCAGCCTAAGCATGAACTGCTTATGTAAACTGCAAATTATTACACAAAGGTTTATCATTTTTCTACACAGATCACTCGTCTGCAAAGAACTCGGCTTTGCCATTGTCACCACCTACCAACCATAGATACCACCTACCTACCACGTACCTGCAGCGGTCGCATTTTGGTCAGCTAAAATTTGAACGAAAATTAGACCTCTTTTGCGATTCTCTTTGGTATTTCTGATTTATAGTAAGTCCAACCCTTAAGTTCTCGAAGGGAGCGAACGGTTCGTCCGCGTGGTCTATAAAAATTTTTAAAATTCAATACTACCTTAAATTGATAGAAAAACAATACCTTTATATCGAAATTTTTTGAGTAGGGCGTTTTCAAAATTTCAACCCGACATCAATCAGAAGCTTCGAGGCACAACTAGTCCCCAAATGACCATATACCAAATTTCATCAAAATCGGTCCATGAGAACTAAGGAAAGTGCCGCATACGGCGGAAGGACAGAAAAAATGTTATTCGATTTTCGGAGTCTGTACCATAAAACGTAAACCAACAAATTTTGAAGGGGGTTTAAAATGTTTTTTCTTGGTCGATTCCAAAGGTTTATTATTTAAAATAATAAACCAAAATGGGTACCTGTCATTGCGCCAGGCTTAAAATATTGAGAGTTTGTCATTATTTTCATGGTGGTTCCTGTATGAAGGATTAATCAGAATCACACCAACCAGGAAAGTTGACTGCGTTCTTTATGTACAACTGGAAAATTGTAGCACACGTTATAAAATATTCTTGAACAGGCCAAACGTCTATCAAAATGGATTCCAGCATAAATTCTAATAAATTGTTGGTATCTCATAGCGTTTAATTACATCGAAAGAATGCAGAAGGTAATTCAACTTCAGCGGTCCACACAAGTTTAGTTTTCTTCGATGTGATTCAACTAACTTCAAAAAGTTGAAGAACTGGTTGAAATTTTAGCTTGAAAGTTATGTTGTAACCTTTAAGAGCCAATAAAACATGAAAATTATTATTGCAAATAATAAACCAAAGAGTCTGCCTAGTGGTGTCGCAAACAGCTATCTCTTATCCATAACATGACAAGCAATAAATTCGTAGGTATAACTGTAGGTATAAGATATGATTTACAAGGACCTGGGTCATGAAGTTGACCATCTAAACCCTGTACCTGTACAAAACTTGCACATTTCATCGAACAAAGACGGTAACTTTCTATAGATTTGTTCGTAAGAACATTTGTACGAAGTCAAACACACAGGCGAAACCAAAATTGTTCATTTTCATTCCTTCCAAAAGTGCAATCAATGTTACCGCTGTGACATCCTATAGGTTCAAGATGAAACGTCGATTCTGTACCTTAATTACCATAATTTTATGCAATCACAAATACCTAAAGTGGTTCTTAGGACACGATGTGTCTAACCCACTGTGTGGACGTTTCAATCTAACAAAAAGATTTATGGATCAAATTTTGTTGTTCCCAAGTGAAGAAGAATATCGAGGCCAAAAACCTTCAGCGGATTCAGAGGCTTGTCAGCCGCTCCCAGAACCCGTCAATCATAGCTGCGATGACATGAATCGTTTGTTACTTTGATGAGCGTTCCATATTTCTCTGCGTAGCGATGAGAGAAGAATAATCTGAAATGTCTAGTTCAATACGCCTCCGTAGTTAATTTTCAGATGAGCGAGATGTTTATAAAACCACATAAATTTACTCACCCTGATCAAAAACATTCTTGTGGCTCAAAGTGAAATTGTTTGTGCAATAGTGGAGACCACTTATCTCTAGAAGAAAGCGAAGTTATTAGTTATTTAATTTGTTTTAATATCAAAGTAAGATCCTCAAATATTTTTCTGAGGGGTAGTAATTTTTCAAATATTTGCATAGATAAAGGGAACATTCATTAATTAGGTAACTAATTATCCTCAATACTTTCTTTCGCAAATCATCGCTCTCTTTCACTATATGGGCACTTTAATAATATTTTGTACTATAGGTATAGGTTAAAAAAAAAAAAAAAATCGTCGTCCCACGGCTACCCGCGTTGAAGTCGGTCGAAATGGGAGGCACCTTAGTAGTTGAAAACGTCTGCCAAGTGGGTATGGTACATAGCTTCCTCGTATCCATAACTCGATTGAATAGATGATCCGATGCATTTTAAATCTAATCTCAAAACAGCGATATGAACCCTCGTAGGGGACCATCTACACGTCAACAAGCACAATTCCATCGAATTGGGTTGGAAAATGAAGAAATTATGGATGTTACGTGGATTTTACGTTTGCGCATGCGCTGAGGGTACGGTCAGTTCGGGAGTGATGATTTTAGAAGGAGACCATCTACACTCCAATCCGCATAATTACTAAAAAATTTCATCGAAATCAGATGGGAAATGTAGAAGTTATGGCTGTTACAAGAAAATACACGTTTGCGCATGCGCAATGGCTACCATCAGCCTGAGGGCAATGATTTTCCTAAGGAATCATCTACATACCAACTCGCAAGATCCTCGAAAATTTCATCGAAATTGGACAATAACTTCGTACAGTTTAGCCAGTTACTAAGATTTCGTCACAGACAGACCCAGAACCTTAGTTTCCTTACAATCCTGAAAAACCTTATGTGTTAGTACCATACTAACTACAACTAGTGATCTTGTCAAAAATGTTAACCCAGAGAAGCGATTAAGGAGCTAAGTTCAACGAGAATTGACGCTTGATACGATGAAACCCCCTCCATGTCGACTACCGACTCGGATCAGATTACCAATTGAACCACTAGTAGCGCCGGTAGGCGACTTGTCTAGAAAACAGTCAACGAATGGTTAAACTGGCAAGTATTTTGGATAGACATACGCCAAAAACCCTAAAGAAAATAGAAACTCAAGAACAATTAAAATGTATCGGTTGCTATAAGGAGAAAACGCTGCAAATTATTACACAATGGTTTATTATTTTTCTATATAGATCACTCGTCTACAAAATCACCAACCATCCAATATGAAAAAAACAAAAAAAAAAAAAAAAAAAAATCAAAGAAAAAAAAAAATTCAAAAAATCAAAAAAAAAGTCAAAATCACCAACCATCGATCGAATTTCGGTCAGCTCTAATTTGAACGGAGATTAGGCATCTTTTGCGATTCACACTCGTGTTTTGATTTATATATATATATATATATATTTCAATATAAACCCTTAAATTTTTGTAGGGAGCGAACGGTTTGTCCTAAAGAGCTCCGGGTGGTCTCAAAAAATTCTAAAAATTCTATAGAATCCAAAATTGAAGGAAAAACAATACCTCTATATCAAAATTTTTTGAGTTAGGGCGTTTTCAAAATTTCAAAATTGATTTTGGAACCCTTAGGAGTGACCTACATCAACCAAAAGCTTCGGGGCACAACTAGACCCCAAATGGAGCCTACGTACCAAATTTCATCAAAATCGGTCAATGCTAAGTGGCAAAAGTGCCGCGTACGGCGTACGGCGGACGGACGGCCAAATTTTTATTCGATTTTTGGATTCTACCTACCTTGAAACGTAAACCATCAAATTTTGAGGGGGTGTTAAAATTTTTTTTTTTCTTGGTCGATTCCAAAGGTTCATTATTGAAAATAATAAACCAAAATAAATATTAACGCAGTTGCTCCTTAGCCTTCCAGGGAAGAATCAACACAAACTCAGACGAACTGACACTGAAAAACTGTAACTTTCCACTTTTTGTTCTTTTCTTGCACGTTTCCATGGTAAACTCCCCAGAATCATCCAAAAGACATTGTAGGATGAAAACCATGACTGCAAATAGTGTCCTATATCCTTAGCTTTTCTCATTTATTGGAGGAGGTGTCGACTACCGACGCAGTGTCGACTACTAGTACGTTTACCTTAAACTAAAACTTGGGTTTCCTGAAGACATATCATTCTCTCCCATTACAAACATATCATATTCGTATCGCGAGGTAGAAATTCATGAATTGGTATTAATACGATTTTTTCGAATTATGCTTTAAGAAAAATTAAGTATTTACTACATTTTTGTCACCCCCAGTGTACTTGCGAATGGGAACCTACAACCTGAAGAAGGTATTATATATTTTTTAGAATCAACGTCATCAGTTGAGTTGATAATGCTTGATACCTTTGATGTACAAGTTAAACAAGAAATCACAAAGGTGCGTTTGATGTCGTGAATAAAACACCGAAAAGCACTCACGTCCATCACGCTCCCAACAAAGTACCTACCTGATTGTGTAACATGAAAGAATCTTGGTTAGGTACTCAAGTTTCAAGCGAGGTTTCATTAATTTGCATCCTGTAGTTAATCCTAGTAAATTTGATTATACTTACCTTTTCTTCCATTTCCTCATATAATAAAGACTCCTATTGTTTTGGTTAGCAACTCTCGGTGTAATGGCATTAGTTTCATGCTGGCCATGATATTGCGCGGAACAGTAACTGTTCCACCACCACCTTTATTGTTTGGTTGTAGACGACCAAGAGCACAATTAAAATACCTAGTAGCATTTCCTCATATTGGTTGGATGGATACTGACTGGATGAAGAATGCGTCCAAATTACCCACGTGAAGAATGGAGCACGGACTACACCAGTGACTCTCAGCATTTTAGTAAAAGGGTGATTCTTGAAATCTGATATCAATGAAATCTCCATGAGAACTTCTATGGAGTACTTCCTGATTTTACTTATAGTCGCCTTGTTAATGGTCAAAGTAAATCAGTTAACTTTTCGATGAAACAGTTTAAGATATATAGATGCTTAAAGACGTTGAAATTATTACTAAAAGGTTTACGTTTTTCTGTATAGATTTGCCATTGTCACTACCTACCAACCATATTTTTGCGCAAGCTTCACTATCAAGTTTATTCTAGAACAGAAAGAACCTACCAGCATAGCATCAAAATTTGGTTGTTAGGGAAGCACAACTGAGTGACATGAAACTCAATTCGAAGAAATAAACAATTGAACAGCTAAAATATCAACAAAGATTGGACCTATTTCCTAGTAATTCTGATTTAATTTAAGGTCAACCCTTAAGACCGTTCAGGGAGCAAACGGTCTGTCTAATTGAGCTCTGAACGGTCTTATTCGGTTCTAAAAATTAAATTCTATTTTAGTTGGTGATAAAACCATACCTTTATATCGAACATTTTTGAGCTAGGGCGATTTGAAAACTACAACCCCTATTTTTCACCTCTTAGTAGCGATTGAGATTGACCAAAAGCTTCGCGGCATAACTAGACTACAAATGGAGCTTACACGAAATTTCATCATAGTCGGTCCATGGTGACGTGGAAACGTAAACCGTCGAATTTTGAAGTGGCCGTAAATATTAAAATATTTGGCTCGATTCCAATGTATCAATATTGAAAAAATAAACTAGTAAGAATGTACCCAAGTACCGGTATAATTTATATATTGCGCCCTATTAATAAAAAAAGAGATAAGAAATTTTACAACCAACCTGATACGAACACACTAGTTTTTGGTGAATATAACATTAGTATGGGGAGATAAAAATAACTCATAATTTTGAATCAATAATTTATTATAAAGTGCATATTCACTTAGTTTCCAAGATAAGGTACAGTATTATAGAATATACCTACAATAGATTTCAAACATTTGACTCCTAGTTTTATCTACAAGGGAACACTCTACTTATGAAGACGGGGAGTGAGGAACGTTGATGATTTTTGAATAGATATAGAAACAAAAATAGATGTAGAGTGGAAAAATATCAAAGAAAGATAGTTGGGTAGATCTTATCGGGTAGTTGTTATCACGTGTAAATGAAACATTCACAACAACAAGCTGTAGAACTGAAGATTGTGATACTTTATGTAGTTCAAATCAATCTTGACTTCAACACCTACTCTTCATCATTGATAACTTACAAATCAATGAAAGGCATAGATTACATTTTTATGTATGCTGTATGATCAGAGAACATACACTCACGACATACTAAATTGAGCTGATAATTATATATAAACCATTCAATAGCGTTTATCATAGAAAAAATGCATAGCATGTTTACAACATTGATGTAACATGCCCAAATTCAGCAGGATTGTACACACGCATGTATTCTTTGGGTACATAGTAACTAAAGACAGAATAAAAAACATACGCTCTTTCAGAGTGAAAAATTAAAAAAAAAGAGTATTTGGTATTTGTAGGTATGTGCTATTTTACCATGTATTGGTCTAATCTGAAACTGATTGCCTGTGGAAAATTGAGTCGATTAATACTTGGCGCTTTATCCAAGTTCTTAATTTGAATAGATTTCCTAAAAACTTTCCCTTATTTCCTGTAACTTTTAGTAGGAATAGTTTGTTTCAAGGAAGGTTTAAATAATGCCACTTACTATACACTAAAAATCGTGAAGAGGGAGATTGGTTTTCTGAGCTCTTTGTCCTTTGCTCAACATGAAATTAGTTTCGATCTCGTGAGATACAACAGAACAAAAGAATAACTAAGCAGAATTATTATTATTAATATTATTATTTTTTTTGATTTAGATGTTTCATTGTCGAAAGGAAAACCATTGGAGCCGGATCGTTCTCAAGAACATTATGAAACTATCATGTTATAACATAATGACTATATCAAGAGAAGTCCGAAATAATTAACTCGCTCCAGAACTGCACGTTTAATATTTTAACCTTGATGCAACCTTTACAAAAAAGATGTGATTTGTGAGGTGGATTAATGATATGTTGTAATTTTGACCTGCTTCAAAGGATTATTCTTTTTTCAATTGGTTCAGGTTGTGTTGTTTTATTTTTCTTATTTTTTTTTTTTTTTAAATTACATCCTCTGTTTTTGTGAACTTTGCTGTGATCATTCGAGGCATACTCTCCCCCTGAACTATCTACGTGGATGCAAACCTGGTATAAGAGACGGATTTAAGCCTGTATTGTTAGTAAGTATGGTTGCGTTAATCTACCCAATCTCATCCATTTAAGACATTTCTCTTTTACTGTGTAGGTGGGGTACTTGGGATGTATTTTGTTGAGTCGATTTTTTCAATGGCCTACGCGAGTAGACGTAATAAAATAAAAATATTGACTGAGGGAATAATGTTGAAATTAATATGAATCAGAACAATACAGAAGGGACCAGATGTACCAAATAATTATGAGAGTGAAGCTAACTCGAAAAATTTGTCGCCGAATAGGTACTTTAACATAGGTAGAGGTAATGATCGTAGAGTGAATATGGGGGTATGAAAATTCCAAACTTCTGTAATGGGTTGGTGTTGATAAGGATCCACCCCTAGGTGGTGAGATAGAGAGGGAAACGTCTTTTGCTTTCAGCTCGAAAACTACAACTATAACTTCTCTAGGGCAAGAAATTCAAGTTCATGTGTTCACCTCCTTACTATCAAAAACAAATCGTTGAAATAACAAATGTTCGTACTCTGAATGCACGCTAAACCCTTTTCAAGTACTAAAAGACTTTTTAGAAGGGGAGGACTCGTCGGTTCAAGTAGTAGTGGAAATTTTAGTTTAAATCATGGTATGAAGTGTTTTTGACGTGCGGCATAATTTTCTACATGTCTACGATAAGTTAATCGAAATAGACATGCCGAAGAAAAGGAAACCAACAGGATGAAATGAATCGCTGATCTATTTTTTCAGATCTTCGGCCAGACATCCATCTTTTTGTTCTGCGCCATTAAACTACAAACCCCAGATGAATTGAGTCAGCCTAGAGTAAAGACGACGCTCCCTTCAAACTTGTAACGCTTCAAGATGGAAATAACGAGTCACGTCAAAAAAGCTGTCATAAACACTTCATACTATGTTACAAACTTGAAACTTTCACTTCTCCTCTACCTAACAAGCCCTTTCAACAATTATAGGACGATCCCAATCCGACACTTTAAAATCTTGGCATTCTTTCTGGTAGACGCAATAAAGAACCTTCCTATCAAGATGGCAGATACGAAGTTTGGCAAATACGATAATATAGATTTTTTGATATCATTCTGGATGAGGAAAAATAATTTGAATTAATTTTCAGAGTTGTCAATGGGAGATTTACTTCATGGGATATTGTAATAGAAATGATCACAGCCAAGCTTCAGAGGTGAGCCATGTACCGTTAGCGGCATCCCAACACCGTGCACAGCAAAGATTTACTTCAATAATGTCAGGATAATTATTACTTGACACTGGTTATATTGAGATCGCTGCATTCGAAAAGTTGACGATTTTAAATATTGAAATTCAAAATTATGTGTGGTTTAAATTTAACGTGAGCATTCAAAATATGTTATAGGTCATAGCGGGTCCAAATGATTGTTATCCAAATGATGAATTGTACTTTTGGTATTTTTGTTAGGGAACGTGAAATGCAAACAAGGCTTTCAAGTTTTCAGGAAAAATGTTCACAAGATTTGATACCTATCTCAGCAAAGTTGATCATTTGACATTTCAGTTTAAGAGTGGAGAGCAAGTTTAAAATTAATAGAACTAATTTTTAAGTGTATATTTCTGTTCATCTGAAGGTGTGCTTCATATGTGGTCGTACGAATGACCAAAGTTGGGGGTGAGGGAAACCGAAAACTCTCCTTTCCTAGATCGTGTGTGGAGAGCTGCAGGGCAGTCGAAATCAACCAAAATAGTCGGGTAGAAAATCTAGCCTCTGGGCTGTCAACCTCCCTTATACCCGACCGAGATGGACCGTACGTGGCACTGGCCAATCGACTTCACCTCCCTTGTCCCCTATGGCAAACAAATCATTGATGTGTTTCTTTATATTTCACCAGTCATTTGTCGTCTATCGGAACAAACTGGGCGAGAACCACTCTCACAGACCAATCAGACCAGGTAGCAGTTCTGGAAGCTGCTCTACCCGTCAGTCAGTTTGCTGTCCATCTTCTGGTTTCTTCTGATTTCTTCCCAACATTTGCGGTTTCCCTTGATACCCAAAATCCATTTTCATTTCATTTCGGACCTAATCAGATAAATACCTATAACTCATAAACCAAACTCCGACTTGTTATTGAAAAAATCAAGGCATCATGTATGAATGATTGGGTAGAAATACGAGCTGATTTTCCCATCGGAATATTTCCAACTCTATTTCAACCTACAGCGGAAATAGTGGCGCGTTTTCAGCTCCCCAAGCCACAAAATTTGGTCAGTTGTCTGGTCATGAACGAGTACCTATCGGGACGTCACTACGTTGGTATTTTTTAAAACGAATGCAGCGATAAATATCAAAATACGTGTTGCAAGAAATTGTTCTGTTTGTAGGTTTCCTATACTCCACCACCAATTAAATAAAAAAAATAAGTAATCATAAATGTAAAAATAAACAAAACATACAACGAAAAGATGAAACAAAATCAAAGCAGGTGATTTCACAGGTAAAGTCGAGTTTTTAAAGTTCTTTTTTGCAGGAGGTATGAAGTGCTGAGAAGAGAGGCTAGCGAGGGTGTGTCGTACCAGATAGTGCATTTACAGAAAACAACCAGTAAACCCATGTAAATGCCCTCCTGGCACCCACACCAACACTATAAGAGTAGAGAGAAGAAGATGGGCCCAATGTGTGTGTCGTCTTGAATGCTGGATTGAAGATATAATTATTTAAAAAAAAAACAAAGTGGTAGAAAAGCCACCAATCTGGTTACAGACATAACTTTTTCGTTTAGGTTTGATTCGTTCACAAAACAGTCAGTTAACACTGGTCTTATTCAAATGTTAGTGGACAAAGTTTTAGGGATACATTCAGAAGTGATAGCGTTTGCAGCGAGAATCGAACTGTGGAACAACCATGAGTTTTCATGTTATTGAGGGCGGCAATTTAAGCTGGTACCAAAATAAAATGAACTGCTTAATTTGAAAGGGCGTTACTCCAAAATTTCAGCCCTTAATTTTCTTATCAATAATGCTTAGCTTGACAGGCATGGCTTGCTTGGCTTGGCTTGGGGCTATGACTCCTGGTATAGAACCAGAATTAGTCAAGGCAATTTCTGTTTTTCAGTGTTTTCATGTTGAAAACGAGAGTTTGGTCCTTTTACAGCACCGAATTTGTTGTTTGGTTTTCTTCTAATAAGTATTTTGCGGATAATTTCAATTAAATTTTGCCAAGAAACCAAATATTCGAAATTTAGAAGACAGATGAGTGAAAAAATCTTAACAATTTTATTGAGGTCGCATAATGGTCAGTGCTCCACAAACTAGACATCGGCTGACTACAGAAACTAAAATTTCATCTTCACGAGTTACCACTCCTACAAATAATAGGCTGTTTTTTTTTTCGTTTCACACAATTCGGGGTTGTTGGAGTTACGCCCTTTCTTTTCAGTGAATTTCATGATCCATTGAGTTGATTTGAGCATTGTGCTGGTATGAGTAGGGTTAACGTTACGTTTCAAAAAAGTCAAAAATTTCGCGACGTGCAAAAACTTTGTACGTCAGTATTTAGGGGCTTTGAATATTACGTAGACAGTTATATGCCGGCGATATAGTTTGATGAATGTACGTATAAGTAAAGTCAATGCAACTTTATAGTAAACTCGATTTGTTATAAAAGAAACGTGGACACGTTCTTTAATAAAATAGGATGAATGTTTGATCGAATTTAAAGAAAAATAGTAATTTGTTGAAAACAGCGGCTTTTTTTTGCATGATGAGAGAAAGCGAGCAAATTGGCGTGAGTTTAAAGCTTCATCACGGTAACTTTTCTGGTACCTCAGTCACTAACTCCCAATAGTGGAGCACCAACAGTGATTGAACAAATAATTCGATTTATTTAGAACTTCAAATTTGCAAAATAGTGGGGAAATTACAATTGTTGCCGCTAATTATAAGACCTATGACCTTACGATGTATCGTCCAACCATTGATATTAATAGGTTATTCACTAAAACACAGTAAGAGTTTAATTTTCCAACAAGAGAAACACCAAAGAGGGGTAAAAAATGTTAGGTTTTAGGAAGCAAAGCTGACTGTGGGTTCAATATTGAATTATTACCAGCATGTGATTTGTAGGTGTGATGTACATTCGGACTAGAATGTTATCAGAATGGACTATGGAACAATTTAAATGGCACAATTTATTGATACAATACTCATATCGCACGCTTATGGATTCGTTTGTTTGTTCATAGTTGCATGAGTATTATTGATGATCACGGTTTAAAGAATTATATTTTTTATTAAAGGAGTTGATTGAAAATTTGTTGTCTGTTTTTCGATCATCCAGTTCTTTTCTCCAGAACAAACATTGATATATGTAATTGATAAGTATGACTGTTGAAATTAATTAATTGATCTTCGATAACATAGTTCAAAAAAATTTAATTCAATTTGATTTTTATCAAAAGTCTTTATTTTACATGAATATTGTGCAACGATCGTACCTAGTGAGGACTACGCTACTCGTTATGATTGTACCTTCAAGCGTAAGTCGTGGGCATGTTGTAGATGTGTGTCATAAACAGGTAAAACACTCAAGCTAACAGTTAGATACACTTACAAACATAAACCACATTAGTTCACTTAGTTACAAATACATACACATCAAACAGGCATTATTGTTTTTCCAGGGCCAGATAACCAAATTGTAGATAACCATTGAGTTCAAAACTAGTTCCAACCTCAACTATCAGCATAAATGAGAATATTGACGCATGTACGATTAGATTTGTACTTTAGGACCTTCACTGAGATGCTTTTGTGTTGCGGTTTTTGTGAATGACATTTGAACAAACAATGGTTATCAGGTTAGTCGGACGGAGGAAGTGCATGAGAATACAGACCAATCGATTTCGTTACTAGTGTTGAATTATTTTTCATATCTCCTAACCTACTTCTCATTGAAAGTAATCATGTCCAAAACAAGCCGAGTGGAGATGGAGTATGAAGAAAATTCCCGTCTAATTCAAGTTTCAAGATAATTAGGTTAATCAAGAAAGATTGTGACCACTTCAACACTCAGAGATAAGTCCTCATTGGGCACGTTGTTTCAAACTGCAGGTTCTCATGGGATGTACCCTTCTACCACATGCCATGCACAGGCAAGGATATTTGTTTAGGAATAGAAAATTTTGTTTTTTCTTCTAAAAACCAACACGATGTAAACAGCAGAAGGGGAAAATGTACCAAATATTTTCGCTCAAATTGAGAATCTAGCGTATCATAATAGTCGGCTAACAATGCTGAAAAACAATTTTATATTAATTCAAAGGATGCGACGGTTTTGCGGTTGCTGCAGTGTTGGTGCAAAAAGTATAGTATCCATGAATACAAAACGTACTTATCAAGACTATTTCTTAGGTATTTATAGCTTCTTTACCGTAGAAAAAGTATAAAAATTGTGGGGGTGAGTTCAAGTACCCGTTCAATTGAGAACAAAACTGTTAAAATACTTTTCATGGTAGTCTACAAATGGGGTTATTGATTGAACTCGGAATTCCATTAGCAAGCTCCAAAGTGCTCAATTTGAATGGACAGCAATAAACAAAGTTGCCGGTAATGGGCGAATAGTGAACCAATAAATAATTTCGTCTATCGATCCGGCATAACGATGAGGGTTGTTCTAGCTGCAACTACAATGTGGTAGGAAACGTTTGAATAAAAATCTGAAAACCCTCTGATTTGAATCACCGGCGAGTTGGTCATAGTTTCTCACACATTCCCTTTTATAATGGAAGGGGTTAGTTATGGATTAGGCGAGCTGCAAAAGAGAAGCATGCTAAAGGTGGAACACATTGACACCACATCAAGGAGGAAAAACTATCGAAAATAAACAACTGAAAAAACGAGTCAGTAACAGAGTTACAGTGCTAGGATTATGGAATGCAATATCGGGAAACAGCGTATCGTACATGCTTGTACTTACTCTTACAAAAAGCGACTTGTTTAAAATCCACTCGATGCCAGTCACATTCCTTCTCGATTTAGGAAAATTGATCGAAAATCATTCACATATCACCGTGAAATCTAACACATCTTAATTTCATAACAGTAGGTAGACTTACAAAATTGATCTCCTTTTCTATGTAGAATAGTATAATTTAGTTTCGAGCTAAATGAATCATAGAAAGATGCCTTGTCAATTAGAGTTATTAGTGCCAGATCATTATATACAGGGTGTCAAGTAACTACGCTCCCCCCACTTATTTTCTCAAATAGTGTAAGAAAAAAAATCGGATTAACGCTATTCATCATAATTTTTTGCGTAGAATTCAAAAATGACAAAATTGCGCAGTGCGCAATCGCGCAACCATGCGCAATCATGATCAACTTTGTTTTTTCAAATGAGAACCCCCATTTTTTTATTGCAGATTCGGATTCTACGTCAAATTTTATGAACATTTTACTTCGAAAACTTTTTTTTGGACGCGCGCAGCCCGCTCAGCGAGCGCTCAAAGATGCGCAACCCAGAGATTGCGCCAAAGTTGAGATGAAGGTAAACCTCAAGTGCGGCACATCACTTAGCACTGTTTTTCTACGCTGAATCGCGTGGTGATATCCCTTTCTCGATTTGATTTCATTTTACCGTATCTACAGCCGAAAAAGTCATTTTTTGAGGAGGAAATCATCGATTTTCTAACGAAGGGTAATGAATCATCCTAATAAAATGTAACAAAATTAAATTTTAAAATTGTAAAATAACGGGAAACTATCGCAAACGCTATCGATGAAAAATTTTTGCTCATAGCAGGGGCGTGCATTTCTGAAGGAGGAGCCCTGTTCGAACAGTTTATCGCTTAATTGTTTCAATCATTGTTCATCCAATCATGTTTTTAGAAGACTGAAAATTATTTTGTAAAATTTTGTGATAATTATGTGAAAGTTTTCCGTTATTTTAAAATTTTAATAATTTAATTTTGTTACATTTCATTAGGATGATTCATTACCCTTTGTAAGAAAATCGATGATTTCCTCCTCAAAAAGTGACTTTTTCGGCTGTAGATACGGTAAAATGAAATCAAATCAAGAAAGGGATATCACCACGCGATTCAGCGTAGAAAAACAGTGCTAAGTGATGTGCCGCACTTGAGGTTTACCTTCATCTCAACTTTGGCGCAATCTCTGGGCGCTCGCTTTGAGCGCTCGCTCAAAAAAAAAGTTTTCGAAGTAAAATGTTCATAAAATTTGACGTAGAATCCGAATCTGCAATAAAAAATGGGGGTTCTCATTTGAAAAAACAAAGTTGGTCATGATTGCGCATGGTTGCGCGATTGCGCACTGCGCAATTTTGTCATTTTTGAATTCTACGCAAAAAATTATGAAGAATGGTGTTAATCCGATTTTTTTTCTTACAGTATTGGAGAAAATAAGTGGGGGGAGCGTAGTTATTTGGACACCCTGTAGACTACACGCGGAGTAAAAATTGAAAATTTTGAAATTGAAATACATTTTTAGAAGGTTCTAAAGGAAAATCTTCGTTAGCTAATTTCAACTACTAAACAATAATTAATTTTAATTGATTTGAATTGAAGGTGGGTCTAGGATAAGTGTTCCCGTTCCTTTGTGTCGATTAATTTGAACTCGACAATTTGAAATTTCAAATTAAATTTTCAAGAAAATGTTTGATTGAGTCCTCAAAAATAATCCCTTTATCTTTTTGAAAAATTCTGTCAGGAAACTTGTTTTTCAGAACTAGATTCTGAATCCTCGGGGGTTTCGGATGTTGAATTCGTAAATACATGTAGGCAGTTCCATACCGCAGTTCGAAACGATTAGGAAATGATCGAAGAGAAGAAAATCACATAATACCTACACATCAAAACCCATTCCTCAAAAAGTGTTGAAGTATTGACAACTGGAAAATGGAAGAAACGGGAAGTTGCCAAACCCCATTCCATGTAAAGCAGGCCAAGAATAAACATGAGTTTTACAATGTAGTACCTGTAAAAAGGCCGCATGTTCAACACATTTTACAATGGAACAGTCACAGGCTACATCTAAATTTGCACACGGATAGAAAAATACATAATATTTTGACACATGCAACTGACTTCACTATGCCTTTCATTGATCCAATTTTGTATGGCAGAATTGAAGCTGCTCAGATGAGAATTCCTGGTCACAGAAACTCTTTTATCGGAGAAAAGTGGTCTAGTAAAATCTGAATTGTTGACGTCATTGTTAGAAATAAGATCATGAAATCTAGTAATCCAAGATAAAGTTGATTAAAAAAATAGAAGATAAAAATTGTTGGGAAAGTGAAAAGGAAATGAATTGTCTTGTAGTCGACCTGATTTGTTGGTGCCTTGATGAAAACAAAATGTTCCGATCCAAGTTTTCAAAAGAATCTTTCGAGATTACGAGGAAATTATTTTGAATTCCGTAACTAGTTGTTCAATTATTATCGGTAATGGTTTTGTTCTTTCTGAAAATATATTTAAGTAGATACCAAAGTTAGTTTCAATCAAAAGTATTCTTATAAGGAATTTTGCTCAAATTTATTATCGTGTTGGCAGAACAGTAAAAGCTTTAAATTGGACAGGTAGGTACGCTGGGCGCGAGGACTGCAAGGTATGAGCTAGATTGGTAGCCAAGACAAACTTGAAAGAGTTGCACAAGAAAGCATTGAGCAATCTTGGCACCATCCCTTTGTGTCACAATCTACGTAAGAGATATTTAAAATTAAATAGCCTAGGGATAAATCGATCAAGATCTTCTTCAAACCCCGTTTCTTCTGAAAGTATTCACCAAAAATAGCATCGTGTACTCATCAATTCGTTAGATAAAAAGATGCTCAATGTCAGGTGGCGATTTGAGGAGTGCAAAAATCATTCTCGCGCCTTCACCCCTCGATTTGAACTTGAAAACTTGTAAATCTTCGACCACACAATACGATCACGTACAGTTGCCATTAGTGAAGTAAGAATAATTATAGAAGTTTTCAACAAGCCCATTCAGATAACTGTTGTATGGATGATACAACAGTTTGATGATACAACACTCTGAACTAGTTGAAGGTACACCAATGAAATTTAAAGTTTTAGCACGCCATTTGTATTTCAAGTTAACATTTCGTAAGTTTATTTTCGAAGTGGATAAGTGAAGAGTACCTAATAATTGAATAGCTCGGCCGAATAGGGTGGTTACATGTCACTTTTCCCAACTAGTTCGAGGGCGAAAATAAGATCTAATTCTCGACGAAGCCGCCTGATCGGCAACTTACCTAAAACGCTGCAAATTATTACACAAAGGTTTATTATTTTTCTACATAGATCACTCGTCAGCAAAGAACACGGTTTAGCTATTGTTACCACCAACCAACATGAAAAAAAAACATCGATCGCACTTCGGACAGCTAAAATTTGAACGGAGATTAGGCCTCTTTTGCAATTCACACTCGTGTTTTTGATTTATCGTACGTCCAACCCTTAAATTCTCGTAGGGAGCGAACGTTTTGCCCTACAGGGCTCCGCGTGGTCTCTACAAATTCAATACTACCTTAAATTGATGGAAAAACAATACCTTTATGTCAAAGTTTTTTGAGTTAGGGAGGTTTCAAAATTTCAACCCTTAGAAGCGACCGACATCAACCAAAAGTTTCGGGGCACCACTAGACCCCAAACGGAGCCCCCAACACCAAATTTCATCAAAATCGGTCAATGTTACCTGAGGAAAGTGCCGCATACGGACGGGTCAAATTATTATTCGATTTTTGGGTTCTAGGTACTTTGAAACGTAAACCAAAAAACATTTTCTTGGACGATTCCAAAGGTTCATTATTGAAAATAGTAAACCAAAATAGCGACATAGACCCTTCTTCCATCAGTTTTTAAAATTTAATATTATTTAATAGAAAGGTTTGGTAAACTATTCGTTGAACGAAACATGTTTTAACTTGCAGAATGAAGAATAAATAATATTTCTTTTCTGATAAATATTCTTTTTGAAGAGTTGGTTTATGAAAAATAAACCGTTCAAGCAATCAGAATGACATTTTCTTCACAGACTCGTCCAGTTTCAGAAGATGTCTTACCTAACGGAAAAAAGGAATGAGATGTGTTATAAGGAAGAGGAATGCGATGGGACAAGGCATAGAAGGTCGAAAGGGGTGAGTTCATAAGGACTGGAGATTATCAAGAGTAAGAATTTGCTCTTACCAGGAACTAGGATGGATTTTGATGAGATGCATGGCTTTCCTGAATTTCGCGATTGCTACATTTCCACTGTTTCATGTCAATTTTGTCAACTCGCTGAACCACTCATTCCAAAGATGTAATAATGATGATAATAATAGAAGAAACATTGAAGGATTGACGAAGGGGCGGGTGGAAAAGATTGATGCGTCGTCAAGTTCGGTCATAAAAGGGAACGTAGACCTTTACTTCAACGAAAATGTTGATTTTTTTCCAAATTTTTCGCCCCTGAGAGCGTGGACATATGGTATGAGGTTACTTTTGTCACCGGAGATGGATAGAGGAGAATTCGATACCAAAAACGAAAACAAGTCCATTCATGCAGCATGAGTTAATGAGCAAATTTTCAAAGACATCTTCAAAGCCAAGGTTAGGAAAATCGGAAGATTAGCTGTATGATTTTGTGGGTGTGGCACATAGAACGAATCATTGAAATTGTACAATCAACCTCGTGGTTAAATGTTTTAAAACAAATCTCGAACAATACTCTTCTTGAACGATATCGTTCAACAATAGTACCTAGATTATTGTTTTTTAATTTCAGTACACCAACAGACTGTATGATTTGAAGATGTGAAGAGGATTTATGTTCCCCCCAAACTCATGGAGTACCCACCCCATTTTTTGGGTACAACGAATATACGCTGCCTTTCATTACATTTAAATTGCACATATATGTTTTTAATTTTTGAAATTACACCTATATCAGAACTTTTGTTTTGAAGCCGAATATACCATTATATTACTATAGAATGGTATTTTATGGCCAATTTTTTTTTTTTTTTTTTTTTTTTTTTTTTTTTTAAAGTTGAACTCGTTAGGGTTGTCCAAAATTCCTGGTTAAAAAAGTCTTTTTTTGTTCGTTATTATGAACATATTGGCAAAACTGGAAATTTTTGCGAAACAATTGAGAAGTTTGATTCCAAAAGTTAATTTAAACAGTTTTGGTCAAACGAGAGAAACGCGCGAAAAACTGTAGCGACCTGAAAAACGTGCTATAAACCAATGATGTTATTTTTTATACATTTCTAAATTGTAATAAATAGTTTTGGAAAAAAGGTAAATTAGTTCAAGGTTTAAAATAATTTTGAACGAGATTTGAACTTTCAGTTTCATGGATATAGTACTTTTTGGAATCAAACGAAGTGGATAAAGTACTTTTGAAATCATACGAAGTGGATAAAGTACTTTTTGAAATCAAATGAAGTGGATAAAGTACTTTTTGAAATAAAACGGAGTGGATAAAGTACTCTTTGAAATCAAAAGAAGTGGATAAAGTACTCTTTGAAATCAAACAAAGTGGATAAAATACTTTTGAAATCAAACGAAGTGGATAAAGTACTTTTGAAATCGAACGAAGTGGATAAAATACTTTTGAAATCGAACGAAGTGGATAAAGTACTCTTTGAAATCAAACGAAGTGGATAAAATACTTTTGAAATCGAACGAAGTGGATAAAGTACTCTTTGAAATCAAACGAAGTGGATAAAATACTTTTGAAATCGAACGAAGTGGATAAAGTACTGTTTGAAATCAAACGAAGTGGATAAAATACTTTTGAAATCGAACGAAGTGGATAAAGTACTCTTTGAAATCAAACGAAGTGGATAAAATACTTTTGAAATCGAACGAAGTGGATAAAGTACTCTTTGAAATCAAACGAAGTGGATAAAATACTTTTGAAATCGAACGAAGTGGATAAAGTACTTTTTGAAATCAAACGAAGTGGATAAAATACTTTTGAAATCGAACGAAGTGGATAAAGTACTCTTTGAAATCAAACAAAGTGGATAAAATACTTTTGAAATCAAACGAAGTGGATAAAATACTTTTGAAATCAAACGAAGTGGATAAAATACTTTTGAAATCGAACGAAGTGGATAAAGTACTTTTTGAAATCAAACGAAGTGGATAAAGTACTCTTTGAAATCAAACAAAGTGGATAAAATACTTTTGAAATCAAACGAAGTGGATAAAATACTTTTGAAATCAAACGAAGTGGATAAAATACTTTTGAAATCAAAAGAAGTGGATAAAGTACTCTTTGAAATCAAACGAAGTGGATAAAGCACTTTTTGAAACAAACAGGTAAGGGACCACCATTGTGCTGGATAGTACCTTTTGAAATTAAACGGAATATTCACCCTCGTTTTTCAAGGGAATAGACTATCTTTTGCTCCAAAATGATCGCATTTTTTGTGAAAAACTACCCCCCTGAAACCCTGGGAAAGTGTTAACTCAATTTCAAATAAAAATGGTCTTTAGTACCTTTTGGAATCAAACTCGACACACAGACACACACTCAAATATTATATGATTTTTGAAAAATTTCAAAAAAGTTCATGCTAAAATTTGTGAGTCCATTGCAATAGCTTCATTTTTTACGAAAATTCGCTAAAATCGGAAAAAATGACAGTTTCAATAATAAACCCCTGTTCGGCCGAAATATTCAATTATTCAAAGCTTGTGATGTTGAAAGGTATTTCGTCATTTGTTGATTGGTTTGAATGCATTAAAAATAGGTAAGCACGTCACTACGAGGGAAGGCATGAAGAAGGCGAACTGGACTATTTCAGCAAGTAGTCAGTCGCAGACTCCACTGAATGACATTTGCGCAGAGGCAGTCGGTCCTTCCCGAGCACCACTAACCCACTGCAGGCTGCTCGAGAGGTCCTGGAAGTGCGGAGGGGAGGGAGTGGAATAAATTTCAAAGTTTAACGAAGTTATTTAGTAAGACGAGGGTCGTTTTAAGGGTAGGGGAAGCCGAAAGAGAAGTTAAGGAGGTTGGCTCAAGGGTCGGGTGGGTGAATGAAAGTGGAGCACTAATATTGATGGGGAGGAAGGTGCTAGGGGTATACTGCAGTAAACCGCAACCAAACGTACCACTACAGCAACAGCTGTTGAAACTGAGGGTAAATCAGCTGAGCCCCACGAGGGCCCTGGAGCGCTGGAGTGGGAGGTATTTTTTTCCACAGTCCAGCGATTTACGCGCTGCGTGCTTTCAGAAACGCCTGTTTTATTTCCCGCATTAACCCCCCCCCCCCCCCCCGAATAGCCCGCACTGCACCACAATTAAAGTGACGATTTCACAAGTACTGAAGGTAAGCTCGAAAAGTGCAGACTTCAAGTTTCTAAATAGTCAACCGAACCGACCTGGAAATCGCACAAAACTGACGTCACGAAGTAAAATAACGAGCGTTCCAGCCGATTCCGCAATCATCCGAGTAGCTGCAGTTTCAAATGGCGATCTAATTAGTTTCCAGCGCAATATTGTTCGCAACAGCTGACCAATTTCAGCTGGTAGGGAAGCTCATGCAGCTGTTTGTAGGTGAAGGGTGAAAAGGGGAGGGATGCTGGGGAAGGGGGACCTCCCCGAAAATACCAAATCAATACATTGTTTTTGGGCCAAAACACAAAGGTTTTTAGAAAACTATCCAGCGCGGTAGTTTTTTTTAAAGTGAAAAACCTGACACTTTCAAACATCATGGGGCCCATTTTCTCCACACGAAATCCTTGTTTTTAACATTACAAACAATATCTATGTTGCAAAACACGAAATTTTCGCAAGATACGTATTTTTTTATATAATTGACGTTTTACGCAAAAATTGAAATGAAAGCTGAGACGTCGAATTTTATCAGGTCACCAACAATAAGGGTGGACTTTGATCATTAAAAAAAAAAAAAAAAAAAAAAAAAAAAAAAAAAAAAAAAAAAAAAAAAACATTCAAATGCACAAAAATCCTGTGTTACACATTTTCTAACAAACTGTAAAATCCTAGTAAATTACGCCAATAGTTGGTGATATTGATGACACCATCGTACTTTTCAGGTCGCAGAATCTCTTCGAACGACAGGCGGAAGAAATCCTCTCATTTCAGTTAGTTTAAAATTAGTGCCGCCTAAAAACAACAAAAACCACATTTTACTCGCATTCAAGTTGTTGGTTACTTCATGTTAGTCGATCTGCAGTTAATTTTTTTGAAATTCAAACACAAAATATTCGTTTCAATTACCTCTTGCTCGCTCGGACGCGCCAGTGTGAGTAAACACAAAACTCAGAAAAATCCACTCGGAGATGCTTTAGTTTTACGAAGCATGCGGCTGGAATTGGGTCGAGGGCTGGAAGGAGGAGGGAGGGGGCGCGAGGAGTCTGTACGGATCATATTATTTAACCCCGGTTATTAACTCTCATTTACGGGTCATTCCCCACTGGCCGTAATGTTATTCCGAATTCCTACTGCTAGTCGAGAGAATTGTTTCAAGTTTGAGAGACCACTGCAGTAATTTCATGGTGCACTGTAAGAGTAGTTGAAGACTGAATACAGTGGAGCCATTTGTTACTATGAAAGTTTGTTTAACAAATGACAAATTGAAAATTGAGTTGATTAGAAAATTTAAGAGGTGCATTTAAGGGTGAGTAGTCGGTATGTTAATCGAGGTAATAAAAGGTATTATGCGAAACTGCATCGGGTCGGTACCTAAATAGATTTGGCCGGTTAGCGAGTGGAAATAGAGCAAACAAGACAACAGGCGAAGGGGGTTGCGACGAGGTGCTACTGTTGGGAGAAATGGGGGAAGAAAGCAAAGGGTTGATCCAGGGCGGCGGGAAGGGGTGGGAAGGTGGGGGTGAAAGGGGAGCATACGACAGGATGGAGGCTACACTACACCCCAGGCGGGATAGGGACACGGGAGAAACTGAACACTGAAGACTGAGAAGTGAGAGGCCAACTGCACACTGAAGGGGTAGGCTACCTCGCCCGTTAGGCCCCCTGCAAAGGAGGAGCGGGTGAGGAGGAGGGGGCGTGGAGTACGCGACGCTAGCGCCCCTCGCGGCTTTCTCCGAACACGGCGGTTTGACATTTCACTTCCGCGGTCAACCTACTTGGCAACCTCCTCCCTGCCATTTACCCCCTCCTCGCCTCATCTGTTCGCCAGTCATTCGCTTCCCATTAAAAATAGGTTCACAATTACCTGCTTGAGAGGTCAAGTTGTTACCAAACTGGCTGGGAAATTCATACAAACAATCTACTTCTGGACTTCAGACAACATTTGAATCGTATTTGAGGAGTTTGAGTCCAAAATGTGCCTACTATATCCATTTTGGTCAAACGTGAGAAAAACTCACCTGAAAAACCCGCTGTAAACCAATAATGTTATTTTTTATATACCTATTTCTAAATTATAATAAATTGTCCATATACCTGGTAAACCATGTAAGTCGAGTTTATCAAATTTTACAGGGAACACTAAAAACTAAATAATTCAGTTTTCATTCCATATGCAATAAGTTTTGGTTTATTATTTTCAATAATGAACCTTTGGAATCGACCAAGAAAAAATTTTTTTAACACCCCCTCAAAATTTGATGGTTTACGTTTCAAGGTACGTAGAATCCAAAAATCGACTAAAAATTTGGCCGTCCTTCCGCCGTACGCGGCACTTTTGCCACTTAGCATTGACCGATTTTGATGAAATTTGGTATGTAGGCTCCATTTGGGGTCTAGTTGTGCCCCGAAGATTTTGGTTGAGAAAGGTTACGTTTAAGGGTTCCAAAATCAATTTTGAAATTTTGAAAACGCCCTAACTCAAAAAATTTCGATATAAAGGTATTGTTTTTCCTTCAATTTATGATTCTATAGAGTTTTTAGAATTTTTTGAGACCATCCGGAGCTCTGTAGGACAAACCGTTCGCTCGCTACAAGAATTTAAGGTTTGGACGTACGATAAATCAGAAACACGAGTGTGAATCGCTAAAGAGCTTAATCTCCGTTCAAATTATAGATGACCGAAATACGATCGATGTTTTCCTTCATGTTGGATGGTTGGTGGCTTTACAGACGAGTGATCTATATAGAAAAATAAAAAATAATAAACCATTGTGTGATAATTTGCAGCGTTTTTCGTTCCATTCCTTAAAACTGGTGGTAACAGTACTATTTCAAAGAGCCTGAGACTAATTTCATCAGAATTTACTTCAGCGAACGAAAAAATGGACTTATGCTTTTACCCAGCCTTTGACACCCGACTTACATGGTTTTCAATTTGATTTTTCATGAAAATATACCCAGCTTGGGTTATTTAATTATTAAGAATATGTATTATTAAATTTTGTTCTCCAGGTTTCAAGGTTACACAAAATACTCGAATCGATGCAAAAGGAAAATATTTAAATGAAAATTCATAGGCGTTGACTAATACGCAGTCCAACTTTAAGGCTCCTTGAGTCAAAATGACAGTCTTCAGTCTTAATATTACTAGAGTTGAGCAATAAATTATTCAATATACTACCAATTCCTCAATTACCATTTCTTAAATTACAACCATTACTTATAGGAACACTTTACCTATCACAACCGTAACTAAGTAGGTATGCATTGAATTTAAGTGCTGGGCAACTAGGTACTTTTGTTTCATTAAAACAACTGATGAGTTAGGTATGGGTTAGGGATATGTTGGGGATGAGCTAGGGATGGGTTAGGGATATGTTGGGGATGAGCTAGGGATGGGTTAGGGGTTAGGGATAAGTTGGGGATGAGCTAGGGATGGGTTAGGGGTTAGGGATATGTTGGGGATGAGCTAGGGATGGGTTAGGGGTTAGGGATAAGTTGGGGATGAGCTAGGGATGGGTTAGGGATATGTTGGGGATGAGCTAGGGATGGGTTAGGGGTTAGGGATAAGTTGGGGATGAGCTAGGGATGGGTTAGGGGTTAGGGATATGTTGGGGATGAGCTAGGGATGGGTTAGGGGTTAGGGATATGTTGGGGATGAGCTAGGGATGGGTTAGGGGTTAGGGATATGATAGGGATGAGCTAGGGATGGGTTAGGGATATGTTGGGGATGAGCTAGGGATGGGTTAGGGGTTAGGGATATGTTGGGGATGAGCTAGGGATGGGTTAGGGGTTAGGGATATGTTGGGGATGAGCTAGGGATGGGTTAGGGGTTAGGGATATGTTGTGGATGAGCTAGAGATGGGTTAGGGGTTAGGGATATGTTGGGGATGAGCTAGGGATGGGTTAGGGGTTAGGGATATGTTGGGGATGAGCTAGGGATGGGTTAGGGGTTAGGGATATGTTGGGGATGAGCTAGGGATGGGTTAGGGGTTAGGGATATGTTGGGGATGACTAGGGATGGGTTAGGGATATGTTGGGGATGAGCTAGGGATGGATTAGGGGTTAGGGATATGTTGGGGATGAGCTAGGGATGGGTTAGGGGTTAGGGATATGTTGGGGATGAGCTAGGGATGGGTTAGGGGTTAGGGATATGTTGGGGATGAGCTAGGGATGGGTTAGGGGTTAGGGATATGTTGGGGATGAGCTAGGGATGGATTAGGGGTTAGGGATATGTTGGGGATGAGCTAGGGATGGATTAGGGGTTAGGGATATGTTAGGGATGAGCTAGGGATGGGTTAGGGATATGTTGGGGATGAGCTAGGGATGGATTAGGGGTTAGGGATATGTTAGGGATGAGCTAGGGATGGGTTAGGGATATGTTGGGGATGAGCTAGGGATGGGTTAGGGATATGTTGGGGATGAGCTAGGGATGGTTTAGGGGTTAGGGATATGTTGGGGATGAGCTAGGGATGGATTAGGGGTCAGGGATATTTTGGGGATGAGCTAGGGATGGGTTAGGGGTTAGGGATATGTTGGGGATGAGCTAGGGATGGGTTAGGGATATGTTGGGGATGAGCTAGGGATGGGTTAGTGGTTAGGGATATGTTGGGGATGAGCTAGGGATGGGTTAGGGGTTAGGGATATGTTGGGGATGAGCTGGGGATGGGTTAGGGGTTAGGGATATGTTGGGGATGAGGTAGGGATGGGTTAGGGGTTAGGGATAAGTTGGGGATGAGCTAGGGATGGGTTAGAGGTTAGGGATATGTTGGGGATGAGCTAGTGATGGGTTAGGGGTTAGGGATATGTTGTGGATGAGCTAGAGATGGGTTAGGGGTTAGGGATATGTTGGAGATGAGCTAGGGATGGGTTAGGGGTTAGGGATGTGTTGGGGATGAGCTAGGGATGGGTTAGGGGTTAGGGATGTGTTGGGGATGAGCTAGGGATGGGTTAGGGGTTAGAAATATGTTGGGGATGAGCTGGGGATGGGTTAGATATGGACTGGATATGGGTTGAGGATGGGTTAGGGATGGGATAGAGGTTAGGAATAGGTTGGGGATGGGCTAGAGATGGGTTGGGTATGGGTTAGGGGTTGGGATAGGTCAAGGCTGGGTTAGGGATGAGCTGGGGATGGGTTATAGATGGATTAAGGATGGATTGAGGATAGGTTAGGTATGAGTTAGGTTAGAGATGGGTAGGGATAGGTTGGAGATGGGCTAGGGACGGGTTAGGGGTTGGGCTGGGTTGGGGATGGGTAATGGATGGGCTACGGATGAGTTAGGGACAGGTTGGGTTAGGGGTTATAGATAGGTCAGGGCTGGGTTGGGTATGAGCTGAGGATGGTTTAGGGATGGACTAGGGATAAGTTAGGTATGGGTTATGGATTGTTTGGGTGTGGGTAAGGGGTTAGGGATAGGTCAGAGCTAGATTTCAGCAACATCAGCATTACAGCTAGGTCAACCAGCCAACAAATCAATTATTTCATCTGAAATTATCCTCCTAAATAGTGTAAAAATAATTTAGAAACAATGCGGAAAAACACGTAGGTCGTGATCTCAAGGTTGGCCACAGTATGGAAAATCACGTGTCTGCAGAACACATGGAGTGGAATTTATTGCTGAAATTGAGACTTATAAAAAGGTTTCTATTTATGATCACTTTCTCCGAACTCCATTTATGAATTTTGTAAACTTGTACATGAAAAAAAAAAGAAAAAACTGAATATCTTTGATGGAAACTTGCCACCAGCGTGAGCTGCTCACTTTTATGAAGGCTTACACAGGACTTACATGGTTTTCCGACGAAAAAAGAGGTAACCGACTTACAGGTTTTTTCTATTCCTTCTGGATGAAAAACTATTCATCAGGTTGGAAAACGGCTTCACTAAATGGACCAAGCCACCCTAATTTACCTGAAAAGCTCAAAACCTTATTTTCGAAAAAATACCGACTTACATGGTTTACCAGGTAGTATTTACCTATATGGACGAAACATTATTTGAAAAAAGGTAAATTAGTTCAAGATTTCAAATAATGGGAAATTTCACCGAATTCTGTTTGCATTTTTCCTGAATAGTTATTGGTGTGGGATAGATGAAAATCGGGTTGATTTCGAAAAATAAGTCTCCTGTTATTTTTGGGAGACAATAAAAATTTATGATTTCAAAAAACAACAGGGAAAGCGGACCTCGTCAACGTGAAGCGGAAACGCTCGCTGATTGGCTGTTCAGATCGCCGTCTCCTCCCAGTGTTGCCCGATGGTACGAGGAAATCGTGTTATCCTAGAGGAAAGTTATCAAACAAAAACAGGGTAAACCTAATTTTCCCCATCTTGCTTTTTCAATTTGTTTCTTCAGTTTATCGATTACGATCTTTACTGGTTTTGTGAAATATTGCATCTAAGGACTATAGAGCGCTTCAAGCGACCGTACATGAACTATTCCAGGTTGACGTCATCCTCCCGGTTTTTCAAACGTTCATATTTCTACACTGTTTCATTTATTCGTAGGGCTGAAAGTTTGCCGTTGGTGGTTTTTCGAGGTGCTGAATCCGATTTTGGGGTCATAAATAGGAAATTCCGCCATGGTGAAATTCCTCATTTTGAACGAGATTTGAAATATCAGATTTATGAATAATGTACTTTTTGAAACAAAACGTGACGTTTAGCACTTTTTGGAATCAAACGAAGTGGATAAAGTACTTTTTGAAACAAAACGCATAAGAGACCGCCATTGTGCTGTGGATGTGGAAACATTGATCGCATTTCAGTCAGCTAACATTTGAACGGAGATTCGGCCTCTTTTGCGATTCACACTCGTGTTTCTGATTTATCGTAAGTCCAACCCTTAAATTCTCGTGGGGAACGAACGGTTTGTCCTATAGTGCTCCGCGTGGTCTCAAAAATTTAAAAAATTCTATACTATCCTAAATTGATGGAAAAACAATACCTTTATATCAAAATTTTTTGAGTTAGGGCGCTTTCAAAATTTCAAACCTTATTTTTCAACCCTCAGAAGTGACCTACATCAACCAAAATCTTTGGAGCACAACTAGACCCCAAAAGGAGCCTACATACCAAAATTTTCTTGGTCGATTCCAAAGGTTCATTATTGAAAATAATAAACAAAAACCACAAAAATTTGCAGCTTCCCCCAGCAAAGCCGTATGAATGCGTATGGTCTTTTTATTGGTGGACACTTGAGCATAAATTGATTCTGACGTCGGGAATCCCCTCATTAGAAGGTAATGAGCACAATAGAACAATTTCCATCAAAATAAATTTTGCCGTGTTCTATCGAGTACTTGTTTATCGTGCTATTGCTCACTGACCACAATCTTCTCAACTGCCAATCCACTTTGTTAATAAATAGCCAGTCGCCTTTGTTGTTGCCCGAAGTTGCACGTTGCTAACAGTTTTCTAATTTAGCCACGTTCCCTACGCTATGGTGCATACACCGGATGAGCTGCATACTTAGTCCAATAATCAGAGGACACTCAAACGAAAAATTCACGTGATAGAGAGGACAAAAAATAGTTCTAGGCTGGACCCAGGAATAACATTGTCACGGCATTCGGAAAAATATGTAGACCTAATCATCGCGATTGTTGCATAGAATGTCTTCAAGCAACACGGTATTTTAAAAAAACTATTCAGAGATGTTATTTTCACGGTACAACGATTCGCAGGAGAGTAATAAGGGGGAAAATTTGGAGTGGTGACGATTCCATTCCTACAATCTCAGTGGGTAAGACTATGGTTTTTTAAACATTTTACTACTCCAAATTTCTATTTCAATCAATTGTTCATTTCAATACTTTGGTAATCTCCAAAACTAATAGGACAATTTTACGACAGTTTAATACAAGAATATCCTTGTCTATAGAACTCCTTGTATCCACATTTTTTTCATTCATACGCTGGAATATGAAAGAGTTCTTCCTTCGACTGGGCCGCAATGAAAAGTTGTGGGAAGTATTTTCTGAGGCAAAATTTATCAGACATGTTCAATACTAAATGTTTGTTGTCCGAATAATAATGTGTGCGTCCATACTTGGGGTATATTGCACATCGGACAAAATTCAGATTGAAATTTGGGTCCTATTGACAATACGAAATGATAATTGAGTGGACATTAAAATGCATTTTTACATGAAAACAAGGACATCCCGAATGGGGGGATGTGAAGCCAAAATAAACGAAAACATGTCCTGAGAAGTCCCTAGTTCCAAATCTGACGAATAAGACCTTGAAAATGGCCGTTATAAATAGGTCCAGAGCAATTTTCAAGCAGTTATTGGCGTGGGATCAGGGGCCGTTGCGAAATCGATCTTCGTAGCTGTGGAGTAAGAATTAGCAATTTGAACAGACAGGTTGGCTTCGATCGAATATGCCCGAGAGTTGACATTGAGCCGAACTATGACGAATGACATCATAAATAAATAGAACGCTCACAGCCCCATTATTGAGGCAACTGATCGAGAAAATATTGTATTCAAGTGGTTTGACAGGGCTCGACGATATTTCTCCGCGAGGACTCTGACTATGGATGATTCGACTGTTTCATAAACATGAATTTTTCCTTCTACACCTGCAACATTTGGCAGCCATGGATGGCTACCCAAAGGGTCCAGTGGCTGCTCAGGAGTAATATGCTATTCTCACCAGAGTGGAAATTCAGGGAAGAGCGGTGGCAGACCATACCTAGGAAGAAATCCATTGTGATGAAGCTCAACTTTTACGCTCTGGATTATACTTATTAGTTGGTAAGAGATAAACTTCAAATGACAGTGAATGGTGATGAAGAGTCAATAGAGATTATTTGTGGGTTAAATACGAGGCTATAAAGGACATTTATAGTTATAAAGGGTTGTTAGTGGAGTTCTTAGAAGTAATTTATGGGTAATAAGAAGTTAGTCTTAGGGCTGAAGGGCTTATAAGAGTTAATGTATTATTAACCGTCACAAGAGGTAATTTATTACACAAGTAAATTTTACATAGTTTCGAGATTACGAGGAAAGTGTTCCAGGAATGAGAGCAAAACTATTTTCGTGGACTGAACTTGAAAGACGGAATGAGAATAGACTCATCAACATCGTTATTGAATTTTTACTTACGATCGGGTGATATGCATAATAAAAATATCAAGTTAATAAAAAACAAATCTCCATAACTTCCATGAAGTATGATACCGACGATTAGTCCAAATATCCTCTAAATTCGGTCCATATATTCAATACATCCAAGTGCTATCTCCTAATTTTGGATATCAACATGTTCATCCTCTAATTTCTTGAAATCAACCAGGATCGCCCAGTTACTGTTTTCAAGTAAGAAATAAAGAACTCCAAGTGCTATCTAGATGACAAATGTACCTTTTTGGTAATTGATTTGGTGCATTGCCGTAAACAAACAGCTGTACAGGGTGTTCCAGCTATCATGAGTTAAGCTTCTCCCTAGGGATGGGACATCGATATCGAGAATATCAAAACATCGAGTGTAAAACCTCGATGTTTTGATTCGATGTTTTTTAAATATCAATGTTTTACAGTCGATGTTTCGGTCTGACGATATCGATATGACGAGGAGACGGTCTGATAACATCGTTTAATAAATTTGACCTACTAAGTACTGCAAGGAAACCAGAAAAAATCCAATTCCAGACCAGATAACTTCATTTAATTTACGTGGAATTATGGAGTAATATGCTATTCTCACCAGAGTGGAAATTCAAGGAAGAGCGGTGGTAGACCATAACTAGGAAGAAATCCATTGTGGTGAAGCTCAACTTTTACGCTCTGGATTATACTTATTAGTTGGTAAGAGATAAACTTCAAATGACAGTGAATGGTGATGAAGAGTCAATAGAGACCGGTCAATGTTTCGGTCTGACGATGTTGACATGTCGAGGAGATGGTCTGATAACATCGTTTAATAAATTTGACCTACTAGGTACTGCAAGGAAACCAGACAAAATCCAATTCCAGACCAGATAACGTCATTTAATTTACGTGGATTTAGAAGAACACCTCCTACCTTCCAATCATCACTCTATAATAGCAAGTTAATTACTGGAAAACAATAGGAAAAAGTCTCTTTATGCTTGAAACAATGATTGAAATAGGAAAGGTACCGATGAGATATCGAAATGAAGTGCATACAAATAGGATTTTTTATCACGAATAAAAATTATAATGGAGTAGGTTATCCAGTAAAATAAAATCACGTTAGTAGAAAACATCCACTTCTTACGAATGAGGGAAGAGCAGCTACTTCAGATTTCTCCCTTGATTCTAATTAGTTGACAAGTGAATTTAATTTCCCGCTTGCGAAATCGATTTTTACCTTACGATGTTATCGACATCGATGTTTTTTATTCGATGTTTTATAGATGTTTCTATGAAATATCGACATCGATTTTTTCCGTTCGATGTCCCATCCCTACTTCTCCCAACTTCAAATTAGCTTTAAAAAAAAGGTTGAATTTTAACTCCCAGTCATTTTAGCGAATTTTCAAGGAAAATGAAGCTATTGCAATGGCCTCAAAATTTTAAGAATGGACTTTTTTGAAAAATTTTTACACTTATTTTTACATTTTTACAAGTATTTAGAAATCTTTTTTACTTTTCGCCAAAATGTTCTTAACAACAAACAAAAGGTCAAGTTCGTTAGCCAGAAATTTTGGACAATCCAGTGGTCCAAATTTCAAAAAAGTCCAAAAAACGGGGTTTTCCCGTTTTTTGTGGGTTTTACCCTCACAATAATGGTAATATATAGTAATATATATTCAGCACAAAATTTCTGATATCAATGCATTTAAAAAAAATGAAAATTGTTCAAAATTAAGGAAAGTATGTATCTATTTATACAGGGTGTAAGCCTAACTGGTCTGCCATACGGTACCAGTCGATTCTATAACTAATTTGCAACAAAAAATGTCTCTTAGCAATTTCTTTTTAAACCCTTCGTTTTCGAGTTATTTTAACTTTAAACTTTTTTTTCGTGATTTTGACCTTATGTCATTAAATTGGTCATAACTCCGTTAATTAGCAGTGTAAATTACAATTTGAGGATACCGTTGGAAAGAGCATTAAATTTCCTATCGGATACATGCCTTAACTTTTTATTGAGTCAAGGTTTGAGACATGAAAACGTCCTCTAAAAAGAGAATTTTACGTAATTTTGGAAACCTCGAATTTTTTCAATTTCAAATTGAACTACGAGAACCCATACTTTTTCAAGATGCAAGAACAGTGAAAACTGCGCCAGAATCTCAGCTTTCCAATGGTATAATCAAAACATATTCTACAACCGAATTTAGGGGAGAATTTCGTGTTTGAACGCGGAAAAACGTGCATTTTTTCAACGAAATCAGCGCTCCGCCTAGTCGATCTGAGGGGTCGGACGATAGGAGTGGGTGCCGCAGTAGACCTCGACAGAGATGGGCGAATTCTTATTCATAAATACGATTATGAATACAAATCATATCTGCGATTTTATGATTATGAATACGAATACATGTATGAATATGAATACGAATTCGAATACAATCGTATTCACAATTGAAATTCGTATTCGTATTCACAATTTCGTATTGAATACGATTTTCCCCCGTATTCGTATTTTGAATACGATTTTTTTCCCCATAATTTCCCTAAAAATCGAATTTTTTAAACGATTTTCCCTGAAAATCATACTTTTTTAATGATTTTCTCCCGAACTCTGGACATATTCATGACCTAACATTGTCAAAATAATCAATCAAAATTCGAAACGCTCACCAATTCTTATTGGATTTTTCATGCAGAATCGAATGAGACCAACCCCAGACATTTCCGCTGAAAATCGTATTTTTTTCAACAATTTGCACTAAAAATCATTAAAAAATTATGATTTTTACCGGACTTTTTTTGTACTTTCTATTCAGTTGGTCATAGCGACCTGGGGTTGGTCTCATTCGATTCTGCGTGAAAAATCCTATAAGAATTTGTAAGCGTTTCGAATTTTGATTGATTGACAATGTTGGGACATAAATATGTCAAGAGTTCAGGAGAAAATCATAAAAAAAAATGATGATTTTCAGGGAAAATCGTTAAAAAATTCGATTTTTAGGGAAATCATAGAAAAAATCATAAAATCGTATTCAAAATACGAATACGGGGGAAAATCATATTCAAAGAGTGAATACGATTGTATTCAAATAATTCGTATTCATATTCATACTTGTATTCGTACCTATTCATAATCATAAAATCGCAGATATGATTTGTATTCATAATCGTATTTATGAATAAGAATTCGCCTATCTCTGTCGAGGTCTACTGCGGCACCCACTCCTATCGTCCGACCCCTCAGATCGACTAGGCGGAGCGCTGATTTCGTTGAAAAAATGCACGTTTTTCCGCGTTCAAACACGAAATTCTCCCCTAAATTCGGTTGTAGAATATGTTTTGATTATACCATTGGAAAGCTGAGATTCTGGCGCAGTTTTCACTGTTCTTGCATCTTGAAAAAGTATGGGTTCTCGTAGTTCAATTTGAAATTGAAAAAATTCGAGGTTTCCAAAATTACGTAAAATTCTCTTTTTAGAGGACGTTTTCATGTCTCAAACCTTGACTCAATAAAAAGTTAAGGCATGTATCCGATAGGAAATTTAATGCTCTTTCCAACGGTATCCTCAAATTGTAATTTACACTGCTAATTAACGGAGTTATGACCAATTTAATGACATAAGGTCAAAATCACGAAAAAAAAGTTTAAAGTTAAAATAACTCGAAAACGAAGGGTTTAAAAAGAAATTGCTATGAGACATTTTTTGTTGCAAATTAGTTATAGAATCGACTGGTACCGTATGGCAGACCAGTTAGGCTTACACCCTGTATATATTATGAATATGTGCTTATATTTGTTGTACCCAGAAATGCAATAGCCGTGTGGGTACTCTATGAGTTCGTAGAGACGAGTAGAACATGAATATGGACTCCTAACATCTTCAAAGCATACCCAGTGCATACAGTATGTTAGTATGGTATACTGAAAAACGAAAAAACCCACAATAGCCGTGTGGGGTATTCCATGAGCTCGTGGAGACGAGTAGAACGTGAATATGGACTCCTAACATCTTCAAAGCATACCCGGTGCAAACAGTATGTTGGTATGCTATACTGAAAATCGAAAAAACCAAGAATCGTGTAAAAAAAAACTTTCTAAAAGAAATTGCAACACCATTGTTCCTTTTCTTAACCATCCCTTCAACTGAAAGATTCTTTGAAAATTCGCTCATTAACCCATTCAGTGCGGGAAAAAAAGAGCGACGTTACGCCCCATCCTGAAAATTTTCACTTCGATAAAAAAATTTCATTCTTCATGTTTGATATTCTCATGTTTGATGTTTGACTCGCAGATTGTTTCTGAAGGACTTGCAATTACGCGGGCAGGTCATAACGGACAACCCAACGGTAGGAACAATTTGAAGGGGGGCGCTCTTATTGTTAGGCATGGCATCATATGATGCCATCCGCACAGCACGAAAACCACCATGGCATCATATGATGCCATGCCTAACAATAAGAGCGTCCCCCTTCAAATTGTTCCTACCGTTGGGTTGTCCGTTATGACCTGCCCGCGTAATTGCAAGTCCTTCAGAAACAATCTGCGAGTCAAACATCAAACATGAGAATATCAAACATGAAAAATGAAATTTTTTTATCGAAGTGAAAATTTTCAGGATGGGGCGTAACGTCGCTCTTTTTTTCCCGCATCGAATGGGTTAATTCATGCTGCATGAATGGACTTTTTAGCAAGAAATCCAAATATGGCATTTTCATGACATGCGAGCAAATGCGCAAAACGCTCGCCAACTTTTTTTCATAAGAACCTCTAAATTGGTATTTTCAATAATGAACCTTTGGAATCGAGCAAGAAAACAAATTGTAAACCCAATCGCCATTCGCTAGATAAATCAGAATCGCGAGTGTGAATCACCAAAGAGGCCTAATCTCCGTTGAAATTTAACCGCTAACCGAAATGCGATCGCTGTTCATTTATTTGAGTTGTACTCAGTTTTGCGTCCTTAGCAACCGGTATTAAAATTTCCATATGAAAGAACCTAAACTCCCTATTTCTTCCAATCGCAAGTGAAGCCGTGTTCTTTGCAGACGAGTTATCTATACAGAAACATAATAAACCTTCGTGAAATAATTTGCAGCGTTCTTTTCATTAATTCAAAATATCGACGTTTTTGAAATAATTTTTCGACGTTACTCACAGCTCTGTGGGACCAACAGTGGATAATTTATTACCTAGCTTAATGAGGATAATTTATTACCTAATTAATGAATGTTCATGACGCGATTTCATCAATTAAAGATAGTTTTCAATTTCTAGAAACGATACCACTCAGACGATCAAAAATAGTTAAATACGCGTTTATTGCGAAATTTATCAGCACACGTGGGCACCAGCAAGGTGCCGAACCCTCCCCCCCCTCAACCTCAGCCACGCCTGCCACTGATACTTTGATGGTAGTTGAAAATTATCTCAGTTAATATGAGTTGGACAAATAAAAAGTCAGAAACACGAGTATGAATCGCACATGAAAGTTCTCTGACGGAAGTGAGCCAAATTACAGCTGAACACATATTTTTTATTTTTTCCTTCTGCGATTTTTTTTGTCCGATAGAATGTTATTTCATTTACTTGTGCTTCCTTACAGCCATGAATCGAATCAATTGAAGGCAGCAACAACTGTGGGATAACGATGTTAAGCTGGTAAAAACTTTCTGTGAAAATAAACTCGATTGTTATTAAACTTGCGCGATACCAGCCATATGGTTCTTTTTTGTAATGGATTCGATTGTTGAAACGATCTGAATTAGATTTGTCGTAACGACTCTCTTTGCTGGGCCTACTCCCGCACTCACATCAATACAGTCCTGTTACCAAAGAACCTTTTACATTGTCTCTAAGCAACACAACGCTTCTTGTATACAATTAATGACATTTCCAAATTATTATGGTGGTTTACTTGCTGGATCTCGAAAACCTGGTAACCAATGTTCGCAGTGTAGGCATTGTGTGGCAACTTTCTTTGGCTGCCGTGATTGCTGCAGTAACTTTGCAAACTTAATTCAAAAGTGGGAAAGTGACTTCGGAAGAAGGAAAATAAAGGTTGGGGTGAATAATGCGGCAGAGCCGAAGTTTTCTGGTGGGTACAGGTGGTAGGTTCAGCTAGCAAAGTTGAGAGCCTCAGGGAATCCCACCACATTTAACATTACAAGAGCTTAGTTAGACCCGTAAGGAATAAGTTGTCGCCAAGTGAACTCTTTTGAAGAGCCAAGTTTCCGTACCGGATGAGTAAACTAGACCACTGAACATTCACACTGCTTTCCTGGCCCTTTTTAAAATCTTGAAGAACCGTGTACTTCATTCCTTCCCAGCTAGTTCTCGGTGGGCTTTAGGCGAGGGACTGAGGTACTGGAAAAATTGAGATCTTTCAATTAGTGGATCGTGAGAAAATTTTCCAATTTACCCCCTCATTCTGAGCAATTTTGTGGCGGTTTTAAACATAGATGATGGAGATTATGAACCAATTATGATACTAGTAATAATAATTCGAAGGAGGAGTGAAACTAAATTAATGACTGTAGTTTTGGTCCATAAATGATAGAAAACCATCCAGTTCGATCTTCAACCATCAAGATTGAAAGAATGAAAGTTCTCCAAAATCAAAATTTCCACTCGTTTCGGTTTCGTGTCTGTCTGTATGTCAGTGTGTCTGTCTGACATGAAATCCTTGTAACGGGCAAAATTGTACCAAGTTATTGTCCGATTTCGATCACATTTTCAGGAATTGTGCGGTATGTAGGTGGTCCCCTGGGAAAATCATCGCACCCGGACCAATAGTAGCTCCTGGCACGCTCAATCGTAAAAACCTTGTAACAACTTCTACATTTTTCATCCGAATTCGATGAAATTAATCAGCATTAATTTTAATTATGTACACGCAATCTGTTTGTGTGTTGTCTTTTTTGTTGTTGTAATTTCATCAAATGTTTGTCATTGAATTATTTGTCATCACTTATAATTGAATATTAATTAAACATGTTTCCACCTTTTAGCGAATTTTCAAGGAAAATGAAGCTATTGCAACGGCCTCAAAATTTTTTGAATTGATTTTTTCGAAATTTTTTTTCACTGAAATCCGTTTTGGAACATTCTGAAACAATCCCTGAAGTTTTTCCAAAAATTATACATATATATGATGAAAAAAACCCAACAATAGCCGTGTGGGTACTCTATGAGTTCGTGGAGACGAGTAGAACGTGAATATGGACTTCTAAGATCTTCAAAGCATACCCAGTGCATACAGTATGTTGGTTTGGTATACTGAAAATCGATATAAACCAACAATAGCCGTGTGGGTACTCTATGAGTTCGTGAATACGAGTAGAACATGAATATGGACTTCTAAGATCTTCAAAGCACACCCAGTGCATACAGTATGTTGGTATGGTAGGTATACTGAAAACCGAAAAAACCAGCAATAGCCGTGTGGGTACTGTATGAGTTCGTGGAGACGAGTAGAACGTGAATATGGACTCCTAGCATCTTAAAAACATACCCTGAGCGTACAGTATTTTGGTATGGTATACCAAAAATCGAAAAAACTCTCTAAAAGAAATTGCAACACCACCCCCCTTCCTTTTCTTCCTTTTCCTAACCATACCTTCAACTGAAAGATTTCTTTGAAAATTCGCTCATTAATTCATGCTGCATGAATGGACTTTTTTTCAGTGTTATGCTCCAGCTTAGCAACAAACCATCCCACATTCCACATTCTTCCTTAATCTATAACTCCACCCCGATAATTGAACCATGATGTTTTGTAATAATTTTCATTGATGTATGCAGTGGTTACGGTGACGAGGAAGCAATGTACCACACCGACTTGGCACTGAATTTTTTAAAATTCCTATTTTCTCACAATTAGAGCTGAATTTGTTATCCCTTTCCTCCTTCCGACAGCGAAAGCTGACAGGGATTTGGTAATTTATTCACCTCACAATAACCACATATTTTTGGTTTGCATCATATTTATTTCAAAAATTCAACAAATCCGATGTTGAACATCGACCGATCACGTCGGAGCGGTAAACCAGCCATTTTTCCAACTGTTGGCAACGAAAGGCAGAATAGCTACAGAAGTGACCAATTAATTCATGCGCCCGCTAATTATTCTGCAAGCCAGCGAATTAAACGACCCTCCACGTCACCCACGGTTTCGCTCATTCATCCTCTTCTCTTTTTGGTTTTAAGCAAAAAACTGTTTTATCGTGCGAGAGGTGAAAGAAAAAATAAATAAAAATAAAAAATACAACAGCTCATCTCAGTCAGCTTACTGAATTGATGGCTTTATTAAACGTAATAATGCATAAATCGCCAAGACTTTATAAGGACGACGGTAATTTTTCATAAAGATTCCCCCCTTCACCTCACAGCCATTCCTACCTTTCAACCCTTCCTCACCTCTCGTCCCTCCCACTACTTTCTCGTCATCCTTTGTTCCATCTATCCGAAAAAACTCTCTCGTTTCCGACTTCTCTTTTTAATGAATAATGGACGGAAATTTAATTTCAAGCTCCTCTTTCAGGCGCTTGTCGTTTTTCCATTTCGAGGGTGGACGACGGGACGTTGTAGGTAAATTGCTTTGCATGATTAACTGTTGTAAAAATGAAGGAAGAAAACAGTTTAGGATGATGGCGGGAGCGGGAGGTAGAGAGGCAGAGATCACCGGGGCTTTGTTTCGCATCGTCTGTATTTAGTCGGTATGGAAAATGGATCCTATGAATCTGGAACTTGTATCCCCAGTTTCGTTCAATTAATACGATCATGACAAATGAAAGATTTCGTACATTCTTGATCATATGGTTACTACTTTTTATGACTATAAGAATTGAAAATTCGATGAGTCCCTGTCGCCATACCGTAAACAAAACTCAAAATAATATTAATACATACCGTTAGAGTTTGTTATTCCTATTTCTGTGATTAATCCTACTTCACGAACCATGTGTCCAAGGAGCGAGAAGATGAGAGAGAATGGATAATGTGCGATGTCTTTTGGAATCAGGAAAATATAGAAATTTTGAGAGGGTAGTTTAAATAAAAATTTAAGACAAAACAAGTTGAGTTGGGTTTACATATAGTACTACTACTACTACTACTATTTTACATATAGTAGTACTACTATATGTAAACTCAACTCAACGTATTTTGTCTTAAACTACCATATCAAAATTTCTATATTTTCCTGATTCCAAAAGACACCGCACATTATCCATTCTCTCTCATCTTCTCGCTCCACTCCGATTCGACTATAGACCGCACTTGGACACATGGTTCGTGAAGTAGAATTAATCACAGAAATAGGAATAACAAACTCTAATGACATGTATTAATATTATTTTGAATTTTGTTTATGGTATAGCGATAGGGACTCATCGAATCTTCATCTTATAGTCATAAAAAGTAGTAACCATGTGATCAAGAATGTACGAAATCTTTCGTTTGTCATGATCGTCTTAATTGAACTAAACTGGGGACGCGAATTCCAGATTCATAGGAACCATTTTTCATACTAAACGCTAGAATTTACATAAATACGCTCAACGGTTGTAGCAGGGTATGAATATGTCGTTCTTGTATGTATCTCCAACAGAAATTACCATATTTTGCTTCATTTAAAACAGAAAAAGATTAACTTTTGTTTATATTTATTATGTAGAGTGCTTCGATGTTATCGAGACCATTAATATTTCAATGAGTACAATAATTTGAGTTAATATCGAAATGGTCTTTTCGGAGAGAGACAAAGCAAAATTGAAAGATGAAGAATCATGAAACAGGACTGTTGTTATGTCATTGTTTGCGATGACCTAAAAAGCAATTGAAGAAGAAGAATTTGCAAGACAATTAGGCGAAGAGCCGCGGTACTGAAGGAGTGAGCTCTCCTCGTTATCTCTTCTCGGGAGAAAAAGGGCATTACAATGGAGTCGACGGAAAAATAAAAGGAGAGCTGGAAATAATTTACCACTTTGAGTATCGTTACTTCAAGATTCATGTCGAATGGAATAAAATTATAATTTTGGGAGGAGGGAATAAAGGGCTTGAAGCAACCGAATCAAAAGACGACTTGAAGGGTGGAAGAAAGCAGTGAAAGGCTCTACGGAGGGAGCAGGGGTCACCAACATCGAGAGAATTTACTCAAGAATTGAAGGTTTCCGTAGATACCCTCTGCCTCTGTCGTGTTTGCAACCTCGATTAGAAGTCTGAAACTGCTGGAAGGCTCCAAGAGAAAAATTGCGTTCACATGACTTTTCGAACTCTTTGGGTGCATTGATCAATTGTCCAAATGCGAAACTTACTACCGAATTTCTCAAACGTAGGTATCACTAAACTTGATCACAACAGAATTGATTCTCAAAGTCCATAAATCTCTGTTTGATACGGAGGAACGGTTTGTTCTACAAAGCTCTGGTTGGCCTCATTTGATTCAGAAAATTCAATAGTATCTTAAATTGATGAAAAAAAAACCTTTGTATCAAGCGTTTTCGGGCTAGGGGTTTTGAAAATTTCAATCCCCATTTTGGTTTATTATTTTCAATAATGAACCTTTCGAATCGACCAAGAAAAAAAATTTTAACCCCCCCTCCCCTCAAAATTTGTTGGTTTGCGTTTCAAGGTACGTAGAATCCGAAAATCGAATAAAAATTTTTCCGTCCGTCCGCCGCACACCGTTCGCCGTACGTAGCACTTTTCTTAGCAACCCTGGACCGATTTGGTTCAAATTTAGCGTATGGGCTCCATTTGGGGTCTAGTTGTGCCGCGAAGCTTTTGTTTGATGTCACCCCCTAAGGGGTGAAAATTAAGGGTTGAAATTTTCAAGTGTCCTAGCTCGAAAACTCTCGAAATGAAGGTATCGTTTTGTCACCCATTTAAGATAGTATTGCATTTTTAGAAATTTTAGAGACCACGCGGGGCTTTGTGGGACGATCATCTCTATCATCCTACCTACGAGTATTTGAGGGTTTTCCTACGATAAAACAGAATCACGATTGTGAATCACCAAAGAGAGTCTTCGTTGAATTTTTTGCTGACCAAAACGCGATCGCTGTTCGTTTTTTCGAGTTGTATCCAGTTTTGCTTCCTTCGCAACCAGTAATCAAATTTCCATATGGAGCTCCCTATTTTTCGAATCGAGTGTGAAGCGTTGATTTATTTCTAATAAACTTGATTTTGAAGTTGTGAACGCAGTATGGTGTGGTAGGTAGTACCTACCAATGGTTGGTAGGTGAAAAAAAAAGTTGGTAGGTGAAAAAAGAAAACGCGGCAAATTATTTCACAAAGGTTTATTATTTTCCTGTACAGATCACTCTTCTGCAAAGATCACAGCTTTGCCATTGTCACCATTTATTTATTTTTCACCCACCAACCGTAGGTACCTACTGCCTACCTACTAGGGCATTTTTGGAAATTTCAACCCCAACCACCAATCAAATGGAAATGAAGGGTTGAAAGCTAAAAAACTGATTCAAGACCATAGTTGCTATGGAACACTAATTTTTTCCTTTGATTCTAGCATAATTCATAGTGCTTGGGTACTATGTAACTTGAAATAGGTAAAAACTCATTCACAAAAAACATCACTATGATACGAAGAAGAAAATAATGTTAAATAACTATAATAAATCACAAGAATCACTATCACTAGCATCAATCAACTTCGATACTTGATAAGACAAGGAGAACTCGCCCGCTCCAACCCCATATAGCAGGCATTGTTCTGTGGGGTTCGCAGGTGGTATCGCGACCTGCAATGTGTTGAACCTAGTACTACTGTAATAGTAGATTCAGTTGACATATCTCACTTTCCTAATGACTAGATAAAGTTAGTTTAACGATTAAAATCATAAACTAGGGAATTCAAGCTCCAAAAATAAGAAATAACTCATTTGGATTCCTGAGCCATCACACCTCTTTGCACATGAAATGAGGTTGATAAGACATGTTGGCGAGTAGTTTGTGATACGAATTAATCACTCTAACATGGATATCAATAACATTGAGTCGATGTATCAAATAAATAGTGGTTTCAAACGACACAAAATCGAAAATTTTATCGATTAAACATTTTTTTTCTCTCGAATTTTTGGTGATACGACATGTGGTTTTGACACCCTAATTATCTCCTTTTTAGTGGTTTGCTAGGTCAGTTAGGTAGGTCATTTTTTCATTGGTGACCATCTACACGTCAACCAGCACAATCCCTGAAAATTACTTGGGTTTTGGATGGAAAATGTAGAAGTTATGGTTATTACAAAGTTGTAACAATGGCTTACTTCATATATTTTTGCCCGTTTCAAGGATTTGCGGACACACAAACTACATGAGAGACAGAAACGAAACCAAAATTGTTCAGGAATTCCTAAAACGTCTAACACGAGTGGAAGTTTTGATTTTGGAGTACATTTTTATTCAACCTTGATAAGAGAAAACAATGTCTCCGCTACCTTGGTGGACTCGGGAGCAATACCATGAATGTGGGGTGGAAATTTATACCCTGCTTACTCCTTTGCTTTCACCGCTTGATAGGAAAACGTAGAGGCATATAGGTAAAAAAAAAGAGTGAGGTCTATTAAAAAAAAAAAAAAAAAGCTCATCAAGAAAGAAAGGTTTGTGAGGAATCATTCCGATCACCCGTGCGGCTTTCGAATCCCGCCAGCGCCAGTAGCTCGCAGAAGGTTCAGGATTATTAGGGCTTTTGAGGACCACATTGTACGAGAGAAAAAAGAAGAAATAAACCGCTCCTTTCCCCCACCTCTTGCAATACCCCGCATGGATTTCATACACCAGCAAACGTCGAACCTCCACGAGGACGCGGCCAAACTCCCTCGTTTCTGCTGGTATATCGAAGGGAGGATCTTTCCCTGAAATACGGATGGGATTGGGCAAACGGAAGTTGGTGGTGAAGGGGGTTGTTTCACCTGAATCAGCGGTAGTGAAAGCCAAGAATCGAGGAAATGCTTTTAGGTTTGTAGGAGAATATAAATCGTGTTTCTGGATCAAAAATCTTCGGCAGGGAACTATGGCAATATCAATAAAAATACTTTTTTTTCTTATTCTCTTTTGGTGAATACTTAAATAGGTATGTACAAAGAAGATACCTGTGAGCTTGAGAAAATTGGCGAGTTTGCCTGACAGTGGAAGAGCTCTCCTATTCAAAACCTCACTCGAGGAAACTAATGATGGTCCATGACTGAAACTAGTCCTCCCCAAATAGAGACAATCGAAGTAAGAGGGGTCATCATCCTTACATGCCTCATCCTCTGATTGTGGAAAGAGTAGAGCGTAAACTATGAGAAGTTTACTCTGGAAGTTTAGCTCTTAAAACATTCAGAATCTCTTAGGCTGTAAAGAAACTATGATTATGATGTACCTGTACATGTGCGTCGTTCGCTCTCTTCATAAAGCGAGGTCCCGACGACAGAATCAATTTCTACCAGTATGCTGATCAAATGATTACGGGAAAGGGTACAGACGTTACAGCGGTTAAACCAAACCGACTTCAAAACACTCAAAAACAAGTAGGAGGAGTGTATTAGTTACAAATGATGGTGAGTGACTTTTTTTATAGTTTGATTCTAGTCGGTTCGCTCTAAGGATAGCAATACTACATTGCTGCGTCTTCCTTCTTTTCTGAACATGCACGCAGCCCCATCTGACCTGAAATATGTTCTGCGAATCACAGTTTAACCCTTATTCGACCATGGTGTCACTTGTGTCACCGAGAACATCACACACATCTTCCAAGGTATCACCAGATTAACAACAATTAAATTGAAATTGAAACAGATATAAAAAAGCTGTTAGTTATTAAAAGTCAACAAATGTCATGACAAAAACTTTGACAATTTTTTCACCGATTTCTTTGGACATTTTTGTCAAAATTCTATTTTGAGACTTCTAGTGACCCACAAAAAAATCTGCTGTCTCTTAAATTCAAAATTGCAATTTAATTTTGGTTACGCCGGTGACATCTTGGGACAGGAGTTGAGTTCCTGAGACGTTTTCGGTGACACTAGTGATACCATGGTCCAATTAGGAATCACAACATTTCGTCATCCCGTCCCTCACAGCTACAGCTTGTTGTATATGTATAAAAATATTAAATTCTTCCTACTTGTTTTGCAAGTAAAAAACCTTCGAACCCCTATATTTTAGTTCGTCGGAGTTTTCTACTGTAGGTACTGTTTTTTGCAATTTTGAAAGAAACATCCCATTTGAAAATGTTTGAAATGTAGATAGGTAACTTATTGGATTTGTTGCAATTTTTGGTATTTTGAATTTTGTTGGTGTATACACCAAATCACCGAAATTTAACCGTTTTGTATAAATTATCCTATTCTTTCAGGACATTTAACTGTGATTATCACTTTATATATTTGTGGTAGCACGAGTTAGGAGACACAAAAAGTTAAAATGAGTTATATGAAACTTGATTGTGAAAAAATTAAATACAATTTTTTCTTTTAAATTAGAATCATGAGATTTGGTATACTTCCGTCAGAGAACATTCACTTGGGATTCACGCTCGTGTTTCAGATTTTTTCTCGTCCAACCCTCCAAAGAGCCTTTAAAGAGAGCAAACGTTTAGTCCCGCAGAGCTATGAGTTATCTCATTCGATTCTGTAAATTGGAAACTTGTCCAACTCGTGGAAGTGACATACCAAGATTCGCGGCTCAACTAGACTCCAAATGGAACCCATGTACCGAATTTCATAAATTATCGTCCATGTGAAGGTACTAAGGAAAGGGTGGACAGCATCAAGACTGGGCATTTTAAGTGCTAAGGGGATGTACATATTAGAGACTATAAGTACAAAAACTGTTGTTCTCCATTAATCCCTCATCCACAAAAAACCCCAGCTGTACCTACGATTGTAACCGCTGAAGTATCTAGCTTCAAAGCCACCTTCTCTCTTCTCTTCTTGTTGTTGAAGGTACCTCGTGAGTACCTACACAGGCACACATCAAGTATCAAAAGCAATTCCACACCATGTAACGAAGAAGATGCCGAGACTTCTCTTGCAATCCAAGACTAAGTTGTAAAACCGTTAAGACGGAATCTCAAGTCCGTAAGAACGGGAAAGTTATTAATGGGGAAAGTTGTGGAAATGTTATTCAGAGTTGAGAGCATCTGTTTCTGCCACTAATTTGAGTACCTAACTAACCCGCAAAATACTTGAAACACGGACTTAGTTCCCTTCAGTGATGCTTCTTGTAATGTTCCAAGTAATGATTCAAGTACGGTTTTGAAGCTCTTTTCATTTTAGTAGAATGAAAGGAACTAATTATATTAATACCAACTCACTTAATTTATCAAACTATCATCCAGTCAAATTTCGCTTCTTCCCACCCAACATCAATTTATCAAGATCAATTTCAATTTTCCCCAATCAACTTCATTTTTGGTTCCATAGCATCATTACCCAAAGGATAATGCAATGGATAACACTTGTTGCAAATTTAAAATTTAAAATGACTTAATTCTAGGTAGGAAGTTATAATTTTGGCTTATTATTTTCCAACAATGAAAAAATGAAATGAAGTGTAGCATACGTTCTTTTGACAAACTCCATAAAATTTGATGTTTTACGTTTCATGGCACGCAGAATCCGGATACCGAATTATCAAAAATCCATTGGACCGTTGTCAGTCACATCAATCCAAAACTACTGCACCAAGATTGACCAAATTGACAATGTAGAATAGGTTCAATTCGGGATCGAGTTATGAATTAAAAATTTAACGTCACTGTCAAGTCAATTCAAAAGGAAAGATAGGAGATGCAATAGCTCGAAGACCTCCAATAACAAGGCTTTTCTAAATTTAAAATAGTTTTCACTTTTCAGAACGAGTTTCTAACATACTGGAGGATTTATAACTGACTGCGCACACCATAAAGACAGAGAAGAGATTAGAAACACCATTGTGATTCGTAAATTTATTCCGAGCAATGGTAGTATGCCAAGTAGCCATTAGATATACAGGTGGATAAAAACAATATATTTTTTTTCTCAAAAATATACCAAATTTCATTATGATGGTACAAACCTCGAAAACGAAATGATTGTGTTGATTTCCATCAAAAGATTCTGTCTGCACTTACCTTATTCAAGGGCTACGCCGTACGACCCCAACGACATTAGTCTGTAACAAGAAAATTAAAGGATTAGTAGGAATCGCAATCGTGGAGTAATTCCGTTTCAAAAATTATCTTCAGTCATGTCTGAGCTAGTCAACTCCTCTCGTTTGTTATTTCTCGCTTCATCGTTTTTTTAAAGTCGTTATCGATCATTTGGTGAGATGCATAACATTATCTTATCTTCGGGCTCCTTCAGGAATTTGCCTTGGAGGTAGTCATGCCTCACATTCATAATCGGCAATTATATCTAGTGAATGGGGGATGCGCCTGATTTTTTTAAAATTTCAAAAAGAAAGTGAGAATTTTGACACCAGCCGTTCTCATTTTGGATGAGTAGATCTTTTTCTATGATTTTTCGAAGTTTCGAATGTTTATGACTCCCGCGTGAGCGGAACCCCCCAGCCCACTGTGACGTCATAAACATCCATAACATAAACATTCGAAACTGAAAAATCACAGAAAACGTTTTTCTCACGTTAGAAGGTCGCGGTTGGTGTAAAAATTCTCAGAATGAGGTCTAGTTTAGATTAAAAATAACAATGAACAGTTTTTCCGACCAATGCGCACACCCCTTTCAAAGCTCCACGCCGCTCGTTCCACTCCACTGATAAACTTGGACCATACTGAGGCTGAGGATGCAGATATTTCTGATACATTGAATTCAAATTATAACCATGATTATGCTACTAATTCGAGCGAATCTGGTCCGAAAATCACGTGCACTAATAAAGGTACACGCCCCATCGCATCGGGAACATCGCTCACGAGGCGGATTTTTCCGCCGATGCGCTCTGATCCGCCCCGCCCCTAGAAACTACAACAAGCAGGAGGATTTTTCTTCATCGCTACATTTTCCGTGTAGTTTTTCACGAATAATCGAATGGTATTTTTTTGACTTGATTAAATTTATATCTTATGATGGTGGAGGGAATTGATCTTATAATACATTAGAGAATGACCTAAATAAGGCTTAGTTACGTTATAAACCAAAGTGAATTTGAGCAGAAACGTTTGGAAACACTTGAAAAATAAGCAACAGCAACAAATAATTGATCCAAGGTGCTGGATTGTCCTTAAAATACACAATTTCCCTAAGATATCCAATTTACTCCAGTAAAAATTAATGATTTAATCAGGAGTTTCGCCAGTTTGGTTGAGCTGTGGAGCTTTGTACTTGGAAAATGATGTACAATTTACCTTTGTTGTCAGGCCGAGTCAAGTATTTTATAACACCCTAGAAAACTCCAGATTTCACTCAAGAATAAACTGGTGACAAAAAATAATTGAGAAGAGCTCTTGTCTATCCCAACCTACCCAGGGAGGGTCATATTTAGAATATTGTGTGATGTTCAATAATAAATTTGGATACATATGGATGAAATATTTTGAACTCAACGATAAATTAAAGTTTTTTCAACCCATGATCGGAACTAAAAGGCAAAAGACAATACGCAGGCTGATAACGTAGACGCAGGAAATTAAATAATAGACCCATCTTGGTTTATTATTTTCAATAATGAACCTTTGGAATCGACCAAGAAAATTTTTTCTTTAACACCCCTCAAAATTTGTTGGTTTACGTTTTAAGGTACGTAGAATCCAAAAATCGAATAAAAATTTGGCCGTCCGTCCGCCGTACGCGGCACTTTTGCCACTTAGCATTGACCGATTTTGATGAAATTTGGTATATAGGCTCCATTTGGGGTCTAGTTGTGCCCCGAAGATTTTGGTTGATGTAGGTCACTTCTAAGGGCTGAAAAATAAATTTTAAAATTTTGAAAACGCCCTTACTCACAAAATTTTGATATAAAGGTATTGTTTTTCCATCAATTTAAGATAGTATAGAAGTTTTAAAATTTTTTGAGACCACGCGGAGCCCTGTAGGACAAACCGTTCGCTCCCCACGAGAATTTAAGGGTTGGACGTACGATAAATTAGAAACACGAGTGTGAATCGCAAAAGAGGCCCAATCTCCGTTCAAATTACAGCTGACCGAAATGCGATTGGTTTTTCTTCATGTTGGATGGTTGGTGGCATTGCAGACGAGTGATGTATATAGAAAAATAATAAACCATTCTGTAATAATTTGCAGCCCCTTGTGTGCGCAGCAACAATGTTGCGATGCGATGAGGCCCGACCCGACCCGCCTCTAGTGTGCGCTAACCTTATAGGCACAATGGCTGATTTCTTAGTTGATTATGTTGATCCACGGTACAGACGAACAAGCACTAATCAAATCTCTTTCTGCCACGAATTTAAAATCACTCCAACGAACCAAAATTAATACCGAGAACTGATTTCTCTTCTTTCAGACCATACAAATGAGATTGAATTTCACACTTATATTCCCAGTTATACAATACCGATCCACATAGTACCCAGAGGCCTCCTATCAAATTGATCCCTTTTATACTCGGAGCATCTTCTCTTAGAATTCGGCGGACAGCCGCTGCATGTAGTTAATGCAGTGTACAGCAATGGTGACCCTGAAGGCTCGTTAATTCCTATTTATCACGTAGAAATTGTACTCAATAGCCCACCTTGCATGTATCTTTCTTCACGAGTAGAGGAGTTAAACCTCGCACAGCGGAATTATGCCATGGAACAGCGATCTCGCCCAATGATCCCACCCAGATCTCGCAGAATCTGTGCTGGTCAAATTGAGATTCGCTGCTGGGACGTTCTAGATAAACTGTAAACTATGATGGCGATCGCGCTTCTAGCCGAAAGGTTTGTGTTACTTACCTCACAAATTTGATCAAGCCAGAGAATGTTGACAGAAGAAACACCATGGAAACTGGGAACATCCACGTCACTTTCTACTAAAAAATATTCGTCAAACTCAACAAAAGACAAAATCAATGGAACCAAAAGCTGCCGAAGTGCTTATCTTAATACCTTACCTTCAGATCCTCAGTTTTAACCCATCAGTGGACGCTATGCGTCGCTATCCGTACCGCACCTGTCTTAAGGCTGAAGCAGGGCGATAAATCTTGCTTTGATATCGGTGACTTCCACTGGTAATCCTAGAGCAGACCCCCCTACAAAAATGGCACACGCCACTAGTTACTCATATACTAGTTACTCATCGGTTTTAAGGTGTGAAAGTGACGAATCGATTGTGCTATATGCAGTCCCGAATTCCTGTAACACCGATAAATTTTACATTTTCCACACGATTTCGATGAAAGTTTTAGGGATTATGCGGATTGGGGTTTGGAAAAAAAAATGAAAATCATGGCTTGCAGACTGATGTTAGCCACTGCCAATGCGCAAACGTGTATTTCCTTGTAACAGTTATAACTTCTACATTTGCAATTCGATTCTGAAGAAATTTTCAGGAATTGTACGGATTATAATTATCTGACATAATATTATTCACCTTTCTTATCCTTCCTATTCATTGAACGTAGATTTTAATACGCAAAAATAGTGAGAAATGATGGAAAATGTATGTGCGGTACAGAGTACCGCTAGCGTCCACTAATGTCGGAATAGCGCCCACTAGTGGATTAAAGTAAACGATGAACAATTCAATTTGGGCAACTCTATTTCAGATATGATCGAAACTGTGGTGGCTCAAGTAATTTAAACTATCAAACAAGAATCGCGCAATTGTTCAAGGCATTCAATTTATCCAAATGTCTAACATCCTTTTACGAGTCTTTGCATCATGATATGGACCACGCAATCAATCGGAAGAAAATACTACAATATCTTACATCATGTTTGGTCACATAATATAGACATAGTCATACTTAACGAGGTGAAACTTCCCGACTTCTTACATAGCTTCTTACCCTGATGGAGTCGGTTGTGCAGGATCCATCCTTCTGGTCAACCATGACTTGAATCTGTCACCTCTACTACCTACCAATACTTGAGAGAATAGTATTCAAATAGCTCAGGACAAAGGTCTAAATCAGCAGTTGACAGAAACAAGGGTGGTAAACGATATCAGCTCTGATTACCTGCCAGGGCATAGCATTTTGAACAGCCAACCCAGAGCCAACAGCCATCCTTGCACCGGCCCACTTCATTCAGACACCGGGAACATAATTAAACTACCTTCAAGCTTATCCACCCCTTGTCAGCTCAAACGGTATTGACACTGCTGTTGAGAAGCTCCTCAACCTCATAAAAACTGCTCCAACTTTTGCCTCTCCTCAAGAACTCCCAATAAAAACTAGTCAGCCATTTCCTCCTTATGTTCAACATTTGCGGATAGCGGAGAAGTGTGCTCGGCGGCGATGGTTGAGATCATTTAACCCTGCAGTGCAGGGCCTGCACCCTGTGAACAAATCATTATATTTAGATACAAATGTCTGTTTCATTGCATTGTTTCCAGGCGAAGTTGATTTGTTGTTCACTGTTTCCGTATTTAGATAAAATTTTTTATTTGTTATAAACACTTTATTATTATTGTCCGCTGTCCTCACTTTATATTTGCCAAGTTCTGAGTTTTCATCTGTATCAGTTTTATTCTGTATGTCATACAACCTTTTTAGAAGTCCTAGCTGACTGCATGAATGAGCGCTTAGGATAGGTGATGAATCACACTCAACAACCAAGAAATCTAGATTTTTGATTTTGCCCTTGTAGGCACATTTTAAGTTAACTATCCCAAGAGGTAGAGTTGTGAACCCTCCATAGGATTTTATTCTCTTTTTTGTGGTTTCAGGTTTTTTCTTTGTATCAATCGAAGTGAAAATTGAACTATGTAGAATATTTACGTCACTAGCCGTATCCAATTTAAAATAGATAGGCATTCCTTCTATAGTGACATATTCCCTCCATTCATTGTTATCAATCTGCTTAGTGTTGACCATATTACAGTCAAATTCCACTTCAACGCTGGCACAGTTAAAATGTCAGAGAATCTTCTATTTCATTACATCGTCGTTGGTTTCGACGCTGATTTTTATATCCGCGATTTTCACGGCGTTCTTTCGGATTTTTATCGCATTTGAAACATCCCACAGCAAAATGTCCTTTTAGGTTACATATTGTACACATTTTATCCCATGCTGGGCATTTTGGTGGTTCATGTCGCGTATGACATTTTTTACAATCATAGGCAGTTCTAGAGCGTTTTTACTATATTTTTTAGTGTAATAGACATCAATATTTTTTTTCGGTGTTTGGATTGTCAATTTCACGCTTAAATATGTTTCCCATTTCCGCAGCTCGACATTTTTGAACAACTGTCTCCAATTTCAAGACGTCAGATTGCTTGAGTAGTTCTTTCTGAACTTCACCATCATTTATGTGAGCAACTATGTGATCAACTATCATACGATCTATATAGGAAGTTTCGCTACATGCTGCGGACGCACACTTGAAGTTGCAGTTTGCTGCTTGCGTTTTTAGTGCCGTTAGATAGCTATCAAAACTTTGACCTGGTTCATGTTTAATTTGGTGAAATTTAAAGGTCTCTATGGCATAATTTACTTTCGGTACGCAATACGCACCAAACTGTTTGATGACTTTATCAAGTGTAGCCTTCTCGGCAGTAGGAAAAGTGTTATAAATCTCTAAAGCTTCTTCCCCCATGTGAGTTAATAAGATCGCTATTTTTTGTTCTTCGTCATTCGATTTGTATTTCCCGGTTGCCTTCATGTTTAAAACGAACATTTCCCTCCACTTCGGCCACCTTTGGCTAATGGAATGGTCAAAAACAACGGGGATCAGGCGGAAATTCGTGCTATTTGACGAATTGGGCTCACCTTTTTCGGTCATGGTTAGGTTTGTCCAAGCTGGGTTTTCCGACGGGTTCTTCTTCTGGAATTTATTGGTTTCGGTTCTTACTCAACAAAACCTTATAATTTTACACTCGCGAGTGTAAAACACTGACACCATGTATTATTTTAATGGTTTATTAAGGGTTGAATAATAATTAGGTCTTCACGTGGTCTTTATACTATCCGGTTATATTCAGTTCAGGTTACATAGGTAGATGGTGGTTGCTAATATTATTGCCTTGGATGGCTAATATTGTCAGAAAGTGTACATCGACAAGCTGGGTAAATGGTGCAGCAGATGGCATTAAAAACCAACCCAACCAAATCAGCGTCAGTCACTGTCACCGGAGATGTTATGCTGACACGTGTACACATTGATACATGCAGCCTATTCCAAACAAAAAAGCTCACTGTTACTTGGTACCACGCTAGATTATCGCGTGAATATGTAACTAACGTACTTCGACGCCAACCTGGTACGTCCAATATGAGTTCATTTTCCTGTCTTTGGAACATGCTCAAGATCCCAATTTCGGAGACTTGAAGGTCAGCAAAGTTGCACAATTCAATGGTCCATGTTGAAAATTCCACCATACGTACGTAACGAAATCTTAACCGCTACTGAGAGCTTGAACTTCCCCAAAAGAACAATGGCTCAATTTATGAACGCAAACTCACTCCACGCAAATTCCCTAGTATCAGCCGGACTCAATCGACCTTATCTTCAACGACTGACAAGGCCGAGGCACATACGCAATCTGGTGACAGAACCCTAAACATTACCATTAAGGGTAAACTGACTGTTATCTCTGATGAATTTGGTGACGTTGTGAAGAGTGAAACTAGTTTTATTCGATACATTCACCACGCCACTATAAAATAATAGTGGCAAAAGCTTTTAGTTTGTACAAAAGTCTAAACCACTTTTCATTTAGGTATGTTTGTAAAAAAAAAAAAAAAATCTCTAAATAAAAAACATCCTAGAAGACAGAGGAATTGCAGGAGGCCTTAATCATCTTGTGTTGGAATAGTTTCGGAGTAAAGAGTGGAATTAAAGACGACCTAAGCAAAAAATAAAACAATGAGTTTTATTAATATTAGAAATAGTAAAAAAAGTAATCTCTCAATAAAACGAAAGCAATTCATAGACAAATTAATTCACATACTCGACTTGCTGGTTACGACGGATTCTCCAATACGGTACGTAGATAATAAATTAATTCACAGTCCATTTCAGTGGATATGTGTTAAAACTAGGAGGGTGTCCGAGAATGTAAAATTTTAATTGAAATTCTGGCCCCTTAGGGTTGTCTAAAATTCCTGCCCATCGAACTCGTCAGAACATGTAATGACTAAATTTACATCAAATATCATTTGATAGTCGAAGAAATGGTTTTTAACATCTTCAAATGTTTCACTAAACATTTTCACAAGCTTAATATTATTTTTATTTGAGCCAAATATTCGAGGTTTGAAATTTCGGAATAGCGAACCCATTTCTAATTGATTTGAATGTCCAAATTCCATGTTGGTTCACAATAGTATCAAAAATGGATCTTGTCTAAATGAGTGCTTCGGATTCTCATCGACTCCCTTGATTCAGGGGTGTATAGACTGTACCCGCAATACCGATAAGCTGTGAGGGTCGTCGGCGGTCAGTGGAACGAGTTAAATGCACGGAGCTGAAAAGGTTTCGACTTGTATTTTGTCGGCGGATTTATTGCGGGAGTTGATCTTACAGCGCTTCTCATTAAATGCTTCGTCGTAATTTATATTAAGTCGGTAGAAAGAAGACACATCTTTATGTTTTCGATCCAGATCGAGCGGGCTAGAATTAGGACTAAATAGAAGAAAACAATTCAAACGTCTGTTTCCGAATATCCTGAACTTATATAGGTACGTACGTCAATAGGTTTCGAGTTAACCAAGGTTGCGGAAGCATTGTTTTTTCTTTTCAAGGGTTGAAAAAAGTCCTCCAAAACCGATTGATTTCAGCCTCTGGCAAGCCGAGAAGTAAAATCCTTGTGACAACAAGCACACATTCTACAATTTCCATCCGAATTCGATTAAATTCACAGAGTTTGAGTGGATTGGAATCTGAATAGTTCTCTATAAATTTCATCGTGATCGTATCATTCGTAGCCACTGCTCATGTGCCAACGTGAAATCTCTAATAATTATAATTTCAATTAATTATAACAGTTTCCATTCAATTTCGCTGGAATTTTCAGGGACATATGATCATCAAATTTGGAGAACAGTGATGGGCACTTGTAGATTGAAATTTTGATCATATTCTATGTCTTTCATAGAACACAGTGGATCCAACACTCTAAAAACAATTGCTATGTGCCATTTTTCGCACATTCTTCACGGGAAGAAGATTTACTATCAAAATGAATGGATAATGAGATTTAATACTTGTTGAAAATATTACGACAATGCATTATCATTAGAAAAAATAAATCTACCTCTTAGATAAATTTTGTTTTTGAAGCTGGTGTAGCGAAGTCAAACGGTGTATAACTCCAGCGGCCTTCATTTATACACGGCTCGCTAACATCAACAGTCAAATCATTATCGGGGCAGTATTCGGATCTTGCTTGGAGCATCAATGGAAGATTGGGATTATCAGATTATTATGTATGCAGGACTAGTAGCACTGAAGATGAGAGGCATATTTTTCCGATTAGTATCTCTCCTATTCAAACTACAGACAACACCAATGAATTTGATGCATTCTCATGAATTTGTCAGAACGGATTTATGTGCACGCAAGTGTGCCAACATCAATTTTCTCGCTTTTCATCTTCCTAGTTTTCTTGAATACGGAGAGTATTGCTCCACTTTTTTAGTTCTGAAATGAACACTTTTGCAGTCTAGGTATAACTGTCATATTACTACACGATTAGACACAGAGACAAGTCATATACTTATCAAACCATTCTGAAGCCCTGAATTCGCTTTAGAAACAAATCCTTGAACAAAACGCTACAAATTATTACACAAAGGTTTATTATTATTTTTCTACATAGATCACTCGTCTGCAAAGAACTCGGCTTTTCCAGAACATACCCTCAAGAAGAAAAATAACTTCTTCCCTTTGCGGTTATTCTTGCTCATTGCAATGTTGCTCTTAGTAACTTATACCAAATAAAATCAGTGCATATCTATCAGATTATTTTTTCATCTACATTACACATAATCTCTCGGAGGAACACATGAGAGTAATACCTATGCTCCGATGATGTCATAGTAATCTTGGAACTCCGACGGTAAAATTTCCATCAGGTTACTCAATACCCTCCTTATTTGTCAAGGACGCCAATTACAGGACAGCAATTATTACCGTGAAGTCAACTAGATAATTGACTCAAACTACCACGGATGAGCTGTGTTTTCTTCTTAATAATCGGGCGCTCAGAGCCCTAGTAGAAACGGTGCAATCTATTACTCAACGGTTTATTGCTTTTCCATTAAATATGTGAATAAATATTCTGAACTGTTCATAGTTCTACATTCACTGCAAAAAATTCCACCTTTTTTTACATATGAGTGTATCTGTACATGTCACTTGAAGAGCGACCCCAATGCAACGAATATTATAATTATTCATTACTCTGTGATAAAACCAATTTATTCTGATTAACTGTTATTTGATTGTTAACATTACATATTTCAACTACAGAAGGTATACAATCTGATGTGGTTTGATTATTTGATGATAATGAATGGAGACAAGAAACATATTGGTTAGTGATGGATGTTTCACCCCATGTAATTTAGTTATTATGTTGAGGATGTACAATATCTCAATTCAGCATTATGAGAGCCCGGAACTTGAAATTTTGATATCGGAAAAGTAGACCTCCCTCTTCCTCACTCGTAGCCTTCTAGCTCCTCTAGTCTCTTAGTATTTATAGCGGCAAGCGAGCATCGATTTTGAACATCATTTTGAAACCCATGATATACGATACCCAATATCGAAATCGATGCCCACGCAAAACGTGGTTTCTGGAGTCCTGGCACCATGGTGACACAAAGTGCCACCATTAAAATCTAGGAGGTATATTAATTATGTTTCCTGAATATCTTAGGTACGATTAGTAAGTCTTGTTGGAAAAAAAAACGGAAAAAACCGAAATAATGAAAAAGCGTCTATTTTGCGAATATTATCACCCCACGCTAATTTCTCTGATGAAGTAATTTGCAACTGAGAGTCGAACAAAATAAGTCTGTCAAGTGGGTGTGGCACATAGGTTCCTCGTATCCATAACCAGATTGTATAAATGATCCGATGCACAGTAGTTAATCTCAAAACATCAATCACTGAGTACCTTGCACTACCCTCATAGGGGACCATCTACACGCCAATCTGAACAATCCTGAGAAATTTCGTCGAAATCGGATGGAAAATGTAGAAGTTATGGATGTTACAAGGAATTCACGTTTGCGCATGCCCAGAGGCTAAGTCAATTTTAAGGCCATGATTTTCATAGGGGACTATCTACAATCGATTTCGATGAAATCCCTGAAAATTTCATCGAAATCAGATGAGAAATGTGGAAGTTACGGCTGTTACAAAGAATTTACGTATGCGAATCCGGAGCAACTACTATTAGTATGGGGGTGATGATTCTCATAGGGGACCATCTACACGCCAACCCGCACAATCCCTGGAAATTTCATCGAAATCAGTCAATAACTTCGTATTGTTATGCACGTATCTATCATGCCAATTCATGATAGACACACAGACAGACAGACACGGAACCGAAATTGCTCAGAAACTTTTTTTTTTCAACCTTAAAAAGTGAAAACAAAGCTTCCGCTACCTTGGTAGACTCGGAGGCAAAAGTAAAACGAAAATCGGATCAGAATTGAAGACTAGGCAGCGTGCTAAATATATTTCTGCGTCGAACGAAACAAGAACCACGCAAATTGGTGGGAAATTGAGGCTACACAAGATTTGTCAGATACACAAGATTTTGTCACACACACCACGGTAAGGTTTTTTTACGGATTTGGATTCAGAATCGTCTGAAACGGATTTGTACGAGGTTATTTCTCTTCTCCATTGAGTGTTGTCCTATTTCAAGCCAGATTGATCGCAGAAGGACACCTAGGTAAGTCTTATTGTGGGACGTCCTAAAAAAAAGATTCAGAAAGAGAAAAAAGTAGACAATTTTGGTTCATTATTTTCAATAATGAACCTTTGGAATCGACCAAGAAAAAATTGTTAACCCCCTTAAAATTTGTTGGTTTACGTTTCAAAGTATGAACAATCCAAAAATCGAATAAAAATTTGGCCGTACGTCCGCCATTGAAAAATAAGGCTTGAAATTTTGAAAACGCCCTAGCTCAAAAAATTTCGATACAAAGGTTTTGTTTTTCCTCAAGATTGCATAGAATTTTTAGAATTTTTTGAGACCTCCCGGAGCTCTGTAGGACAAACGGTTCGCTCTCTACGAGAAATTAAGGGTTGGACAAAAGATAAATCAGAAACACGAGTGAGTCGCCAAAGAGGCCTAATTTCCGTTCAAATTTTAGTCGACCGAAATGCGATCGATGTTTCTCGTCATGTTGGTTATTGATAACAATGGCAAAGCCGTGTTCTTTGCAGACGAGTGATCTATACAGAAAAATAATAAACCTTTGTCTAATAATTTGAGAGTTTTTGGTTTATTATTTTTAATAATGAACCTTTGGAATCGACCAAGAAAAAAAAAATTTTAACACCCCCTCAAAATTTGATGGTTTACGTTTCAAGGTACGTAGAATCCAAAAATCGAATAAAAATTTGGCCGTCCGTCCGCCGTACGCGGCACTTTTGCCACTTAACATTGACCGATTTTGATGAAATTTGGTATGTAGGCTCCATTTGGGGTCTAGTTGTGCCCCGAAGCTTTTGGTTGATGTAGGTCACTCCTAAGGGTTCCAAAATCAATTTTGAAAATTTGAAAACGCCCTAACTCAAAAAATTTTGATATAAAGGTATTGTTTTTCCTTCAATTTAAGATTCTATGGAATTTTTAAAATTTTTTGAGACCACGCGGAGCTCTGTAGGACAAACCGTTCGCTCACTACGAAAATTTAAGGGTTTATATTGAAATATATATATATATATAAATCAAAACACGAGTGTGAATCGCAAAAGAGGCCTAATCTCCGTTCAAATTTTAGCTGACCAAAATGCAATCGATGGTTGGTGATTTTGATTTTTTTTTTATTTAAAAAAAAATTTTTTTTGATTTTTTTTTTTCTCATATTGGATGGTTGGTGATTTTGTAGACGAGTGATCTATATATAAATAATAAACCGTTGTGTAATAATTTGCAGCGTTTTTCAATTGAAGCGACACTCTAAAGTACTTATCTTTCAACCTCCAGTAGGAATGACGTGTCTCAAAGGAGCTTCCGGACGCAGGAATGTTTCAGACATTACGAATGGGAATTCATCTCTTTTGTGTGAATCCGAGTATACGTTTACCCTAACAGAAATATTGCATTCACTTTTTGAAAGTAAAAAAATGTTCCTTATGAAATTTTCTTCTGAAAAAAATAAAATAAAAATGATGACTTTTGCAGGGATAGCGCAAGTCAGGCCATAAGTAGTCCTCTCTGAATTGGATCTGTCTCGGATGAATAGTCCACGAGCTTACGCAAGCGGCAAGTTCTCCCTATATGATTTTCTAATCACTTGATCGACCGATTTCCTTTTGTATTTCAGGTATATGGTTGGTTCCTTCGTTTTAGTCTCGATACTATCATGACCGTAAACGACGCAGACGTATGAAAAGGCACTCTTGTATGATTTTATTTAAAAATTTCAAACATTTCAGTTCGGACTGATGCATATACAATCAATATGATTTCAATTCGGGCGTGTGACGAGCAGAAGAGGAGTGTGAAATAATTAACAAATGATAAATTTTATCATTTGATAATTGTTTTTCCCTCCTCTTCTGCTCATTTCCATCTACTCATTACACAGCAGCTCACCCGACAGGTTTATTAATCACATCAACTGGTTACAACGCGAGACGTCAGGGAAAAAGCTCTGATGGTGAGGGTGAGAAGAGTGAGGGGAGGGAAGCTCCAGTCTTACCAACCTTCACCTAAAATATCCGTTATCTACGGACTTTACACTTAGCGAATGAATTCGATTTATCAACTTTATTGTTCTTTTAGCAGTATAAAAATGTTTTTAAGCCGATACAATAAATTCTGCTAAGTGGATTTCAAAAAAGTGGAACATAGCTTGCATCTATCTAAAGCACGATTCTATAGATGATCTGAAGCGTAGTAGTTCCTCTGAAAATTCAACCTTACGATGATCAGATGAGCATACAATTTATAGGGAACCATGCAAAGTTACGGATGTTACAAGAATTTTACGTTTGTGTATGTGTTCACGCTGCTATCGATCCTGGATCACTGAATTTCACAGGGGATCATTTACACCCAGACCCACTCAATCCAAGAGAATTTCGTCGAATTCGGATGGAAAATATAGACGTAATGGCTGTTACGAGGGCTTTACGTTTGCGCATGCGCAAGAACGTCTACACAACAAGCTGCATCATATCTGAAAATGTCATCACATTCGGATAGAAGATGGACTTAAAAAAAAAAAAAAATCCGAAAATTAACCATTTTAGGTGTAATTGTACCTCAAGTCTTTTGCTTATGTATCGTTTCCCCTCTTCCTTAGAGCCATTGCAACAGCTATATTTTCTTCCGAAATTCGCTAAAAGCATGTTTGCCCAACTCTGCTCAGGATCAATGGTTAGATTTTACTTATGACTTTTTTTCGGTCTTAAATCAACACATTTTTTCTTTATTTGTTGAAGGAATAAATCATTATCAAATTCGTTCATAGTTTATATCTTTTTAGTGCAAATTTTTTTTCTCTTTGTGTTTCAGAAAATTTCTATTCTGCTGATTGCGATGGATGTTCTTCTTTCTTTCAGGGAGAAATTGAGGTGAATTAAACTGATTAGAAATACAGTTTTGATTGGCATTCCCCAAATTATTAAAAGTGGCATACCTGCAATCAAAAACTGATAATAAATTGAAGGCGATCACAGCCCTGATGTCGTAATCGATAAATATTACTATTTACATTTGGGTCAGAATGTTGTCTAGTACAGCGGGTGAGTAGTTGTAAAGGATTGAGGTTGGGAGCTGATAGCCGCGTATCCCATCCTGGCGATGTATACGAGATTATTCACCATATTATACATTCCGATCATCGGGTTCCCTGCATATCGGTCTTTTATGGAAAACTACCTTGGGAGCTCTCACGAAAACAACAACAGCTATATTTGTAAAACAAAGCGATATGCCCACGTCACGGTAGGTTACCACAAAACGCCTTTCCTCCTGTGACTCAATCTCTCCAAATGAGTCTAAAGATTCCGGCGAGTTGTCAACAAAACACAAAACGCTGCAAATTATCACACAAAGGTTTGTTATTTTTCTATGTAGATCACTCGTCTGCAAAGAACTCGGCTTTGACATTATCACCATCTACCAACCATAGACACTACCTATCTACCACGTACCTACCTACAGCGATTGCATTTTAATCAGATACAATTTGAACGTAGATCAGGCCTCTTTTGCAATTCACACTCGTGTTTCTGATTTGTCGCAAGTCCAACCCTTAAGTTCTTGTAGGGAACGAACAGTTTGTCCTACAGAGCTCCGCGTGGTCTCAAAAATTCAATACTGGAAAAACAATAACTTTACATCAAAGTTTTTTGAGCTAGGGCGTTTTCAAAATTTCAACCCTTGTTTTTCAACCCTTAGAAGTGACCTGCATCACCCAAAAGCTTCGGGACACAACTAGACCCCAATTGGAGCCCATATACCAAATTTCAACAAAATCGGTCCATGGGAACCAATGAAAGTGCCGCGTTCGGTGGACGGCGGACGGACGGAAAAAATGTTATTAGATTTTTGGATTCTACGTACCTTGAAACGTAAACCAACAAATTTTGAGGGGGGTACGCTTTTCTTTTCTTTTTCGATTCCAATGGTTTATTATTGAAAATAATAAACCAAAACTAAGAGTATTAGAAAACAATATGAAAGAGAGTCGGCTGTTTGACACTGTATACTATTTGGTACACATGAAATGATGAAAGCTGAAATGATGAGCTCTTGAAAGCTTAAGGTCAGGAATTTATATTCATGTAGGTAATGTGCACAGTTGTGTCTTCAGATACAACATCGAAAAGGAAACTAACGGAGCTAGTTAGTTATCCACAGAGAGCTGGATGGTCTCATTCGATTCTAAAAATTGAATACAATTTGGATCAATGAAAAAACCGTACCGAGAGATCTCGAGCGAGGGCGTTTTGAGAATTTCGTCTAAATAAATATACATTTCCGGTGCACAACTGGACCAAAAATGATGCCCGTAGATCGAATATCATCAACTTCGGTCCACGGTAATTGATGATAGACGCGAAAGTTCCCTGATTACTAATGTTGGCCGGGATGTTTGAATTGACTGTCGACTACTCTGTCTCTGAATCTCTTTTCTCTGTTCTAAAACCCTCTAAAAACCTTTAACTCTGGGTGTAGCGTTTTCCTTTTCTAAGGAAGTACTTTTCCTTTTCTACTTGTATCTCCAGCACCAGTTGAGCTGTTGTCATCTCCATGGTTCGTACTTGCTCCTGGCGCAGTGGTGAAGCTGTTGTTACCATTCAGGGTTTATTTGTGCTCCCACAATGTGATCTACCTGTTTTCCCTAGACCGCGTAGCACTAGTACTACGTAATTCACTTTGTATGTTGAGGATGTAGCAGATCATTTCTAGCATTTTGAGAGCATTAAACTTGATATTTTGATATCGGAAAATTCTCACCCTCAGCGACGTTCGATCCTCAAATTTGAACAGCATTTTGAAATCCATGGTCTTCAATACCCACGCAATTCGCGATTTCTGGTGCCCTGTCACCGTGGTGACGCCACTGATTAGATCTACAGTGGCAAAAAGAGTTCATGAAAATCCAGAGGTGTATTGATTATTTTCCCTGAATTTCAATGCTTGGGTTCCATTAGTAAATCTTTATAGAAACGGAAATATTGAAAAATCGAATATTTAGTAAATTAAATTTCCCCACTCGCCCTCCCCACGTGCGAATTTCGGTACTCTGGTGTCATAATGTGCAACTGGAAAGTTGAGAAAAGTTTGAGAATTTAGGACTGGCAGCGAACTTAAGGTATTGTCAGAATGCACCGTTTTTCAAAGTAAATAATCTCCCCCTTCAACACAAATTTTGAAATTCCGACAACGTAGTGCACTACTAGGTATACGTCTGCGTTAAACAAAACAAGAACCATGCAAATTGGTGAGAAATTGAGGCCTGGGCAGAGTACACAAGATTTCGTCACTCACACCTGGACCCCCCCCCCCCCCCTTATGGTTAATTTTGGTTTATTATTTTCAATAATGAACCTTTGGAATCGACCAAGAAAAAAAATTTTAACACCCCCTCAAAATTTGATGGTTTACGTTTCAAGGTACGTAGAATCCAAAAATTGAATAAAAATTTGGCCGTCCGTCCGCCGTACGCTGTACGCCGTACGCGGCACTTTTGCCACTTAGCATTGACCGATTTTGATGAAATTTGGTATGTAGGCTCCATTTGGGGCCTAGTTATGCCCCGAAGCTTCTGCTTGATGTAGTTCACTCCTAAGGGTTCCAAAATCAATTTTGAAATTTTGAAAACGCCCTAACTCAAAAAATTTCGATATAAAGGTATTGTTTTTCCTTCAAATTAAGATTCTATAGAATTTTTAGAATTTTTTGAGACCACGCGGAGCTCTGTAGGACAAACCGTTCGCTCCTTACGAAAATTTAGGGGTTTATATTGAAATATATATATATATAAATCAAAACACGAGTGTGAATCGCAAAAGAGGCCTAATCTCCGTTCAAATTAGAGCTGACCGAAATGCAATCGACGGTTGGTGATTTTAATTTTTTTTTGATTTTTTTTTTAATTTTTATTTTTCTCTTCATATTGGATGGTTGGTGATTTTGTAAACGAGTGATCTATATAAAAATAATAAACCGTTGTGTAATAATTTGCAGCGTTTTCTCACTGATTTGCGTTCAGAATCGTCTGGAACGGATTTATACGAGGGGAAACCCAAAAGTAACCGGAATTTCGTCATAACTTCTTCATTTTGCAATATTTTTACATCAAATTTTGATCACCTTCAAAGTAATTACCACTGACTGAAACACACTTTTCCAATCGCGTCTTTTATTGTTCAAAAAATTCTTGGAATACATTTAATGGAATGAGCTTGAGGCCATCCGGCGATTTTTGTTTCACATCTTCCACAGCCGAAAACCGTTTTCCTTTCAAGTCCCTTTTAGTCGGGGGAACAAAAAAAAAGTCGCGGGGGGCGAGATCAGGTGAATGGGGGGGGGGGGGGTAAACAATCGGTGTCATGCTATTTTTCGTAGAAAACTGCTTCACAGACAGGGCAATGAGTGCGGGGGCTTTGATCGTCTGTGAGAAGACGTGGGACAAATTTGGCTGCAACCCTTCTCATGCACTAATTCTCCGATACAATTCTCTGGATTAAACGCCAAGACATCTCAGACATCTCAACCAATTGATCAACCGTTCGACAACGGTCTTCGCGAATCATGATGTTGACTTTATCAACGTTGTCGTCAGTTCTTGACGTTGAAGGGCGGCCAGAACGAGATTGGTCTTCAATCCTCATTTTCCAATTTTTAAAACGTTGAAACCACTCGTAGACACGTGTCTTGCTTAATGCAGCATCCCCTTAAGCAGTTTTAAGCATTACGAGAGTTTCAGCCGGCGTTTTCCCAACAGAGAACGACATTTCACGGCCGTGCGTTGCTCCACGCTGTCTGCCATCGCGCGTTTTCGCCAAAACGGGAAAAGTTGTTTCACTAGAAAAATCTCAATGACGAACCGTTAAACTCACAGCATCCCAACTTCGCACACTGAATCGTGAGATGTGTCTCTTTCAAACCCTCCACCTGCCATCGAGCCAATCACACCTATCTTTCGCCTCTAGCTCGATTCTTGTTGCTTTTGGGTCTTCCCCTCGTATATGGTTGTTTTTCATCTCCGTTGAGTGTTATCCTCCTTCACCCCAGATTAATTGCATTAGGCTCCGATGTCTTACTGTGAGACGTCCTCAAAATGAGAATTTCGGTCGCCAGCTTGCAATGAAATAAGTAAATTTGCGGAAGTTTGTGCCTGAAGATTGTGGCAACAATCGGTAATTTCTTACCAGAAACTAGTACCCGGAATCATGTACAAGTTTTGGACAAAACTACATCTATATGTCTGTAAACACGTCGGAAAAATTTTAATGGACTAAGAGATTAATCTCCTTATGGTATGAAGCAACTAAAGGGTTCCAAGGGGTTTTCCCCCCTCAGAATTCGACTAAGACATGTTTGCGAATTTGCTCATGTGCAGTGCCCAGAGATCTTAAAGGAACCCCTAATGTGAATGAATGATACGTTATGAGTCTTTGTAAAATTTCGTGACTTACTTACTCCACCATTACTTTTTTTGATTGGTGAAAATGAGCGTGAAATAATCAAAAACTGCCAATTTTTTCGGATGTGTTACGAACCATAACCAACCATTATGGTAAAAAATAACCAATGCTCATGATCTCAGATGGATAAAGGTTGGAGAATAGCCTGTAATATTGAATAGAAAAATAACTGAAAATGACGTGTCGTATTGTTAGTTTATCACATCCGCAAGAACATTATTTGGCATTTAACGCATTTCTTGCGATTATTCTACGCACTCTGTTTCCAAGTGGTTAAGTAATTGTGGGGGATTTGTATGTCGTGAAATTATACGAGGGATCGAAACATGTACTCCAAAATAGGGTTTATTGGGAAACAGAAATCACGGGTGCTCCGTTTCGAGGACGCGCAATGGGGCAAACATGTCGTATTTTCAATCCACGAAAAAAATCGTATAGAAGAGGATGGATTCCAAATCCACTTCTTCTTATCTTAAGAAAAATGATGAGGACAAGAGATAATAATATGAAACCATCCCTTATTATTATCTCCTTCCTTAACAGACAAATTAGAATCTCGTGTAGTATATTCGAGCCCCAATATTATATCCCAAAATTACAAAAGGTAATGTGAGGATAATAAACTTATACGAATGCCACCTCTCTCGATGAACCCGCATCAATCCGAGAGTGTTGGCCACCTGCAAGGATTGAAGATAGTATAGGTAAAGGAAGGGAACAACTCACCCCTAATCCTAGGTATTTGCGTTTGATCCCGGCCGGTAGAACTGCGGCGCTGAAAAGAACCTGACGGCGGCGAAGTGGAGGCGGTAGATCGGATTCAGACTTCGCGCACGACAAAGTATAGGTATACGGACCTTTTCAACAGGGTTAAATTGTAACGCAGCAATTATTATTAAACGGTTTTTTTTTTTTTTTTTTTTTGGTGAGAGGGTAGATCATCGAGGGCAACTTGATGGAGACAACGTGGGGACTGGCGAGGGCAGGTGAAAAAGATTTTACCATAGGTAGGAGAAGGCAATGAAGGGAAAGACGAGGCGGGGTGTGTACAAACACCCCAGAAAACCACGGGTACAGAAGAGAGAGAAGGTCCTCTAATCATCTACTGGATTCAACATCCGATTTAAATGAAATTTCCAGGGATGTTACTTAGTAGTGTTTAGTTGGTCCCCTATGGAAATCACCACCTTTGGACTGATTGTAGTCGCCGCGCATGCGCAATCGTGAATTTCCTAGTAATAGCCATAACTTCTACATTTTCCATCCGATGTTGAAAACGGTCCGGGGTGTAGACCCTTTTTCGCTTCGATTTAGTAAGTTTTAGTGGACTGCAATTAAAAATCCAAAGGTAATCCCGGGAACGCGAAATTCGGAATATTCGAGCCCCAATATTACATCTCAAAATTACCCCCAAAAAGGTAATGTGAGGATAATAAACTTATACGAATGCCACCTCTCTCGATGAACCCGCATCAATCCGAGAGTGTTGGACACCTGCAAGGATTAAAAATTGTATAGGTAAAGGAAGGGAACAACTCACCCTCAATCCCAGGTATTTGTGTTTGATCCCGGCCGAGAGAACTGCGGCGCTGAAAAGAACTTGAGGCGACGAAGTGGAGGCGGTAGATCGTCCGGAAGGGGCTTCAGAGGATTCAGACTTAGCGCACGACAAAGTATAGGTATACGGCCTTTTCAACAGGGTTACATTGTAACGCAGCAATTATTATTAAACTGGTTTTTTTTTTTTGGTGAGAGGGTTGATCATCGAGGGCAACTTGATGGAGACAACGTGGGGACTGGCGAGGGCGGATGAAAAAGATTTTACCATAGGTAGGAGAAGGCAATGAAGGGATAGACGAGGCGGGGTGTGTACAAACACCCCAGAAAACCACGGGTACAGAAGAGAGGGAAGGTGCACTAATTATCTACTGGATTCAACATCCGATTTCAACGAATTTTCCAGGGATGTTACTTAGTAGTGTTTAGTTATTCCCCATGAAAATCACCACCTTCGGACTTTTTGTAGTCCCCGCGCATGCGCAAACGAGAATTTCCTTGTACCGGCCATAACTTCCACCTTTTCTACCTGATTTCGAAGAAATTTTCAGGGATTATGAGGATTAGGTTTCAGATGGTCCCCAATGAAGATCATCACGCCTGGACTGATATCATATCTCAATATCATAGCCTCTCATAGCCCCAATATCATATCTCAAAATTACCCCCAAAAAGGTAATTTTTTTATATTTTTTTATAAGAATGCATTTATTTATTTTTTAAATAAACATACAATCTTCATCATTAACACATAAATAAATTAAATGTTATTGTAAATATTGCATGTTAAATCTAAAGACCGTTGAATACTTGTCTAAATGCTCTGAAAGACAGAAGTCTTGTGTAGAGGGAGGAGTGTCCAGAGCTACATTTACACATTCGGAGGAGAAATCTCCCGATATTATCAGACTACCATAACTACAATACAAAGCAAATGAATCACCTCTATTTTTACATTTCGATCTTTAAGAATCTCCTCTATTTTTTAACATTCGGTATTTACCTTAGTGATATTCGGTATATAACTTATTGATACTTCGGTATATAACTTACTTTTTTGTTGTATTACATTTATATAGCTATTTTTTACTTTAATATTTCTTTTTATTTCACAAACATTTCTTCAATCTTACTTTTAAATTGTTCTAAACTTAACTGGGCCACCTTGTAATAAAAAATAAGGTTGTTGAACATTTTAATACCTGAGTAGTCATAGCATTTTAGTCCTATCGCGGTTTGTCTTCTTGGTAGTTTAATGTGTATTGAATTTTTAGACCTAGTATTATTTACCATTCTGCTGAATTTTCCTCGCAGTAAGTATTTGTATATATTTGTAAGTGTTGTTTTATCCAGAAGTTCTTTAAACGTTAATATTATCGTATTATGGAAGAGTTGGTCAGTAGGAAATCTATATGGATATCTAAACAATATTTTTATTAGAAGTTTTTGAGAAGTTATTATTTTTTCAATCTTATTCATATATGCATTGCCCCAGGCCACAATTCCATAGTTTATCTGGGACTGTGCTAATGCAATATATCATAGTTTTATTTTTTGTCCAGAACATTTTTAATTTCTATAAATACGGGTACCTACTATCGTTCTAAGATTTTTGTTTACAGCTTCTGTTTGTGGTCCCAGGAAATGGTTTGGTCCATAAGGACACCCAGATATTTTATGTTGCTTGCTTGTTTGATTATTGGACATGCACAGAGATTTGAATTACACTTTTCGCTTACATGACATTTTATTATACTGTGACATTTTACTATACATTATTATAATGTGAGGATAATAAACTTATACGAATGCCACCTCTCTCGACGAACCCGCAGCAATCCGAGAGTGTTGGCCACCTGCAAGGATTGAAGATAGTATAGGTAAAGGAAGGGAACAACTCACGCCTAATCCTAATTATTTGCGTTTGATCCCGGCCGGGAGAACTGCGGCGCTGAAAAGAACCTGAAGGCGGCGATCGTCCGGAAGGGGCTTCGGAGGATTCAGACTTCGCGCACGACAAAGTATAGGTATACGGACCTTTTCAACAGGGTTAAATTGTAACGCAGCAATCATTATTAAACGGGTTTTTTTTGGTGAGAGGGTTGATCATCGAGGGCAACTTGATGGAGACAACGTGGGGACTGGCGAGGGCGGATGAAAAAGATTTTACCATAGGTATGAGAAGGCAATGAAGGGATAGACGAGGCGGGGTGTGTACAAACACCCCAGAAAACCACGGGTACAGAAGAGAGGGAAGGTCCACTAATTATCTACTGGATTCAACATCCGATTTCAATGAAATTTCCAGGGATGTTACATAGTAGTGTTTAGTTGGTCCCCGATGAAAATCACCACCTTCGGAATGATTGTAGTCGCCGCGCATGCGCAGACGTGAATTTCCTTGTACCGGCCATAACTTCCACCTTTTCTACCCGATTTCGATGACATTTTCAGGGATTATGCGGATTAGGTTGTAGATGGTCCCAAATGAAGATCATCTACCCCGGACTGATAGTAGCTGCTGCGCATGCGCAAACGTGAATTCCTTGTAACAGCTATAACTTCTACATTTTCCATCCGATTTCAATGAAATGCCCAGGGATGTTATTGAGTACCTAGTGTTTAGATGGTCCTCAATGAATATCACCACCTTCGGACTGATTGTAGTCGCTGCGCATGCGCAAACGTGAATTCCTTGTAACAGCCATAACTTCTACATTTTCCATCCGATTTCAATGAAATTTCCAGGGTTGGTACTGAGTTGTGTTTAGATGGTTCCCTATGAAAATCATAGAGAATGGTTTGTCATAGAGGGATTCATTCATAGAGGGATGGTCCCCTGTGAGAATCTCAAATCCTATTCATTGCAACACTAGCTCAGAGGTAGCGCATAGAATTGTCCCCCTGGGGTCCCGGGTTCGAATCCCAGCCGAGGCTAAGCATTTTTGTGATCCCACATACATCTACTCACTTACATTTTTCATCCGAATTTGATGACATTTTCTAGGATTGTCCAGATTAGCGTGTAGATGGTCCCCTATGAGGGTAGTGAAAGGTACTTAAAGATAGGTGTTTTGAGATCAACTACTATGCATCGGATCATCTATATAATCGGGTTATGGATACGAGGAAGCTATGTGCCACACCCACTTGGCATACGTTTTACAATTATTTATTCTACAGTGTCAGATGTGCGCAGACAACCTTCGAATGTTATACAGATAGCTGAGCTTGTTTAAAATTTCAATAAAAATGTAGCTACTCCCATAAGGTTTTAAAATGTAGCTACTTTCTACAATAGTATACTTTTCTATTGCGTGATGTGTCTATGATATTTCATAACATGTCATGATCCAGGCCTTTACACTTGTACCCGTAGGTCTCAAGAGCTAAGGTGCACATAGGTGCCCATCGACTTCGTCCTCCAGGCGAATGGATGTTTGAGAACAGGTAGTGATAGCCTGAAGAATGATGGAGTCACGCCTGCGCAGGACTAAGACACTCCTTTGAGCCTCCAGAATGGAATATCCTTGCAAATTTATTTTGTCATAACGCTTGAGAGATGTTCTGCAGTCGATCAAACAACGTTTTTACCTATACCCGCATGACGTAGAAGGTCGAGAACGGACACGGTGGGGGGCACACCTGCGCGTAATTGTTAAAGGCAGCCCCATTGTCTCTCAAGCGGAGGCTTCCTAGTGATTTATGCCGCTCCCGTCATGGTTTCACGGCCAGAGAAAAATGGGAAGATTACCTCTAAACTCCCCACGCTAGTTCGAGAATGGTTCCTAGCAAAGTCCCCTAACGGCGGTGAATACATTTAGGCAGTCGCCTTTTCTGAAATATGATGCTGAATCAAATGAGACCACCTCCAGGTCGATATCTCCAATTACGGGGCTACGTAATGTCTGAAATGTCTGAAAGTTGCAATCACAATAGATTTCGTTTTGATGAATCTCCGGAGCTATCAGTCTCATTTCGTCTCATTCTATCGGTGACTGTTGCCAATTCGATTCAGCATCATTCTTCATCATCATTCATCAATAAATGAAGAAAGATAATTATTCACACTATTAATATCTACGATTGAATAAGTAAAGTAAAGTAAACAACCATATCAGGTTGAATCTTCGTCCAACTGCCATTCCTGGCGCCGCAGATCCCATCAGCTGTCTTCCGGAGGGAAGATCAGGATTGGTTCTGATGATTTCGCTCATGGCTACTCGTTGCCTCACCCGCTTAAGTGGAGTGGCATCAAGTCCTGCGATATTGCCCTCGATAAGTCGCAATCCAGATACTTAACTATCAGATTATTGACTGTAATCTATGTAAACCATTCAATAATTTGTTATGTTGACTTTATTTTCATCGTTCCACACATTCCTTTTCCGGTTTTTCCTTTGACCCCTCTCATAGCTACTAAAATAGAAGACAATTCTTTCGTGCTAACTTTGGTTTCATCTCATTCAGTGTTGAAATACACGAAATATTACCTACCTATATTTTCCATTACGAGTTTTTTCACGTTTTCGCCTAGAGTTTCAAGCGTTCTAAGCACGTTCAAATCACACCGAAACGACTGGGTAAGCTAAGGATGTATAATACGCTATACCCCGAAACTTCTCAATTTGACTTTAACGACAGTTAGGAGGTACTAATGGGAGGAGATGAATCCCCTTCATGTTAACATGGACTTGCGTGAAGAGGATTGAAGATTCGATATAGTAACACCAAGCGGATAAATCGGATACATAGGTATATTGTAGGTATATACGTCGTCATTCCACATATAGACACTCTTTCTTGTTCCTTAATATAAAATCAGGTTTCGTCGAAATTGAGCCGTCCAATACTGAAGTTGAATGAATACCCACCAAAAGGGTTGGAGCTGGTCCTACCCGATACAGAATTGAATTTTCGAAAGTTTTAATGTGCAACAAAAATTATTAACAAGCATTAAGCTTTTAAAAAAGTCCATTCATGCAGCATGAGTTGATGAGCGAATTTTCATAGAAATAAATAAAGATATCAAAATATTACCTATACGAGAGAGTTGTTAACCTTGTGAGAGTAGCACGTACAAGATTGTATAATCGTTAAAGTTATACAATCAATCCCTTCATTAAAAATTAAAAAAAAACTCTTCTTGTCACCCCAAACTCATTGAAACTCGTACATTGTTAGTATTTCATCTCTATTTTCTGTATACCATACATATACATAAAAATGTTTTTAACATTTCAGTATCTTATATTCATAATTTCCTCGTCACCCTGAACTCATAGAGTATCCACACATTATTGTTTTCTCTCGATTTTCAGTATACCAAACCAACATGTTGTATGCACAGGGTATGTTTTGAAGATGTGGAGAGTCCATATTCATGTTCTACTACCTACTCGTCTCTACGAACTCACATGCCTATTCGGCTAAGGCATTTTTAGGTACATCGAATATACCTACGCAGGTTTTGATTGTACCCGCATATATACATTGTTTATTCAAATATTTATAATTTCTGAACAATTTTCAACTGTATTTTCAATTTTGAAATTGCACTTATACCGGGAATGTTGGGCTGAATTCGAATATATCAAGTTACTAAGATTATAATAGTAATATTCACACAAAAAAAACCTAAAAACACGTTTTTTGGCCTATACATTGACATTTGAATACCTTGAGGTTATACAAAATTTCTGGCTAACGAATCTTATTGTTTTTTTCGATGAAATTTAGGCGAAAACTTGAAATTTTCGAGAAAAGATTACTCAAGGTATCGTTCGGAGTAATGTTTATAATGTTCCAAAAACTGATTTTAGTGAAAAGAAAAAAAAACAATGAAGTAAGTCCATGCTGAAATTGGTGAGTCCATTGCAATAGCTTCATATTTTTTTAAATTCGCTAAAACAACAAAATTAATTAGTATCAAAGTTATTAAATAAAATAGGTACTAGTAAACACAATAAAGTCATAAATTATGTAAGTTCAACTTTTCAGGTCAAAAAAGGAGTTATTCTGGTATTTACATAATATTATTTGTGTTTATATAATAATCGTAACAAACATGTCCGCTCGTATTGCTCACTCGTCCAAGTAGTCGTGATTTGGAATTTTACGGGTTATTTTTTTATTTGTATTCAAATAGCCAATTTTCTTCTAGCAAAGATATTTTATGAACGTACCAAATTTGGTGAATATTAGTTAGGCCAATTGGTTGTAAACAGTAAGACGAAGTGGGAAATATACAAAAGTCCATGGTATTACAATTTAGTGTAAATTCGGTATTTAACTGATAATAACTCACATGATATATATTCGGAATCAGCGCAAAATTTTCTTTAGGAACAATTCATAAAATAATTGTGTCCAGACAAAGTAATTTTTGTACCACTGTGTGTGGTTAGCGGTCTAAGGTTAGAAACATTGAGAAAATCTCCAAGTGCAAATACTACCAAAAAGTAGTAAGTGGTTGAAAATCTTTAGCGGCAACGGTCTGTTGAACTCGTTACACCGGAACATCCCTAATAAGTATAATAAAATTCCAAGGAGAGTCATGTGGTGTTTATAAAAATCTAGCGTGTTTTTCAAGTGGTTAACAGTAGCGGTGGAAGGAAAGATTTGAAATTACTTTTAACAAATTAACAAGCTTTCAGAACATGATGATCAATTCGTCAAGATGGAAAGAGATGGAAGCGAAGGTCCTTCAAAGAGCATTTCACAACTTCAGAGTGGTATAAGGCGAATATTACCAGGAGGAGAGGAGGGATAGTTTGTATGTAATAATATGAATGCAACTGATAGGAGGAAGGACGATAATGAAGGGAACTGGAGAAGACGAGAGGAGGATAGGTCTCGAAGAAAGACGTTGATTGGAAGCTTGGAAGGTCAAATTACAGGGCGAGATTATAGGTTATATCATATAACAGGGAGAAATACGTAGTAGGGAAAGCTTCTCACTCTAAAAGCTCATCATCAATAATTGTGTTACTGATAACCTGTATAAGATACCTAATGATGCCTACATTTTGTTAGGTCGAAAGTACGAGCGAAAATGACAATTCATGATCACAGTAGGGAAGTTGATCTGCAGATAAATTAAGCTATGAAAAAAAAAGAACTAACTTCTATCACATTATTCTCAATTTTTAATGCTAAATTTTCCTAACTAAAAGAGGGGAAGGACATGTACCTACCAATTTTGGGAAACGCCTCAATAGAATGTGTCTTAACAATAATTGTAGAGTAATTATTACTCTCTACGTTTGACAATCAATTGTTAGAAAAACCTAATGATGTTTCCATGAGTTTGGCCATAACAGCAAACCCTACAATAAACTAACAAAAGAAGTCCCATTCGTTCAATGAATTTCCAATTTTTCAGTTCTTAGAAATTTTCAACTTTTATTCTTTGAATTATCAAATAAATATTTCAACTTGTTTTTAGTAAAATATAACTATTCTGTTCATTTCAGAAGACGTTTTTATAGGAAAATATAGGCTGATTCCGAATACATCATGTATAGTAAATGATCTGAAAAGCCTGCATTTTCCACTAAAAGCCTCAAAAATTACTATTTTGGAAACCATTTTTAAAAATTGGACCCTATTTATTTGAAAATAGACCCTATAAAGTTTTCAAAAAATGCCACTGAATAAGCACATGCCAAAATGTTCATAGTAACGAAAGACAATATCATTTTGTTGATTCACACTTTTGGACAAGTCTTTAAGGCCAAAAGGGCCCTTTAGATTCAAAACAGCTAATTTACCTTCGAAGGTGTTGATTGCTTCCGAGCTACTTTTCTCCAGTACTCTGTGCTTCCGAGTCTACCAAAGTAGCAGAAGCACTGTTTTCACTTATAAATAATTTTAAAAAATTACTTTAAAATCAAAATTTCTACAAGCGTTTTAGACCTTCTTGTCCAATTATGGCTTAGTGTTTGTCTGTCTGTCTGTCGGTCTTTGTTCCCGCAATCCTTGTAACGGGCAAAACTATAAGGAGTTATAGTCCGACTTTGATGCAAATTTCGAAGTTGGTGTGTAGATAGTCCTATGCAATGCATTTTAATCGGATCATTAATAGCCAATGAGCTAGCGCAGACGTGACACCCTTTTAACAGCCATTAACAGCCAACCAAATACCAACCAGAACCAACACCAACCGACAACATCAAACCATAACTTTTCTATAGTCTCTATAAAAATTTGATAACATTTTTAGGAATTGTAATTTGGGACGTCAGACGGTCTCTTATAAATTTAATCGTGATCGGATCATTAAACTTTCCATTCGGTTTGGATAGGATTTTCATGGGTTGTGTAGTCTAAATTCTGGATGATTACCTATAAATGTCACTCATTATAAATTCGTGGATATTTGGAGATAGAAGTTTTGAGATTATCTACATTGCATTAGATCATCTATACAATCGTGTTATGGCTACGAGAAAGGTATATTCGTATTCAGCGCGAAGTTTCTTATATAAGTACAAGCTTGGAAATTAAAAACTGTCAAACAATTGTTTGGACGAGTGGGTAATCTATGGGTTCGTGAAGACGAGTGAAAACATTCCCTGTGCATACAGTTTATTGGTATACAAGGAAAATAGGAAAAAAAACTACAATATACTTGTGGTACTCTATGAGTTCAAGGTAATGAGGGGAGTATTTCTTAACATGTTTACCCAAGGGGTTGATTGTATAATTTTGACGATTCTTGCTATGTACCACACCCATTAGGCTGACAACTCTCTTATATAGGTATGAGAGAGCACTCAGTAGTATCATTCGATTTTTGTAGCCATTGCTGTAAGGTTTTTTTTTTTAAATTCGCTCATTAACTCATGCTGCATGAATGGACTTTTTTCAGGCCTCTTCCTTCAAAAACCTTGTGATCAAGTATATATGCATGATTCTCAGTGCTCTCTGGCTATAAACAAATTCTATTCGTTCAATAAATCAGCGTGGCAAGACGATAATAGCTCTTTTCGGATCTCAACGGTTGGGGAATGTAGTGTCGAAGACGCAAATTTATGTCCATGATGTAGTAATATTTCACTCAAGGACCTCCTCTGGTATGTATGAGGACATTTTAAACTATACGGGGTGTATATTGTTAAATACCGGAAAACTTCGGGAGTCGATTCTACACCTAATTTAAGTGAGAAAATGTTTCCTAGCAATTTTGTTTTAACAGAAGAGAAAAACCTCAACAACCAAAAGAAAAATATGAAATCTTGTCAATTTGACAACAATTACTTTACGAGTTGATTTTTCACCCGTCTGGACCCGGCAAATAGTTTTTTTCGGCACTAAAAAGATGGGGAAATATGACGCCCTTGCCAACGGTGCCCTTATTTTTACATTTCTACCGAGAGTTACGGCAGTTATGGTAATTTTAGTGACATAAAATCAAAACACAAAAAAATTGTAAAGTTGAAAAAAATTGGAAAACAAGAGGTTTGCTAAGATTGCTAAGAATTGCTATGAAACATTTTCTTACTTTAATTATTTGTAGAATTGACTCTCGAATTTTTCTGGCTGGACAAAATCTTATTTATCAGGCAACATTACCATCGGCAACGACTTGTAAGTTTGTTTTTAGTTGGACTTGAAAATCTGGCAAGTACCACGTTCTCAAAATGGAAAGAAAAAGTGCAGTGTCGACTAAACATGGGAGCGATGACCAGAACTCAATGTTGTTTCATTCCCGTCGTATTGAAAACGAGTAATAATCATTGAAGGCTTATTTTGTTATACGAGTTCATGAAGTATAGTACAGTAATGTCAGTGTCTTATTGACTCCGCCATTTTGAAAACCATTTGAAATTTCGGTCAAATGGGATTGAGTAACAGTGGAGGATCAATAGTGAGAAGGGGGAGCTTTTAAAACTTACACTAGACATTTCACAGTTAATACCGGGATTCTGGAGCTAGAAGTCAAGATCTCAAGAGCACCTATTCCTAATGATTTTCAATACACCGAACAAATTACTAAAATGGAAAAGAGCGATCCACTATCATGTGTTTGACCAACTTGCCGGTGAGACGATCCAACTATCATGTGGTGAAAAGAGATGAAAACATAATCATGAATAGCTTCTAGTTTTTTGGCACTTACATACAGGTCCGGTGTCAACTTTACTGGAGTATAATACTAAACCAAGTCAAAACAGTATTGTTTAGTAATAAATGTAATCTAGAATCCAGGATACGTCCCATTGGATGAGGATTTGATCAATCTCAAGCAGTAAGCGATAATAATTTTTTTTAACTTTCTTCTGTACTCTACAGTTTCATTAAATGTAATTTAGTTAGTGTGCTGAGAAAGTATATAATTTATAGCATTATGAGAGCCCAAAATGGGATATTTTGAAATTGAAAATCGTCGATAAAAAGGTGCCCAACATGAATATCCCTCACCCCTCACCCTTACCCACGACAAAACTTCTAGTGACATTAAGTGATCTACGATACTTGACCAAATTAATCTATGATACCAAGTTGAGTATTGAGGACTAGACAGATTGGGATTCAGAATGCTCTAAAATGGATTTTTATGTGGTTATTTTGTTTCTTCATCGGTTTTGTGCTCCTCCATCCCAAATTAAACGCGTAAGGACGCCCAAATCTTACTGTGAGACGTCCTAAAAATGGACACCTCAGGTTCAGCAGGAAAACAAAATATCAGTGCATCATAGGCACCTTACATGATGATATAATATTGGTATATAACAATGTATCAATAGAATTAATGGACGTTCTTCCCTTAGGGGATGGTGTTTCTAGAACGTCCTACCTCTTCTACATTAAAAAAATTATAGATCAGCCACTGATGGGAAATTTCAAGCCGTGCGCTGTGGTCTGTATGAAAAGCTAATTTTCCACTGAATATTCCTCTTTCCTTCGCTAGTAGAATGGTTCTTATCGTTTTCATTCAAGAAAGGATTGCAAATCCCTCACATTACATTAAAATACGGTAATCGGCGAGTCGGATATGCATAAGGTGAAGTACTATTGTAAGTGAGCGGGGGGGGGGGGGGTCTTGGAGATGATAGGTGGTTATGTAAGTGTCCTTGACAATGATCGAGAGGGTTGGACTACCGACTACGAGCGACTCGTCCTCCATAAAACTCGAGATTACCGAGCGTGAAGAGTCCCATCTTGGCATAGCAGTAACCTGCTCGTGGAGTCCAGCTGGTGGATTTTACATGTGACCGGCAACTCCTCCACGCAAATTCTGTTCATTTTTCATTCGGGGCCATACCTCACTCGCCACCATCAGCTCCACTATAAAACGGCTTACTATTGAATTACCAGGTTCAGTAAGACCACGACTGAGTCAATCATATTACATCAATTAAACATCAGTTTTCTTTCACGCAATGATTCTTTACTAGGCCCGAAAATACTGAAATGACACTCAAGCAAAGTAAAATATGTGATACGTTTTATGGTAACTAAAAAAAAAAATTAAACGTGAGTAGGTCCGTTCCCCGGAAGTTTCCAGGAAAATAGAAACGTCTTAATGGGAAACGTCTTAAACATCTTTTTAATCGAAAGTAGACCTCATCCTGAGAATTTTTACACCAGCCGTTCTCTTTTTGGATGAGTGGATCTTTTTCTATGATTTTTCAATGTTTCGAATGTTTATGACGTTTAATGAATGTTTATGACGTCCTCCAGCCTGGGCGGGACCCTCCAGCCCACTGTGACATCATAAACATTCGAAACTTAGTAAAATCATACAAAAAGTTCTTCTCGCGCTAGAAGGTGGCGGTTGGTGTCAACATTCTTAGAATGAGGTCTAGTTTAGATTAAAAATAACAACAAACGATTTTTCGGACCCATGCGCACACCCCATTCGATCATAATGGTCGCACTACAGACAATACATTCATCCGAAAAACGCTAAAAATTATCGGTTTACTATTTGTTTGTATAAATCATTCGCTGAATAGAACGCGGCTTTTTGATTATCAGTGACAACGAATCATATTTTCGATCAAGGTTAACAAGTTTATTCTGACAAACAGAGTTCTGGTTCTGAGTTTATTCTGTAGTAAACTACACAGTTGGAATAATCAACAAGAAAATTCACCAAAAGAGCATAGTTTTTATGGAGAGCATAGTATAGATGGTTTCAAATGAATTTAATTGTAACTAGAAGGGTCTTAGTAGAGTCTGGGCACACCCAAAAGTAATGTTCTTTCATCAACTATTTTTTACAATTTAATTAGGTACCATATTTGTTCAAATTTGGAAGGTGGTTGGGACTGGGTTGAAGATGATAGTTTATTGTTTTCCTCTAGGTCCGATCAGAAAAAGCCTCGGTATGTGTAAAAAAAGGAAAAAGAAAAATAAAGAATGTAATTGCGAACAACTTACTTGACTTGCCGTTAGTTTATACTTATTGAACACTATTATCATGATCGTGAAAGTCGTATTTTATTTTATTCTTTCACCAACGAATGAAACTCCAAATTGTTCTGCTTCATACGAGTATAAGCATCATCTTTTATAAATGGAGCACTATTGAGCATGCCAGCATGTGGAACCTCAAATATATTTTGTTCCAATGAAAAGTGAGATAACTGCCCTTGGAAATGCGAAATTTGGAATTCAGTGGTGAGAAAATCTCATGTTTGTGATAATGGTTGAGCGGTGGTGGCTCGAAATGCGGGACATGAGAGTTCCGCATTTCGAAACCAAAAACTATTCAACCCAGACAGCTGGTAAATGTGACAACTATGGAAACGAGACCTCCAGAAAAGTTGGAAATAAACCAGATAATAAATCGATGCGTCGAATAATTACGTCTCTCATTCCTGCTTCGAGAGATTCCACATCACCATAGCATGGTACCCACTGACGACGATTTGGTCTGCAATGTAGATGGTTTTTTCATAGATTTTTCACGGACAAGGCAGGTAGTACCGACCAATAAAATAAAAATCAATTTTTCAAGGATACGCCACAAAAACCCGAGGAAATAAGAGAGGATGAATTATGGAGTTGCGCTTATTGGTCACGAACGGCCGAAACTGCTCGCGGGATAGGTGCAAGGGGTCGAAATTAGCAGTTTCTGGGTTTCAAGGACGTGAATTCCTAATAACGCGCTAGCCGTGCTGTGCGTGATTTGAGACCAAACTAGGACGAAACAATAATTCGAACGACTGGCGATTTTCAAATGAGGTTCGTGGTGATGCTGGTTTTCGTCAGATGAAGTTCGGGTGCACCTAGTTGAAATGATAATCCTTGGATTAATATTTTTGTCGTTTGATAACCACAAATATGCTCTGTAAATTGTATCTTTAATATAATATATTAAAGATAAAATGTACAGAGCAATGTAATATTATTACATTCCAACTGCCAAACCGCAGAACCGGCGATTATCCAATAAAAGATTGATTTTCATTCTTAGGTAGCTTTTTATCTGCGAACCCATTAATACAACATGAAACACATACAACACACACATGGTACATAAGACGACACACATTTGATACATGAATGGTTATTTTAGCGAATTTTCGAAGAAAATGAAGCTATAGCAGCGGAATGAGAATTTTTAGCGTGGACTTTTTTTGAAAAACTGTCTTGGAACATACTAAAATAATTTCTGAAAATTTTTAGAAATATTTATGTGTGTGTGTGTCAATCTGGACACACACACACTTGAGCAATTATTTTTCGAAAGTTTCAAGTTTGTGCCAAAACGACCATAATAACATACAAAAAGACAAGTTCGTTAACCAGAAACTTCGAAAAAGACTTAGGGATCAAAATTAAAATATATACACATATATATTGAATATTTATAAATAATTATGAAATTATCGGAATGAAACACTGGATATATATTTGTTGTACCCGAAAATTCAGTAGCCGCATTTTGCAGTCCATGAGTGTGTGGAGGCTAGTAGAACTTGAATATGAACTAGGTAGTAAAATTTTCAAAACAGACCCTGTGCAATCGGCTTACTGAATATCGAGAAAAAATTAAAAACTAACGTGTGGGTACTCTATGAGTTCGGGGTGACAAAGAGATATTTTTGAGGTTTTAAAAAACAAAAACGCTGCAAATTATTACACAAAGGTTTATTATTTTCCTATATAGGTCACTCGTCCGCAAAGGACACGGCCGAGTAGTACCATAGGTCCTTCCTATCTACCTCATACCTACTTCAAAATCAAGTTTACTTGGAAGAAATAAACGCTTCACAACTGGGAGTTGGGGATGCCTTCATGAAGAAATTTGATTGGATGCTAAGGACTCAGAACAGAGCAAAAACATCGATCGCATTTTGGTCAGCTAAAATTTGAACGGAGATTAGGCCTCTTTTGCGATTCAACCTCGTGTTTCTGATTTATCGTCCAACCCTTAAGTTCTCATGGGACCTACAGAGCTCCGCGTGGTCTCTAAAAATTCAATACTATCTTAAATTGATGAAAAAACAATACCTTAATATCGGAATTTTTCGAACTAGGACGTTTTAAAAATTTCAACTCTTAAAAGTAACTGACATCAACCAAAAGTTTCGGGTACTACAACTAGACCCCAAATTGAGCCCATATCCAAATTTCATCAAAATCGGTCCATGGGAACTAAGGAAAGTGCCGCGTACGGCGGACAGCCAGCCAAATTTTGGTTTATTATTGTCAATAATGAACCATTGGAATCGATTAAGAAAACAACAGTATACGTGTGGGTACTCTACGAGTTCGGGGTGACGAGGAGAGCATAAATATATACAACTAAAATGTTAGAAACTTACCCTGTGTATACAGTTGGTATGTTGACATAATTTTTAAATAAAACTGAAATAATTAAACAATGGTTACCAACAACATGCATTCGGATATTAACAAGATTTCCTTTCACGGTTACGCGTTGATACGAACTAAACAAATGCGCTAGTGACCTCTTTTAACGAGAAGGGGTGAAATGAGCCCCATAAAATGTAACAAAAGCTCTGAGTAGGAAGCCCCAGAACCTACATGAGACAGAGTACGTCTCGCTATACGCAGGATAAGATCGTTGACTCTGTTTACGTCCGCTGAGCCCTTGAGACGAACGAAGGCTTTCCGAAGAGTACGGTACGCACTGGAGAGAACGGCATCTCAGCACTGCCTCTGTGCCTGAATTAAATACACCCTATAAAACACTAGCGGCCCTGACTAGTATTAAAGTGGGGGACTTTCTAGTTTTATGACCAAGCTGGGGCCGTTTTTAGAGCATACACAAGCAGGAGTTGACACCGTCGGAGAGCGTAAAGTCAAGTCCTACCACCAACCAATCCCTTAACTTCGAGAAGGACCTCTGCATGTGAGAGGAGCCGCTGCTTATCCATTCTGGAGAAAGGATGTTGGCCACCGAGCTGAATAAATTATGCGGGGGTTGACGCCAAGTTTTGAACATACTCTCGTGGGAATCACAGGACTAGCGCAGATGATAAGATCAGACTGATTAAGATACAAAATGTCTGATGGGTGAGGTCCGGAATGGAAATGAACTTCGTTAATGTGTATTTTGCGTACACCTACCAATTAGTTAAGAACCGACGATAGCAGAGCGATGCTGCAATGGGCATTTATCGTAGGTATATAATGAAATAATTCGTTTGATTCGATTTTCAAAAATTTTCGCTTGTTATTTTCAAAAATGAACTTCTGGAATCGACCAAGATAAAATTCTACGTTTAAGTTTCAAGATACGTAGAATCCGAAAATCGAATAAAAATTTGGCCGGCCGTACGTCGCCGTCCGCCGAACCCGGAACTTTCCTTAGTTACCGTAGACCGATTTTGATGAAATTTGGAATATGAGCACCATTTGGACTCTAGTTGTGCCCCGAAGCTTTTAGTTGATGTCAGCAACTTCTAAGGCTTGAACAAATAAGGGCTGAAATTTTCAAAACGCCCTAGCTCAGAAACTTTCGATATGAAGGTATTGTTTTTTCTTCAATTTAACAAGATAGTGAATTTTTCGAATTGAACGAGACCACTCAGAGCTATGTAGAAGCAACCTCTCGCTTCTTATGAGAACTTAAAGTTGGTCTTACGATAAATTAGAAACACGAGTGTGAATTGAAAAAGATGCCACAAATTATTACACAATGGTTTATTATTTTTCTATATAGATCACTCGTCTGCAAAGCTACCTACCAACATGAAGAAAAACATCGATCACATTTCGGTCAGCTAAAATTTGAACGGAGATTAGGCCTCTTTTGCGATTCACACTCGTGTTTCTGATTTATCGTACGGCCAAACCTTAAATTCTCGTAGTGAGCCGAACTGTTTGTCTTACAGGGCTTCGCATGGTATGAAAAAATTCTAAAAATTCTATAGAATCTCAAATCGATGGAAAAACAATACCTTTATTTCAAAATTTTTTGAGTTAGGGAGTTTTCAAAATTTAAAAATTCATTTTTTAACCCTTAGAAGTGACTTACATCAACCAAAATCTTCGGGGCACAACTAGACCCCAAATGGAGCCTACATACCAAATTTCATCAAAATCGGTCAATGCTAAGTGGGTAAAGTGCCGCGTACGGCGTACGGCGAAAGGACGACCAAATTTTTATTCGATTTTCGGATTCCTGGAGTACCTTGAAACGTAAATCAACAAATTTTGAGGGGGTGTTGAAATTTTTTTTCTTGGTCGATTCCTAAGGTTCATTATTGAAAATAATAAACCAAAAACTCAAATTTCAGCTGACCAAAATTTGATCGTTGTTCGTTTCTTCGAGTTGTATTCAGTTTTGCATGCGCAGTGGTTACTATCAGTCAGGAAAATGATTTTCATAGAGGATCATTTACAACCCGTTCCGCATAATCCCTGAAACTTCCATCGAATTCAGATGGGAAATGTGAAAGCTATGGCTGTTACAAGGGAATAAACATTTGCCCGTGCGCAGTGGTTACTGTCAGTCTCGGGCAATGATTTTCATAAGGCTGTCTAGACGCCAACCCGCACAGTCCCTGAAAATAAATCTCTGTTTCGCATGAGATTTCATGACAGACACACAGACAGACAGACATGGAGCCAAAATTGTTCAGGAAGGTCTGAGACGTAAAACGCGAGTGGAAATTTTGATTTTGGGAGAAAAAAATTGTTTAACCTAGAAAAGTGAAAACAAAGCTTCCGCTACCTTGGTAGACTCGGAAGCAATAATAAACCTTGCAGCGTTTTTCCCTGTACACCAGACAAAATTAAAAAGTAGATGGTTGATTTTTGGCAATATTAAATTGATCTTAATGATATAAGCCGTATCGTCCAATCGCAGGGCCTCTACTATGTCATCTCCGATTTTTTAATTTTTTTAACGTGTTTGAATACTTAAGGGAGGCTCATATTTTTTAATCCAAACCATTCAGCCGAGTATTTTAATTTTTTTGTAAACAAATACAATGACAACTCTTGACAGTAGCCCATTCTGCTACACGTGTAAACCGTAAACGTGCCTCTACGCAGGGGAGCCTAACCCGTTGGCTGGTAAATATAAAGTAGATAATCTCAAAACTTCAAACACACGAGGAACACATGACACATGACAATGACATTTACAGGGATCCATTCAGAGTCTAAACCTCACAAACCTTGACAATCCCATCGATTTCGGAAGGAAAATGTGGAAGTTAAGGCTGTTGAAAGTTACTACTATCAGTCCAGGGACGATGAATTTCATTGGAAACCCCGTCAATCCGCACAATCCCTGAATATTTGATCGAAATCGGAAAGCAACTTCCTTTAGTTTTACAGAGATTTGCAGACACAAAACCCGACTGACAGACAGACACGGAACCAAAATTGTTCAGGAAGATCTAAAACGTAAAACGCTTTATTTCCTTGTAACAGCCATAACCTTTATATTTCCATCTGATTTCGATGAAATTTTCAGGAATTATACGAGTTGTGTCGGAGATGGTCTCATATGAAAATCATGGCCCCCAAATTGAAAGTATTTTGTGCCCATGCGCAAACGTGAAATCCTTGTAACAGCGATAACATATACATTTTCCATCCGATTCCGAAGAAATATTCAGAGATTATAGGGGGTTGAAGTGTTGAGTCCCCTATGAGGGTAGTGCAAGGTACTTAGAGTTCGATGTTTTGAGATTAACTACTACGCATCGGATCATTTATACAATTGGGTTATGGATACAGGGAAGCTATGTACCACACCCACTTGGCAAACTTTTTTTGTCCTCGAAAAGCATACCATTGACTCGGAAGCAAAATGTATGTTGCGGGCTCATTCGCTGTCAGCTTCATCTTTACTTGTAGCTCAGTTCCTAGTTGCTCTGTTAGTCCATTTTTCATTCCCCTATATATTTATTCGACTTATCGTATTCAGTCCTACTTGTGATTGAAGTGATTTTTTCTGATGATTGAAATTAATTCAGAGGACATTTCGGAGTATTTGTTGGAATTGGAGGAGCAATACGATCATTTTAGTGAGTCTGAAGCTGTAGATGGACCTGTACCGGATGAAGCAACATGGGTAGTTCATTTTTTAATAAAGCATCATACATAGTATTAATAATTAATACTAATAATAATTAATAATCCATAAATTATTTATGGATACGAGGAGCTATTTGCCACACCCTACATGGTAGACCTATTTTCTTAAAATTACTTAATTTGAAGTTTAAGAGCCAACAAGTTAGTCTTGGCCTAAATCTTAATGTTATCGGCAATTTTTGCACGTATGTTTTCATGAACTTTGGTGAACAAATGAATGATAACCATCGATAGTTGCCCATTCTACTACAATTGTAAACGCGCCTGTACGCTGGCGAACCTAAGAGGAATAGGCAGTCCGGACAAGTTGGCGTGTGTGTGTGTGTGCGTGGCCCTGAACTTGGGAGAGGGACTGAATTTACAGCGAGGCGACCGTCCGCTACTGGCCTTCGCCTCTCGACAGTCCTTTCTCCACATTCAGAACTCTATTTCGTGACGTACTGCAACTTTAGGGAGACTGGCAGATTTGAAGGTGATCGCTTCAGAGATATGCAATTAAAACAGAGTTGAAATTCCGCAAGTCTATACGGTTATGAGATCTTTTGAGATTCTAAATGGGTTACCAATGGTCTTATATTTGAAGGTCAAGTCCTATATTTCCAGTTTTAACCTATTCATTTCAATAGTGGGAAATTTTGTTCTTCATTGTGGACACAAAGTAAAAATGCAGGAAAAATTCAAATTCACAAATTAATGAAAATTTCAGGTTAATTAATGAAAAAAAAATCCAATCTGGATAATTTTCAAGGTTTATTTCAGAATCTCAAGACTCGAACGCAAGAATGAATCTAATAAATGACTTCGATGTGATCGTGATCAACTACCTATTCGTGTAATTACAGACTTCCAAGTTTAGAAGAAAATACCAATTGGAGGAAAATAACAAATTGTTTGTAATCAGTTGCATTTTAAAGAGAACACACAACATATATATGTGTGTGTGGTGTTTTTTATGTCCAACACTCATCAAGTCTCATATTGCAGCTTGACAAGACAAATCATTGGGTAGAATTGTTTCAATGGATGTTTTTGCAGCTAGTTTAACTGATGAGAAAAAGTAAGCTAAATGACCTTCATTGGGTTATGAGTGTCCTCACTTGCCATGCGGTCTGTCCATAGGTGCATCATCGGTCCCAGCTCGTGTCTCAGACATTCGGAACTCTCAGTCACGTTCCACTGATGCGTATAATTTTATATAAAATCCGAATCCAAACGAAGAAACGCTAAAACTTATTACACGATTGTTCATTTTTTAAAATGTACCTATACATTCTACCTGCAAAGAAAATTGTTTCCTTGGATCAATATTGTTTTGTGAATACCATTATTTTCTTGACATAACTACTCATCGATTCTCATATTGCAGCTTGATAAGGTAAGTTAGTTGGTAGAATTGTTTCAATGGATGTTTTTGCACCTAGTTGTAGTAGATATTAAAATAGTGAGCTGAAATGGCCTTCATTGTGTCCTTAATTATCTCGGGTTAATATTGAAGTTTTAACGTTCTCATGTTATTGAGAGTAATTTATAGTAACTCCTCTTAATATCATCACGAGGTTTATTACCAGGTCTATTTTGGCCGAGTGCCTTCCTGCAAAAGAATAATTATCAGAAAGTGGTTGCCAAAGACGTTCAGGTGGATTGACATCAAACTCGGTTCAGAGAAAACAGGAAAGATAGCATTAGATCGTTTTGACACCTAAATATAGATGACTACTTCCGTCAGTGAAAATTAATCCGCGAATAACAATTGGGTTTCTGTTTAATTTTTCTCCTAACCTTCAGGTTCTGAGCGAACGGTTGGTTTCTAAAAACCTCAGTGTGGCTACATTAAATTCTAGAAATTGAAAACTTCAAAACTCTCAATCATAATGACTAGCTCTGCTCAGGGGCATATTATTTCTATTCACTTCTTTGTACCTTTGCACCGACTAGGAATAATGGAAAACTTCGATTTTTTCCATAGTCCCAAGGTTTCTTTCTAAAAAGTAAGATCACCAAATTATGTACTGGATAATTATGTACGTATGTGATTTTATATGTAGGTATAACACTCGACTTTCCACACTAAATTGAGTTCTATGTGGGATCCAAATCTGATATAAAATCAGGGGAGGATCTTCTGGAAAACAAATTTACCTAGTGATCTTAACATACAAACGAGCACCACCGTGGCGTAAACAAGGATACCATTCGAAGTTTTTTCAAACGCTGCAAATCATGGAAATGTAGACCAAGATCTTACTTTTTTGGTAGTAAAAAAGGTACCTTACTCATTAATTTATTGTATGATGTATAAACTCTGAGGTAAGATAATCTCATGTGTGTCTTACTATCAATTTGTTCTCAAAAGTAACTCCAATGTAAATTGAGCTTCCGGTTTTGGTTAATTATTTTCAATAATGAACCTTTGGAATCGACCAAGAAAACAAAATTTTTAACACCCCCTCAAAATTTGATGGTTTACGTTTCAAGGTACGTAGAATCGAAAAATCGAATACAAATTTGGCCGTCCGTACGCCGTACGCGGCACTTTCCCCACTTAGAATTGACCGATTTTGAAATTTTTGGGGTCTAATTGTGCCCCGAAGATTTTGGTTGATATAGGTCACTTCTAAGGGTTGAAAAATGAATTTTGAAATTTTGAAAACGCCCTAACTCAAAAAATTTTGATATAAAGGTATTTTTTTTCCATCAATTTAAGATAGTATAGAATTTTTAGAATTTTTTAAACCACGCGGAGCCCTGTAGGACAGACCGTCCGCTCACTTGGACGTACGATGAATCATAAACACGAGTGTGAATCGCAAAAGAGGCCTAATCTCCGTTCAAATTATAGCTGACCGAAATGCGATCGATGTTTTTCTTCATGTTGGATGATTGGTGGCTTTGCAGACGAGTGATCTATATAGAAAAATAATAAACCATTATGTACTAATTTGCAGCGTTTTTAAGTGCTAAAATGGTTATGTTTTTCCAAGAAAAAGCGTGTCCAAATAATATCAATCATTAAAGAGTCCTTTTCTACCACAATTACTGGTAAAACGATTCACATGGGTGCTCTGAGCTAATTTAAAGTATTCGAAGTTATATTTGTATGGATTGAAGTTCTATTTTCTAAGTTTTCAATAAACTTCCTCTCTTGAATATTTTGGCGTATTGTTACTTGGAGCACTTTTGCTGGAAGCTCTTCAACTATTCAGTTGTTGGGTTGCAGCCAGTAAAAACACTTTTTTAACAGGTAATCTTTATTGCTTAAATTTCTTGTCCATACCAGAACCCATCTTCAGCGCGAGGTTTGTCATGCTGCTTTCTCTATTGGGTTCTGGTACAGACCTGAAACATACCCAATAAGGATGACATGATAAGAAGGTCTTTAACGGCTAAATCCATCAAATATAAACTTGTATTCGATACGATACAACAAAGCGACCAAATTTTTCATAACTGGCAGTAATTCTTTATTTTTAACAATACATTAATACCAAAACCCGTTTTGTGAGGAAAATGTCACGGTTCGTCCAAGGGGAGGTGTTCAAGTGGCCACAACTTTGCTTTAAAGGATCCTAACTTCTCTATGGGCTGTACCCAAAGTTCTAATTTTGGACTAAACCCCAACGACCCTTCACAGACCAAACTCACGAGTCATCCCATCTTACTATATGCGAAAATCCCTACTACCTACCCGAAAAACTAGGTACATAAAACATAAAAAACATAGAGCTGTTTGATAAAACATATTCTTCTACTCCCACATCAATTTGTACAGCTTTGCTAGAACATGGAGAATTCAAATGGTAGGATCGGTTGGACTCACGGTTATATCAGGGGAGGATTGATGAGATTTGGCTTGGGTTAGGGTCTCAACGGTGTCACTACACATTTCCCCACCCTTGATTCAATTCAATGATTCAATTTAACCGCGGGATCAAATGTTCCAGTCGTCTCCACCGAGCTGCCCTCGAGGCATATCCGATAAAGGGGTGCCGATTTCAGAGGGTAGGTCGGGTTAATTTCCTTTCCAGACGGATACGGAGAGTCGAATCAGAGCCTGGACCCCGGAAATGCCCACTAATGGCACCTGCAGGTGAAGCGCCAACTCACTGTTTAATTAGCTCTTTTAGGCCCAACCGACCGCTTGATGACTGCTTTTAATTAGAATGGCATTACCTTGATGCAGTTCCAGCTCATCGGTCTACATAAACGGAGTCCGATCCTGGCGGAATGGTAATTTTAAACCAACAGACCGACCTCACTTATATGATCCAAACTAAAGCTCATTTGATCTGATAGTGGGATAAATAATATCTGATCAACGTCTAGTGACAAAGAAGAAGAATAATCATTCATTGTTTGCACCCAAAAATCCTGACCTTCATGAGTTTTCCTTGTATTGGTTTTGTGGCATGAAAGACTGGATTTGAAAGTCTGTCAAGTCAAATGTATAGGTTTCGAATTTAATTGGAAATTCATGCGTAACAAGCAGTAAAAGTAGAAACCTCGGATGCTAATAAGCGTACATATTTAAAACGCTGCAAATTATAACACAATGGTTTATTATTTTTATTTAGATCACTCGTCTGCAAAGCCACCAACCATCCAAAATGAAGAAAAACATCGATCCCATTTCGTCCAGCTCTAATTTGAACGGAGATTAGGCCTCTTTTGCGACTCACACTCGTGTTTCTGGTTTATCCTACGTCCAACCCTTAAATTCTCGTAGTGAGCGAACGGTCTGTTCTACAGGGCTCCGCGTGGTTTAAAAAATTTCTAAAAATTCTATACTATCTTAAATCGATGGAAAAATAATATCTTTGTATCAAAATTGTTTGGGTTAGGGAGTTTTCAAAATTTCGAAATTCATTTTTAACCCTTAGAACTGACCCCAAATGGAGCCTACATACAAAATTTCATCAAAATCGGTCAATGCTAAGTGGGGAATATGTCGCGTACGGCGGACGGACGGCCACATTTTTATTCGATTTTTGGTTTATTGTTTTCAATAATGAACCTTTGGAATCGACCAAGAAAAAAATTTTTTAACACCCCCTCAAACTTTAATGGTTTACGTTTCAAGGTACGTAGAATCCAAAAATCGAATAAAAATTTGGCCGTCCGTACGCCGTACGCCTTACGTTGTACGCGGCACTTTTGCCACTTAGCATTGACTGATTTTGATGAAATTTGGTATGTAGGCTCCACTTGGTGTCTAGTTGTGCCCTGAAGATTTTGGTTGATGTAGGTCACTTCCAAGGGTTCAAAAATAAATTCTAAAATTTTGAAAACGCCCTAACTCAAAAAATTTCGATATAAAGGTATTGTTTTTCCTTAAATTTAAGATTCTATATAGAATTTTAAGCATTTTTTGAGACCACGCGGAGCCCTCTAGGACAAATCGTTCGCTCCATACGAGAATTTAAGGGTTGGACGTATGATAAATCAGCAACACGAGTGTGAATCGCAAAAGAGCCTAATCTCCGTTAAAATTTTATTTGACCGAAATGCGATCGATGTTTTTCTCTATATTGGATGGTTGATGGCTTTGCAGACGATTGATCAATATAGAAAAATAATAAACCATTGTCTAATAATTTGCAGCATTTGGATTCTACGTACCTTGAAATATGATGAAATTTTGTTATTCCATGTCTGTCTGTCTGCGTCCTCAAATCATTGTAACGGGTAAAACTATACGAAATTATTGTTCGATTTGTGATGAACATATCAGGGATTGTGCAGGTTTGGAGTAAAGATGGTCTCCTATGAAAATCATCGTTCCCGGATGGCCCTCTGTGCATGCAGAAACGTAAAGCACTTTTAACCACCTTAACTTCTACATTGTTGATGAAATTTTCAGATTGTGCGGGTTGGCGTGTTGATGGACCCCTGTGAGGGTGGTACAAGGCATGTTTTGAGATTATCTATTACGCTTCGGGTCATCTATACAATCGTGTTTTGGATGGATGGGAGCTATGTGCCACACTCACTTGACAGACGTTTTCAGTTTGTCTCAATTCAAACAACTTGGGGAAACCTATACTATACGGGGTGACATCCTTTCTGGCGCACCACCGGGCAGGGTTCGATTCTGCTACCCCCTCCCACCGTCCAATCTCTCAGATCGTCTTAGCAGTAGCGCTGATTCCGTTGAAAAATTTAACGTATTTCCGCATTCAAACACAATTCAATGCTGTTTCAAATTGATGAAAAATAATACCTTTATATCAACATTCTTTGAGCTAGGGCGATTCTGGGAGTTCCTTCATACGGAAATTTGAATACTGGTTGCTAAGGACGCAAAATTGAGTAGGTAAAACTTGAAGAAACGAACAACGATCGAATTCTGGTCAGCTAAAATTTCAACGGAGATTAGGCCTCTTTTGCAATTCAAACTCGTTTTTCTGATTTATCGTAAGTCTGACTTAAGTTCTCGTAGGTAACTCCTAAAGGAGCTCCGGGTGGTCTCTAAAAATTCAATACTATTTCAGATTGATGAAAAAACAATACCTTTATATCAACATTTTTTGAGCTAGGGTGATTTTGGGAGTTCCTTCATATGGAAATTTGAGTACTGGTTGCTAAGGACGCAAAATTGAGTAGGTGCAACTCGAAGAAACGAACAGCGATCGAATTTTGGTCAGCTAAAATTTCAACCGAGATTAGGCCTAATTTCAACCCTTAAAAGTGACTGACATCAACCAAAAGCTTCAGGGTACAACGAGACCACAAATGGAGCCCATATACCAAATTTCATCATATCGGTCCATGGTAACTAAGGAAAGTGCCGCGTACGGACGGACAGTACTTTATTCGATTTTCGGATTCTACGTACCTTGTAACGTAAACCAACAATGGGAGGAGGTTAACATTTTTTTTCTTGGTCGATTATTATTGAAAATAATTAACCTAAACCATTCAAAAAGGGCCATTCAATAATGATTTAATTGGAAGATTAACTTTGTGTCATTGATTAACTTTGGTTTGTACAAAATTGGGATGGATTCTTCAGACATTACGGATTCCTCAAAACGCTAACGGTTCCGTATATCTGGAAACCATCTTTAGAGCTGAAAATAGAACAATAGGTGTTGTAGGCAATGGAAAGTCTAACCAAACATTTGCTGTTTTGATTAGGGAGATATGCCCTTTAATGAATTTATTGTGACATGGTCAGAGTTAACCAGAAAGTCTGTTTTGAAAAGTTCTGAGAATCTGGAGAAACCTAATTTTAGTCAAAATTGGAGACGGGCAGTTTGCCCACGTAAGTGACTGTTGCATGTTTAAAACTACCTAACAAGAAAACCATGTAGATAGTGTCCTTCATGGTTATCTGTAGGCCGCAAAAACCAAAAGCAGCTCTACACAATACCACTTCCACAAGCATTTTTATATCGTCTCATTACCAAAACTTCCTTGCAAAGGTATTAATTCAATGAGAATCTGTTTCCTGATGTTTTAGCAACACCAGGTTTCAATTTTAAGGCACTTACCTTTTAAGGCATGATATTCCCGATCACAATTTAATATTAAGATATTTAATTTAAATTGCTTCATGAGTTGTTGCCTCATTGAAACATCAAGATGTTATGTTGGTCACATAGTCACCAATGCCTACTAACTTCTAACTATTTTTATCCCCGATTATGGTACACAATTATACTGAACGTTGGCTTAATTAGGGTTGCGTATTACTTCGACCAATTCTCAATAATGTCATCCCACTTTCGTTCATCGACGTGGTCGGGAGTCATACATCATTACATAGTTACCAACCATAAACCACTGTAATTAAACTCCAAAATACTCGTATATGATTGGAAACCAATATAAAATGCTTGAGGTAAGCTTAAAGCTCTTATCGTCTGGATCAATACTCTCTTATCTATTGTAATACCTATCTCTAAGTTGTGATAGTTGTGTACGCAATTTTTCAGGATGAATTAACAAACGCCAAATTTCTCCAATCTTCAATCTCTCTCTCGTCCAATTCACACAATATACTGTAATCTTCCTTTCTTGAAGTTGTTGAGAAATTTATGAGATCAGTGGATTGATGATCCTCAGAGAAACACTATTATTGCTTAAGCAAGCATATAATTGCAGAGGCTGACCTTGATCGTCATTCAGTAGGACTTAATCGCAATGGCGTTGCAGTACGGGCAACTGACTAATGGAATCCTCCCACATCCACGTCCTTGTAACTGAGATGGGCTGAGCCCCCAGAGCGCCACGTGCTCACCAACCCCACCCACCATCCAGCCCATCTTGGCTGCAAAAACTCGTATTGTGTACAATATAAAAGTGCAGTAGTTCCTCGTTACATTTACGAGAATACATTGGAACATTCAATACACGAGAGTCTTACGCAGTGAGAATACAACCCTCAACACATTGATTGTCCGCACCAACTTTTCAAAAATAAAATTTTTACGTTCTCCAATTATCCACTGATAGAATAATTTAGGAATGCTTACATCGTTATAGATCGTAATTTTGAGAAGTTTCGTTAGAATTACAAAGAGATTGCAAATCACATTACAAAATTGCCGTTCAATACCTTGCCTGTATACAATTATACTCTATTTTCTGCTAGGATTTGTCAGAGTCCTTTTATATCCTTTACTGATTGAAGCTTTGAAATTCAGAGAACATAATCAATATAGGTACCTCTAGATTTCCATAAACTGTTCTTTGTGCCATCGTGTCAGAGAGCAGAGGCATAAAGACCTTGCAGACCTTGGCCAGACCTTGCATAAAGCATATTGGGCATAGCAGATAGCTGAGATGTTTAATTCTGTTCGAATTCGGGGCTGAAAAATGTAAGTAATCTCAAGTAAAAAACGCTGCAAATTATTACACAATGGTTTATTATTTTTCTATATAGATCACTCGTCTACAAAAACACCAACCATCCAATATGAAGAAAAAAAAAAGAAAAAAAAAAAAAAATAAATAATTTAAAAAAAAAATCAAAATCACCAACTATTGATTACATTTTGATCAGCTCTAATTTGAACGGAGATTAGGCCTCTTTTGCGATTCACACTCGTGTTTTGATTTATATATACCGGGTGTCCCAGAACTTATGGTCCACCCTTTTTATCTCCGTTGTTTTGAGGGGTAGACAAAAACTTCAAGCGATCTTAATTTTTTACGAGGAATTCAACTATCACACTTTCGCGCACTGCGCGCCTGCGCAATCGTGCGCAACGCACACCATCTTTGTTATTTCAAATGGGAACCCCTATTTTTTATTACAGATTCGGATTCTACGCAAAATTTCATGAATTTTAGACCCATCAATCGAGTTTTTTGGTTGCGCACAACCCGTCCAGTGAGCGCGCAAACATGCGCAACCCCTGGATTGCGCCAAAATTGAGATGGAGGTAGACCCCAAGTGTGATACATGTTTTTTCATTAATTTTCGACGCTGAATCACATGGTGGTATCCATTTTCAGATTTTACTTAAATTTCTCGAAACGGCGGCTGAAAAATAGGTAGTTGAGCCTGTTTTATCGTCAGAATCTGACTGGCGGAGGGATGACAAGTCGATACAAGCTTCAAAGTATCTCATTTGTATTAGGCAACTATCCACTTATTCCAAAGTAAACAATGTAAACAAGAAATCAAGGAATAAACCCCTGAATGCCTGCTTGCTCTCAAATGATTCAAGTCGCGATTTCTTTGAGTAACCATTTTCAATTACTAATTGTTTTAAAATTATTACTCGATCCACATTGAGAGTTAAATGACCGATAAATGGTGAGTTTTGATTAGAAAAATTTATTATTCCGGCAATAGTCGCCATAAAATCAAGTTGAATAATAAAACGGATATCATGCCCGGATTCGGGGTTGAAAAATAGCGCTGAAGCATGTTGCGCGCGATGAAAAAATTCGTTCAAGGGGTGAATTGTTTATGAAATTTGACGCAGAATTCGAATTTGCAACAAAAAATGTGGTGTCCATTTGAAATAACAAAGTTGGTGTGCGTTGTGCACGAATTTGCGGACACCCTGTATTAAAAACAACTCATTTTTCGGCCGCCGTTTCGAGAAATTTGAGTAAAATCCGAAAATGGATACCACCACGTGATTCAGCGTCGAAAATTAATGAAAAAACATGTATCACACTTGGGGTCTACCTCCATCTCAATTTTGGCGCAATCCAGGGGTTGCGCATGTTTGCGCGCTCACTGGACGGGTTGTGCGCAACCAAAAAACTCGATTGATGGGTCTAAAATTCATGAAATTTTGCGTAGAATCCGAATCTGTAATAAAAAATAGGGGTTCCTATTTGAAATAACAAAGTTGGTGTGCGTTGCGCACGATTGCGCAGGCGCGCAGTGCGCGAAAGTGTGATAGTTGAATTCCTCGTAAAAAATTAAGGGGGGTTATTGCTTGAAGTTTTTGTCTACCCCTCAAAACAACGGAGATAAAAAGGGTGGACCATAACTTCTGGGACACCCGGTATACATATATATTTCAAAATAAACACTTAAATTTCCGTAGGAAGCGAACGGTTTGTCCTACAGAGCTCCGCGTGGTCTCAAAAAATTCTAAAAATTCTATAGAATCTTAAATTGAAGGAAAAACAATACCTTTATATCGAAATTTTTTGAGTTAGGGCGTTTCAAAATTTCAAAATTGATTTTGGAACCCTTAGAAGTGACCTACCTCTACCAAAAGCTTCGGGGCACAACTAGACCCTAAATGGAGCCTACATACCAAATTTCATCAAAATCGGTCAATAGGCTACTAAGTGGCAAAAGTGCCGCGTACGGCGTACGGCGGACGGACGGCCAAATTTTTATTCGATTTTTGGATTCTACGTACCTTGAAACGTAAACCATCAAATTTTGAGGGGGTGTTAAAATTTTTTTTTTCTTGGTCGATTCCAAAGGTTCATTATTGAAAATAATAAACCAAAACCATTTCAAGTTATATTTTCGTTTGATTGGCATTTCCTGGCGTTATAGACGTCATCAGCTGTCTTCCGAAGGGAAGTTTAAAATTTGTTCTGATGATGTTGCTCATGGCTACTAGTTGCCCTCTTACTTATTGAAATAATAAATTAATGGGCAGAATGTATCCACCGTAACATATTGAGTATTTGATTTTTTGCGTCTATCGTTGGTCTGATTGACCAGCCCAATCTATTGAGGCTCTCTCAACCTCTTTGAAGAAAATTATGGGAGAAAATTGCAGTTTCCATAGAGAATATCCATTCGACGACTTTTTTAGATGGATAGATAGATATTTACGAGTATTGTATTTGTACAGTTGAATAATGGAAAAATGCAAGAATAGAAATGATGATGATGTTGAACATGCAACCCCTGATACTCATCCCTGAGTGACTGTAGCTGTACTGTGGGGCCAAACTAGACCTCAACTGGGACCTGTATATTCCAGATGATAGTTGAGAACCCATCTGAAAGCAATACTTAAAGGGAACTTTGTTTTCCACCAACATTGTAATTTTATAATGTTCTTCGCCTAGTGTATATGAAATAAATAATTTAATAGTATTCATTTCATTATTCCACTAGGCGTCTCTTCGGCACTAGACACCCATGGTCGGTGTAATATCATCGAATAATAGTTGGCGTCTCAGAAAGCAACTATAGGCCTAAGAACTTCAAATTTATGGTAGAGAGGAAATAAAACTCATTGAGTAGGTAGATAAAATGTTATTCCATGACAAACGAAACTTGGATACCTCCTATTTTGAGTTATTGGACGGTTTGAAGTACGTCAAAAATTATACATTGAAGAAAAAAATTAATGAATAAATAAATGAAGAGATCACATTTAAAAAATTTTCAAAATCAAATTATAAAATTTTCTCATCTAAATAACTATAGTTATTACGACTGATTTCTTTCAACTGTTTTGGGGAAAACATAAATACTCATCAGATACAAGGAGTCAAAAAAAAAAAAAAAAATCAAATATTCGTAAGTCGTGAAGGAAATGCAACTAACATCCCCATTTCCATAACTGTGCCCCTATACAACAGAAACTCGACTGGTTTGAAATTCCGAGCTAGGATGTACCTACTCGTAAACAAATTACTATGAGAATTCCCGTGGGTTCTCTGGGATAATGAGATTACGCTTGTCTGAATATCATTTTGTAAAGTGAAGTTGTTTGTCACGTCACGGTAAAGATTGACTAAGACAAGGTTGGTCGAGTATTGATTTTTGTCATAGTCATCCGAGTGGTTCATGGATTTAACATAGGGCCCGAGAAAATATTATTTATCGATGCCTCGAAAATCGAACTTGGAATGATTCTGCTTGCTTGATGTAAAGTAAAATCGGAAATTGCAAGCAATCACCACCTACCGTAACTGAATGCGTTATTTTGAGCAATCAAGAACAGGCAATGAGTAAAATGACAAAAGTGGTTTTCATAAATTCCCGGTTTTGAATGGTTTTAGCATATTTGTGTTCGTTTAGCTTGTCAGTCAGCTTTTTGAGTACAGATGGAATCCTAAGAATTCTACCGATTGGGACCTATAAACCTATGATGAGACTTGGTGTCTGGCCTCCTGGCACTATGTGGTGACACCACTGCTTGGCACAAGGGTAGCATAAAGGTCATTCAAAATCTAAAGACATGTACCCCATTTCTTGAAGAATATAATACACAATCTAGTTTCTTGGTGCACCTTATTTTTTTGATTGATGTGTACTATGTTTTTCACTTAGGACTACGTACCGCGCTCAAGGTATCGTTTGAAAGCGCTTTATTTTCAGTGAATAACCCTTCCGTAATTTTACTACCCTTTTAAAAGCAAAATTCAAAATTCCACCGAAATAGTGCACAACTAGATGGGTTTCGTAAAAAAAGAGATCCACGAAAATGGATTAAAGAGTAAGACATAGGCAGAGTACACAAGATTTTGTCATATGCACACAAACATAAACTTATGTTTTTTTTTACTCGCGGAGTTGGATTCAGAATTACCTAAAACGAATTTCTAAGTGGTTATTTTTTTATTGTTCTCGTTTGAGTGTTGTCCCGCTTTACGCCAGATTAATCGCATGAAGACGCCCAAGTCTTTCTCAGAAGGATGTCCTAAAAATACATCAAATGTTAAGGAATTTTTATCATAACTTTCGAATTTATAGAGTTGTGATCCCTTGGCATGAGAGGCCATGTGATGTTAAGTATAGAGTATTTCCTATACTACCTTAACTTCTTCCCTCTAAAATTCTAATTCTAATATACCAAATTTGAATTTCGAAATTCTAGTGACACAGTACAAAGTCTGATAAATGAATGAGTCGAATAGAAAATAACCACGTAAATAGATTGGACATTGAGGCCTGGGCCTGAGATCAAATGAAAGGTTGAGGAAGCACAACTGAGTAACTTGAAATTCTATTTTTAAAAAAAATTTGAAAAAACTTGAAACTTGAAAAGATCGCATTTTAATAATTATTCATTACTATTTCATTGTATTCCAATAATGATTGATTTCACAATCAACTCTCATTTTTGACCATGAATCATTTTTCAGAGCTCTGGATGGTCTCTGTCGTTTCTAAAACTCAAGCACTATCCCAAATTGATGTAAAAACGTCATTGATTGATTATTGGCATCCAAAAATGCTTAAAAATCCTGACTATTTTAAATTAATGAAAAAACATAACACCTGTATGTCAAACGCTTTTGATCTAGGGTGTTTTAAAAATGTTTTCCACCACTTTTTACCATTTCATCAAATTTCATCAAAGTTGGTTCATGGGAGCAAAGTGCCGCGTACAGCGCAAAGTGGGGCAAAAAAAATTCATTTTTGCAAAGTGACTAAAAAAGAAATATAATGTGGTTTTCTCAAAGTCTGTTACTTGTAGAATTAGGGCGTGAAAGACCTTCGGTGTTCAAAAATTGTTTTCACTACTAAATGGAGGCCGAAACATGATATTTCGAGATTTTAAGCATTTTGAGAGTGTAATTTGAAATATTCATGCCACGTTCTATGTGTTTTAAAAAATTGAAAAAAATATATAATTTTGGCAATGTACTCATGTAGTATCTCTAAAAAATACTAATTATTTTTTCAAAACATTTTAGCTTGAAAATTAGCTCCAGATTTGGAGTTTTACAGCGAATTAGTGCTTTAGAGGCGTGGAATACCCGAGCTTCGCCTTCCTTTGGTTTGACTTATTTTTTTTCTTAAAGATCTGACCATTATCAAGAAACTGCAAAAATGTCATCGCCGTATTCCACCGAATTCAGGCGTAGTGGATTATGTATGTGAGATTCGTCGTATGTGAGATTAAAAATAGAGCGAGACCGCCATCTCTGCCGTCACTTCACTCATTTTTGTTTCAGAGTAAAATCCTTCTAAGGGCTGTAACCTCTAAATTTTCCTTCTCGAATTCATGTCGGCCTTTTCTCCTCGCATTGTGAATGTCGGCATGTAGAAGGTCCCCTATGTGGGATGTTAGCTACAATGATCGGATCATCTACACAATCGGGTTATGGATACTGGGAAGCTATGTGCCACAACCATTTGGCAGACTTTTTTTATTGCTATGAAATACCCCTCCTGTTAAACCTGATTTCTGATTTCATCGATGAAAATTTCTTATTCGGATTTAGCAAACGTTTATTTTGGATTTGTTTTGATTATTTGATCGCATACTATCCAATTTTCAAAGGTGTTTGTGACACAAAATTTTGTCAAAATTAAATATATAAATATATACTTATATATATAAATATTTACATACACACATAAAGAAACCTCAATTCAATAATCATTATCGTATCCTATAATCTCTGAAACGAAGAAAAGAACAAAATAACACACACCCATCGCATAAAAAACAGCTTTTCTATTTTTTTCACACCCTTTCCCACTTTAAATAACATTATGTTTTCAAAATTCAAGATTTAGTACTAAAAAAATAACTTTAAACGTCAGAAAACATATCTTTCTTATGTATGTTCGAATTCGGAATCGAATGAAATCATTCCCAAGACAATACACTAATTCGTTCAAAAGATAATGATTTTTTCCCAATTTTTGGCCATTTGGCCCCACTGTGCGGCGTACGGACGGCAAATTTTCATTCGATTTTTGGATTCTACGTATTCTGAAAAGTAAGCTATCAAATTTTGAGGAGGGGAGGTCAAAACTTTTTTTCTTGCTCGATTCCAAAGGTTTGTTATTGGAGATAATAAACCAGAACGGGGAAAACCTAAATCGAACGCATGACAGCTCGTGCTTCTGAGGGATATGAAAAGGAAGTCCGTTCACACGTACCATTTGGTTAACCCACATCTCACCCATATTTGAAATGAAGAAGGAGAAAAAAGAGAAAATACTAATCGAGAAGGTGCCTGTCTTCCCCTCATCTAAAACAGGGTGCATTGACCCTTAGCCTAGAAAACTTTTGGTTGATAGGCAGCTGTAGGTCTTTATGAGTTAACCTGATGAAATAGGCAATAATAAAGTGAAATGTAAGTGAGATGATATCATATGTCCATCCACCATGTCAATTCATCAATAACAATAGTTTTCTAATGCTTGCGATTTATTGAGCACACCGTACTCGTCGCGTAATACTGCAACTTGTCAATTATTGGTCATTATGAGTTTGAAAATTGGTTTACAGCTTATCCCCAGAAAGAGCTATCATGCCTAGAGTGCATCGTTGGTTCCATATCAGTATTCCATAGAGGGCAAAAATCGAAAATGTCCACGATATTTCTTATACGGTACTGATATCCATAAATCCCTTTCGAGTTACGGTCTTTCTGGACAGTGTTGAATATTACCTTTGATTGTTCACTGGAAATGTTCCTAGAAACAACGTAATATGTTTTTAAAAATCCTCAACAGTGACCGAAGAAGACTCGTTCGAATTTCACGGATTTTGAATATTGGGAACCACTATTGTCAAAATCTCGGTTTTTTCGTTGTTTGATCGGAGAGAATGTAGTACTGGAATACAGTCGCAGTCCAAGAATGTTATCGATATGACAAATACCTACTTGATTTTTAAGTAGTAAGTAATTGAAAATGCCCACAACTTAGAGTTTTGGAGATGTCCTCTACTAGGCGAGCGATACGTCTGTAAAAGTCGGAGTTTTGTTCGAAACGATTGGTTTATTATTTTCAATAATGAACCTTTGAAATCGAGCAAGAAAAAAGTGATGACCTTCCCTCCTCAAATTTGATGAAAAATCCGAAAATCTAATAAAAAATGATCCGTCCGTCCGCCGCACTTAGCGAAATTCCGATATGAAATTTGGATATTGTCTCCATTTGGGGTTTAGTGGAGCCCTTATTCTTTTGGTTATTGTCAGTCACTTCTAAAAGGTAAAAAGTGGGGGAAAACTTTTACAAAACGCCTTACTTCGAAAACTTGCGATGCGTAGGTATTATTGCTTTGGAGTCTTCCAAGATATGGGAAGCTTTGCTTTCACTTTTCAAGGTTGAAAAAAAATGTTCTTCAAAATCAAAATTTCCATTCGCGTTTTACTTTTCAGACCTTCCTGAAAAAAATTTGATCCGTGTCTGTCTGTCATGAAATCCTTCCCACAGCCATAACTTCCACAATTTTCGTTCGATTTCTAAGAAGTTTTCATGGATTGTGCGGATTGGCATGTAGATGGTTCTCTATGAAAACCATCGCCCCCGGACGTATAGTAGCCGCTGCGCATGCGCAAACGTGAAATTCTTGCCACAGCCGTAACTTCTACAATTCTCGTCTGATTTCGATGAAATTTCCAGAGATTGTGCAAGTTGACGTGTAGATGGTTCCCTTTGGAAATCATTGCCTCCAGACTGATAGTTGCCACTGTGCATGCGCAAACGTGTATTTCCTAGTTACCGCCATAACCTTCACATTTCCCATCTGATTTCGATAAAATTTCCAGGAATTATGCTAGTTGGGGTGGAAATGGTTCCCTATGAAAAAGATTAACTACTATGCATCGATTATTATCTACGTACCGTATTGGAGAATCCGTCGTAACCAGCAAGTCGAGTACTCGACTTGCTGGTTACGACGGATTCTCCAATACGGTACGTAGATAATAATTGTATTCTTATAACTAGCGGAACTAACCCCATTCATTTAATACTATGCATCGGATTAATAACTATTGAAGATTAACTACTATGCATCGGATCATCTATACGATAGGGTTATAGCTACTAGGAAACTATGTGCCACACTTTTTCCATTCTTTTGAAATAGGTGTATATCCGAATCTCAAAAGGGCTTATGAGGGGGCTTATTTAACGACATAGTTGACCAATGGAGAAACCTTATCCTATGAAGATGGATGATCTAAACAGAAGAATAATGAACCGTTGTATAGTACTTGCAGTGGTTTAAATTGTAAATGTATTAGGTATACAATTGTTGATTTATTGTAATATCAACAAAACAATCCATTAAAAAAAACGGAGTTAAGCAGAAGGTGATCTATTTCCAAGAAAGCATTGAATTACAAAGTTGAAAGTTAAAATTCAGGGTTTCAAGATTAGATGTCAGTGATTATCATTACAAGATAATTGAATAATCTAATTGATCTAGAGAAAAAACTGATCAAAATCTTGTTCATTGTTTTTTTTTCCGATTCTGGATTAATCCAGTGTCATGGTATACAACATGAGGTTGGGGATTGGATGTATTCTGAATCAAGATTTACTTTTGCCAATCATTAAATGAAGTAGGTAGCTAATTTCATGAATTGGAATACATAGGTTTTTATTATACAGACATGCGGCAATGACAACAACATCACAAAGTGACTACAAACTACGAATGAATAAATTTGTATCAATCAGTACTAGTAGGTAAATACACATTATCTTAATTGCTATGGAAGTAGAAATAGTCGATCATCGAAAACCGTAGACAAGGCTTTATTAAGCATAAATCCCAACATAGAATGAATTGTAAAATTAGAACACGTATGTCAGAGCGGTTGCAATGGTAACTTTTGCAACAACTGTTCGAGTCATAATAATTTCATTAAATTAGTAATGTAGATTATACATCTACAAAAAAGTGTCTTACGTTCTAATCTTAGACAGAAGCATCTTCCATAAACCATAATAGAATATTACCATTGTTCATTGAAACAAAGCAACTCATTTTCAGCTTCAAACTATCTTTCTATTATAAATTCGTGTGACGTGTATGTCCAATCAAACATGAATTTGATCCAGTAAAAAAAATGAATACGTATGAAAAATCCAGATGTTTAAATACGAAGGCTTAGTAACAATCGACGATTCCGAAGCTGTTTTCAAGTTTCTATTATTCGATTCCTCAGAAGAATAGAAAGTCGAAATCTCTCGTCTCATAATCCGTCTCGTTTTCTAAAATTCGGTAAAAATCTCACACATCTGAACACATCTAACTGATGAAACGGTCGTATCATAAAAACTGGACAGTAATTTCAATTGCAGTACTTTGCATGTTCACTGCAATGGAGTCTCCTAAGAAACCTTATCTACCTACAATGTCACAAAATTCAGTGGATTGACACTTTATTTTTCTTAAAGCTTGAAGCAAAAAAATTGATGCCAATCCGGATTGATTCCATTTCATAGGAATTCTGCGGAGGAAAATGAATATCGAATTTTTTTGCCTACGGTGCGTGCATAAAATATCCACATTGCGCACAAACATACTTTTGTTGACTTACAGAAACTCACAATTTTCACTTGAAGATTTCGATGCCTGTGCAAGTTTCACAACGAACTCATTTCCACCATAACTTTATCGACTGGCAAAACGAACTTGAAATGAGTGCTTTGCGGATTTGAAAAACTTCCACAAGTCTCATAATGGATAGATGTCCTCTGGGAAATGGGTTGTTTTCCACGGTTAAAAAATTGCAATGTCGGCTTGTTTGGTTGTGAGGAATCTGAATAAGTGAATGTTGTGCATGCGCGTCCCTTTTTTTTTTAAAATTGCGGTATCGAATTCTACGAAAAATTGAATGAATTTTAGACTGCTTAACCAATTTTGTTTTTTATTCCCAATCAGTGAGCGCGCAACCGCAAAGGGCTATCAGTTTTTCAATTCGTCTGGCTTTGATCGGAGTTACTGTTCTAAAACATCAAAATGTATTATATAGTTCTGACCTAATATTCGTTACCAATCTTCTTTAAATCACCATTTTGTTTCCCTTGATAACGGTGCCACTTTGAAACAAATTTGGTGGGTTAACAAACTGATTCTTTCCTTACATTGGTCCAACCAAGTTTTTAGTTAGTGATTATGCTCACTGTAAAGTTTCTGACCCCAAGGTACGTTCCTCAATAAGTGAATAAACACATTGCGCGAACCAGGTTTTCTAGACTCAGTGGCATATTTGGTGGTTATGAAGGATTATTCATGATTATGAGAAGATTGATAATGTAAATTAGGCCAAAATGGTTATACATTTTGATATTTCAGAGCAGTAACTCACATCAAAACTAGCCGAATCGAGAACAGTTACCTCCACGAGAATCAGCGTTGAAAAATAGAATAATTCCATATGCTACATATGGTTTTCCGGTGCCACCACACATGGTACCACACACCGGAAAACCACATGTGGTACCATAGTATCCACATGGTGCCAGATGTGGTTTTCCAGTGTCAACATTTTGGCGCAATTTTGTGGTTGCGTGCTTGCTGGACGGGATGCTCGAAACAAAAAATCGATTAAGCAGTTTAAAATTCATGAAATTTCGCTTAGAATTCGATTTGATTGCTTTTATTCTTGTTTTTGTGGTTTCCACTAGAAAAAACAATGTTGATGTGTGTTGCGCGCGACATAGCTCGATTCAATACTCAAATTCTTTACAACAAAACAAGTAGATTAAAAAAAGGAAATTTACCAAGGAAAATAATATTTTCCCCGCAATTTCCATTCATTATGGACATATGATTTTCAAGTATTTTCCAACTTTGAATCTGGTGGTAGCGTTCGTTTTCAAATAAGCATCCATCCTACTTTGAAAACCACGCAGATAAGTACCCTCTTAGATTGTACAGTACAACTGGATGGATGCTGATTGGAAAACCGACCCTACCACGAGATTCAATGTTGAGAAATACCTGAAAATCATGAGTTATATGTTTAACACATCAATATATCAAAGTTTGTGTATTCGCTTTATGTGTTTTTGTATCGATTGGGCAAGTCATGGGAGGGTACGTATGTTGGGAAACTCTATGAAAAATCGAAATCTACAATGAAAAATAACAATAATGGGGCTACCGTGAAGCAAAAGTATATTTTGCACATTGTGCAAGCTTTGCGCTCGCCCATGTAGGCAAACATGTAAGATTCATAATGTACGGAGAAAAAATTCAATCAGTGACATTAATCCTGATTTTTTCGACTTCAAACTTCATGAGGAATTAAGTGCCGATCCATTTTTTTCCACTCGGTACGCAGGAATTACAAGTCTTACTCTTTTCGATTCCCAGATAATACGGACGTAATTAAGATGATAGAACGTTCTACACGAAGAATGACCGTTCATAGAAATATCTAGTTGAAAACTGCCCAACAAACGATACAATACTGCAATCCAGGTATGTATACTGCAGATCTTATACTAGGTGGATAAAGTTTCACAAAACTTGACGAGGCCTAGCTGTTGAATTGCATGGATATAATCTGTTTAGTAAAATCTAGATGTATAATAGAGGTTATAAATAGTTACACCTACCTATTACGTAAAAAATTAGGGAACAATAAACATTTTGTTCCACCAATGATTAATTAATTAATGATTAAGGTAATTAATTTTCCTTATATATTAATTTTCAATATATTGTCTCTATTGATTCCTTGCTATGTTCGTGGTGAACAACTGAACAACACAACGTATACATATAAGTACCTGCCAATCTTCTTCGAACTGGCTGCAGTAAAAATACAAGACACGTATATTAGAGTAATATTCTCAACCTCACTTTCATTCTTCTCCCTTCTTTCCGTGTGTTCTTGGGTAATCTGTTACAGGCAGTCAAGTGATTTGAAACATCCAAATTGCTCGAGATTAGCAGCATGCTACCGGCAATATTTTTCGTCTTTCCCCACTCCATGTAATTTGAACCGTTTTATAACCATGTACAGCAACTCAATCAGTTTTATCTATTAGTGGATAAAGAAGTAGTAGGTCGATGCATTGAACGACGATTAGTCGTATTACAATTTCATAATAATATTTTACAGATGAGCTAGATCATTACCTCTCCAAAATGCCTTAATCTAGTATGATGTATCCAATTACAATCTGAAAGAGATTGAGAGGCCCAAGACACTTTCAAGAAGAGGCCTCAACGTGGCAAGACGATAAACATTCCAAGGCTGATGGGTGAGTTAAAGCTGGAAAAGGTAGGATGAAGCTGAGATACCACCAGCTGTGTTCACTCAACCAAAGAAACGTAGAGAACACAGGGTGGTACCCTGCCTCAAGCAACCATTCGTCCTCTTCTTCCGGAAGCTGTAGGATGGTAAAGATGTCCGTCTGCTGGTTGGTAGAAACAATTTTTGTCTTTCCAAAATAGCTAATACATGAGTTACTCAATTAATAGATCCATTGAGAAATACAAAATCAAAGTCTTTCATTAACCACGATTTTGGTCAGTTTCAAAGGAATTTCCAGATACTGTGCTGTTAGATTCCTAGAAGATACCCTCTCAATTTCATTGAAGTCTGACTAATCCCATCTATTGCACATGTGCCAGAGTTGATACCTCCGAATACAATTTTCTCAATACCTGATGGTTTGATTTAATTAATCTTGGAGAGCTGTTAGTAGGATCAGAGTATGCTACGGGTCATTCCCACTGTAGCAAACTAGTTGAACAACGTTACTTATTGTTGAAATATTACAAATTATAGCAAAACGGTTTATTGTCCTTCTGGTTTGCAGAGACCTTTTTCCACTGGTCCATACATTCGTAATATTAAACTATCCATAATATCTTGCGGTAAACAACTAAGTTCACTGATTACACGAAGCTCAAATGGAAAGAAGGGAAATAAAATTAGTATACTAATGGTCACAAAATTAAATCAGGGATAAAATAATAATTACAATCTTGTATCCACTTTTTTCGGGCTGCTTTATTCGGACCGTGTGCTTTTGAGTGTGAAGTTTGTTATGAATGTAGCTTGAAACGAACTGATTATTCATAGCTAGTATTATATTGAAACCATACAACTCCACAAATCCATTTTCTCTGTCCAAGTCATATTGGAATATAATGATAAAAGTGCTGATTAATAATTACTATAATGGTACAAAACTGAGTTATCATGTAAATGTTTCGGTGGATACGACCGAATGAGACAAAACAGTCAGGTGAAAGTACGTATGAAGTGGAGCAGAATGCCACCAACCGCGTCGTCCTACCTCATCAATCTCTTGATATGATTTTGGTTTATTATTTTCAATAATGAACCTTTGGAATCGAACAAGAAAAAAATAATTTTAACACCCCCTCAAAATTTGATGGTTTACGTTTCAAGGTACGTAGAATCCAAAAATCGAATAAAAATTTGGCCGTCCGTCCGCCGTACGCCTTACGCCGTACGCGGCACTTTTGCCACTTAGCATTGACCGATTTTGATGAAATTTGGTATGTAGGCTCCATTTGGGGTCTAGTTGTGCCCCGAAGCTTTTGGTTGATGTAGGTCACTTCTAAGGGTTCCAAAATCAATTTTGAAATTTTGAAAACGCCCTAACTCAAAAAATTTCGATGTAAAGGTATTGTTTTTCCTTCAATTTTGGATTCTATAGAATTTTTAGAATTTTTTGAGACCACGCGGAGCTCTGTAGAACAAACCGTTCGCTCCCTACAAAAATTTGAGGGTTTATATTGAAATATATACATATATATAAATCAAAACACGAGTGTAAATCGCAAAAGAGGCCTAATCTCCGTTCAAATTAGAGCTTACCGAAATGCGATCGATGGTTGGTGATTTTTTTTTTTGATTTTTTTTGATTTTTTTTTTCTTCCATATTGGATGGTTGGTGATTTTGTAGACGAGTGATCTATATAGAAAAATAATAAACCATTGTGTAATAATTTGCAGCGTTTTTCAAAGTTTTTTTACTACCATGATTTCTCCCATAAAAACCCAAATTTATCCTCCTTTAAACAACCCTTTTCAACTGTAAATTACATTTTCGAAAGCAGCATAACATTTGGTGTAAGAATAGTGACAGACCTTGTTAAAAAGTATCAAGTAAGATATATAATTAACTTTCGGCCCATCCAAAGCGTTTCGGCAACTACTGGAGTCCTTGTCTCCTTTGTTCCTTCTACAATGTACAATAAAATGTTTTTCTCTCATTAATAGCAGCTCAGACAATGAAAATTATAATATACGTAAAGTTTCGGAAAACTTGGATATTTTACCACTCTTCCCGCAAGCTGCAGTTAGAAAATCCTACACCATTGAAAATGATTAAATTTTACAGTTTTCGGGTAATTTGACAACTTGCAGGATTTCTCCAGTAGAAGTAGTAAAATTTCAACGTTTTCCGATTTTAGTTTTTTTAAATAGTCATTTTTTGAGTTGGCATTTTACATTTTACTCGAGACTTTTTAATAAATACGATACACTAGTCTTACGGAAAATTTAATGCTAATGTATTAATGCTTGTATAATGTTTGTTATAATGCTTGTTATCTGTTTGTGTAAAATGTACAACCTATCATAACGAACCACTTGTCAAGATTCTGCCAAGTTATTGTTTCACGTATATTTATTGATTTATCGTAAATTCGTTAGTGTGATAAACGAGACAATAGAGACGCATAGATATTCAGAAGAGCATAGATGTTCAGTTGTAAACAAGCAATGTCTTTATTCCGCAATAAAACCGATGAAATCGATACTAACGTTGGAAAAGTGAGAGTTCAGCTTTCCACATGACGGTTTGAAGGTCCCGAATTGAATGACTTTTTCGAAAAGAAAAAGAAGAAAAATAAAAAATACCTATAAATAACTACAAATACCTATTAATACCTTCGAAAAATACCTATATTTTCTCAATTAATTTCTGACTCAAGCGGAGGAGCAACTCATCTGCTCAACGACTGCTTTTTGGAATGGAGGAAAACTACCTGATGAAGGATAAAAACGTTCGAGGAATTGCCTTAATGACAAATTAATTAGTTATGTAGACACTTCTTTACAAACAAGAGTTTGTAACCATTGGTGTCACTGTGACTCTAATGACACATTAACGAATCGAAGAAACGGACATTAGAGTAAACTCGACCAGAGAGAAAGCGACGTTTTTCCAAGTTTATTTATGATTGACGTGGACGGAAACTTCTGCGAACAGGATGTAGCACATTGGTACCCATGGTAGTTCCATCGTTTAGATCATTGCAATTTACAAGAATATCTTGGAAGTTGAACTAGTAATGAGGAATGCTTAATCGCATATCAGTTTTCAAATAATGATATATCAGTGGATGTTTGGCTTAGAATAGCAACTCATCTATCTTCACAGTTACGACGGAACACCCATCACAACACATAAGTACGATTATGTTATGAAAACCTGGAAATCCTAGTCAAAATAATCAATCATTTTTAGCTAGTTGTGAAAAAAATTTGGAACAATTTTAAGTAGTGTAGATTAATTTCGCACAGGCACAACAAGTTAGGATATGTGAGTATCGCAAGGGATCTAATAGAGAAACGAAAATAAGAGCAGCAGAAACTTTGAAGAACCACCAAGTAGCAGATAGATTATTGGTGTTGATGCAGATACACAACGATAAGGATTTATTGTTAACTAGGTATACTTACAAATTATCACATAGTGAGGGTTGATGTTTTCTAGTTGGAGTAACCAGCACCTATAATCCAATAGTAACAACCACAACCAAAGATAAATTAAAACAATAGATACGTCTCCCGCTTATGTTGTTAAGAGCATATTTTACAGCATATTTCGCATATATTATCATATAGTGTTTCCGTTAAATAAAACAACGTCTGCAATGTGGGTCACTTAGATTCCCAGTACCCAGTACATGATTGTGTAGTTAAGTGTAAGGATCATCAAAACATTAATCCCCAATTCTGACGTGAAAAGGTAAAACGCCTCAACTCTCTAAATCAAAACTTTTCAGAAGAGCTTCAATGTTTTTGCACCGTTTCTTCGACTTAACGTCTCTCCTGTTGATGAGAAATTTGAAATTTCTCCGGAAATCGCTCAACAGATGTATAGTGTTTACAACGAGATATTAGCACGACCAAAATAGTAGATTCTAATAGATGAAATAGCTTATAAGGCGTTTTATTTTATTTTATTTAAATGAGATATATGCCTTGACATATTGAGTTGAAATGCCTCAGGCTAGAGGAAAACGCTGCAAATTATTACACAATGGTTTATTATTTTTCTATATAGATCACTCGTATGCAAAGCCACCAACCATCCAATATGAAGAAAAACATCGATCGCATTCCGGTCAGCTAAAATTTGAACGGAGATTAAGCCTCTTTTGCGATTCACACGTGTTTCTGACTAATCGTACGTTCAACCCTTAAATTCTCGTAAGGAGCGAACGGTTTGTTTTAAAGGGCTCCGCGTGGTCTCAACAAATTCTAAAAATTCCATACTATCTTAAATTGATGGAAAACCAAAACCTTTATATCAAAATTTTTTGAGTTAGGGCGTTTTCAAAATTCATTTTGAATGAATTATGTAAGATTTATTTGGATATGAAAATCTTTGTTTTTTCCCCTCACACTGACGTTTGATTTTCCAAAATCCAGTGAATCCAAACCTGCAGTACCCGTCTAACATCTGCAATGTCTTACATACGCTCCATTGATTTGGGTCTAGGTGGTTCTAACATCATGGCAGTTCGGTATCAAATGCGAGGCGTTTTTCTATCATTAGACTGGAGTTAGCTACAAAACGACGCAAATCATAACACAACGAAAGTGCCCAGAATCTATTTAGTAACTTCGCGCCTCACGAACACATTTCGAAATAAATTCTAAAGAGCACAAAATGCAAAGTGTAGAGGAAAAGTAAATAGCTGTTATAATATACTGAAGTGATACGCCTTAGGCGTCAGATGAACAACTCCTAAAGTCCGGAAGTGAAGCCAGCGAGTAAGATCTAGAAAGCCTTGTATTAATTTACATTCAGATGAAGCGTTTTTAATTTGATTGTAAAGTACGACTTGATGAGCTGAGGCATTTTTGATGCCGAGTTGATTACTTTGATTTTAATGTACAAATTGATGAATGAGACTTTTTGAAGCCGAATTGAAGTTTTTTCCTTTGAATTGTCAGAAAAATAAGGCGTTTCATCTTTTGCTGCCGCATTTTACACGAATTTTAAACTCGAATTGAATTTTTAATGTTTGACTTCCCCAATGGAAAGAGTGTCTAAAAATGAAGAGGGCTATTTGAAAACCTTCAAATTCGTGGAAACCTTCAAATTTGAAAACCTTTCTTTAGTCTTGACACATGTTGAGGTGAGGCGTTCTTCCTACTTTGTAAGTTCCATCAGAATCAGCGAAGGTTGGCAGAGAAAATGCGTTTGGTGTTCATGTTCTCACTCGTGCAGAACATTTACTGAAATTTAATGAAATTTTAATTTAATGAAAATTTAATGAAAATTCAATGAAAATTTAATGAAAATTTAATGAATATTTACTAAATTTAATAAAATTTAGAGGAGACCATTCTTGCTTGATGTTTTTAAAACTGACATTTTGCTTCCGAGTCTACCGAGGTAGCGGAAGCTTTGTTTCCAATTTTCAAGGATGAAAACAAAAGTTCTCCAAAATCAAAATTTTCACTCGCGTTTTGCGTTTTAGACCTTTCTGAAAAATTTTGGTTCCGTGTCTGTCTGTCTGAGTGTCTGTCATGAAATCCTTGTAACGGGCATAACTACACTAAGTTATTGTCCGATTTCTATGAAATTTTCAGGGATTGTGCGGGTTGGTGTGTAGACGGTCCCCTATGAAAATCACTACCTTCGGACCGATAGCAGCCACTGGGCATGCGAAAACGTGAATTTCCATGTAATAGCCATAACTTCTACATTTTCCATCCGATTTCAATGACATTTTCAGGGATGTTACATTTTAGTATTTAGATGGTCCCTGAAATGATGGTCTATGAAAATCACCACCTTCGGACTGATAATGGACACTGCGCATGCGCAAACATGAATTTCCTTGTAACGGCCATAACTTCTACATTTTCTATCCGATTTCAATGAAATTTTCAGGGATGTCACAGATTAGTAGAATTTCGATAATATACAAAAGTATATATCCTTGTTACTGCCGTAACTTATACATTTCCCAAAAATATCCAGATGTTGTGCGGGTTGACGTGTAGATGGTCCCCTATGAGGGTAGTACAAGGTATTTAGAGATTGATGTTTTGAGATAAACTACTATGCATCGTATCATCTATACAATCGGGTTATGGATACGAGGAAGCTATGTGCCCCACCCACTTGGCTGACATTTTATGAAGATGTGATTGTTGAAACGACTCCACGTGTGTGTAGGGTGACTTGCCCAGTGAATGAACACTCCCCAGTGAATGAACAGTGATGCACCCTGGTGATAACGGTGTTTTTCATTAGTTCCATCAATATATCATAGATAGCAGGGTGAAGCAGTAGATAAAAAAAAGTCTGCCATCTTCTTCGGTTTGGATGTTATCAACAGGTCAGTCTCCAAAAACGTCTCTGGGGGTAACAAATGGAGTTGGCCATTACGTGGGGATTAGTGTTTAGAGGTGAGTAAAATGCTAAATTAGTCAATGTCATGCTTTATTATTGTAGCTGATATGTTTTTCTAGAGAGAACTAATTGGGTAGAAGGGAATTTTTTCGATTATGATATGTTTTGTTGGGTGTTCATACTGTGGGAGCTAAAATATGACCTTCCAACCAGTAAATGAACGACTGTTCATTCACTGGCTGGAGGGTTATTTCACGGTTTTTAAATCGAATGGAGGCTTCCCAAGTGAAGAAACGACTAAACTGCTGATTTTTTGCCTCAACTTGTTTAAATAACTATCCTATCCAGTGAATGAACAGGTGAATGTGTCTGGGAATTGAGTGTTCATTCACTGGAATTTGAGGGTTCATTCACTAGGAAATAGTGTTCATTCATGGGGTGAAATACACTAACTCCTTTATTGTGGAAAATTAGCTATAAAAATCAACTTTTCTCGTCTTCTCCCATGCTATTCTTGTTCCTTATATAATTTTAAACAACATCAGACAAATTCAAGTAGTGTAGTACTGCAACTTTAAGAACTATAGACATTAAAGTTCGTCACTAGTGTGCTAAGAGCTTAAGTGTTCATTCACTGGGCGAGTCACCCTACCTGCTATCGATTTGGATGCAATGGCAATAGGAAAAACCAGGAAACCAGGTAGGAAGTCTACCAGCACAGCTCATGAACGTGTTAATTCTTCGGAGTAGGACAGTCACTTCGTATAGTTTTGACCGTTACAAAGATTTGCGGACACACAACATAACATACAGACGGAGCCAATAGTTTTCTGGAAGGTCTAAAACGTAAAACATCACAACAGTGGTTGTGATTTTGTAGAAAATGTGAGTAATTATGATTAATTCTAATCAAAATGTTGGAGAAAATTTCCTCTTTCGCCTAAAGGTAAGGAGAATGCTCCACTACTTTGGTAGACTAGGAACAATAATTGAAACTATATTGAAATTATTAGCTGAATCAATCTCTGAGGATTCATCGTTCAAATACCGAACACCCTGTATATCCTCTCAGTCATTCAAGTGGGTTTAAAGATTACCGGACTTGCTAATCCAAGTGGTTGTGATTTGCTGGTTTACATGATTGTTAGGTCCTACGGAATAAGGGTTACCCATGAGCTTCACGATTTTCTAAAAATATTTTCAAATGTAGGATGATTCGATTTTAAGAGTTTTGACATCAACCGCATTTTCCTACGATGAGTAGTTCCTACTCTATGATGTTGGTAAGTTTAATGTCCAATCTATATTTTACCATCCCTACTGGTAATCCATGAGAGCCCCCACATCTCCTTTCATGAGAGTGATAAACACAATGCGGAAATTCCCATCGAATCAATCTTGCCGTTTAAAACTCCGTACAATGTTCTCAAATGGCCTATTTCCATTCATTGGGGCTACTGAACAAACGTACAGAATTTCCAATTACAACATCCAGCTTGTTCTCATGTACTCTACTCCCTTCACCGCACTTCGGAAGTATTTGGTTCAGGACCGTTTTCGCCAATTCCCCGGGCATCACACTGGGAAACTTTGTTTCTGACGCCTGGATTTTCCGTAAAGACACTGATGAGCACGATTTAAATATTCATATCAAAATCGGCTCAGCGGTTTGAAATTTGACAATGGCGAAAAATTGCGCACTGTGCATAACGTTCCGAAATTGTATTTAATCTATGATATATACTATTTATGTGTTGTTAAAGATTAATATACATATATATGTTATATTTTGGTTTTTTAAAAATTATTCACATGCTACATGGTTATTATACAGAGTGTTACATTTCGTGACGGTCACAGGCCAGGAATCGATTTTAGAGTTCATTTCCAGCAAAAAAATGCCTCAAATTAATTCTTTGTTAGATTTTTTGCTTCGATTTCGAGTTATTTCACTTTAAAGATTTTTTTGTGTTTTCTACCTTATCTCAGTAAAACTGCTGTGACCCCCCGAATTTTCATGCAAATTCAAATCTGATTACACCTTTAGAAAGAGCGTAAGATTGACTGTCTTCTTGATGAAAAAAAAAGTAATTAAATAAAAAAATAAATCGGGAAAAAAGGTGAAAATTGTACTTAAAACGAAAAATGGGTCAAATACCTATTAGAAATATCAACTTTCTTCATACGCTCGTAGGGTTTTAATCGCACGTGAATTTTTGTCTGTAGACCTAAAAGATGCACCAAAATTTCAGCTTTCCAACGGTTAAAGTGGGACTTATTACAGAAATTTGTATTTTAACGCGGAAAAACGTGATTTTATCAACGAAATCAGAGCTCCGGCTAAGAAGATTTGAGGGGTTTGACGATTGGACAGGCGGGCGGCACAGTAAACAGCGAGGCCTCCCAAAACGTCTCAAATAGCCGGAGCACTGAGTCCGTCGAAAAAATTCACGTTTTTCCGCGTTCAAACACAAATTTCTGTAATAGGTCACACTTTCAAAATAAAAATAATTAGACCGTTGGAATACTGTAATTTTGGCGCATCTTTCAGGCCTACAGGCAAGAATTTACATGCTGGATTACAGAACCTATGAGCGTTTGAAAAAGAAAAGATTTCCAAGGTTTGACCAATTGTTCGTTTCAAGTACAATTTTCACCCGTTTTTCCGATTTAAAAATCCATTAAAGGGAGTTGTCCGTCAAAAATCGACATTTTTTTTAACGTCCTAAAATTAAATACAAAATATCCTGAATAGAATTGTGAAAGAAATGTTAAGATTGCTCCACAGGAAGTGGTCCATATGGTTGCTCGAATACGGACTAACAGCCACCCGGATCATATTATGAAGGTCCATCCTCTGCTGCTTCAAACTAAGATCATTTGGTTATACGGTACTAAGGTTATAAATGCAGTCCTTATTCTACTTCTATATACTGCTTTCACGTCTTGACTTTGGCCGTGACAGACACAAAAATGTATGAGGTCAAACTGACTGCCGGCAAATGCTGTTCTTGGTAGTTAGTGTTCAAATATGAGCGCAATTCAACAATCAATCATGTTTCGGGAATCCGTCGTTGGTGGCGCGTTAGTCACCACCTGATTGTAATCCAATTATCTAGTTATCAGTGCTCTAAAATTATACGAAGTGTTCTAACAGTTTTCATTTGTGCTTTATTAATATTTTTTCCCGTTCTTGAGGTTATGGATGCCCAGTGAGTATTCGGGGTGATCATTTGTGCAATTTCGGTAAAGTGTTGGCGGAAAATTCGCGCGAGGAAATCGACTCGGAATTGGCGAATTCCCACACAGGAACCCAACCCGGTATTGCAAGATGGCCACAGCTCCCAACCAACAATTTCTCGTGAAACCATTCGATGGAAATGGATTTTCGAATTGGGAATTCCGAGTAAAACTTCATTTAGAACAGAATGGTGTTCTCGAATGTCTGAAAGAACTACCAGCTACTGCTAGCACTGAGGAAAAGGAATTACACAAAAAGCAAGACCTGAAAGCACGAGATCTTATTGTTCGAGCTCTCGATGATAGTATTCTCTCAACCATCATAGACAAGAATACTGCCAGAGAAATGTTGGATACACTTCAAACCACGTACGTCAAGAAAGGTTTGAGTGCTCAAGTTGCGATTAAGAGAGAATTGAGCATGATGAAATTCAATTCTAGCGGAAATTTGGCCGCATTTTTGGAGAAGTTCGAGCGGAAAGTCCAAGACCTTCGATCGAGTGGAGGAAAGATCGAGAACTCCGAAGTTATATCGCAACTACTCATGTCAATGCCTGAATCCTATCAAGTTGTCACAACATCTATTGATATCGCTTATTATGGTGATGAAATGAACGATTCAGTAACTGTTGAATGGGTGAAACAAAAACTGTTGATGGAAGAAAGCCGACAGAAGAGAAATCGCGGAATTAATGAAAGTGGAAATGAACGTTCTGAAGTGGTGTTTTACTCACATGGGAATCGTGGTAGAGGAAGAGGAAATTGGCGAGGAAACAGTACGAGAAGAAATTGGAATGGAGGAAACTCACCAAGAAATTTGACTGGTAATTCCAACTTTAATAAATTGTCTACAAAGCAATCTCAAACTCCCAATTCCGTTCAGAATTCCAGCTATTTTCCCTACCCTTGCCATGCATGTCACCAAGTAGGACATATGAGGAAAAACTGCCCAATCAAATTCGCTAATAATGCCGAAAAACGGGAATTTGAGGATGAAATCGCGTTCGTTGGCAGATTAGCATCCGACCGCTCTCCTGAAAACCCGATCGTGTTATCATCCAACTCTTTAATAAACGGCACGGTTAGATTCATTGTTGATTCCGGAGCTACAAATCATTTGATTTCAATGAATAATTTAGCTTTCCTAACAAACGTTGTTGATGTAGACTTCAAGATAAATGTAGCCAAAAGAGGTGAACAGTTGATAGCCTCGAAAAGTGGTGATTTAAACGTCTCAACGGAATACTGCAAGTCTGTGACTTTGAAGAACGTTTTGTTGTGCAACGATTTGGAATACAATCTGCTGTCAGTTTCACGAATGGAATCTCATGGAATGAGAATAGTTTTTCAGCAGAATTCTGTCTCGATCTATTCTACAAGAGGAATACTTGTTATGAAAGGTAAGCGTTGTGGTAGTTTGTATACTGTAGACTTCGTGTTGTGTGCACTAGCTGCGGGAACTGATAACGAACTGACACATCGCAGAATGGGACATTCTCATGTGTATCCCAGTACTAAGTCAGTATGTGAAGTATGTCAGCAAGGTAAACAGACTCGTGCACCCACAAAACCGCTACCTGAAGATAAGAGACCTTCTCGTATTCTGGAAGTCATTAGTAGTGATGTTGCAGGACCCATTACACCTGCTACTTACAATTCTAAACGGTATTATGTCACGTTTACTGATCACTATTCTCGGTTTACTCATGTATACCTGTTGGAACATAAAAGTGAGGTCTTCGGAAAGTTTGTTCATCTTGTTGCAAAAGTGACTGCCAAGTTTGGTAAACAGATTTCAAGACTAAGAGTAGACAATGGAGGAGAATACAAATCGAATGAATTTATCCAGTTTTGTAATTCTAAAGGTATTCAAATTGAATTTACCATTCCTCGGAACCCTCATCAAAATGGAATCTCGGAAAGGGCGAATCGTACTATCATGAACATGTCCAGATGTCTTATCATTGATGCCAAGATGAACAAAAACATGTGGGGAGAGGCGGTGCAAACTTCCGTCTACCTGATAAATCGCCTACCTACATCATCCCTGAATAATGAAATTCCAGCAGAGATTTGGTACAACAGAAAAGTGGATCTCAGTAATATCCGTGTTTTTGGATCAGTGGCGCATGCTCACGTACCTGCAGAAGATCGATCTGGAAAACTTGACGCAAGAAGCAAGCAGATGATCATGGTTGGCTACACAGCCAATGGGTACAGGCTATGGGACTCATCAGCTGGAAAAATCGTCACTGCTCGCAGTGTTGTATTTGACGAGCAACTACAGCAAAATCAAACCCGGGTCATCACTCATGAAGTATCTGACGACCCATCCTATGAACCAGTGAAGGAATCAGAAAGCGAATCATCGTCTGAGTCATCAGACCTAGACACCTCACTGGAACCAACTCCAGAATCATCTCCGACCTATGATTTGCGCCGTAGAAGCAGACTCCAACAACCCAAGAGATTCCATCAGGAGTTCAATCTAAACTTCATGGCAGCTCTGTCTACAGGATGTCTCCCTTCTGAAATTCCGAATAGTTTTCCGGAAGCCATGGAAATGGATGGCTGGAAGGACGCTATACAGGTGGAATTGGACAACCTGGAAAGGAATGAAACCTGGGAAATAATTCCAAAATCATCGATGCCACTCAACCAAAAACTGATCGATACGAAGTGGATTTTCACTATGAAATATCAAGATGGTCAGGATCTAAGGAAAGCCAGACTTGTTGCGAGAGGTTTCCAACAGCAAATCTCGACGGAAGAGGACATATACGCTCCCGTGGCTCGGATGACTACACTCAGAATTCTCTTGTCTCTGAGTGTGGACATGGACTTGGGAATACACCAGATGGACGTGAAAGCGGCTTTCTTGAAGGGCGTTCTGAAGGAGCCAGTTTATATAAAGGTCCCTGAAGGTCTGAAGTGTGACAGAGAAATTATGGTATGTAGACTTAGAAAATCATTATATGGATTAAAAAATGCTCCTAAAAGTTGGAATGATATGCTGAATTCTGAATTGCTAAAACTATCATTCGAAAGATGTCTTGTTGATCCATGTTTATATTTTATGAAAAATTCGTGCACCTACCTATTAGTTTGGGTGGATGACATACTCTTATTTTCAAACAATGATGTGGAAGCAAATAAGATTAAAAACTCGTTAAAAACAGTGTTTGATATAAAAGAATTTAAAAATGATGATAAATTAAAATTTTTGGGTATTAATATTGAAAAGAAAAATGGTGAAATTTATCTCTCACAGCAAGATTTGATTTGCAAAGTTTTGAGGCAATTTGATATGGATAATTGTAAATTGTCATCTATACCAATGGAATGTCGTTTGAATTTGCCTATTGGGAAAGGTAATGAAAATTTTAAAGTGCCTTATAAAGAACTGATTGGTAGTCTAATGTATATTATGATTGGTACACGACCAGATCTGTGTTATTCAATTACTTTCTTTAGTCAATTTCAAAATTGCTATGATTTTTCGCATTGGAAACATTTGAAGAATGTTTTGAGATACCTAAAAGGTACTGTGGATTTGTCTTTGAAATATACCAAGTCAGGAGGTAGTTCTAATGAATTTGTTATTCAGTCGTATGCTGATTCTGATTTCGCTTGCAATATTAATGACAGAAAGAGCATCTCAGGTTATATTGTTAAATTAAATAACAATACTGTTTCATGGAAATCTAAAAAACAAAATGTAGTAGCTTTGTCGACGGCAGAAGCCGAGTACGTTTCACTTTCAACTTGTGTTACAGAAGTTCTATTTTTGAAACAATTGATTGAATCCATTTTGAAAATTAAATTGATCAACATTGTAGCATACGAAGATAATCAGTCATGCATTAAGATGGCTAGGACAATGGAAACTAAAAGATCAAAGCACATAGATGTGCGTCATCATTTTATAAGAGAATTGGTAGAGAAAGGTGTCATTAAACTGTTGTATCTCCCTACAAATGAGCAAATTGCAGATCTCATGACCAAATCTTTGTCATATCCTAAGTTTTCTTATTTTCGCTCACAAATAGGTATGATATGATACCATAAAGTAGGTTGCTGATAAGATTTTGTTATGTACTTACTGAAAGTCTGATTACTATGTGATCTCAATCTATTTGATATTATTTTTGTAACTTAAAGTGATTGTAGAATTGGGGGTGAGTGTTCAAATATGAGCGCAATTCAACAATCAATCATGTTTCGGGAATCCGTCGTTGGTGGCGCGTTAGTCACCACCTGATTGTAATCCAATTATCTAGTTATCAGTGCTCTAAAATTATACGAAGTGTTCTAACAGTTTTCATTTGTGCTTTATTAATATTTTTTCCCGTTCTTGAGTTAGTTACCTACTCACAAAAAACGCTCTCCTGCGAACTAACGTTTTTCCTCGTTTAGGAACATAAATCTCAGAAAATCCTCAATCGATTTGAACTTTTTTTTTTTAATCGATTTGTCTGATCCAGATGAACAACTACTGGGGACAGTTTTCACGAAATGTCATGACATTGTTCAATATTTCACTGGATTCCAAAACAAAAATTTGTTATTTTTTCAAAACTTGTTTGAGCTCCGACAACAAATTTTTTTAAAAGGTGCCCACCAGTTCAACGCAATAGCTGGGTGTACCACTAGAAAAAATTGCAACATTCTAGCTCAAACGAGTGCGGAGAAACGTGTACCCAAAATTGGTGTCTTAAAGAGCCCATTTGTTGTCTAGGGAAAAGCGGACAACTCCCCTTAAGAAGATAGACAATTTTACGCTCTTTCTAAGGGTACAATTAGATTTGAATTTGCATTAAAATTTGGAGAGTTAAAGCCGTTTTACTGAGATGAGGTCGAAAACACATAAACATCTTTGAAGTGAAATAACTTGGAAATGAAGCCTTTAACAAAACATTACTACGAGGCATTTTTTGCTGGAAATTAGCTCTAAAAACGATTTCTGGCCTGTGACCGTCACAAAATGTAACACCCTGTATATCAAATTAGTCAATATTATATGTTATAAGTATAGCAAATCAAAAATGAATCTTGGAAAAGGAACTCCTGCTGATGGTCGAAAGACCAAAATGTGCCATGTATGTGATACTAAGTCATGTTAAATCTAAAATTCTGAAAATAAACATGTGATTCATTAATTCTTACTGTGATACCTTCCAACAGGCATACCGTAAACATTTATGTACCAATTTTGGTGATTATCGGTCGAGTTTGGCTATAATCTAAACAATTTTCCGAGTAAAATTTGATTCTGACGTCTGCCGGGATCCTCCGCGGGGTCATGACAACGATTCAAAACGCTGCTAATTATTACAGAACAGTTTACTTTTTTTTTAAATAAATCACTCGCCTGCAAAGAACATGGCTTTTGGTTTATTATTTTCAATAATGAACCTTTGGAATCGACCAAGAAAACAATTTTTTAACACCCTCTCAAAATTTGATGGTTTACGTTTCAGGTACGTAGAATCCAAAAATCTAATAAAAACGCTCCAAATTATTACACAATGGTTTATTATTTTTCATTTTTCTATATAGATCATTCGTCTGCAAAGCAACCAACCATCCAACACGAAGAAAAATATCGATCGCATTTCGGTCAGCTTTAATTTGAACGGAGATTAGGCCTCTTTTGCGATTCACACTCGTGTTTCTGATTTATCGTACGTCCAAACTTTAAATTCTCGTAGTGAGCGAACGGTTTGTCCTACAGAGCTCCGGGTGGTCTCAAAAAATTCAAAAAATTGTAGAAATGTAGGCTCCACTTGGGGTCTGGTTGTGCCCCGAAGATTTTGGTTGATGTAGGTCACTTCTAAGGGTTCCAAAATCAATTTTGAAATTTTGAAAACGCCCTAACTCAAAAAATTTTGATATAAAGGTATTGTTTTTCCTTCAGTTTAAGATTCTATAGAATTTTTAGAATTTTTTGAGACCACCCGGAGCTCTGTAGGACAAACCGTTCGCTCACTATGAGAATTTAAAGTTTGGACGTAGGGTGACTTGCCCAGTGAATGAACACCCCCCAGTGAATGAACAGTACGAGGTTATTTGGGAATAATAAGGCTTGTGATGCACCCTGGTGATAACGGTGTTTTTCATTAGTTCCATCAACATATCATAGATAGCAGGGTGAAGCAGTAGATAAAAAAAAGTCTGCCATCTTCTTCGGTTTTGATGTTATCAACAGGTCAGTCTCCAAAAACGTCTCTGGGGGTAACAAATGGAGTTGGCCATTACGTGGGGATTAGTGTTTAGAGGTGAGTAAAATGCTAAATTAGTCAATGTCATGCTTTATTATTGTAGCTGATATGTTTTTCTAGAGAGAACTAATTGGGTAGAAGGGAATTTTTCCGATTATGATATGTTTTGTTGGGTGTTCATACTGTGGGAGCTAAAATATGACCTTCCAACCAGTAAATGAACGACTGTTCATTCACTGGCTGGAGGGTTATTTCACGGTTTTTAAATCGAATGGAGGCTTCCCAAGTGAAGAAACGACTAAACTGCTGATTTTTTGCCTCAACTTGTTTAAATAACTATCCTATCCAGTGAATGAACAGGTGAATGTGTCTGGGAATTGAGTGTTCATTCACTGGAATTTGAGGGTTCATTCACTAGGAAATAGTGTTCATTCATGGGGTGAAATACACTAACTCCTTTATTGTGGAAAATTAGCTATAAAAATCAACTTTTCTCGTCTTCTCCCATGCTATTCTTGTTCCTTATATAATTTTAAACAACATCAGACAAATTCAAGTAGTGTAGTACTGCAACTTTAAGAACTATAGACATTAAAGTTCGTCACTAGTGTGCTAAGAGCTTAAGTGTTCATTCACTGGGCGAGTCACCCTACGATAAATCAGAAACACGAGCGTGAATCGCTAAAGAGGCCTAATCTCCGTTCAAAGTAAAGCTGACCGAAATACGATCGATTTTTTTCTTCATGTTGGGTGGTTAGTGGCTTTGCAGACGAGTGATACATATAGAAAAATAAAAAATAATAAACCATTGTGTAATACTTTGCAGCGTTTTTCCATTAATACTACCTACCAACGTGCACATTGTATACAAGTAAGGTTAAGATACACTGTATACTTTACTAAATTAGGTGAAGTTCGGTATAGATAATAAATGTACACTATTATTATTTATCTCTTTGTTTGTCTGTTGAATCGTATCAAATAAAACAAACGGCTCCACCGATTTCCACCAACTTTGGCAAGTTCATACAGTATGTTCTTAGAAAGAGCTATTTTATAACATTGCGCAACCTCCAACTTTTAAACAACTGAATCTTCTAATGGAAATATTATAGATATGTTTACACAGTATTTCCTACGGAACGAATGGGCATACTGATGGACATTGCGCACGAACTTCAAAGGACAAGATCGATTTGTGTTTAAGGGAAGATCGATTAAGGGAATTTGTGTTTTGTGCTAATCAAATGGCGATTATATTATAAAAATAAAAGGTAACAACCAAGGGTGTAGGAATTGGCGAGGTGGGGGAAAACTATATAGACTGTCAAAGGAGATGACAGTATTCAACCCGGCGAGACTACAATCTCTTGGAGCTACAAATCACAACCAAAATGTAACCTCTTGGAGATGAGGTGTCTACTTGGAGAGCGAGCGGACATGCTAGTAGACGAGTACGAGGCAGAGGAAGAGCATTAGCGAGGGGAGAGCTGTCGAAGGAATATGACGCACGAGGAGGGCGCATCAGCAGGCACTAACCGTGAGAAGTAAGTAAGAAGTGATCGGAGCAAGAGCGGCCGCGAGACTGGTGGGGCAGCCGCTACGACGTGACACGATCAAGGGCGAAGGGCGTTTATTGGGCCGGCCGCAAGGGACTTGCTCAGAGCCCCCACTCGACCACCGCCGACCCTTGATTTATGATTTCAATTGAATCGCTTATTTCAGGAAGGCCACTGAGTCACCTTTCTCCTCTTTCCAGGAGAGACAAATTGACGAAGTTTCTTTTCCAGAACTGGTACTTGTAATTTTCGATTGTGTCACTCATTCATTTGTATTTTTGACCTACTCAACATCAACGAAAATCCAAATCAGCCTTCAAAACATACTGGTGCCAATTTCGGTGTATTATTGTCGATCTTAGGATACGAGCAAGAAAATAATTACCCCCTCAAATTTTGATGTTTCACGTTTCAAAGAACATAAAATTCGGAAATGTAATAAAAAAAAAAAAAAAAAAAAAATCCGTCCGTCCGCCATACAGTAGGTACTTATCTTGGTTTCTATGAAATTTGATAAATTGGCTCCATTAATTGTTATCGATACATTAAAACACACAGGCGCCATGTCCAAAAACGGAGTTTTGACTGATTTTTTTTCACCAGTGCACAATTTCTAAAACAATGCCTTATTACACTAAAACCCTTAATTTCTTCAATAAAATTCTCAAGCTATAATCATCAAAAAGGTCAACAATAGTTTTTTTGGAATTCGAGTTTTTCTGGAATTAAAAAAAAAAAAAGTCGAAGATGGTATCGTTATTGTCAATCACTTTCAAGGAGTGAAAAATAGGGGTTGAAATTCTCAAAACGCCCTAGCTCACATAACTGTTGATATGTACATTTCTATCTATATTTAATAGTACCGTAAGATTGGCTTGAATGATGATAAACCTTATTTTCCATTCCTGTAAGATTATTTGTTGTTGTGGCTTGATTCAATGACTCCTCAAACGAGTGCTTTCCCATCGTAAAGAAGACTTGGTAACACTGGTCAGATATTTGTTCGTCCAGGGAGAGGGTTTTCAGTTCACTACAAAGCTTTTACAGAAAAACTATAACTGCAAAAGTATTTCATTTCTACGACATTTCCTTTAAATACGTATTCAGGGGAGTTTCTGAAGGAAAAACATATTGTTTAGTAATGCATGCACTCCAGGGGAGCATTAACCATAGCATTAGATCAGTTTAACCAGTTGGTAAGCGATAAAACTGTTTCACTCGATGTAATTTATTTATTACTTTGGGCAAGAAATAGTGAACCCCCCCCCTCCACCATTATCCACCATAAAATTTCTAGCGGCATGGGAGCCTCGAATCCGAAGAGCATTTTAAAATCCATGATCTACGATACCCAACATGGGTATTCGAGTTCCCATTGAAAAATTGAACAATCGGATATTTTGTGAAAATTATCCCCCCACTCGCCCCCTCCCCTTGCAAATTTTGATACTCTGGTGAAACCATGTACAACTCGGAAGTTATTCGAGTCAAACAAAAAAAGAAACACGCAATGCGGTTGGAAATTGAGGCCTGGGCAGAGTTTACAAGATCATGTCCGCAAACGCACGTTTTTAAAGCTTTAACCTCCCTCCCCCCCCCCCCTTAAAACGCAAATTTCGAAATTCCGGCGACATAGAGCACAACTAGATAGTCTCCCGCATCGAACAAAAAAATAACCACGAAAATCGGTTGAGAACCAAATGTGGGATTTCGCATGGAGACGCGACCGCCCGACCGCCGGCGGCCAACTGCCCGACCGCCGGCGGCCAACTGCCCGACCGCCCGCGGCCGCGGCCGGCCGCGGGAGAGGGTAGTTTCGCATGTCGGCGATGGAACGCGGCGTCCCGTCGATCATCAGTCTATTTTTTTGGTTCAACGGGAGCGGAAACGTGATGGCAAGAAGGAAACTCGCGGTGTGTTTATTAATGGATGAAGATTTTAATTGTACTATCAGAAGACCAATAGGTCCAATGTTTAAAAAAAGAAATGAGGAGGGCTTTTTCTCGAAAGTAGTGCAGTTGCACCTCGAGAACGATGAAGAGAAGTTCCGACTGTTTTTCCGGCTCAACTTCAACCAATTTGGTTTCATCACTTCCCTCGTGGAAGAAGATCTGATGAGGACAATTACTCCCTTGAAATGAACGGGTTTGCGTGAATTACAGTCTTCACCTCCGTGATGTACCGAATTTCACTTGAAATGAAACGGGTTTGCATATACAGCCGCCGGAAGGGGCGCGTCTCGACTGGTCCCTCGAGCAGTCGAGCCGCCGAGACGAATTTCTGACCGCGGCCGCTGGCGGTCATGTCAAATCGGTTCCATTGAAATACACAGAAGGAGTAGTGGGCGGCTGGCCGCCGCGTCTCGGAGACGCGTACGCTGGCCGCAGCCGCTGCATGCGAAATCCCACCTGGGCAGACGACACAAGATTTTGTCACACACACACAGACATACACCTATGGTTTTTTTTTCGCGGATTTGGATTCAGAATGGTCTAAAACGGATTACTATGTGTTTATCGATCGCATAAGGACGCCCAAGTCTTACTGTGGGACGTCCTAAAAGGGGGGGGGGGGGGATTAGTGACAATGGAAAGCCGTGTTCGTTGCAGACGAGTGATCTATGTTGAAAAATAATAAACCTTTTTGTAACAATTTGCAGCGTTTATAACAGACAAATGTATATATGTCTCAAATATGAAGTAAATGAACGATTTTGATTTATTTCAATTACATAGGCTTTCAACTTATTTATTCTCTGAAACAGTTTTTTTGACGTGGGGGAATGTTGTGAAAGAACTCAAAGGCGTTCTACTTCCCCCACGCCACGCTGTCCACCAATCGATTAGATGTCGTAGGCAAGTGATAAATTGTCGTTCGTGGGTGTCCACCGTAACAGGTGTTCCATTATAAAGTACAATACTACAATCACAATAACGAATTTAACGGAGCTTCGTTCACTCGATCAACCAGCCAGGTTAACCCGAACAACAATGTGGAATTTTCGTACTTTTTTTCGTTCAAAATTGTTGGTTTTGCGGGCAAAAATAATACGCTGTGATGGGTTGAAAATGAACGGAAGGGGAAGAGAGGGGAAAGTCTACGACGTCACAAAGAAACTTCCTCTTGCTTCCGTTCAGAGTTTGACTTCCAACTTGTGACATCATGGGTTTTACTTCAGGTCACTCCCTCAGTTTTCTGGTAAAAAAATTGATTTGATAACGTAAACATGGCAGAATATCGTCAGTGTTTTTTATTTGAAGAACTCTTCAAGTCATTACACAACGGTTTATTATTTTCTGTAAAGAACATGGCTTTTCCATTAATAGTACCTACGAACCGTACTAACAAGTCAAAATTAGTTTGACATAAAGTACCTACCAGCAAGACATCGTTATCCCAAAGTTGTGGGTGCCTTCAATACGAAATTTCGTTCTTGGTTGTTAGGGAACCACAACTGAAGAAACGAAGAAAGATCATATTTGACCACCTGGCATTTTTTTTTGTTACGGAAGTGGGGAAACTCTTTAAGAGCGAAGGGGAAGTTCACCCCAACAGTGTTGGACTCCCTATGAACTTAACTACTGTATTGAAATATAGGTAATAGATCTGAGATATACCTACTCATCGTCCGTGGTGGATCGTCGAAAAGAGCAAATAAGGAATAATAAATTAGCTTCGAGTACGAATCAAGTGAACCCGATCAGATGTTCCATAGAGAAGCAATAATATTCGAAGTCGCATACCTCAGTAATATCTGGGAATATAAAAAAAGTAAACAACCTAGTCAGGTTGGATTTTCGTCCGCTTGCCATTCCTGGCGTCGCGGACTTCATCAGCTGTCTTCCAAAGGCGATGAGCCTTGAACCCACGACCCCCGCAGAAGTCGGTCCAAAGTCCACCGCCAAACAACCACGCACCAACGACCGTTATCTGGGAATATAGCAACACAATAAGAATAGAGTCGCGATGTGACTTCATCAAGAACATGGCAACTGTTGGAGATCACTCCAACGCATTGTTTAGAACGAGTCAGGTGTGATATTTTATGTTGTTATGTTAGATTACCAATGTTAAAAATATTATTGTTCGTAAAAATACAGTCCAACTTAGACGATCCGAAAATTGAGTTAATTCTTCTAACTACTTGGCGAATAGCTGCCAAGAAGTAACAATTGGTCCTTCGAACCTTAAACCAGCGACCTACAAAGAATGGAAGAAGACAGGATGCGACTGAGATCAGGTCGAGAAACCGGGAGAGGATCCAGAAAATCCAGATCGTACCATGGATCAACTACCTCATCACAAAAAAGGGAGCTAGAAAAGGAAAAGATGGAAAAATTGAAAACCCTAGAAGAAGAAGAAGCAAAACTAATAGAAGTACACCATAAAGAACAAATGGAAATTGATAGACTGATAAAGGAAAGTGAATTTCGACAAAAAGCTGGAATGAAAAAGATAGAACTCGAAAAGAAATATTTAACGCAAGAACAATCCATAGCCTCATCATCGCAAAGCAATCGCTCAGAACAACGTTCAGAGAGACTTGGAGGTGGAGATATGTTCACCCGAAATTTAGAAGGAAAAACGAAAGAGTGGGTAGAGGAAAACTTTCAAAGAGGAGCAATAAACCCAGAAATGAAGTCAGTAACCTTTGATGATTTGAAGTATTTGATGGCCCGAAAAAGCTCCAACCACGAACTTCCAGTTTTCGACGGCAATCCGTTACAATGGCCACTATTCAAAACAATGTTCGACAAATCCACTGTTTCGGGCAAATACACTGAAGATGAAAACCTCCTACGCTTACAAAAAGCTCTCAAAGGTGAGGCAAGAGAGTGTCTAGGTTCCCTCCTATACCTACCTGGAGGCCTTCAGCGGATCATCATTCGTCTTGAAAAGAAATATGGAAGGCCAGAGCTCATAGTGAAAGAAGTTATGGAAAAATTGAATAAATTACCCGCAATGACAGAGAATAGTCTCAAGGGTATTGATAGACTAGCCAGTGAAATTGATAATGCAGTAAACATCGTACGTCTTGTGAATCTACCTGAATACTTGAAAAACCCCATCCTTCTAGACATATTAGTACAGAAATTGAACTTGACAATGAAGCTACAGTGGGGAGATTATGCGGTCCGATTTCGTGGTATGGCAATTGACATACAGCAATTCAATGACTGGCTGCAAGAGAAGATAGAAGCGATTGGGTTCATCACAAACTGGGAGAGTACTGAAGAACTGCCAGAACAAAAGGAAATCACGAATCGGCCCTATGCTGAGAGCTCACTCAATTACGCAAGGCCTTCCAGAGGAAACTGCAGGTTATGCCAAAGCCGAGAGCATTCACAAATGGATGAATGCTCTTCATTCAAGAAAATGGATATGGATGCAAGGTACAAGCACGTCGTTACAAATGGAATCTGCTTCCTGTGCTTGAAAAAAGGTCATCGTAGCATCATGTGCCGCAGCAAGACCTCATGCAAAATATGCAACGGCGGACACCATCAGTTGTTGCACCCAAAAGCCGTAGAAAACGTAGCTACCCACCATAATAACTACGACCAACATGAACTTGACTACGATGAAGGAGAGATTTCCGCTACTACTTTGAATAAGAAAAGTAAGGTACTGGTGCGAGTCGTTCCTGTGAAGCTGATCGGACCGAAGAAAACAGTCGAGACTTATGCTTTCTGCGACAATGGCTCCACAGTGACGATGTTGGAAAATGGCCTCGCGGAAGAATTAGGCCTCGGTGGGAATAAAAAACCATTACGAGTCAAATGGACGGATGGTTCTATGAGAGAAGACCCCGATTCACGGGAAGTAAATGTGAAAATTTCTGGCAGTATCGATGGAGCAAAAGAATATGATTTACATAACGCTCGAACTGTAAGGAATTTGTGTCTACCCGTACAAACAGTCGATGTGGAGGGATTGGCAGAACGTTGGGCACATCTGAAACATGTAGAAGCAACCTCATACCATGATGCTAAGCCCAGACTTCTGATTGGAGAGGACAACTGGCCATTGACAATACCACTAAAGGTGGTTTGTGGCCCTTGGAATGGTCCGGTGGCAAGCAAAACAAGATTGGGATGGGTTGTTCATGGAAATCCTCAAGGGACTGTCAGTAAAACAGAAAAACATCATCAGGTTATGCATTGGGAGGTAAAGATGAATAAAGCGACAGAAGGTAGTAGAAATAGTGGATTGTATGACCTGAAACAAGAGTTTACCGATTCTCTAGGTGAAAATACTTGTGAACTGACTCGTAACAAAGTTGAGGACAAACAAAATAAACAAGTGGCAGAACAAACCATCCAGGGAAATAGAAAAACTCGCGCGAATTATGAACTAGAGAAGAGGAAAATTCTCTCGGGCAAGGTAGAGCAATCAAATGATGCTAGAAATGACAAACCAAGTTTCAATAAATGTGAGCGAGAGGATGAAGATGAAGAACTACAGATAAACGATAAAAGAAATGAAACGAATAAGCGCAGACCAGTAAAGTTGGAGAGAGAAGAGACCAAGATAGAGGAGTGGATGACACGAAAATACAGAAAAATGAGAGAGGTAACACTTCCAATTCTAAAGCAGGAGAACAAAGTACCAACAGAGAACATCCGGAATCATGCTGAGACGCACAGGCGAAAGGATGACGTAGCTTCTTCAGAACGGAAGAAAAGAAGGCGAGATGTAAGTTTGTGGTCCAAAAACGAAAGACACAGAAAATGAATTACAACAAACCGGGACAGAAATATGTTACTGCAATGAAATGGAAACAACAAAGGAAAATGAGAAGAGAAACAAAAGAAAACACGATAGCTCGAAATAGACGAGGAGATAGATCAGCAAAAAATTACACGAATCTTTTAGAATTTTGGAGACAAGAAAATCTACGAACTACTACTTTTGGGGGTGGAGCATGTTGGAGATCACTCCAACGCATTGTTTAGAACGAGTCAGGTGTGATATTTTATGTTGTTATGTTAGATTACCAATGTTAAAAATATTATTGTTCGTAAAAATACAGTCCAACTTAGACGATCCGAAAATTGAGTTAATTCTTCTAACTACTTGGCGAATAGCTGCCAAGAAGTAACAGCAACTACAGAAATAATTCTCGAGTGCAAGCGTGACAATTTGTGATTCTTATTTCAAGAACCATTTCGGAAAGAATTGAACAATTGATACATATTGAACATGTTGCTAGCATTCATAACTTGCTAACTAAGTCATTCCGATTGATATCAACTTCAAATTGGTTGATACATAGCCGAATGGCTTCGCTCAACAGGTTGTACAAGCTAGTCTGAAGAACGTGATTTCTAAAAGCAACAGTAAGTAACATCCTTTCACGAAAACAGCGGAAATTTGGCTCACTTTCGACAGTGAAAGTCCATGTCCAAGGCAGACAATCGGAAAATTGTGATTTATTATTTTCAAAAATCAATCTTTGGAATCGAGCAAAAAAAGTTTAACTCCCCTTAAAATTTTATGGTTTACGGTTAGAGGTACGTAGAATCCGAAAATCGAATGAAAAATGTTTCTGTCCGTCCGCAGTACGCTGCACTTTTGCTTCCGAGTCTACCAAGGTAGCGGAAGCTTTGTTTTCACTTTTCAAGGACGAAAAAAAAAAGTTCTCCAAAATCAAAATTTTCACTCGCGTTTTGCGTTTTAGACCTTTCTGAACAATTTTGGTTCCGTGTCTGTCTGTCTGTGTGTCTGTCTGTCTGTCTGTCTGTGTGTCTGTCTGTCTGTCCGTCTGTCATCAATTCCTTGTAACGCGCATAACTATATGAAGTTATTGTCCGATTTCGATGAAATTTTCAGGGATTGTGCGGGTTGGTGTGTAGATGGTCCCCTATGAAAATCATCATCCTCGGACTGATAGAAGTGACTGCGCATGCGCAAACGTGAATTCCTTGTAACGGCCATAACTTCTACATTTTCAATCCGATTTCAATGAAATTTTCAGGGATGTTACAGATCAGTATTTAGATGGTCCCCTATGAAAATCACCACCTACGGACTGATAGTAGCCACTGCGCATGCGCAAACGTGAATTTCCTTGTAACGGTCATAACTTCTACATTTTTCATCCGATTTCGATGAAATTTCCAGGGATTATGTGGATTAGGTTGTAGATGGTCCCCTATGAAAATAATTATCCCCGGACTCATAGAAGCGACTGCGCATGCGCAAACGTGAATTCCTTGTAACGGCCATATCTTCTACATTTTCAATCCGATTTCAATGAAATTTTCAGGGATGTTACAGATTAGTATTTAGATGGTCCCCTATGAAAATCGTCACCTTCGGACTTATAGTAGCCACTGCGCATGCGCAAACGTGAATTTCCATGTAACTGTCATAACTTCTACATTTTCCATTCGATTTCAATGAAATTTTCAGGGATGTCACAGAGTAGTGTTTAGATGGTCCCCTATGAAAATCATAGAGAATTGTTTTTCATAGAGGGATTCATTCATAGAGGAACGGTCTCCTGTGAGAGAGACGAGGCTTCAATAGCGCAGAGGATTGAGTCTTGTTTGTGCTCTAAGGATCGCGGGTTCGAATCCCAGTCGAGGCTAAGAATATTTTTGATCCAATCACATACATCTACTCACTCAATTTTTCATCCGAATTTGATGAAATTATCTAGGATTGTCCGGATTAGCGTGTAGATCGTTCCCTATGAGGGTAGTGAAAGGTACTTAGAGATTGGTGTTTTGAGATTAACTACTATGCATCGGATCATCTATACAATCGGGTTATGGATACGAGGAAGCTATGTGCCACACCCACTTGGCAGACGTTTCTTAGTTACCATTTTTATGAAATTTTGTAGAGCGGACCTATTTTTGTTTTTTCACCAATTTAAATTGAATTTTGGTTTATTAGTTTCAATAATGAACCTTTGGAATCGACCAAGAAAATTTTTTTTTAACACCCCCTCAAAATTTGATGGTTTACGTTTCAAGGCACGTAGAATCCAAAAATCGAATAAAAATTTGGCCGTCCGTCCGCCGTACGCCGTGCGCCGTACGCGGCACTTTTGCCACTTAGCATTGACCGATTTTGATGAAATTTGGTATGTAGGCTCCATTTGGGGTCTAGTTGTGCCCCGAAGATTTTGGTTGATGTAGGTCACTTCTAAAGGTTCCAAAATCAATTTTGAAAATTTGAAAACGCCCTAACTCAAAAAACGTCTGCCAAGTGGGTGTGGCACATAGCTTCCTCGTATCCATAACCCGATTGTATAGATGATCCGATGCATAGTAGTTAATCTCTAAACATCAAAACAAGTTAATCTGTAACATCCCTGAAAATTTCATTGAAATCGGATGGAAAATGTAGAAGTTATGGCCGTTACAAGGAAATTCACGTTTGCGCATGCGCAGTGGCTACTATCAGTCCGAAGGTGGTGATTTTCATAGGGGACCATCTAAACACTAATCTGTAACATCCCTGAAAATTTCATTGAAATCGGATGGAAAATGTAGAATTTATGGCCGTTACAAGGAAATTCACGTTTGCGCATGCGCAGTGGCTACTGTCAGTCCGAAGGTGGTGATTTTCATAGGGGACCATCTAAATACCTACTAATCTGTAACATCCCTGAAAATTTCATTGAAATCGGATAGAAAATGTAGAAGTTATGGCCGTTACAAGGAATTCACGTTTGCGCATGCGCAGTCGCTTCTATCAGTCCGGGGATGATGATTTTCATAGGGGACCGTCTACACACCAACCCGCACAATCCCTGAAAATTTCATTGAAATCGGACAATAACTTCGTATAGTTATGCGCGTTACAAGGAATTCATGACAGACAGACAGACAGACAGACACACAGACACACAGACAGACAGACACACAGACACACAGACACTGAACCAAAATTGTTCAGAAAGGTCTAAAACGCAAAACGCGAGTGAAAATTTTGATTTTGGAGAACTTTTTTTTTTCGACCTTGAAAAGTGAAAACAAAGCTTCCGCTACCTTGGTAGACTCGGAAGCAAAATGTCGATATAAAGGTATTGTATGACCACCTGGCATTTGGTTCACTTCTGTCAGTGAATTTTAAAGTGCGATTCATACTCGTGTTTCAGACTCATTATTCGTCCAACCTACAGAGTTACGGAGACAACCTCAAAACCTTCGTAGAATAGGTCAAAAAGACCTTTATAAGAACAAGGGGCTGGTGGGGGAAGGGTGATGTGGGTCCTCTTTGGCTAGCTCGTAGGGACGCTAACACGAGGACCAGATAAATGATTGCTCATTTAACAACAGTTGTTCATCTGGGTGGTTTCATTCGTTTCTAAAAATTTAACACTATCTCAAATTTAAGGGTAAACGTCAATGAACATTCAATCAGTAGGTACCTAGTTAGTTATTCTTATTAGCTAACGGTTCGTACCTAGAGCTCTGGGTGGTGTCATTAAAGTCTTTAGAATCGTCACTATTTTTTGAATTGCTAATCACAACACCATTCGAAAATTTTGAGTTCATAAAATGTTTTCCCCTAACTGTTTACCACTTAGAACAGACTGAAAATAACCAAAACCTAGACCCCCTTGGAGCCGAGTTACGAAATTTCATCAAAATTGGTACTTTGGAAGTGGGCAAAGTGCCACGTACGGTGCACGGACATAAAAGTTTCTATCCGCTTTTTGGATTTACATGCCTTGAAACGTAAACCATCAGATTTTGCGGCAGGGTTGACTCTTTTCGATTCCAAAGATTCAATATTGAAACTAATAAACCATAATTGAACACATTCAAAGTCGAAATACAACGATTCTCTCAGTTTGTGTGCAACATTCCAATTGTAGGAGTTGATTCGAAAAAGTTTCGAAGATCTTATACCTCACATGGGCCTTCCGCAAATATCCATCCGGTCAGAAGGGACATTCAACAGTTCGACCCTGCAACGTTGCAGAAAATTTGAATGTCAAATAATACGACAGGCCGAGAGGAATAACAAACGAACGACCAGGCTTGAATAATGTTACTGAGGTGAGCACTGAGCTCGATTAGAATATTTCCAGGAGTTCAGCATTTTGTTAAGGTCAATTCACAGACGGGTAACTGTGACGTGAGGAGACTTGAAGTGAGTTGGTTACAGTGAAGAGAGAAACGTTTTTGGCAGGACGTTATAAACCCTTCATAATAGAAGTGTAAAGATGACGTATATCTCAGAAGTTGACAGTGCCCTTCTGTGATCCGTGGTGCAGTCCAGAAGTCGGTTGCAACCGATTTATTTATTTCGTTTGCTACCGATATTTATTACTAGTTAAATATACTATTATTACTTTCCTTCTGGGTTTGAAGAGCATGAAATCAACTGAATTACTTGATTTAAAGAAGCAAAAAAAAAACCCCGATTCTTTCGTAAGCTTTTCGGATTTACTGTATCGTCACTCAGAGTTGCCTATCTATAGGTAGACACTCGCAGTAAATAGCGTTCAAGGGAGATGTAGAGAGTACCTCCAACAAGTCTGAAAATGATTTCGTCATACATTTCTCTGTCAAAGAGTGAATTGAAGTTTAATAGACCGATATAAAGCTGATATAACAAAGATGTTTTACCGTGGACATCATCCATTTCGGTTTAACATTTTCAACAAGAAACTTTGGCTCCGAGCAAGAAAAAAACGCTGCAAATTATTACACAATGGTTTATTATTTTTCTATATAGATCACTCGTCTACAAAATCACCAACCATCCAATATGAAGGAAAAAAAAAAAATAATAATAATCAAAAAAAAATCAAAAAAAAAAAAAAAAATTTAAAAAAATCAAAATCACCAAATATCGATTACATTTCGATCAGATCTAATTTGAACGGAGAATAGGCCTCTTTTGCGATTCACACTCGTGTTTTGATGTATATGTATATATATGTTTCAAAATAAACACTTAAATTTTCGTAGAAAGCTAACGGTTTGTCCTACAGAGCTCCGCGTGGTCTCAAAAAATTCTAAAAATTCTATAGAATCTTAAATTGAAGGAAAAACAATATATATACTTTTATATCAAAATTTTTTGAGTTAGGGCGTTTTCAAAATTTCAAAATTGATTTTGGAACCCTTAGAAGTGACCTACCTCAACCAAAAGCTTCGGGGCACAACTAGACCCCAAATGGAGCCTACATACCAAATTTCATCAAAATCGGTCAATGCTAAGTGGCAAAAGTGCCGCGTACGGCGTACGGCGGACGGACGGCCAAATTTTCATTCGATTTTTGGATTCTACGTACCTTGAAACGTAAACCATCAAATTTTGAGTGGGTGTTAAAATTTTTCTTTTCTTGGTCGATTCCAAAGGTTCATTATTGAAAATAATAAACCAAAATTGTAAACCCCTTCAACATTTGATGGATTACGTTTCAAGATAGTTAGAATCCAAAAACGCTGCAAATTATTACACAATGGTTTATTATTTTTCTATATAGATCACTCGTCTACAAAATCACCAACCATCCAATATGAAGGAAAAAAATAAAAAAAATCAAAAAAAATCAAAAAAAAAAATCAAAATAACCAACTATCGATTACATTTCGTTCAGCTCTAATTTGAACGGAGATTAGGCCTCTTTTGCGATTCACACTCGTGTTTTGATTTATATATATATATTTCAAAATAAACACTTAAATTTTCGTATAAAATATAAACCAAAAGCATCTTTGATGTGACTGGTGAAAATTTTATGGAAGAAATATGAAAGGCAACACATTTTATGGAACACATATAAAAACATAATGCTCTATCCAACATTATCCTCATTTTGGTTTATTATTTTCAATAATGAACCTTTGGAATCGACCAAGAAAAAAAAAATTTTAACACCCCCTCAAAATTTGATGGTTTACGTTTCAAGGTACGTAGAATCCAAAAATCGAATAAAAATTTGGCCGTCCGTCCGCCGTCCGCCGTACGCGGCACTTTTGCCACTTAGCATTGACCGATTTTGATGAAATTTGGTATGTAGGCTCCAATTGGGGTCTAGTTGTGCCCCGAAGATTTTGGTTGATGTAGGTCACTTCTAAGGGTTCCAAAATCAATTTTGAAATTTTGAAAACGCCCTAACTCAAAAAAATTCGATATAAAGGTATTGTTTTTCCTTCAATTTAAGATTCTATAGAATTTTTAGAAATTTTTAAGACCACGCGGAGCTCTGTAGGACAAACCGTTCGCTCCCTACGAAAATTTAAGGGTTTATATTGAAATATACAGGGTGTCCCCGAAAACGTTCCCCCCCATGCTAAAATCGTCCAAGTAGTGGTAAAAAAGAAATTTTTTTTTTGAATCTTCATGATTTTTCCCAAGGATCTCAAATATGACCACGGTGCGCATTGCGCACGTGCGCATTCGTGCGCAACGCACACCAACTTCGTTTTTTCAAATGAGACCCCCCATTTTTTATTGCAGATTCGGATTCTACGTGAAATTTCATGAACATTTCACCCCTCAACCGATTTGTTTTGTTGCGCGCAACCCGCTCAGTGCGCGCTCAAAGATGCGCAACCGCAAGGTTTTGTCAAAATGTGCATGCACGAAGTACCTAAGTGTGACACATGATATTGTAGTATTTTTTTACGCTGAATAACGTGGTGATGTTAGTTTCTTGATTTTACTGCATTTTTATCAAATTATCGACGAAAAATGAACTTTTTTAAAAGGAAAATTGCATTTTTACTCATTACGCATCTTCTGTGCCCATCCGTTAACTTCATCCTTGTTAATAAATTGAAATTTATGTTTTGACATTTAAAAAAAAACTCCGACCGCACGTAATTTATTGCAGTATTCTAGAGAACCTTGCTTCATAGCTACCGATGTGTAGCTATGATTTTGTTTACTTGTTGCAGCGTTGCATTTTTGTGATAAAAAAAAAGTGCCGCGAAAAATTCCTTGACCCCCAGCCAAAAGACATATCCATGTCAAAACGATTGTACATCACACTGGACTCTTCACTAGTAATTTCACAAGGACTCTCTACTTGTAATTTCTCGTGAAAAACCCGTCCTGTCTACTCGAAAATCTTTTTCGATTATCTTGAAAAAAAGTTTTTTAGTAGACAGGGTGGTTTTGCCCTTAAAAAAATGCAATTTTCCTTTTTTAAAAGTTCATTTTTCGTCGATAATTTGATAAAAGTGCAGTAAAATCAAGAAACTAACATCACCACGTGATTCAGCGTAAAAAAATACTACAATATCATGTGTCACACTTAGGTACTTCGTGCATGCACATTTTGACACAACCTTGCGATTGCGCATCTTTGAGCGCGCACTGAGCGGGTTGCGCGCAACAAAACAAATCGGTTGAGGGGTGAAATGTTCATGAAATTTCACGTAGAATCCGAATCTGCAATAAAAAATGGGGGGTCTCATTTGAAAAAACGAAGTTGGTGTGCGTTGCGCACGATTGCGCACGTGCGCAATGCGCACCGTGGTCATATTTGAGATCCTTGGGAAATATTATGAAGATTAAAAAAAAATTTTTTTTGATTACCACTACCTGGATGATTTTAGCAAGGGGGGGAACGATTTCGGGGACACCCTGTATATGTATATAAATCAAAAATCAAAACACGAGTGTGAATCGCAAAAGAGGCCTAATCTCCGTTCAAATTAGAGCTGACCGAAATGCGATCGATGGTTGGTGATTTTGATTTTTTTTTCTTTTTTTCTTCATATTGGATGGTTGGTGATTTTGTAGACGAGTGATCTATATAGAAAAATAATAAACCATTGTGTAATAATTTGCAGCGTTTTTAAGTTTATCTTCTAAAAAAAAAAAAGTCATCCCATATAGTGACAGAAGGTCAGCAACACGAAAAAAATCCTTAAGTGAAAAAACGTCGGACTTTCAGTGGAGTAAAAACAGGACAAAACAAAAGTTTGCATATTAGTTGCAGAATCGATTCCTGAAGTTTTGTTCCTGAGAGCTTGTTCTCATACCTAACACCCTGTATGAAGTGTTCAAGATTTTCGCCTATATCGTTTAGGTTTTATCATTATTCACTCTATCCATTTAGAGTTGAGTTTCATTCGCCTAATCTCAACAACAGTAACGGCAGTAGCCGATTAAGTGGTGGCGCGGTAGGCTCCTGTGGTGTTTCCATAGGATATAAGGTAAAATTTCTCAGTAAAGTGGTAGGATAAAGTATTCCTTGATCACACACAAGAGGTTATGAGGTACCTAGTCGAGGGGTTAGTTGCCACTCTCTTACTTGTCTTCTTGAACTCTGTCTTGAAGAACGTTTGTTATTCAACAAAGAGGTTTACTCACCAGTTGGACTTGAGGTTGAATGACAACCTGCCTCCATTTGATATCACCTATATAGACGGTAGTGCCCTGGACTGACGCTTGAGAGCCACCTCCGCGAGGGTGGGAGTCGAGAAAACTATGTAACTCCATGACTGAGATCTACATAATTTATTTTAAAACTTCCAACGGGATTAGTTTACTTTGAGGAATCAGAAACCATCGTTAAAATTTCCTATTGTTATGTTGAGGGTTGCATGGAATGACCATTTCCCTGAGTAGAAATATGCTTTATAGTCTTGTTTCAGTAACTTTATTTTAGGTTTATTGAAAAAAATCTGACTTCGACGAGTTATCAAATTATTTATTCGAGATTCCAGTTTAGTACCGATCCGAAAGTTCTCGAATATTTTCAAACGGGCTTTGTGTCGGCTCTCCTCCTATTATTGTTCGCGATTCCACTGACTTATCTGAAAGGGCATCTTTATAGGCAATCACGGTTCCAGTTCAAGAAAAAACATTACGGGGGCAATGCGGTGCTCTTCCGCTGCTGCACGGAAACTAAATCTGCCGTTGGATCTCGTCCAATTCCTTCATACCATTCCCAACGGGGGCGCTGGCTAGCTGAGACTTGCATGGTCATGTACCCAAAAATGAGAGATGTTACGCGAAATCCTAAAAAAAATAATAAATCAATAAAATAAACTAAAAAATCACGAAAATGGTGCGAGGATTGCAAGGACGGCCACGACAGGAAAGTTACCAGGAGTTATTCAATTTTGGTATTTATGCATCATTATGGGACCATACTACAATCACGCAATCAACATCATATTAAGATTAAATGTATGGGTTTTTTCTGCTAGTTATAAGAATAATTGTTAACGGAGAACGGTTATTGGAGAATACTTCGTAACTAGCAAGTCGAGAAGATGAGGCTGATAAGGATGATGACTTACTGGTTACTCGATTTGGTGGTTGCGATAATCCAATATGGCACGTTAACAATAATGATATTCATAAGATTGGATTTGTAATTGGTAATCACCGTCGTAGCCTCTGAGGCCTCAGGTCCTATGCCTGTGTTCTCATACGTCAACATTCCCAAGTTGTTAGTATCTTTTGAAAGGTCCTCACAATTTTTTTTAAACATGTATAAGTAATCTATTTGAGGTGACAACGTTTTATTATTACGAAGAAAAAGATACCAAAAATTGTATTTGAAAAGAGTATACCGAGTTAATGTTTCTCATTCTCCCAATTTCAACATTTTTATAGAAAAAATTCAATGGTGTTGAAAACGATATTTTGTACCTCCAGCCATTCCTTTCGACAAAAAAAAAGTACGAACTTGATTTTTCTGAACACTCGAACAGCCATTTCCCTTCTATCATCCACGGAAAAACGGGTAAATGAAATGTTCTGGTCAAGTCAATTCGTCGTAGGAACGAATTCTTAACCTCCAACGAAAATTTAACCTCCAATGAAAATATTCAACATTTTTTCTCTCACGTAAAACATTTTTCAAGTTTAACATGAAATTCAAGGGGGGAAAACTGGTGTTTGAATGCGAAAAAAACGTGTTATTTCAGTAAAAATGTAGTATTTATTAGAGTTCGAGTTGTATTTTAAGCGGAGTGAAAAAAACGTCTGCCAAGTGGGTGTGGCACATAGCTTCCTCGTATCCATAACCCGATTATACAGATGATCAGATGCATAGTACGAGTTGAAGGGTCGTAGTAACTAAGATTAACTGTTAATCTCAAAACACCAATCTCTAAGTACCTTCCACTACCCTCATAGGGGACCATCTACACGCTAATCTGGACAATCCTAGAAAATTTCATCAAATTCGGATGAAAAATTAAGTGAGTAGATGTATGTGATTGGATCAAAAAAATACTTAGCCTTGGCTGGGATTCGAACCCGCGACCCCTGGGGGACAGTTGAAGTTATGGCTGTTACTAGGAATTCACGTTTGCGCATGCGCAGTCGCTTCTATCAGTCCGGGGACGATGATTTTCATAGGGGACCATCTTCAACCTAATCCACATAATCCCTGAAAATTTCATCGAAATCGAGTGGAAAATGTGGAAGTTATGGCCGTTACAAGGAAATTCACGTTGGCGCATGCGCAGTCGCTTCTATGAGTCCGGGGATGATGATTTTCATAGGGGACTATCTAAATACTAATCTGTAACACCCCTGAAAATTTCATTGAATTCGGATGGAAAATGTAGAAGTTATGGCCGTTACAAGGAATTCATGTTTGCGCATGCGCAGTCGCTTCTATCAGCCCAGGGATGATGATTTTCATAGGGGACCGTCTACACACCAACCCGCACAATCCCTGAAAATTTCATGGGAATCGGACAATAACTTCGTATAGTTATGCGCGTTACAAGGAATTCATGACAGACACACAGACAGACAGACAGACACACAGACAGATAGACACGGAACCAAAATTGTTCAGAAAGGTCTAAAACGCAAAACGCGAGTGGAAATTTTGATTTTGGAGAACTTTTTTTTTCGCCCTTGAAAAGTGAAAACAAAGCTTCCGCTACCTTGGTAGACTCGGAAGCAAAAAGTTCTAAGAGGGAAATGCACTTCACCAATAACCCTGAAAGATGGAAAAAAAAAAACACTCAATTTTTGCTGAAATGACACGTTTTTCGAGTTTAAACACCATTTTCCTTTTCTAATTCTACAGTACACCTAAAAAAGTGGTTACTGTGGAAAACGGATGACATGGAGCATGTTTTAAGATTTTGAGACCCTCCGAAGAAAAACGCGAAAACATTCCTGTAGTGGGGCCTTTTTCGGCCACGTAGGTAGGTGGTATAAAAGAGCTTGCAGAACCTCAATAAATCAAGTTCGTCTCAACTACTAAACTCGTCTTTTCTATCCTATTATTATGTACCTTTTCCTTCAAACTATACAGCTGAGATGTCTTTTAAGAATACCACACACCATAATCCCATTGTATGAGTTAAATGAACGAATTTTCAAAGAAATCTTCAAAGCTATGGTTAAGAAAATCGAAATATTAGCTATATGAGAGAGTTTGGCTATGTATGGTACCTACACGTATATTGTTGTTTTGCTTCCTAGTATACCAAGGTAGGGGAAGCAGTGTTTTCACTTTTCAAGGTATAAAAAAAAAAATTGTCCAAAATCAAAATTTCCACTCACGTCTTTCACGTTTTAGGCCTTTCTGAACAAATTTGGTTCCGTGTAAGCCTGTCATGAATTTCTTGTACTTGTAACTGGCAAAACAATACGAAGTTACTGTCCGATTTCGATGTCATTTTCAGGGATTGTGCGGGTTGACGTGCAGCTGGTCTCCTACGAAAATCATCACCCCGGACCGATAGTAGCCGCAAGCGCAAACGTAAAAACCATATCACAGCTATAACTACTAGATTTTCCATCCAATTTCGATTAAATTTTATGAGATTATGCGGGTTTGGGAGTAAATGATCCCTATTAGGGCAGTGCCAGGTAGGTACTTAGAGATTGATGTTTTCAGCTAAGCTACTACCTATGCATCGGATCATCTAAACAACCGGGTTGTGAATACAAAAAAGCTATAAACCCACTTGGCAGATGTTTTATTTTTTATTTTCAGTATACCATACCAACAAACTGTATGCACAGAGTATGTTTTGAAGATGTTAGGAGTCCATGTTCATGTTCCACTCGTCTCCACAAACTCCTAGAGGTTTGTCCAATGTTCCTGGCTATTGAACTAATCTTTTCGTTTGTCATTATGAATATGTTGGCAAAAACTTGACATTTTTGTGGAAAAATTACTCGAGTTATCGTCCGTCATAATATATAACGATATATTACATCGTTATGTATGTAGAATCTATATGAAAATATGATTTTTGGAATAACTTCAGGAATCGTTTTAGGATGTTCCAATTCAAAAAAGTCCATGCTAACAAGTTTAAGTCCATTGCAATAGCTCCATTTTTTTTCTTTTTTTTTTCATTCAGTAACTGAGGGAGTTTGCAACCATTTTAGTGCAGCAAGGACGATAACACAAATCGGGGGAGGGGGGGTGGTATTTTGAGCGGAGTTTCTAATGTTCTCGTAAAAAAAAGTTGTTGCAAATTAGTAGTAGAATCGATTCCTGTTGTACTGTTGATTGGTTTCGAACATCTTGTACACCTGTGAGAAGTTTTGAATACCGTGAAATGATTTTCTTGCCGTAAAGTGAACTATGGGACATAAGCTTTAAAAAAACATTGGAAACTTCAGTAGGAAAGTAGTTTTGATCCTATTAGTTTTAGTAATAGAAACTTGATCACCCCGCATTTATAAAATGTATTCTTAAGGCGAAGAAGGGGTGCCGGATCAAGCTCGCACAATCATAGTTTCGCCTTTGTTCCCTAACATTCAATTTCAATTTGTACAGCTGCAGTACTACAAAACATTTTAGTAGTCTATCAGCCTTTGTTCTGTCAAGAAAATTTCTTGGACATTCAATGTTCCATCTGCGGAAAAACAGCTGGACAAAATCACGAGTGTGAAGAAACGAAGCGAGTGTGAAAAAGAAAAAAGTGAAGAGAGGAGGTAAAGATGGTGGTGTTGGTCAAGGAGAGTAAACAGAGTTGGCCCTCATCTCCGAATGGTGGGAGAGATGCCCACAGCTGACGGCTCCTAGAATCTCAACATCGATCGTGCAGATGGTTCTACGAGCAAACATGCAGATAACCATATCTCACTTAGTAAAGAGTTTTACAGCACGTTGAATTGAAGGATAAAGACCTTGGCCTGAAGCTCAACAATAACTTTATCCCGTACCTAGGATGGGGGAATTAATTTAATGTGTACGAGATGTTTTGACTACCTGGTTCTGAAAGTTACATCTACCTCATTGCTCCTCGTACCTATAGGTACCTATAGGCATATATGCCTACTTACTCTTAACGTTCTCTTAAATATAAAATCGTAGCTACTAAGGTTTTTGATGGTTGACAGAGATTATCAACCGTAGTACGTTCATTTTAATTCGCTTTATGTTATATCAATGCTCAAGATCAAGTTTTAGTTTACTCATATCTCTCTTATAAATAAATCCTTGGATTTATCAATCACACGAACTTGGGATGTAGGCAGTAATATTGTAAAGGGAGTTGAGTTTTTTTGCAAGTCACCGGTCGATTCGTCTTGTGGAAAAAAAAATCTGAGTGACTGGACAAAAAAGTTAATCTTGCACCTTAGGAGTATTCTGTGTTCTATGTTCTATGGTATATTATGATTCTGTAATATTCCATGAGTCTATGTTCAATGTATATGGAATATATTATTGTTCATTCGTAGTACCTATTCGATTCCGACATTTTGGCGAGGGTACTCTTGCCCCAACCCATATCGTGTGTAGAACAACCGAGAAAACCTATGTGCAAGAAGATACCGTAAAACTCAGCAAATTATTACACATTGGTTTATTACTTTTCGGGAATTTAGTAGGTAGCCTCGCATGATTAATTTCATGATCAACTGCTTAATCATGGATGGTCTCATTCGTTTCTAAAAGTTTGATACTATCCCAAATTTTTTTAAAAAGTCAGTAACAAATTATGATTTTTTTCTTATTCATTTATTAATTTATTATCCTAATAGGAAGTGAACGGTTGAGCCTCCAGAGCTCTGGGTGGTGTCATTAAATTCTTAAGAGCCGAGCAACATGAACTAATCAAAACAACCCGTGTAAATCGAACATTTTCCAGCTATGGCGTTTTGAAAATATATTTTCCCATTTTTACTCCCTAGACATCGACAAGAACCAAAATCTTCGGGGACAACTAGACCCCGGGGTCGATATACCTCATTTCATCAAAATTGGTTCACGGGAACTGGGCAAAATGCCGCATATGGCGTACCGCAAACGGACGGAAATCTTTGGTATTTTTTTCATGCTCTATTCCGAAGGTTCAATATTGGTAATAATAAACCCACATCGGTTCTACCATACCATAAACGGGAAATAGGGAGCTTTGTCACAATCTGTTCAGTTGTAAAATTATAACTAATTAAAATTAAATAATTAAATTAATTATAATTAATAAAAATCACAATGGCTTAACAGTCAGGAATCTGTCTGGTTGGATACTTCGCGTAAAGTTCAAATCTACAGCGGAAGTGCGGATCTACTCAAACAAAAACCTTTACTCAATCAGAGTTCAATATGAAGGAAGGGGTTCCAATACCAACAGAAACCATCCTTGAAACTTGTTGATTGGAATGAAAAACTCCATCGAAAGAAATTCAACGGTTTAGCTGCCATCAAGGAATGGTTTTGTAAATAATATTACTTCCGAGGCAACCGAGCCATTATGAGATTGACTTAAAAACCTAAAAAATTAAAATATTAACTCATATTCCTCGTTTTAGATCGTTCTGAACAATTTTTGCTCCGCGTTTTCTTATGTATTTCTGAATCTACTGAGTCAACTTGTGCGCATCTCCTTGTGATAAAGAAACGTCAACAGTTTCCATCAGATTTTGGTTTCTCTACATGGGTTCATACTAATTTAATCTGTTCACATAAATAAAGCCCTTTACATGCGAAAACGTAACATATTTGCCGTACGGCTGACTTCCACAATGTTCATCCGGATGCGATGAAATGTAAGGTATAGAGCCAACTAAGCAGTGGATTAGAGGAACCTATGTTACTTTTGTTGCTATTACAGGCAATCACTTCTTTTGAAACCGTCCTACAAAAGTTTAGTTCAGCAATAAATGAACATTATCATCACGGAGATAGAGAAGTAAGGTGAAACGTAAGGTAAAACGACCTAGAACTACAGCACTGGGCCTCGAACGTAAGTAAAGCAATGATTATAGAGAGACCTTGAGACGGCTAATCGGTGGCATTTTCGGCTAGACCAAGGTTGCCGAGTTGGAGCGGAAAAAAGTCGATATAGAAGACGCGAGTTGAGAGATGAGACCGGCTGGCTGTCTCTAAACAGGAACGACGGGGATTCGAGGAACCACAGCAAGTTCGATTCGATATATCGAACGATAACGACGGATAGAGATGAAGGTGGGGAGAGCACGGAAAATTAATCGATTAGGGAGGGAGGCTTCGTAATAATCAACCGTAGTTTGGTAGAAAATGCGTGAGGTGACCTTGCCATGACCCCCAAGGTTGAGTGAGGTGAGGTGAGTGGCTCAGGTTTGGCTTCGTATTGACAACGCGAGCGACCAACAGGTCCCTTTTACTTTCGACGAAGGTGGCACGCTTACTGCACTGCAGCTCTTGGTGTAACAGACCAGAGACTCTACAGCAGCTCTCCTCCGTAACCATTCCATTTTTTTTTCTTCGAAAGATGGACAAAATATGAAAACGAGGCCCAATGTAGGACATTCTCCTAACAAAATAATTAAGTTATGAGAATAATAAAAATCCTTTTTGTGATAAATTGGAGCGTTGTTCTCATGTTCTTATTTGACTGGAGATGACGCGGTGCTTCTAAACTGGTGCCTATGCTGTATCTCTACTTTTCATTTCCCTGCAATACGTCGATGAGAGCCCACCTCTGGTCAGTCACAGTACATCATCGGAGTGTTCCTAGTTAGAATCTTTCAAGTGAAATGAGTAATACAAATGCTCTTCAATTCGTTTTTGGCCCTCGAAAGGCAGTTTGTCGATGCTGGACGAGTCATCGAGTGAGTCATCATTCGTAATACAAACATCCACTAAAAAATGAGTTATAAGGGGACATTTAACGTTCTCATTTTATGAGCAAGAAAATCATAGAATTTCTTGCAACACAGCTAGAAACATCAAAATAATAGCCAAGTTTACTGCGAACGGATAGGAAAAACAAGTTCAAACAAACTCGCCGGATGCTAAAAACATGAGCTGTCGAATGAGCGAGTCTTTCATTCAGATTCCTTGTCTTATTTCGTGCTTCGGAGCTCAGTTTGAAGATTTAGCTTGGCAGGAAAAGAATCTGCTTTGAATAAACTTGGGGAGGTAGAACAGCTCTCGTTACATAACCATTTAGGTGAAATTAGCTTATTCAGAATATAAAACCCCTAGTTTGAATAATGTAGAGGTCCTTACATAATTCTCCAGAATGAAAAACAGTTTTGTTGGAAGGAAGATTTTTCACTATTTTTCCTAAGTTTTTCTGGTACGGGTTTTCTTTTATCCACAGACAATAAAATAATGTCAATTTAGCAACAAATTTTGATTATTGATCATGCAGCAACGAAGTCGATATTAATGGCAAATTCCAATTATGAATTCAATTCAGAAAAATATAAACCTGATTGACTCTGACAACAACACTTGACTTCCTCCATTACACTGAATATCAGACTTCGTATACTGCAAAATGTAAGTTACAGAGGTTTGACAGCTTTCATGTTGGATACGATGGTAAATCGAATTAGGTTCTAGCATCTTCCAGGTGAAATGGCATAAAAATGAGTGAATCAAAGGCATACTAACCATTAATACAGAACCAGAGCCTCTAATACAATATTTCATCGAAATTGTAATTAAAAATGTGAATGTTATGCTTGAAACAAGGCTTTTAGGTTTGCATAAGCTCAGAGGTTGGATTGGAGCGTAAATTATTGGGGACCATGAAAAATTCAAACCACACAATCCATGAAAATGTCGTAAACATTGGATGTTATTTTAAAAGTCATACTAATTATAAGGATTTTACGTTTGCGCAGCTTCTGTCAATCCTGGGGCGATGCAATTTAAGGGAACCTTTAAAATCTGAACAAAATCAGACTGTAATTTTGTATAGTTATGCCCATATTACAAGGATTAATGCGTGATAGACACGGTACCTAAATTGTTCAGGAAGTTCTTAAACGTGAGGAGCAAAAAATTGAAATCGAAATTTTGATTTTGAAGTTAACTTTTTTCATCATTAAAAAGTAAAAACAATGCTTCCTCCACCTCGATAGACCCAAACTAACATACTCGAATAACAAACAAACATGGAACCAGAATTGTTCCGAAAAGGACAAAACGTAAAATGTATGTGGGAACCAGAATTGTTCCGAAAAGGACAAAACGTAAAATGTATGTGGGAATTTTGATTTTCGAGGTTTATTTATTTTTATCTTCCAAGCGTAAAACCAAAGTTCCCTTGCGGACTCCACAGCACAGACAGCCGCCGGACAAAAACAAGCCAAGTATGACAGAGCAGCTGAACATCTTCAAGGATCGTTCACACTTCTCATCTTCACCCCTTCATCGTGAGTATGAGGTGTTCTTGAAGAGGCTAGCTTCCACACTGGCAGAAAAATTGAGCAGGCCCTACTACCACGTGTTAGGGTGGGTGAAGGTCCGGACCCAGGTGTCGATAACACTAGATTACAAAATTTAGGGGTGGTCTGGCTGCCTCGTTCTTTCACCACTTTTTTTATGGTATTTGGTGCGCTAAATCCGTATCTGACGTCAGTTTTTTATGTTTACGTCGGATTTTCAAGATATAGCTAGTTTTAAGATTTTTCTAGTTCTCACTTTTCTTCATTTTTTAGTGAAAACTCATCTTGCTCAAATCTCCTCAAAAAGTACTCAGACTTATAGGAAATTTCATTTAGAATCCCAATATGTACTTAGTTTTTAATTAAAACTGTGTTAAACCCCCTATTTTCCACAAAACGTACCAAAAAACACCGGTTCTCAACGTTTTTTCTTCGGGTTTTCCCTTAAATTTTGCCACTTGAAAAAAAAATTAAGGCTAAAAAAAATTTTCTCGGGCCTTTACTTTGTAGGGGGGACACCCCAGAGGAGAATGAGACCAATCGCAGCCTCCTAAACCCATTAATATCGAAGGAATGAGCTTTTTCATGGCACTGAGATGAAAACTCACGAAAACCGTTAGTTAATTTTTCGGGATAAGTATGTGCGTTCCTAAATCTGTTTTCCTCAAATGGATTTTCCTTTCTTCTAAATTTTTTATGCTTGTCACCTATTAAGAGTAAGATCGAAAGTAGGTACTCAAAGGGGGAGTAAATCATAATTGGGAAACTCTGGTTTTGTTCAGTTTTACAAACGAAACACAATAAACTGCAGAAAAGTTTACGGTGTAAATCTTTTTCATGAATCTTTTTCATTCATACCCTTTGTACCGTTCATCCATGGTTTTATATCTTGGTGGAACCTCTGAGGTGGAGGAATAACCAAACATTATACCAACTTTTGATTCATCTGAGCCTTCATGAAAAAGATTTACACCGTAAACTTTTCTGCAGTTTATTGTGTTTCGTTTGTAAAACTGAATTAAAATCACTTAACAAAACAAGAGTTTCCCAATTATGATTTACTCCCCCTTTGAGTACCTATTTTCGATCTTACTCTTAATAGGTGACAAGCATAAAAAATGTAGAAGGAAGGAAAATCCATTTGAGGAAAACAGATTTAGGAACGCACATACTTATCTCGAAAAACTAATTAACGGTTTTTGTGAATTTTCATCTCAGTGCCATGAAAAAGCTCATTCCTTCGATATTAATGGGTTTAGGAGGCTGCGATTGATCTCATTCTCCTCTGGGGTGTCCCCCCTACAAAGTAAAGGCCCGAGAAAATTTTTTTTAGCCTTAATTTTTTTTTCAAGTGGCAAAATGTAAGGGAAAACCCGAAGAAAAAACGTTGAGAACCGGTATTTTTTGATACGTATTGTAGAAAATAGGGGGTTTAACATAGTTTTACTTAAAAACTAAGTACATATTCGGATTCTAAATGAAATTTCCTATAAGTGTGAGTACTTTTTGAGGAGATTTGAGCAAGATGAGTTTTCACTAAAAAATGAAGAAAAGTGAGAACTAGAAAAATCTTAAAACTAGCTATATCTTGAAAATCCGACGTAAACAGAAAAAACTGACGTCAGATTCGGATTCAGCGCACCAAATACCATAAGAAAAGTGGTGAAAGAACGAGGCAGCCAGACCACCCCTAAATTTTGTAATCTAGTGTAATCAGAGCCGCGTCCCTTCGACTGAGGGGCACGAGGAAGGCTGTCCGATCCCTGGGTCTGGAGGACGGTGCAGCAGTACTCCAGATAGAAGAGTGAAGAAAAACCAAAAATCAACGAATGAAATTCTCTCTCAATCCACAAAAGGGGTTTTCAGACCGCATGAAAAGCGCGTCACAAAATTGATAAAAATAAATTTGGTTTCTTTCTAGTAAAAAAAAAAGAAGTTTGATGTTATTTCCAAACAAGAAATTGCCGACGTTCTTTGCAATAAATTCATTCGTCTTCAAAAAAAAAAAAGTTCCCGCTACTCTTGTAGACTTGGAGGAAATAACAATTTTGCATCCATATTTACCATAAAGGTGACGAGATCAAAGATCACTACCGAGATGTGAACATTTTTCCCCAACAACGTACAAATTTCCCCTCGCATTCAAGGTTTTAGATCACTCAAAACACATTTAGCCATGTCTGCAGCTATCTGTCAGCTTTTTTTCATATCTGTATGTGTTAATCCGCGAACCTCACCTAACACGCTACTTCCTCAACTTAATTTATTCTCATTATTTCAATTACATTCACCATTGAGCAGAGTTGGGCTTTGAATGGTTTCCCAAATAATTTCCATCGTGTCGGAAGTGGCCCGATTTACTCAAACTTGGAGTTAAGTTGATTGCGAAATGGGAACATAGTTCGCATGAAATCTATTAGAAATATTATATGTTAAGATAGATTGGCAAGGAAATAATTCTCGAAACTATATAGTATATAAGACTAATTCTCGTTTTCAGTTCAGATAAATATTTTCAACACAATCGTGTACTTCTGTCGTTGTTGAAAAGATACGAGAAAGCTATGGGCCACAAGCACTTGGTGGAAGATTAATATTTTTTAGTAGACAGGTACATCGTCCTCCTTTTCACATGGAAATATCTGGTCAACGCACATATAGCAAGCCTTCAGGAATTATGATTTCAGCGTTTTTCTTTCAATTCATTAGAATTGTGATATTCAACATTTTTGTTACAATAATTGAAACAAATGTGGTGGTAATTGCAATAATTTCTGGATCCACGAACTCAAACCCATGCAGTACGAGCGAAACTACAAGTATCTTCAACATTCATGCATAATGCCACAATTATATCCATGCCTGTACTCGGATAAATCTACAGAGCAAAAGCTATACTGGGAGTTTGTGATGATTGTCAAAAAACACTCGAAATGTGTGTTAGTGAAGAATTGGAGGGTTCAGTAAATTCAACAATGGAGCAGGTATATCATGTGCATTTGAGCGACCAAAAACCTTTTGAAGTCATGAATCATGGGCGGTGGTATATCGCATATTTCAAGATGATCACTCGAGATTTAACATGCATAGACATTTTTCAAAGTCTGCTAGGGCAATGAACAGGTTGTAGAGAGCAGAACCTGTCTCGGGCAGCATATCAAGTTCCACTCGATTGGAAAAGTACTGATTTGAGGAGTTAGAGTTTGAGGAAATTTCCAAAAGTGTACATCCCTAATTTAGAATCCCAGACGCTTCGCTGGGTCTTTTTCCTATACAGGGATCATTCGATTCCAGACCGTGTTTCTGGTTCAAGTTCGGAATATTCACGGTCGGATGTTAAACAAGTTGAATATGTTAGAAAGCACAAATATTATTGATAAATCGAAGTGCTTTTGCAAATAAAATGGTGGCATTGATGAAGAATGAGGAAGAAGGAGTTGTTGGAAATCAGTAATTTTCCATGGATCTGAGCACAACAGCCAAGAACAAGAACGTTAGAAGTCAAGAATTACAAAGAACGTCGTTATCAAAAATTAATGTTTTGTGTTAAGTGTTAGTGTCGAGACGGACTGGAAGGTAAGTTGAAACCACATGTAGAGTTGAAATGTGTTTTACTTGTTTCCAATATTACTTTTCTACATCAGTGGTTGGTACCATTTCTAGGTTTGTTTCTTTTATATTGGTGTTCTTTATAACATGTTATGACATTCTGTACTAAAGTATTACCTTGAGCACTTAAGTACTTAAGTACTTGTGTACTTACGCCAACAAACGAAAAATTGTGTGTATTTTTTTTTAATTTAATTTAATTTTTTGAATTAGATGTATTTTTTCAGTAGTTTAGTTGGCACAGTTTCTTTATAATTTCATAATAAACGGCTTCAAATATCTTGTTGTTCATGGTCGTATTGAATCACGTATACAAATATTAAATTTTGTAACATAAAACAGCAACGTACTTGACCCTACAGCTATTTCATGTCATATTGCGTGATATATACTCGTAGTTACGTGTAGATGTGTAGATGATATAGAAGGTGTAGATTCTCTTATGAATTTGAGTGAACGAAATTGTTTCAGAAAAAATACCCGGGTGAAATGTAATCAAGTTTTATGAATAACTAAGAAAATAATGATTACCGCCGTACCATAGTAAACCTCCAAAAACGATGTTTGTAAGCTTAGTGTTTCCTTCAAAAATATCTGTATTTAGAGTTGAATGAAATTTTTAGAAGACCCAGGACCAAGAATATACATGAGCGATCGAGTTTTGGTATGATGCTGCTGCTGTAAGATAACGCAATAATTTGACAATTTCAGCAAAGAAAGTTCATGATTATGCTCAATTCATTTGTTTGAATAAGCTACTTTGCACACAATTTTACAATCGTGCAAGTTTTTCTCAAATTGCTTGTTTTTTGGGGTCAATACAGAACAGCAATAAGAAAAGTCAGTCAGTCGCACTGTACATAAGCATCTACAAATATCTAAGTTAGTAACAGTTACTGCTGCTCCAAATATGTTAACCATAACGCTACGTGTCTCGAATATTCATCGGAGAACCGGAAGCAGCCCAATGAAATACCCATACACGTTCTGCCTACATTCAATTACTTGCTTAACTACTTGAGGATTTTAGAATACTCGTGACGGTGGTGCATACATGAGTCTGAGTGAGCATACATAGATCCACTTCACATATACCAAAAATTATTGAAATTATCAAAAATTATTGAGTTAACTCACCAGAACCAGAAAGGATGTTTGAGTATCCTGAAACACAAACAATGCAATTTTATTAGATTTCAGATACGAATAAACATAAATGATAGAGTGTCTATATTTTAATGGGTAAAGCGCAACAATAAGTGGCATTTATAACTGTCAGATACTTTGTTAGGTAAGGGACCCCCGTTTCATAAGATTGAAATAAAAAATATGTTGCTATTAGTTCATTAGGAAAAAAAATTTTGTGAATCTTCAAAGGGTAGAAACCCGTTTCACGCCATTACTATTGAAACCCTCACAGCACGGCGATTCGAATGAAACAAAATGGAGAAAAACAGTCAGATGAATTTAAAATATAATTTCCAGTATTTTGCGCGTGCAAATAATGAACTAAAATAAAGAAAGAGTGCAGTTATTTTGCAAAAAAAAAAAAAAAAAAAAAATTTTAAAATCAAAATTGAGGTTTTTATGGAGCACAACGTAGAACTTTGTCAAAACTGGTTTTCTGATCAATAAATCATTTTCAAAGAAAAACAAAATCATTCAAAAAGGATAAATATATAGCTATGCCACTACTTGTATGGGTAGTTTTTCAAATGCGATTGTCCAAATTTGCCACAAAGTTTGAACAAAATTTGAACAAATTAAATATATGTAGTAAATAGGTACATGTTTTAAGCCTTTGAGAAGGGCTCATAGCAAGGCTTGAAAATACCAGTTATTTTTCTGATCAAGTTATTTTTCAAATCAAGTTGTATAACGACCAACATTTTCCCGTCAAATCAAAACTTTTTGAAACGTGAATTAGTGAGAATTTTCATCGTATGAATACATTTTTCCAATAGTCCTTCATTTAGATTTGGTACCATAAATAAAATGTTGATTCATTTTTCATTCCTGTAATAAAAGAACCTTAGTTTTGAGTAGAAAAATAATTGTTCATGGAAAGATAGTGTACCACTTTGATTCGGAATTTAACACCTATTTCAATGCAATGGTTCGTACACCTGCATTTGCAACATCACAAAACTGCACAATATGGTTGGAATCTAACTTTTGTGGCAGAGTTGGAACGGAACCCGCAGAGCTTGACCGACCTCTCCGCTGCCTGGTGGGGAGATACGAAATGAGATGGATATACCCAGGTGGAGCCTCCCGCGCTATCACTATGCTGCTTCACGACAGACCCAATAGAGCACCGTGAATGGCTCCAAGCCCAAGGCCGCCCTCCGCGTCGCCCTGCCCCCTCGTCGGGAGTGCAAGCCACCGAAATGAACTGCATTGAAGTAGTTGGGGCCCGTTCCCACAATAGTTGGGTGTCCAGATTACTCATCGAGGAAAATAAAAGTACCCAACAAAAATGGACGAGTAGACCAACAATAAAAGTTCCAGTCATGCAGCAAAAAGGAGCCTAGGAACCAACTTCTATCCAGCCTTTTAGGAATAAGACAATTATCATTTCTGGTGGGGTAAAACCCCATTGTAAAATACAATATTAGTACACAAGTAGCTTCTTTGTATCTATAAAATGATTCCAAGATATTTCTTCAATTAAAATTAGCGCATTCACAGTGGCTCAACTCGTGGAGAATCATGAGTCATCGATAGGGGATAAAGTACGAGAATTTCATGGTTCAACTCATAGGGGACCATCTAGAACCCATCCGGCATAGTTCCCGAAAATCCCAGCGAAATTGGGTGGAAACTGTAGGTGTTGTGGTTTTAGTTGCGACCATTTGTTGAAACTCGCAGCAATATTTGGCGCCGATTTCAAACATAGGTAACTTTAGGGTTTATTATTTTCAATAATGAACCTTTGGAATCGACCAAGAAAAAAAAAATTTTAACACCCCCTCAAAATTTGATGGTTTACGTTTCAAGGTACGTAGAATCCAAAAATCGAATAAAAATTTGGCCGTCCGTCCGCCGTACGCCGTCCGCCGTACGCCGTCCGCCGTACGCGGCACTTTTGCCACTTAGCATTGACCGATTTTGATGAAATTTGGTATGTAGGCTCCTTTTGGGGTCTAGTTGTGCCCCGAAGCTTTTGGTTGAGGTAGGTCAATTCTAAGGGTTCCAAAATCAATTTTGAAATTTTGAAAACGCCCTAACTCAAAAAATTTCGATATAAAGGTATTGTTTTTCCTTCAATTTAAGATTCTATAGAATTTTTAGAATTTTTTGAGACCACGCGGAGCTCTGTAGCACAAACCGTTCGCTTCCTACGAAAATTTAAGTGTTTATTTTGAAATATATATATATATATAAATCAAAACACGAGTGTGAATCGCAAAAGAGGCCTAATCTCCGTTCAAATTAGAGCTGATCAAAATGTAATCGATAATTGGTGATTTTGATTTTTTTTTAAATTTTTTTTTGATTTTTTTTTTTTCCTTCATATTGGATGGTTGGTGATTTTGTAGACGAGTGATCTATATAGAAAAATAATAAACCATTGTGTAATAATTTGCAGCGTTTTAGACTAGTACTGATATTACTCCTTCTCTGGAACTCTGGAATTTTGATATTTTCACCCATCTTATCAGACCTATCCACTTCGGCAGTACTGGACAACGAACTCATCCTTTCTTCTGTTATAATAATTATTATTATTATTTTTTGGCATCATTTTAGTTTGATTTTATTGAGTGACATAACTAGAAGGGTCTTACGAGTATCTTACGTGTATTACTCGTATGCATCGAAATGGCGTAAGCATCGGAATCGTCATAGGTATATGTTGTTTTCACCACAATGGGTCAATGGTTCTTCCTTTCCGTTTTGGGAGGTGTTTCTACCAACGTTCAGAGTTTCACAGCTGTATTTGTACAAAGTGAGACAAGCGAGAGTAAGAATGTTGCTTTATGCCGATTTTATTTGGTTTTTCTGAAATAATTATCGGCCACGCTCTTTTCGGACTACGAAAGGTCGTATCTTAGTCCATTTGCGATTTACCTGCTCGCTCCTCATTTTGAACGAGCAGGATTTCAGCAACTTTTGAATCCACAACGAACGAGGTTTTTTGAACGAAATTCAAGGTTTTTAGAACAAATTCTAGTTTCTCCGAAACGTAATCAAGGTTTTTAATTTCAATGAAGGTTTTCTGTTTAAAAATCGGGGTTTTCCAAAACATTGATCCATGAGTGTATTGTAACGTTAAAACATATTTATGAGATACCAGCATTGTTCAACATTCAAATGCAAACTTCAATTGCTGCCATCAGCCACAGATGGGTATTCATTATGCACATTCCTTCGTTGTGCGCCCCTTGTTTGCGTGTAAGATAATGATTTCAGTTGGCATCTAACTGTGGGTACTGTTGAATACGGCTGTTACTCGAGTGATACAACCTTTGACTTGCATCTATTTAGACTTCGAATAGCCAGTCGTTAGCACCTCTTCATCTACGTAGCTAAGAATGCAAGTACGAACTTTTCCAACACCTAAGAGCAATAACACTTCAGGTTTTAGGATAACCTTGTTTTGAAATGGAAAAACTTGAATTTTAAGTAGAAAACAATAAATTTGAATGTAAAAAACATTTAGTATGCAATGAAAAACCTTACAGTTGTTCTGGAAATTCCAGAATAATTTGTTCGAATTGGAGAACCTTGAAACTGACTAGGAAATGCTACGTACAGCAAAGTTCTACGCATTATGGTTAGCAGTGAACTACGTGAATTATTATGACAAGCCACCACCATCTCTCCAAAAACGTCTGCGATTCTCTAAGCGCTCTTCACAAACTAGAATTCCAATAAATCGCACTACTAGAAGTTTCAAAACGCTCTAGCTTGAAAACTATCAATATACAGGTGTAGTTTTTTCATTAGTTCAAAAATTCCAGGAATTTTTAGAGTTGAATGACACTACCCAGAGCCTTGAAGGCTCAACCGTTCGCCAATGAGGATAAATAGCCTATTAGGGTATTTACCTAACTATTGGATGTTACAATGACTTTTTCGTCAATTTAAGATAGATAGTGTTCAATTTTTAGAAACGAATGAATCTAACCAGACGATGATCATAACCATAGATAATAACCATAGATGATCATCTATGGTTAAATGACCAATTATTGTGTAATTTATCAGATGGAACATCTTCCCCGATTCGATGTCAGATTTCCTCGAATTACAGCCTTCATATTTCCATTTTCCTTCAGTTTACTAGAAAATTAGCTACAGAAAGTCATCATACACACGAATAATCCTGAGAGAGGGCATAATTCACGAAACTGTCATTAAAATCGATTTATTGAGGGAAATTCTTGTAGGAGTTATCTATGGTTTCTGGCATGATCAAATTATGATTGTCATACTCTACCGGAATTTCCTATTTACTGGGTTATCCAAAATGTAGTCTTGAACCCTGTTAATGTGGATTATGGTTACTCAAAATTTATTTAAAAATGGTCAAACATGGTTGACCACAATTTTAATAGCCTTCTAAACAGTTTATAAGTATCTCGTTTTGTCTCCAAATGAGAAGCAAATTGAGTTTACACTCGAAAATGCTGCCATCTAGCTAGAAAAAAATTCTATTAAAATCTGGAACACTTAGCCTCAAGTTTTTTTCTCCACCTGCAGATCAATATTGATACTTCATTAGAGAATAGGTATCTATGTATTGATAACTATTCATGTTTCCCTATCCAACTCGACTGATAAAGATGTCCCGAAAGTCTGGAAAGTTCTGAAAACCCGAAAGGCATGGTTCTCGCTACTTGTTGCAACTCGATGCATTTTGCTTCCGAGTCTACCAAGGTAGCGGAAGCTTTGTTTTCACTTTTCAAGGATGAAAAAAAAAGTTCTCCAAAATCAAAATTTTCACTCGCGTTTTGCGTTTTAGACCTTTCTGAACAATTTTGGTTCCGTGTCTGTGTGTCTGTCTGTCTGTGTGTCTGTGTGTCTGTCCGTCTGTCATGATTTCCTTGTAACGCGCATAACTATACGAAGTTATTGTCCGATTTCGATGAAATTTTCAGGGATTGTGCGGGTTGGTGTGTAGACGGTCCCCTATGAAAATCATCATCCCCGGACTGATAGAAGCGACTGCGCATGCGCAAACGTGAATTCCTTGTAACGGCCATAACTTCTACATTTTCCATCCGATTTCAATGAAAATTTCAGAGATGTTACAGATTAGTATTTAAATGGTCCCTTATGAAAATCATCATCCCTGGACTGATAGAAGCGACTGCGCATGCGCAAACGTGAATTTCCTTGAAACGGCCATAACTTCTACATTTTCCATCCGATTTCAATGAAATTCTCAGGGATTATGCGGATTAGATTGTTAATGGTCCCCTATGAAAATCATCACCCCCGGACTAATAGTAGCCGATGCGCATGCGCGAACGTAAAATCCGTGTAACAGCCGTGCGTACGTCACAACCTCAAATTCTACACTACCTACTGTCTGGCGCCCGTAGCACATGTACAGCGAGTCATTTACATTAGTGAGAGGTCACGGGTACGATTCCCAGCCGTGCCATGATATTTTTGGAGTAGTGACTCACTTACATTTTTCATTCGAATTTGATGAAATTTTCTAGGATTATCCAGAGTAGCGTGTAGATGGTCCCCTATAAGGGTAGTGAAAGGTACTTAGAGATTGGTGTTTTGAGATTAACAACTATGCATCGGATCATCTATATAATCGGGTTATGGATACGAGGAAGCTATGTGCCACACCCACTTGGCAGACTTTTTTTTTCAAATACCAATCAGAAATTTTCCAATTGAATAATTATTTTTTTTGTTAATTAAGTTTTTGTTAATTGTTTAATTAATTAACCCCACGGATATGGGTTCATCAAGAAAAATGGTGAGCGGCCGAGCAATACAGCGACATGCATAGTTTGGATCATATTGGGGCATCGCAGCGTAGTCATCAGGACCATTGTACGGAAGGACCCTTTGTCGGAGAGCTTTGTGGGGACGAGAAGTACTTTGAGATTTTTTTAGATGTTATTCTGATGTCAGATTCCAAGGACATTTTTCCTTTAAATCCGTGAAAAGTTCATGTTTCGAAAGTGAGTTTGTAGTCTGAAGGAGTGAACATTTATGGATGCAAATTGGTTACTGTGGATGAGAAAAATTCTTCGTGTTCATGTTCTACTGTTTGCCAACAATGCATGTTCAGCCTTCTACATTGGTTCGATGTCAGCTGGTTTGTATGGAATACGCCGATTGAGAGTCAGAATGGTCCGGTCTACTCAAACCTAAGGGAATTAATCATTTTTAGTGAACCTAGACCGGCGAAAATATTGCAAAGCGATGTGAATTGTCCGTATCGTCATGGGATAGAGTTGGCATTGCCGGCACGCAAGCCGTGGGTAATTTAGTCGTTTCTGTCACGGTCCGTAGCGTACTATTATCATACCTACTCTTCATTTCGAAAACTAAGAGTTGATTGTCGGGAGGAAAAACCCCCCAAATAATAACGCAGCCTTGAGTCCTGAAAAGTGAGTCTGAGCATTGCGTCCACAATCGTACAAACCATTCATTCTTGTAGGAATTTTGCTAGAGTTTTTAGTTTGAGATCCAGAGAAGGAGGATTGGCAATTACAGTAGGCACTATATAATGAAAGTATCGTAGTTATATCATATAATTATTATAATATGAAGATGGTGTACACTTTCGATGGATACCCATGCGTGATGGGTCTGTGCTACTGATCAAGACGTGGGCTTCTCGTATTGGAGGACCAACCTCAAAAGACTATAACGAGTATTCATCAGAACGGAGGAAACGAAGAGAGATTGATTTTCTTGGAAGTGAGGTGTTTATCTCGGCATCTTATTTTCCTCGAATCTCCTTTATTAATAAGTTGTCGCTTCCGAGTCTGCAAAGGTAGGGGAAGCTTTGTTTTCAATTTTCAAGGTTGAAAAATGAAAGTTATCCAAAATCAAAATTTTCCCTCGAGTTTTACGTTTTAGACCTTCCTGAACAATTTGGGACTCCGTGTCTGTCTGTCATGAAATCCTTGCCATAGCCAAAACTTCTACATTTCTCACCCGATTCCGATGAAATTTTCAGGGATTGCGTGGGTTGGCGTGTAGATGGTTCCCTATGAAACTCATTACCCACGGACTGATAGTAGTCGCTGCACATGCGCAAAGGCTAGATCCTTGTAACAGCCAAAATTTCCTACCGATTTTGGAGAAATTTCCAGGGATTGCGCGGGTTGACGTGTAGATGTTCCCCTATGAAAATCATCACCTCTGGACTGACAGTAGCCACTGTGCATGCGCAAACGTGAAATCCTTACCACAGCCATAACTTCTACATATCTCATCCGATTTCGATGAAATTTTCAGGGATTATGCGGATCACATTGTAGATGGCCCCCTATAAAAACCATCACCGCCGGTCTGATAGTAGCCAATGCGCATGCGCAGACGTGAATTCCTTGTAACAGCCATAACTTCCACATTTTTCATCTGAATTTGATGAAATTTTCTAGGATTTTTCAGATTGGCGTGTAGATGGTCCCCTATGAAAATCATCTCCCCCAGACTAATATTAGTTGCTGCGCATGCGCAAACGTGAATTCCTTATAACAGCCATAACTTCTACATTTTCCATCCGATTTCGACGAAATTTCTCAGGATTGTTCAGAATAGCGTGTAGATGGTTTGCTATTAGGGTATTCGACGGTACTTAGAAATTGATGTTTTGAGATTAACTACTATGCACCGGATCATCTATAAAATGGGGTTATGGATACGAGGAAGCTATGTGCCACACCCACTTGGTAGACTTTTTTACATCTTCTCTCGACGGACAGAATGCTTCAAAATTGAGAAACACGTTGAAATAGAGGTAATAATTTCTGGGTACATAGGAGTGGTGTGACGAGTCACATGGTCTTCAGTCATGACACAACACAAAGAAAAACGTGCTAGGTATTGTTACCTAACTTTCATCCTACGTTTAATTTTATCAAAATAACGTTGAGAAAGAAGTACTTTTCCCAATGACGCAACACAGCAAAACACGTCTGCCAAGTTGGGTTGGTAGAAAACCTTTCTCACATTGAATATCATTGATATAATATGGACATTGGATGATGTAAAAATGTTCGATTCTATTATTGAGCTGCACGACTGAAAAACATTCCAATATTAGAGTTGATTTTCTCGATCATGTTGTTAGTTTTCAACAATTCCAAATGAGGAATTTCACCATGTCGGAATTTCCTATTTTTGACCCCAAAATCGGATTCAGCACCTCGAAAAACCCCCTACGGCAAACTTTCAGCCCGTACTTCCTAATGTACGAATAATCAAAACAGTGTAGAAAATATGAACGTTTAAAAAAACCAGGAAGATGACTTCAACCTGAAATAGTTCATTTACGGCCTCTTGAAGCGCTGAGATCGTGAAATCTATAGTCCCCAGAAGCAACATTTCACAAAACCAGTAAAGTTCAAAATCGAAAAACTGAAGAAAAAAATAGATAAAGCACGATGGGGAAAATTAGGTTTCCCCTGTTTTTGTTTGATAACTTTCCTCTTAGATAACACAATTTCGTCGTACCATCGGGCAACACTGGGAGGAGACGGCGATCCGAACAGCCAATCAGCGAGCGTTCCCACTTCACGTTGAAGAGGTCCGTTTTCCCGGTTATTTTTTGAAATAATAAATTTTGATTGTCTCCCGAAAACAACAGGAGACTTATTTTCCGAAAGCAATCCGATTTTCATCAACCCCACACCATTAACTATTCAGGAAAAATGAAAACAGAATTCGGTGAAATTCCTCTCTCCGTGATTTTTCCGAAAAACTCAAATATACATTTTCAACTTCATACTTGTCATGGAAAATGGGGTGTGATTTGAAACTTAGAAGTGACCTACATCAACCAAAAGCTTTGGGGCACAACTAGATCCCAAATGGAGCCAAATTTCATCAAAACAGGTCAATGCTAGCCGAGGAAAGTGCCGCGAACGGCGTACAGTGGCGGCGTATGGCGGACGGACAGCGAAATCTTTATTCGATTTTTGGATTCTACGTACCTTGAAATGTTAACCAACAAATTTTGAGGGGGGGGATTAAACAATTTTGTTTCTTGGTCGATTCCAAAGGTTCATTATTGAAAATAATAAACCAAAAGTAGGCGCAAGCCAGTAGTATGGCTGTGGCAAGGAAATTTACGTTTGAGCATGCTCATTGGCTACTATCAGTCCGGAGTTGAAGATTTTCATAGGGGACCACCTACAATCCAAATCGCACAATCCCTGAAAATTTTATCAAAATCGGAAAATAATTTCGTATAGCTTTGCTCGTTACAAGGGTTTCAGGAAAGACAGACAGACAGTGAACCAAAATTGTTCAGAGAGGCCTGAAACGAAAAACGCGAGTGAGAATATCAACCCTGACAAGAGAAAACAATGCTTCCACTACCTTGGTAGACTCGGAAGTAAAACGCTGCAAATTATTACACACATGTTAATTTTTTTACTCTATAGCACTCGTCTGCAAAGAGCTTGGCTTTGCCATTGTTACCATTATTATTATTCTTATTTTTTTACCTAGCTACCACGTAACTACAGGGATCGCATTTTGTTCACCTCAAATTTTATCGGAGATCAGGCCTCTTTTGCGATTCACACTCGTGTTTCTGATTTATCGTAAGCCCAACCCTCAAATTCTCGTAGGTAACGAACGGTTAGTCCTACAGAGCTCCGCGTGGTCTCTAAAATTCAATACTATCTTAAATTGATGGAAAAACAATACCTTTATGTCGAAAGTGTTTGAGCTAGGGCGTTTTCAAAATTTTAACCCTTATTTTTCAACCCTTAAAAGACTCCAAATGGAGCCCATATACCAAATTTCATCAAAATTGGTCTAAGGAACTAAGGAAAGTGCCGCGTACCGCGTACGGCGGACGGACGGCCACATTTTTATTAGTTTTTTTGGATTCTACATAGGTACTGTAAACCAACAAATTTTGTGGGATGAGGGAGGGGGGGGGGTTTGAAAATTTTCTCTTGGTCGATTTCAAAGGTTCATTATTGAAAATAATAAACCAAAATTCGATGATAAGAATTTGAGTTTATTGCTGTAGCTTCACTTTCTATGAAATTTTGCTAAAAAAAAGGTACGAAAATGTATTACCGTCGAATTTATTTTAGTCAACGAAGATTATGTAGCATCGGACTTGTTTTTGTTTTGATATTTTGAACTTTCTTCTATTATGGAGTATTTGAGAACTAGACAAAACCGCGAGGAAAAACGCTGCAAATTATTACACTATGGTTTATTATTTTTCTATATAGATCACTCGTCTACAAAATCACCAACCATCCAATATAAAGGAAAAAAGAAAAAAAAAATCAAAAAATTCAGAAAAAAAGAATCAAAATCACCAACTATTGATCGCATTCCGGTCAGCTCTAATTTGAACGGAGAATAGGCCTCTTTTGCGATTCACATTCGTGTTTTGATATATATATATATATGTATTTCAATATAAACCCTTAAGTTTTCGTAGGGAGCGAACGGTTTGTCCTACAGAGCTCCGCATGGTCTCAAAAAATTCTTAAAAAATCTATAGAATCTTAAATTGAAGGGAAAACAATACCTTTATATCAAAATTTTTTGAGTTAGGGCGTTTTCAAAATTTCAAAATTGATTTTGGAACCCTTAGAAGTGACCTACATCAACCAAAAGCTTCGGGGCACACCTAGACCCCAAATGGAGCCTACAGACCAAATTTCATCAAAATCGGTCAATGCTAAGTGGCAAAAGTGCCGCGTACGGCGGACGGACGGCCAAATTTTTATTCGATTTTTGGATTCTACGTAAGGGGGATTAAAATAACAATTTTGTAATAATAAAAATAATAATAATAAAAATTTTGAGGGGGTGTTACAATTTTTATTTTCTTGGTCGATTCCAAAGGTTCATTATTGAAAATAATAAACCAAAACTGTAAACCCCTTCAACATTTGATGGATTACGTTTCAAGATAGTTAAAAAAAACGCTAAAGAGGAACATTGATAGATGAAAGTACTAACAAGTTGATGTCAACGATTTCCACATCAAATCTTATCTTTGGTGAGTAATTCCAAAGCGAAGTATTTATAAACGATGCAATAGCGGTAGGGAGGTTCACGAAATTGAATTACGGTTAAGAGCTCCCTTTTAATTCATAAGTACAGCGTTCCTGATGAAATTTAGCTATAGCTCAAACTACTATCGGAACAACTAATAATCCTCAATGGTATTGATAATTCGAGATATATGATGAAAGTGGTTGAGCTGAATTAGGTCGGGTGGAGGCGGCGAATTGGGGAGGAGCCAATCGACCGAAAGAGGGCGTCAACTCATTTACACGTCAATATAAGTGGCACCCCAACTGAGAAGGTGATGACGCGTGACGGGCTGCGACTTATTGCACTGACAAAACGGACGATTTCTAAGGAGTCCACGTTAGGATGAACACACGTCTCATTTTAAGTTGGACAGTCCTGTATTTCGTTCATGTGCGTCGACTCTTTCGGAATATTTCAACCTCGAAAATTAATAGTTTTTTACTTGTGTATTTCATGCACTTTGATGAAATTTGGTTTATCGGCTTCATTTGTGGTCTAGCTGTGCTTCGGAGGGTTTGTTTATTGTCAGTCACTTCTAAAGGGTAAAAGGTGGGGATTCTTACATTATCAAAACCTCAAAAACATTTGAAGTTGGATTTTAAAGAATTATCTAAGACCACCCGAGGTCTTTTTTTTCGTAGAGGGTGAGGAAATCTTCAAGATCCAGGGGTGGAAATTGGATCTCGTAAGATACCCGAGGGAACCGCTCGTACGGGTTATGTGGGATTCAAAACCACTAAAACCTCATCTCCTTTTTCCCACGTTGGCCCTCAGCCTGGAACTGTTCAACACATTAGTTCAGGCTGAGTCCTGGGAGTCTTCTTAGTTCTTTACTACGGGCCGGTCCGTGGTTCCCCTTCGCTGCCTCTCCCGTTCTTGACGGATTTTTTTGTTCATTATTTTTTCCACATAATCTGCCACAGTGGTCCAGTTTTTTTCGCTTTCTAACCGCCTGTGGGGTTGTGTCCTGTGCTGCGAGATGCAACCTTAGGGAGTTCTTCTCCCATGTCCATCGCATGCATTCAAAGTATGTACCTATGAAATGCGTCATCATCCTTGTTCTCCTGGCAGTTGGGACATTTTGGGGACCTCACTGTCCCCATCTTATGTAGGTAGGCGTAGAAAAGTCCGTGCCCTTAAAGGAACTAGGTTAGGAAGACATTTACCTCTCCATGCTTCCTCTGTAGCCATGACTTGATTTGAGGGATCAGCTTTGCGGTCCATCTGCCTCTGGTTTCACCTGTCCATATATCCTGCCATCTTTCTATGGTAAGCTCTCTCTTCTCATTGGCAGTATATGGGATTGCTCACCTTCCTCTCTCCTGTTGAACATTCTCTTTCTTTCTGTGGCCATGAGATGAACGGGGATCACTCCTGCAAGGACTAGTACCTATGGCTGGTTCTGAGACTGTTCTGTAGGCACAGGCGATGCAAAGTGCTCCTCGACCCGCAAGAGAATTAATTGCACAACAGTCATCATCAGCCGTCTCTTGCATGGTTTGGGACCATTTATGTTTCTCATAAGGTGACATAGGGCAGCTGTTGACCCGAGGTATTTGGGACCAACCGTTCGCCTAATGAGGATAATTAATTAGGTACCCAATCAGATAAAGTTTATGTCGTTTTCCATCATTTTTCTAGAAACTGATGAACAACTTAGACGACCAAAAATAGTTGAACGCGCGTTTTTTGTAAAATTTATCGGAAGTCTAGAGTGTAGCTGCCAAAATCCTCCCCTCTCCACCAATACCTCTGATCCTTCTATTCGCAGTTGAAGCCTACATATATGTTATGTTGGGTTCCTCCTCTCGAAGCTGACCTTCCTCTTAGATTGGAAGACATGGTATTTGCTAAGGAATAACACTTCCGAATTGTAAACTAATTTTATTACCTAAAGAAACTGTACTATTTCAGAAACGGAACTCGAGTTAGCGATACTCCCCCTCGGACAGCGTTTACTACAAATTTGATATAAAAATGGACACATTACATCTCGAAGGTTCACACTCAGGCGAGCTACAACAATAACTGTTCGAACAGAACCAGAGAAGGGCTTAACAGGCGCCCCTTCTCTTCTCTCAAAAGTTTCGAAACCTGTCACGAGGGGATTTGTGAGCAGCTAGTGACGACACAACTGTGTTTTTCGAGTTTAAAATAATAACGATTGTTTATAATAACAATGTCAGTAAATCTGATGATAATGCAAGTAAAATGGTAAACGTTCAATCGGGTTCGATCAGGCTTTGAGTCTTCGTTTTCATCAATCCATCACATATATTTATCGATAAATGTTCTTTGTGGAACCGAAAAAATTAATGATCTCGTTCTCTGAGTATAGTAAGAAAAAGTTGTCCAACTCAGACATTCTGAATAAAATTATAGTACCGTATTTAGAATTGTTTGGCTCTCGGTAGACTCGAGAGCCAAAATTTTAAGACTTCTCGTTTGTTTAAAATTGGTTGAAACGTTTGTGTCGGAGAATTCTCATGTTATACTCAAACTGCACGAATGGCTTTTTTGCCTCCACCAGATCATAATATCAGGACTCTCAAGTAACCTGCTTAAATGATCGATACTTCCGAGTCGGATCTTTAGATAGCTCGAAGGAGATTTGCGGGGATGGGAGGAAGGAATGCCGTAGCTAACAAAAACAGGTCGAGGGGCTCATAGAGCGGCTTTTGTTCCTACAAACCAATATCACTCGCTCCCATTCTCCTGAGATCAACCGAGGTTCATCCCCTCCCATCCACCAGTTACCCCCGACTGGGGATGTCATCTCGTAAGAAACCTCGACATCAAACCCAGCAACCCTCGTACCCTATGACTTTGATTTAGCTCCCCCTCCACAGCTATACCATCAAAAACATGGTAGTTAATCTCAAAACATCTATATACATAAAACGCCAACCGTACGTACGTACGTATGTTGCCCGAACGTGGGGGTCCCGGGTTCGATTCCAGGCCGCGACATCAAATTTTTTTCACATATCTACAATTTTTGACTGCTTTTAGCAGGCTTTTCGGCTAGTCAATCTATAAGTAACTTGCACTACCTTGTCATCGAAATCAAATGGGAAGTGTAGAAGTTATGGCTGTATGAAATACACGTTTGCGCATGCGCAGTGTCTTCTATCAGTCCGGAGGAGATGCTTTTCATGAGGGACCATCTACACATTATCAACCCGCACAATCTCTGAAAATTTCATCGGAATCGGATGAGAAATGTAGAAGTTATGGCTGTGGCAAGGATTTCATTACAGACTGACAGACACACAGACAGACAGACACGGAACCAAAATTATTCAGGAAGGTCTGAAACGTAAAATGCAAGTGGAAATTTTGATTTTGGAGAACATTTTTTTCAACCTTGAAAAGTGAAAACACAGCTTCCTCTACCTTGGTAGACTCGGAAGCAAAATCGAGATCTTGGACATTACAGAACCACGCACCAACTTATGCCCTACCCCTACTAATTTTTATGTTTACCATATTTTTCACTAATAATTTCTGGTCGAAACTCATCCTCATTTCCAATAATTTTATACTGAGTACCTACTTATTACGAGTTTTGGAGAGATAGATGTAGGCAGTAGAACCAGATATCAATAAAAATAATCGACTGATTTATTAGAAAATCGATGTCAGTAAAGATGAAATGGTCGGAAAATCTATTATTTTTCCGACAAGTTATTTTTTCTTCACTAAAATCCAAATTTTCAAGATAGATTTATTTACTTCTATTGTTTTAAATTAGATGGTGCAATAAAATAATTACCTTACTTGATTGAATGTAGGTAAGTAGGTCGTCGGTATGTGTGTGTGTATGTGACAAAATCTTGTGTACTGTGCTCAGGTCTTATTTCTTCTAACCAACCTTTGAAATTGAACGAGAAAAAAAGTTTAACCCACAAAGAATAGTTCATGAAAATCCAGAGGTATATTGTTTATATTCCCTCAATTTCAATTAGTGCTAAGCCTCAGTAGGAATCGAATAATTTGAAAAACTGTATATTTTATGAATATTAACCCTCACTCGCCTCCTTCTTATGCGATATGCAGGTATTGCAGGGGGTTAATATTTGGGTTGGAAGAATGGAGAGTCAGAAATACGATTGAGAATCGCAAATGAACGTACGCTTACGGAAGAGAGCGAAACTCAGCTGTTTCAACTTCTAATGGAGATTCATGTCTCTCAGTGTGTGTGTGTCCCTAGCAACTAAGAACCAAATTTCGACCATTGCATGTCACTGCGGGTGCTTTGATTCCGATTTTAATTACTTTTACTTCTGCATTAAATAAGTTATAGTCGCATTTATGTACTTCTTACTATTTTTAGGAAGAGTGGAGACTTGGTGTTGTTGCAATCGAACTGCACATTCGATTATATTTTCCTAATTTTCATTTTCTTATATTATCAACCCCTAATTTGTTGATCAGTGGAGCTCAATACTTAATGAATTTGAGAGCAAATGTCCGTACTTCATATTTGAGTGACATCTGTTTAGTATCATTCGCATTCGGACCTAATTACAATTTTAAGCGTGAAACTTACCACAAGAAATGAAGAAAGTACGATGTTAAGCTCACTGTATAGCTTCCTCAATACAATTTCATGAATATAGAGAATTAGTTGATGTGAAAATGTTTGGTTGCATTTCAAGTCCTGGTTGTATACCACAAATGAATTCCAGATTAAGAAACTTGATCTTCACGACCATGCTGAGTCGACAAATAAAACGATAGTGAAGTCGTTTGAAAGTCGAACGATTAGATAGTGAGCAATTGACGTTCAATTCACTTTTGAGGTTTCACATACGCTGCTGTCTGATTGATGTTGGTGAAGTGCATGAGGAACCGTCAAGAAACCAACCCACTCCAACCATTGAATGGAATTTTGTTGTTTCGCATAGCCTGAGCCTCGAGACACTTCTTATTTATGTTTCTACGCTGCTGCATTGTGAACTGAACCAGGAGTACGATCAATTCCGTCCATATTCCCATTCTACAGTTACTTAGTTAAAGTATTCTAATGTCTCCCACTCCCGTCCACAATCCCGTAAAGGTGCCCTTCAAAAATCGCATCGTGAAAACATTTACAAGATTCCGTCAAAATACGCCCGAACGTTCTAAATTGGGGAGTTGAACGTGAGCCAACTGAGCTGCATTTACCTCTCTAGCAAACAAATCTGTCCAACCAGTTATGAAGGTTTTGACGGTCTTTCCTAATCGGGAACGGAGTAAAATCCTTCCAAATTCCTCCAAAATGTTTTGTTGTTTTGTTTAATTTTTCCTTATTAGTTACTAAGGGAATGATAACGATCGATCATTACTTCAGTCGCCTTCGACTGGCTAATTATTTCAGGAGTTTTCCGTGTTATTCCGCAGCTTTAACCTTTTGCGGTCGTATGGCATGTCTGACGTGCAGCCGACCATTGTTAGCCTGGACGTCATCTATTGACGAGGTTGAATGAATACTGGACGTATGGCATGTGTGACATGCACTTGTTGACAGCTCAATTAGAAGTATGGGATGTAAGACATGCAGCCGCTTTTGTTCTCAATTACTTATTCCTAAGAACGTCTAAGTAATTTCTGGGCGGTTTTACCACTCTAAGATACCTAGGCAACGAAATACTTCAGTAACTCGGGCGGCAACACTTATTCCGCTCCCTCCAAATGAATAAATTCCCAAATGGGAAACTCGTTGCAGCTGGAAATGTTGCAATTGTCATCATATTTTTTTTCTTTTCCAACTGTTTTATTCAATAAGTCATTCAGATATGCCGAGAATCTTTATTTTCGTGATTTATTTTATCTAAATATTTATTTTCACGAGCTTGCTACATGCCGATTGAGTCCAATTAATTTATTCAATTTTATTTCAAACACCGGGCATTTTTTATTTTGGGCATTTTTTATTTTCAAATTGTTCTTATGAGAAACTAACACTTCCTATTTATTATTTCTAATGCTTTTAATTTATTTGTCTTAATTCATTATAATGGTTTGACGAATAAATACGCCATAAAGTACTCTTGTCAGACCAAATACAAAATACGGGTCGTAAACTTGGTGTACTTGTCGCGTTATAATAATAATGTTCTTCCTAAGCCATTGAATTGAGGTAGTTGAAATTTTTGCCGCGTGCATATAAGGTAAGTAGCACAATTTGATCAAAATATGAAAGAATTCTGCCGATCAGAACCCATGAAAATAGTCCTTTGAAAAACTAATAAAAGCGAGTGCCGAATCTTACCTCAATTTCAAGAGTGAAATACTAACAATGTTAGAACAGTAACGAAAAAATAACTTCATCATAGGGTTCAACCATTCATCAAGATTACAAATCAGTCGGGAAAATTTGGAAGATTTGACTCAATTTGAAGCACAAATAATATTTGTAAGAGTGTTCGGAAATTCCAATATCGATGTAAATACCATGACGACCAGGCTAACTCATTATCGCAGTAAAACTTCGTCCTAGGTAGCAAATGGCGGCTTGCATGTGACACAAGCCATATGACCGCAACGCTTGATTCACCTTGTCAGCCTTGCGTCGGCAAAAGGTTAAGTGAGCAATGACTGATTAAGCCTGTTGCGCTGATAGATTGGAGATCTATTTTTATTCATAATGTCACCAAGTGGATGTGGCACATAGCTTCATCAAATCTATACCATAGCTGTATAGATGATTCAATACTTGGAGATATACGGAACTTCAATCTATCCCCTCAGAATTACAGCGAAATAGGACACGTAGTGATAAAATTACCCATACGCGGAGGCTGAAGATAATCAGACGTCGATAAAATTCATAGGGTTCGATCCAGACTCCCAACTACGTAGTCCAAGAAATGTCATTGAACTTGGAACTGAATACCAAATCACCAGACATATTTGAGTCCGGAAATCGAAACTGATAATGGGGATTTGAAGAGTATGGAAATACTTTCTCTGAAGGAGCTGTGATACTAATGTGCCTTTCTGTACGGGATAACCAATAAGAAACTTTCCTCAAAGTTTTCAACGAAGTCGGAGAACGAAAGATGAAGTTTAACGAGGAAAGCCAGACAGAATAATTATATCATGATCCTAGCAATATCAAAACTTCCTTACTCCACACATCCGCATTCAAGTAGTGGACTATGGAGAATGCAGACAGAGAACGTTCGTCATGGACACACATTATAGAAGGGTAAAGTTCTGTCCAATCAACATTAGGAGTGATATATCAATTACTAGGTAACGTATAACGAATTCAACGAGTTGAAAGAGAAAAATAACATAATGATTCCTAATGGTACGTTCTGATCATACGAAAAGTTGAAAATGCTGGGAAAAATGAAGATTCATAACTCCTTGTATCAACAAAAGTACAGGAAAACTCTTTTTTTGTTCAGCAGGCCACAAGAATTTGGGTCCTCCTCTTCTCCAATTGTGCCACGGCCAGTAGCTACTGATTGGATCTAAAATCAATAAGGATCTCGAAACCCATCCAAATTTTCCAAAATTGTACCAAAAATAGTTTCAAATGGGACAAGAAATTACACACAAACTAACAAAGAACCAAAACTGATTGGAATGCTGCACATAGCGTAATACGAGAAAACATTTTCATTATGGAGTAGCAATCCTAAGAGTAAGAGTTAGCAAAAAAATTTGAAGGACGGAAAGTACATTGAAAATTCCTAAGCCTGAAGAAAAGTGATTTTATCAAATGATAATCCAGTGAGAATACGGATCTCCTAAGCACAGGCAGCAAAAGAGGCTCGTAAACCTTAGCTCTGTACTGATGAAATACTAGCCCTGGTACTAGGAAGGATGAGCAGACTAGCACAAATAAAATTTTATTCGACCAGTTGAATAGAATTAAATTTAAACTTTAAGATTAAATCATAGGCTACTTACTACGCATAGCCACTTGGAATGCCAATGGGACGATTAAAGCATCCCAAAACTATGAATTTGTCTTCACTTAGAGAAAATAGATAATTGCCGAACTTCTTAAACCCATCTAAAGCAGACGTCTTATGCCAAAATTAAAGGCTACGACGGATTGGCAACTGTTGTAGTTAAAAACAGTACTCAGAACAGGTAAGAATCGAAACCGAAAAAATGCAAGTTACCTCAGTCAATGTGAAAACCAAAAATAAAAGCATGAACGTTGCTCCGATCTGCTGTCATCCAAGATGATTGCAATCTAACGAAAGAGAGTTATGTAGACCTATTCTCCGAACCGGGCTTCATTACAAGGGGTGGTTTCAACGCTAAACACGAATATTAGGGCTCGAGGGGAAGAAACCTCAAAGGAGTGCAGCTAAGTATTACAAGCTGGACAGGAAATTTACTGATTTTCATTCGGTGGAGGGTCTACCATCTGGCCAACGCACGTTTACAAAATTCCAGATTTGCTGGACTTCTCCATAGTTACATTGTAAAGGCATCTCAGGCAAATTTTAAAACACGTTTTTGGTCCTTTTTTTGTAGTTTTTGGCAAAGATACCAAGAGGCCTACCCAGTTCTACCAAATGTTAAAGGCATGTTTGTCATATAGACTGACTTACAAAAGATTTAAGCTGGAATGCCACAGGAAACTGCGCTCTACCAACTATACACAAGAGACCTCCCAGAGACAGTAGGAGCTGTCACAGCTACCTTTGCAGACGACTCGGCTATCCTAGCAGTTGGTACTACAATTGACGAAGCCTGTAGAAAACTACAGCAGTCCGTAAATAATAATATTATTTATAATATATTATTAATAATTAATATAATTAATAACATAATTTATAATTTTATAAAATATTAGCAAGTGGACTGATGAGTGGAGAATGAAATTCAACGAGTCCAAGTAAACTCACTCAACTTCATCTACCAGAAAATAAATCCGATTCCAATCATAATAAACGCGCAGGTTATTTCTTATGCAAACACAGCTAAGTACCTAAATGTGACGCTACACGCCAAAGTCCATTGAAAACAGCATGCCACGAAAAAGAGGCAAGAAATCAACCTGAAGTTTGAGAAAATGTATTAGCTGCTTTGGAGAAAATCCCAGCTCCCCTTTCACAATAAACTGCTCCTTTATGAGCAAGTGATTAAACCAGTCTGGATATATGACTGCCTTCTCCGAGGCTGCACCAATATGAGTAACGTTAAAATTATTCAAACAGTGCAGAATAAAATACTTGGGGGGTCTTCAATGCCCTCCGGCATGCTCGAACAGTAGTTGACCTTCATCGCGGCCCCAAAGATGCGAGTTGTTGAAGACGAGCAGAGGAACATGAAGTCCGACTGCACAAACACAGAAATGTTGAAGTATTTATCCTTCTGGATAACAGCAGGGATATACGTCGTCTGAAGCGGACTAAAACTTTGGAACTCGTTAAGATTTACTGGAGTAATTGTGTATAGTGGTATTTTTAGGTAGTCAATGAACCACAAACTGTGAACTACGAGTAGACCGATCAACTCATGTCAGTAGATGTATGATTTTACTATTGTAACCATAAAACCACTATACAAATTTAAAAAAAAGTTTGGGTACTCAAATTTTGTTGGTCTGCTGCACGGAATCAAAGTTGGTAGAACGATAGAAAGTGATAACAAATTAATTAAACATAGCATTTACCTACACATCCCTGTGTGAAGTGGGACACCTCTCCGCCAGACTACTTACATAATTACTGCAGTGTATGGTAATAATTGAAAGCTGACGCAGCTAAGCAAGCAGCATTGTTATAGGGTGGATCAGTCCATAGCATTCATTCCTAACTTTAAGGATGCTTTCAACTTCCAGCAATACCCCTAGTATAACAGCAATAGACCCTAAAATACCTGAAAAATTCCACTGAAGTCCATAGAGGTCACGATTATATCGGGATTGACTCGAACTATTTGAAACTGAAAACAAATGCAGCTGCTAACTTCAAAAAACAAGCATGTAGCGTGATGGAACCCTCGATTTTGTTTACCATTGAGAAAATGCGAACGCGGGGTTAAATCTGTTCTCTGGCGTGTGCAACACAAAACAGACGGTGTTTTGGTGGGGAATTAGACCTAAAAATAAACCCACGTAATCAACCTAGGATCGAAAGTACGTGACCTTCCCGCAACCTTGAGGAATACAACAATCCACATGTGGAATACAGCATGTTGTGTACTATTAAGAGCAAGAACATTTCGAATTCGGTAAGCGAGACATTTGCCGAAAGGTGCACGATCCGAGTACGAATGGGTAGTTGGGATAACCTGACTAAATTTTGTAACGTAACTGAATACGAAAAGACCGATGAATTTAATTCCACAAAAATATATACTAGATCAACAAAATTACCGTGAACCGCGCATACGAAAATTTCTTTAGCGCAAGTAACTCCTCCAACATTTTTCAACTTTCATTGTATAGAGTGATTCGGAAACAAACCCGTATAAAAGACGACGCGAATCGGTTTTTGGGTCAATTCCGATCAAAAGTTCCTCCGAACAATTTTGATTTACATCGCTAATTTTCTTTTGTATTACATTTCAAATATTTTGGTACTTATAATTAACGGGGTTTTACGTGAAATCGATGATTCTGACCACTGTATGAAAACATTCACACTTTGATTGACACTGTTGAAAAGGTTATAAAAATTTTCTAAGAATTCAGTTGATTTTAAAGTTGTTCGAGCTCCAAATAGTCACTCTTAATTACCATCATCAAACGAATTTTTGAGAACACGAAACACTTGCAAGCGCTCCTCGAGCTTCATTAAAACTTCCCAAACCCTGGGAGGTGGGAAAAACGTCTTCAACATCTACTATCCTCTCTCTTATCTACTCTTCTTCTCTCAATTTCAGTGCTAACCAGGTGAGAAAATTTTATTTCGATACTAACATTAGATTTTCTAGAATGAAATCCAGCGTTCTTGGGCGTTATGAAACTTGAAAGACTACCCACAAGGTAATAGCCAGGACATATATTATTTTGGTGTATTGTTTCCAAGCCTACCATGGTAACGGAAACATTGTTTTCACCTTTCAAGGTTGAAAAAAAATTCTCCAAAATCAAAATTTCAACATTTTTTAAGACCTTGTAGGCAGCGAACGGTTGGTCCTACAAAGATTCGATTCTATTTTAAATCAGTGAAAAATCGTCACCTTTATTTCAAGTTTTTGAGCTAGGGCGATTTGAAAATTACAATCCCTATTTTCCATCAAGTAGGAGTGACTGATACTAACCAATAGCTTCTCACAACTAGACACCAAATGGAGCCCATATGTACCAAATTTCATAAAAATCAGTCAATGACGACTAAGAAAAGTGCAGAGTACGGCGAGCGTACGGCGAACAGACGGAGAATTTTTTTTATTCGATTTTCCGATTCCACATACTTTGAAACGTAGACCATCAAATTGTTGGGGTGCGGTGGGGGTAACAAAAATGTTTTTCTTGCTCGATTCCGAAGGTTTGTTATTGAAAATGATAAACCAAAATCGACTTTTCCCATCTCTAGACGCCAGTCTCCATGTAATAAGTATTGTATTATGATTATATAATAAATTTATGATAAAACTAGGTACTCTGAATAATTATGGAACACTATTATATGCCAGTCTTTGTCGAGCTCCCGGAAAGAGAGGCAAAGAAAGTGAAAAGCCCCCATCTTGTACCCTCCCGAGTCTGGCACTCAAATTATCTACGCAGAACCGATACAGCTTTCTTCGTGAGATTTACGGTATTGCGTTGTACCTACACAACCATGAATACTTATCAATCTACGAAAATACCTCATTGTTCAACCGGAGAGAACTTTTTTAATATTCCAAACTCCAACTCTTATTCAAAAACCTAATCGGATGCAATGAACAGGCAGGTTCTCGACTTCGATACGAAGCTAATACAACATTAATATCACAGTCAATGATCTACTAAGATGGAAGGAATCTATAATCCCTTTTCAATTTTAGTCCATCAACTGATTGGCCCATTCTTGGACCAAACTTCACAAATTTGGGGCATATTTATATATTATAACTATTTAATTAGTTCTTGCAGGTGAATTGATACCCAACCATCTACTAGTGAGTCATAATTTCGCAAACGGACACCGGTTTTAAAAGACGTGGTTTTGAAATGGCAGAGATCATTTCCCCACTCACCGTGGAGGGCATTTGGTTAGGAATTAGTTAGGCCCACTTTCACCAGAACTTCGAAACGAGCTTATAACAATGGAAGCACGGTCGTTGGGGCGTCGATGTTTGCCGGTGGATTTTGGACCGACATCTGCGGGGATCGTGGGTTCAAATCTCATCGCCGGCAGCGTGCATTTTTCGGCGGCCAGCTGTCATCGTCCCCCTCGTCACAACCCAGTGCGGCGAAGCAATGGGAAGTCATGAGCGAAATCATCAGAACAAATTCTTATCTTCCCTTTGGGAGACAGCTGATGACGTCCGCGACGCCAGGAATGGCAGTCGGACGAAAACCCAGCCTGAAATGGTTGTTTACTTTACTTTACTTACTTTAACAATAGAGGCGAGAGGTAACCGACAATCAGCGTCTTTCACCAGAGCGATTTACGAGTTTAAACTCAAACTCGGGGGTTCGAGTTTAAACGGTCGAAAGTCGGCCAAACAAACTACCTTATCTCCGTTAAGTACAAATTCAATATGACCACGCACCGATTTATGATTTTTCGATATGAATTTGGCATTACAAATCATTTTTGAATCGTTTGACGATGACAATGACGACGACGTCCGTAGGAGACGTCCGAGGCGAATTCTGGATCGGATTCCACACTTTAAGGCGATGGACGATACTTGCCGAGTTTCCGCCTTTCCATGCCCAAGGTCCTTCAAGTGCTCGATTAAGTCATTGACACTCGCCCAAAGTTCCCGTCGGGCAAATATGTTCAAAATAGAATTATACAACTCACCACCAGGTATCATTCTTCTCAGACCTACTAACGGCATTTGTCGTTTTAAATTCGACGACAAAAACCTCTCTACCGACCAGCTCGACAGAATAAATTTCTTTGTTGTCATAAATAAAAATAAAAATGAATAAAATGATGTTGTCATTACCGCGTAGGACCCCTTCCGTAGATCTATTTGATATTGCTAAGGTATTTACTATTAGACAACTTTATCTGAAAAATCTACTATTGCAATTCTTTAGGACATCCAACATAATTGAAGTTTCTCGAAGGGATCCGAAATACGATACTAGATATGCCGCCGCAGGGAATGTAATTGGCCCTAGACCTAGACTGACTCTGACAACGCACAGCCCGATCTTCATTCTACATTTGTTACACCGAGAAATTGTTTGTAGCATGAAAAGTCCCCGGAAGTTTACTAGACCAAAATACAAAAAGCAAGTGTTAAGTTGGCTAGTTACAGAAGGGGGCTTTAGATGCGAAAGGCTAATAAACAGCATATATGTATAGGAGACTATTTAAGTTTAGAGATTATTAAAGTTAGAGAATATTAAAGTAAGTTAGTATATGTTGGAGATTATCAAAATGCGTACTTAATTCTGTCCAATCATGTATTGTTTATTAATTTACTTATTACTGTAATTGTATAGTAGACATCAATTTATTTACCGATATGGAGCGATTTTGCAAAGATCCTACCCTACAACAAGGGCCAAGCCTAATGTCGGGTAGGAAATCTGAGCAAATTGCATCCCTTCATGCATTTATATTATTGTAAAAGTATACAAAATGGCGAAAATAAACATATCTATCTATCTATCTATCGGGTAGGTACTAGCTTTAGCATAGAGCGTTGCTAAAACAGGACTGACCGAACCTCAACAAAAACTCAGCAACGCTCTATGCTAAAGCTAGTACCTACCTGTATATCAACGGTCGATAACCCCACCACCAACTATCTATCTATCTATATATCTATAATAATTTTAATGATCGAAGTAGCCTACCGTTCTGAACAAGGCGGCGGCCACTGTCTTTCACTGGATTCATCAAGATAGGTACGTATATGAGGCGGGAGAAATACTGGAGAATTGCGCTCGTAACGGCTCAATGTGATGATGCTTGATAACTCAATAGGTAATAAAAATAATCAGCAAAATAAATCAAAGAAATTGATATGAACCGGAAAACTCAAATCAAACTACAGGAATCAACAAAATAAAACGAAGGAATTCGAAAAACTCAAAACAACCGGAAAACTGACACTGATAAAGATACACAAGGCGGGAATTTACTGATAGCGAGGGAGGGAGAGGTTGTTGCGCGACGCTTCTACTGCTCGACTTTCATTCATCCTGCTCGACATTTATTTTAACATTAGTTAAACTCTGTTGTTTCTAACAAAGAGATTAACTATAATGAAGTTTGGCTAAATTTTATAGGACAATTTTTTCGTGATAAAGTCAGTTTAGAACAGAGTCAGTTCCTCGTACGACAGGAGAGAAACACGCAGAAGAAGAAGAACATACGGGAGAGATGCGATAGAGACAATTCAAGTCGCGTGTTCTGCCCGCAAGCTGCTCAACAGCCTTACGTTTCCGGTACCTTTCTGTGATGTATTCATTGTTTTCGTTCCAATATTTAGGTTATTGTTTAAAAGGAACGGGGAGGAAACTGGGGGGGGGGGGGGGCAAACAAAAAGTGAACGAACTCTAGTGCTTAACTAATTGAAGAGGGACTTTCTATGATCTCTCTCGTAAACAAACAGTAGATGCACACCTAATTATTCATAACCTTAGTTTTTTTTACATTTGTTTTATAATATGGAGCCTTTTCGTGGAAATTTGAATTTTTGTGCTTACCGAGTTGAAGAAAGGACTGAGGACTTCTCACGTGAACTTGAGGTACGTAACACATATCGTCCCTATACCTGGTAAACCATGTAAGTCGAGTTTATCAAATTTTACAGGGGACACTAAAAATTGAATCATTAAGTTTTCATTCCATATACAATAAGTTTTTTCGTTCCATTCCATAAAATTGGTGTAACAGTAGTATTTCAAAGAGCCTGAGACTAATTTCATCAAAATTTACTTCAGCGAACGAAAAAATGGACTTACATGCTTTTACCCAGCCTTTGACACCCGACTTACATGGTTTTCAATTTGATTTTTATGAAAATATACCCAGCTTGGGTTATTTCATTATTAGGAATATTATTCAATTTTTTCTCCAGGTTTCAAGGTTACACAAAATACCCAAATCGATGCAAAAGGAAAATATTTAAATGAAAATTCATAGGCGTTGACTAATACGCAGTCCAACTTTTAGGCTCCTAGAGTCAGAACTATAGTCTTCAGTTTAAGATATTACTAGAGTTGAGCAATAAATTATTCAATATACTACCAATTCCTCAATTACCATTTCTTAAATTACAACCATTACTTATAGGAACACTTTACCTATCACAACAGTAACTAGGTAGGTATGCATTTAATGTGAAGTGTTAGGCAACTAGGTACTTTTGTTTCATTAAAACAAGGGATGAATTAGGTATGGGTTAGAGATGAACTGGATATGGGTTGAGGATGGGTTAGGGATGGGATAGGGGTTAGGTATAGGTTGGAGATAAGCTAGGGATGGGTTAGGGGTGGGCTGGGTATAAGTTAGGGGTTGGGATAGGTCAGGGCTGGGTTGGGTTAGAAATGGACTAGGGATGGTTTAGGAATGGGATGTGTTAGGAATATGTTGGAGATGGACTAGGGATGGATTGAGGATGGGTTAGGTATGAGTAAGGTTAGGGATGGGTTAGGGGTTAAGGATAGGTTGGAGATGGGCTAGGGACGGGTTAGGGGTTGGGATAGGTCAAGGCTGGGTTAGGGATGAGCTGGGGATGGGTTATAGATGGACTAGGGGTGGATTGAGGATGGGTTAGGGATTGGTCAGAGCTGGATTTCCTTAATGGTTATCTCATTATTATCTCTTGTATCATTAATTTTACTGAGTTTCCTGTAAAACATAAGCAGACCAATAGCACACTACTAATCTCTTGTTGTTCTTTCTAACATCAGCATTACAGTTAGGTCAAACAGCCAACAAAATCAATCAATTCATCTAAAATATCCTCCTAAATAATGTAAAAATAATTTAGAAACAATGCGGAAAAACACGTGATCTTAGGTAGGTAAGTAAAAAAAACATGTAGGTAGGTCGTGATTTTAAGGTTGGCCACAGTATGGAAAATCACGTGTCTGCAGAACACAAAGAGTGGAATTTATTGCTGAAATTGAGCCTTATAAAAAGGTTTCTATTTATGATCACTTTCTCTGAACTCCATTTATGAATTTTGTAAACTTTTATATGAAAAAAAACGAAAAAAACTGACTATCTTTGATGGAAACTTGCCACCAGCGTGAGCTGCTCACTTTTATGAAGGCATACACAGGACTTACATGGTTTTCCGGCGAAAAAAGAGGTAACCGACTTACACGTTTTTTTAATGCTTTCTGGATAAAAAACTATTCTTTAGATTGGAAAACGGCTTCACTAAATGGACCAAGAGACCCTAATTTACCCGAAAAGCTCAAAACCTTATTTTCGAAAAAATACCGACTTACATGGTTTACCAGGTATAGGGACGATATTCGATATTCACTATCTACTTCAACGTTTATAGTATCTTTCATTACAGCGTTGAACTCAATACATTTCTTTCATTGTTTAGAGCCTTTATATTTCAACTAAAAATGAAGCTATTGCAATAACTTCGACATTTTTAGGATGGGAATTTTTGAAAAAATGAAAAATTTCGGAAGGGATATACCAAAAGAAAAATAAGTTAAATTAATTTATTTATTTAGAGCGGATGTCACCCACGTCAACCCAACGCCGGTTCTAGGAATTCGGGAAATTGTGGAAGAAGTAGATGAAATGGGTGGAAGGAAGTACTCTACAAACTGACCACCCAGTCTCTAAGAACGAGCCCCGGAGGCTGCGAGTGGTTATGCCATGGATCACTAAATCCAGGATCCACAACTCGAGTAACTCCGTGGCACTCTTTCCACTCCATACCCCGCGCCTTGACAATGTCGCGGTCATTACCTTGGTGTTAATGGCCTTGATGTTATAGCCACTCCTTTTAGCTCAAATATCGCTTGCATTATAGATCTTGTCTGTCATATTCGTATTTATGATGTTATGTTACTTACCCGAACAAAACATACTTAACGAAAAGTATATTTCAAAGCATTATTATATTGCAGTATATTTCGCATATTTCAAAGCTATTGAAATAGCTTCACATTCTTCGATAAATAGCTAACAGGTTTCTTCCTCACCTACGTTCAGGAAAAAACCGTGAAAGAGCGACAACACAAAAAAAAAAATAAAATAAATAAATAAATTTAAAAAAAAATTCCGGGCCAATCTATCAGTACAAAAATATCGATACCTAAACGATATATCAATTACGTTCTTGTCAATATGAACACATCGACATTTGGGTAAAATATCAGAATCACTGAATCATCGAATATTGATACCCATCCGTTTTATTCATGCCTATAGGTACTTAAGCTGGAGTTGTCATTGACACATCAGTCTACGAGACGACTAGGTACTTGTAAATGGTAGAAAATGCCACTGAACTACGGGGGAGAGCTCACTCATGTTTCTACTTATATCAATGTCATTAGCGTGTAGTAAGAAATGCATGTAACGGGTGATCAACTCTACTAAAACAACCTTTCATTCAAATTTTGTATGAATGTAGCAACTAACAATTCAGAGCCACATTATACAGGGTGTCCAAGTAACTACGCTCCCCCTACTTATATTCTCTAATTTATTGAGGACGAAAAAAAAATCGGACCAACGCTATTCTTCATATTTTTTTGCGTAGAATTAAAACATATTGTTTAGTAATGCATGCATTCCAGGGGACGTCCCATTGGATAAGCATTAGATCAGTTTAACCAGTTGTTAAGTGGTAAAACTGTTTCACTCGATGTAATTTATTTATTACTTTAGGCAAGAAATACTGACCCCCCCCCCCCACCATTATCCACCTTAACATTTCTAGCGGCATGGGAGCCTCGAATCTGAAGAGCATTTTAAAATCCATGATCTACGATACCCAACATACGAATTCGAGTTCACCCCCCCCCCCACACCACCTCCCAACGCCAACAATGGTGCCAGTCTGGCACCAAAGCAGAAATACGTCGTAACATTGAACTTTCATCTGTTAGTTTTGGTAGGCAGTCCGTCAAAGTTCACATCCGTATTCAAGGTGAACCACAAAAAAAACAAAAAAAAAAAAACACGAAATATGCGGTTTATGGTGTCCTGGCACCATGGTGGCACCACTATTAGTTCCATGGCGGTACAGAGAATAATTCATGAAAATCCGGAGGTATAATGAGAATTTTTCCTCAATTTCAAAGCTTGGGTACAATTAGTAAGCAGTAAAGGAACCGAAATGTTGAAAAATTGGATATTTTGTGAATATTATCCCCCCACTCACCCCCTCCCCTTGTGAATTTTGGTACTCTGGTACAATCATGTACAACTCGGAAGTTATTTGAGTCAAACAAAAAAAGAAACACGCAAATCGGTTGGAAATTGAGGCCTGGGCAGGTTTTACAAGATTATGTACGCAAACGCACGTTATTTAAGCATTAACCCCCCCTTTCCCCCTCTTGAAAAGCAAAATCCGAAATTCCGGCGCCGTAGTGCACAACTAGATAGTTTTCCGCGTCGAAGAAAAAAAGAACCACGAAAATTGGTTGAGAACTGAGGCCTGGGCAGAGTACACAAGATTATGCCCAAAAATGCACGTTTTTTGAGCATTAACCCCCCCTTTCCCCCCCTTAAAAGGCAAAATTCGAAATTCCGGCGACGTAGTGCACAACTAGATAGTTTTCCGCGACGAACAAAAAAAGAACCAGGAAAATCGGTTGAGAACTAAGGCCTGTGCAGAGTACACAAGATTTTGTTACACACACACACACACACACACACACACACACATACACACACACACACACACACACACAGACATACACCTATGGTTTTTTTCGCGGATTTGGATTCAGAATGTTCTAAAACGGATTACTGTGTGGTTATTTTTTTTTTCTATTGAGTGTTGTCCAACTTCACCCCAGATCGATCGCATAAGGACGCCCAAGTCTTACTGTGGGACGTCCTAAAAACGGAGCAAATTATTACAAAAAGATTTATTATTTTTCTATAAAAATTACTCGTATGCAAAGAACACGGCTTTGCCATTTTTACCACCAACCAACTTGAAGAATAACATCGATCGCATTTCGGTGAGCTAACATTTGAACGGAGATTAGGCCTCTTTTGCGATTCACATTCGTGTTTCTGATATATCGTAAGTCCAACCCTTAAATTATTGTAGGCAACGAACGGTTTGTCCTACAGGGCTCCGCGTAGTCTCAAAAATGCTAAAAATACTATACTCTCAAATTGATGAAAAAACAAGACCTTTATATAAAAATCTTTTGAGTTAGGGCGCTTTCAAAATTTCAACTCTTATTTTTCAACCCTTAGAAGTGACCTACATCAACCAAAATCTTCGGGGGCACAACTAGAGCCAACACACAATCGGGGGCAATGGAGCCTACATACTAAATTTCCTCAAAATCGGTCAATGGTAAGTGGGGAAAGTGCCGCGTACGGCGCACGGACGGCCAAATTTTTATTCGATTTTTGGATTCTACGTACCTTGAAACGTAAACCAACAAATTTTGAAGGGGGGGGGGGGGGGGGGTTAAAGAATTTTTTTTCTTTGGTCGATTCCAAAGGTATAGATGAAGGTGGACCTCAAGTGTGGCACATTACTTAGCACTGTTTATCTTTGCGCATCTTTGAGCGCTCGCTGAGCGGGTTGCGCGCTTTAAAAAAAAAGTTGTCGAAGTGAAATGTTCATACAATTTGACGTAGAATCCGAATGTGCAGTAAAAATTGAGGGTTGTCTTTTGAAAAAACAGAGTTGATCCTGGTTACGCATGGTTGCGCGATTGCGCGCTGAGCAATTTTGTCATTTTTGAATTCTACGCAGAATATTTTTGAAGAATAGCGTTGATACGACTTCTTTTCGTTCATAATTAGATAAAATGAGTGGGGGGAGCGTAGTTTCTTGTACGCCCTTTACATTGACTAGCTGAAAAACAGATCGTGGATTATAAACACTTAATTTATTAAATTAGAAAAAAATTGATTTCACGGCCTGGAATCGAATCCGCGTTTCCCAAGCGATCGGTGACGTACACGTACGGTTGGGATTTTATGTATTAGATATGCATATCAAAGTCAGTCAAGAAGGCATCATCAGCCGTAAGACATCAAAAGAACTCCATGTCCTTGGATTCCATGATATTACTGACACCATAAATCATGAGACTGCGTCGTCTTGAAATAACTGATAAATTACTCTTTCTCTGAGACTCGTCTCACTTCAGTGAATATCTACCTAATTATTCTTATCGCAGCTCTGTTTTGGTAGTGATAAGATATGACTATTTTACCGCAGACAGGGAACAAAGATTTACGAGTATTATCGTTATTATAGGTATTACTGTGGTTGTTCCTTTAGATTCCTACGTGCTGAGACTTCATAACGTGAGGAGAATGACAGTTTCCATTCGCTGGATGCGAGTGATGAGGAACGCATTAATTATTACCAATGCATCATAGCACTATTTTATAGCGATTCAGCGAATTTTCGAACACATATTGAGTTATTTTAATAGGTCCATAATTTTAGTAAGAAGGAAAAGTTTTGAAAATTTTCTCAATGGACATCCTTTTTAACCCACTTTACAAAGATTCCTGGAGATCTTTACGAGAAACCTCATTGGTTTCCGTTTGGGAGGCTACACACATACAAACACCAAGTGCAACTTATAAAATTGGATTCTTCCAGACGATGAAATAAGTACCCAAACTGTCATTATTAATTAAAGAAAGGCTAAGTTGTTGAGCTTGCCATAATTTTTGGAGTAGGGTAAGGTCGTGTACCTTGGGTCATTTTTTTTCAAACTCAAATTTAATGTTCAAAAAACCTTCTAAAAAATCTCATTTTGTTTTTAAATTGTAGGGTGACAACTTGGGAACAAATGAGAGAAAGAGTTTTAGCTAAAATCACTGTACATTTAATAAAGTGATTTTTCAAAAAAAACTTGAAATTTGACCCAAGGTACATTTCTGAATGTACCTTGGGTCAGTGATGATTGTACCTTGAGTCGGGAATTGTGCCTAGGGTCGCAGACAGAAATTAAAAAAAAAACATTGTTAAAATATCAAAAACACATGTAGGTATTAGTGAGAAATCATGTGTTCGGTGTTTGAAAAGTCTTATTTAGGAACTCTCAGCCAAGAAACACATTACAAATTATTATTATTACAATAGTATGACATTTTGATAGGAATCTTATTGTTTTAACATCAAAAGTTTCTATTTCTGACTAGGTACTTATTCCTTATAAAGAAAAACACTGTATAAATGGCAATATATAAGCAGGTCATGAAGTAGAAAATATAAACAAGGTCGATTTCATAGATTAATTGTTGAAAATAATAAACCAAAATTGGAAGCTACCTACCTATTGAGAATTAAAAGACATTAAAACACCGTAATGCCTGCCAATGAAATTGCAAACTTTGCCTCATCGGCTAACTGTTGGTTCTGGCAGGATTCTGTTGTCTCCAAATCTTCTACGTTTTGCCAAACGAAAAATGCTTTTTTTTGGGTGAATCTGACGGTTGCCTGTCCATGGTCAACGGTTGACGGATGGAAAACCCTTCTCTTAGCTCATCCACAGCTTCTGCAAGCGTTTTCGGTGGAACTGGAATAATTTGATTCCAGTTGCACTTCGAGGCATCTGAATTAAATGAAAAAACAACGTAAGCTGGCTGACCCAAGGTACAAGCAAAAAATGACTCAAGGTACACGAATGCACCAATTAAAACTAAACATCTAATGACGAGTTTTCACTCGTAATTAACCACAAAACTATACACCATCTGATTAACTGATTGTTTTTCTTCACTTTACAACCAAAACAATAAGAAAAAACACTTACCGTTCTTTGGGGACCATCAAAATGTGGAGCCGCTAAACTCCGAAAAAGGTTAGAAAAACTTTAGGAAATTCTTATCAATCCTGCGTCAAATCTGTGAAGATGAAACTTCTTCTTATTTCATTGTCTCGATGAACAGTTTAGATTATGGTGGACACAAAATCTTTTTCAGCAGTCCTTCCTACAAATCTTGGAAATGACCCAAGGTACATCCGACCCAAGGTACACGACTTTACCCTACACCAGGGGTTCGAATTTCTCAATAAAGTGGTCAAAAATTTCATGATAAAACTTTTTTTCGAAAGGTTAAGAACCAGTGCCTTACGTTCATATAAACACTTGTTTACATATGGTATAATTGGAATCAGCACAAAAATTCATGTATACCCTGGCTGAAATGAAAAATGTCATACTAAAAATGATTGAAAAACCTAGAGGACTGCTTCACTACGACCTCAGTGGACAACAAACCTAGCTTCTAAGGATCTATATAACATCTTATATACTTCGTGTAACTTTCTTTACCCGGAAATAGTTTATTGCTACGCATGGCACTGAGACTTCCCGGAGCTCAAACCAACCAAACTACTACTAATTTATAAATCGCTTTGTTTGTGACCGGACCCGATTACAGTTTATACCTACTTAATAATTAACCAGGTACCTTTACTTACACAGTTTGTCCCAAGGAAGGCTATATACGCTATTTTATTTTAGGACATAGTGAGCATGTGAGAAAATGCAGCCAAATTTCAGCTCATCAAATGCTACATGTTTTCTTTTGTTCGGATAGAATTTTACTTCACTTGTGCTTCCTTGACAACCGAGAATCAAATCATTTGAAGGCACTCACAACTTTGGAAGTATCTGGAGTGAATTTTCTGACAAACTTGTTAACCTTGCGCGATAAGGTTGGTAAATATTATTAATGGAAAAGCTGTCTCCTTCGTAGACGAGTGATGTTTACAGAAAAATATTAAACCATTGCGTAATAATTTGCAGCGTTGTAACCGTGCACTGCTCGGGGATTCTGCGAAACCTGTTCCACAAAAATTACTTCAAAACACCTCATCGGAAATCACCCAGATTTGTCAAGTGCTACAGCACCTTGCTGTAGGGACGTGTGTTGTTAGGGGGCATTGCAACATTGTGAGCACTGAGGGTAATAAATTGAGCTCAACTTATTAACGGCTGGACGTTGTAATAGAAATACTGTCCGTTTGTATAGTAAGCCCCACAAAAGAAAACATGCTATTTGAGAATATTGTGCGCAGTTCGCAACCATGCGCAATGGAGCACAACTCTTTAAATACAAGACTTACTTTAATGGGAATCATAGCATTGTGCCCATTACTTTCTTGAACCTATGAATAACTGGGGAAAACGTATGAGAATTGATGTTATTAGGTTGGTAACAGGTTACAGAATCTGTAAGCATCTGATACTGTAACTAGGTTTTGTAGATGGCGAAATTCCGTTATCAGGTTATCATCCTACTTCTTGTTTCACGGTTTACTTCGATGTTAAATATTATCTCAGCAAAATTTGTAGCTTATTTTCATTATTATTGGCTCCAGTAGATATACTTGCACCTATCTTTAAAAACGGACAGATAAAGATATTTGGATGAAAATTTTCAATTTCCTACGCAGATAGCTTTATAACGGAGTCTGCTAATGAATAACTGGATTTGTTAGTGAACATTTAATTGTAAATTGGGGACCTAAAATTCGTCTGAGGAACACTAAATATGACGGAGAAATGCTTGGGTGGTTTCAGTGATTTTTGGCGTATTACTTTCAGGTAGGAAAATTGAATTGTAGATACTCGTGCTGTTTTATTTTCTCGCATTATTGCGAGTAAATGATATATGCAATGTAGATAGGTACCATGAGATGGGATCGGTACTGTAAAAATGTTGGTCCTATATTGAAATACAACATTATTGTGTAGATTGAGGGCTGCAATATTTTCTTATCAAACAGTTAACGCCCATCAGGCGCGGATCCAGGGGGGTGGTCACGGGGGTCATGACCCCCCCCCCCCCACCAAATCAGACTGCATTTAAAAAGCAGAGCTGAACGAATTGTTTACAAACCCGAAAAAACCAAACGATCAAAACAAACACAGTTTTTGGGAAATCAAAAACTAAAAAGAAATAAGGTGTCAACTTATTATTTCCCATAATGAACCTTTGGAATCTACCAAGAAAAAATTGTTAACCCCCCCCCCCCACTCCTCAAAATTTATTGGCTTACGTTTCAAGGTACGTAGAATCCAAAAATCGAATAAACATTTTTCCGTCCGTCCGCCATTCATTCCACTTTGCTTGCCTACAATGGACAGATTTTGATTAAATTTGGTACATGGGGTCAAGTTGTGCCGCGAAGCGTTTGGTTGGCGTCAGTCACTTCTAAGGGTTGAAATTCCCAAGAGTGCCCTAGCTCGAAAATTCTCGAAATAAAGGTACCTATAGTTTTTTCACCAATTCGAAATAGTTTTGAATTTTTAGAGACCACCCGGAGCTCTGTAGGACAAACAGTTCGCTCCCTACGAGTTCTTAAGGGTTGGTCTCACCATAAATCAGAATCGCGAGTGTGAATCGCAAATGAGGTCCAATATCCGTTCAAATTTTAGCACCAAAATGCGATCGCTGTTCGAGTCGTATTCAGTTTTGGTTCCTTAGCAACCAGTAATCAAATTTCCTTACGAAGGAACCTATTTTCTCGAATCGAGTGTGAAGCGTTTATTTCTTTCAAATAAACTTGATTATGAAGTAGGTAGTAGGTAGGTAGTGACAATGGTAAAGCCGTGTTCTTTGCAGACGAATGATCTATACAAAAAAATAAACCTTTGTGTAATGATTTGTAGCGTTCTACCCTGTGACCCCCCCCCCCCCCCACGAAAAAAATTCTGGATCCGCCCCTGACGCCTATCATATATTTATTTATACGGAAGAAAAATGAATAAATACAATGAAATTGGTAGTTAGTATACTCTCTTTATTGAGTAGATTCGACTCAAAATCATTGACAAAAATGAAATAATCAATATTCTTTCGTAGTGCAGTGGATAGACAACGTCATGTTACGTATGAGGGATAAGAATCCATAAAACGGCCGCAGGGGACACGCGGCACTATTGCATGTGTTTGAGTTATTCTTGGCTCATGCTGGTGAATTGCCTTCATAACCTACTTAGCTCATTTCCGTGTATAAGGTAAGGCACATCAAGGCCAACCGGATTCTTCATTATGTTATATCGAATCTTTTTTGAACCAATAACTTGAACACATTCCGATCAGGAATGACCCGCTGTAGGAAACCCCAAATAGTAGGAACTTGAGACGTTAATCAAGAGGAAACAAAACAGCAACAACGAAAATAGCAGGACTGTCCGTAAATGCAAGAATTTATGGTAAATATATTTTACTTCTTTTTTAAGCTTCTTCCGAATTTAAGATTTTTTTTTTAATTTTGCTCCCGAGTCTACCAAGGTAGCGGAAGCTTCCTTTTCACTATTCAAGGTTGAAAAAAAGAGTTATCCAAAATCGAAATTTCCACTCGCGTTTTACGTGTAAAACCTTCCTGAACGATTTTGGTTCCGTGACTGTCTGTCTGTGTGTCTGTCTGTCATGACATCCCTGCCACAGCCATAACTTCTACAATTCTCGTCTGATTTCGATGAAATTTTAGGGATTGTGGGGTTGGTGTGTAGATGGTCCCCTATGAAAACTATTATCCCCGGACTGATAGTAGCCTCTGTGCATGCGCAAACGTAAAATCATTGTAACAGCCATAACGCTTACAATTTTCATTCGAATTCGGTGGAATGTTCTAAGATAGTTCGGATTGGCGTGTAGACAGTCCCCTATGACAATCATCACCCCCAGACTGATGGTAGCTACTGCGTATGCGCAAACATGAATTTCTTGTAACAGCCATAACTTCCATATTTTCTATCCGATTTCGATGAAATTTTCAGGAATTATGCGAATTAGGTTGTAGATAGTTTTCCTATGAAAATCAAGGCCTCGAAATTGACAACAGCCTCTGCGCATGCGCAAACGTAAAATCCTTGTAACAGCCATAACACTTACATTTTTCTACCGAATTTGATGACATTTTCTAGGATTGTTCGGATTGGCGTGTAGACAGTCTTCTATGAAAATCATCACCCAAAGACGAATAGTAGTTGCTGCGCATGAGCAAACGTGAATTCCTTGTAACATCCATAACTTCTACGTTTTCCATCCGATTTCGACGAGATTTATCAGGATTGTTCAGATTGGCGTGTAGATGGTCCCATATGAGGGTAGTGGAAGGTACTTAGAGATTAATGTTTTGAGATTAACTCCTGTGCATCGGATCATCTATACAATCCGGTTATGATTACGAGGAGCTATGTGCCACACCCACTTGGCAGACGTTTTTTATTTATAAAACGTGATTTATTATTGCTACTGAATATTAAAATAGAATCCATCTAGCAATATTACATATAATTTTTAAACTCCTTCAGAGCCTGTTTACAGTAGAACCCAGCCTTTTCTCATAACAGTATCTACAACACTGAGCTATAATTGGACTTTAACAGCACTAAGTCCAGTGGTTTTTGGTTTATTAGGTATTTTCAATAATGAACCTTTGGAATCGACCAAGAAAAAAAATTTTTTAACACCCCCTCAAATTTGATGGTTTACGTTTCAAGGTACGTAGAATCCAAAAATCGAATAAAAATTTGGCCGTCCGTCCGCCGTCCGCCGTACGCCGTCTGCCGTACGCCGTCCGCCGTACGCGGCACTTTTGCCACTTAGCATTGACCGATTTTGATGAAATTTGGTATGTAGGCTCCAATCGGGGTCTAGTTGTGCCCCGAAGATTTTGGTTGATGTAGGTCACTTCTAAGGGTTCCAAAATCAATTTTGAAATTTTCAAAACGCCCTAACTCAAAAAATTTCGATATAAAGGTATTGTTTTTCCTTCAATTTAAGATTCTATAGAATTTTTAGAATTTTTTGAGACCACCCGGAGCTCTGTAGGACAAACCGTTCACTCACCACGAGAATTTAAAGTTTGGACGTACGATAAATCAGAAACACGAGTGTGAATCGCAAAAGAGGCCTAATCTCCGTTCAAATTAAAGCTGACCGAAATGCGATGGATATTTTTCTTCGTAGGATGGTTGTTGGCTTTGCAGACGAGTGATCTATATAGAAAAATAAAAAATAATAAACCATTGTGTAATAATTTGCAGCGTTTTTTCGTTTGAGTCACCGGAGTTCATCTTTGTTGTCCCAAACGTCTTTCCCGGGTTTGAATGATTGTGGAGGCGTTCTTCGTGCCTACCTTTCGATAATTTCGTGGACTGTTTCCATCCTCAAGTCTCGATGAATGTCATCGTTCCTCATGTGCCCGCACTACACTTCTTAGTATTTTATTTTGGGAAGTTTGGATTTTTTTAACGTTTGTTTTCTTGGCACAGCCCCATAACTGAATTCCGTTAGGACCATATAGGGCGAAGGATCTGCTTATAAATAAGCAGTTTATTGCGGAGAGAGATGCGAAAATTCCTTCCCATCGACCTTTCTTTCTGAATATCATCTTACTTTCCTTATTTTCTTTTCTTTGTGTGTTTCTTTTCCAGTTTGATTTTGAGTCGAGGGTCATGCCCAAGAATTTAAATGCATCGGTATGGGGTATTTTATTTGAATTGATCTCAACATCCATGACCGGAATTTTTCGGTTAGTAAAGTTGTTCACATCAACTTTGATTTCACATGATTTTGATTCTTTTAAGAGTGTTGGAAACAAAAGGGCATGAATGTCCTCCAAGATCTGTCCATTAAGTTTTAAAGCGATAGTGCGGCCCTAAGTGGTCAAAACTGGTCCAAACATGAAAACATCATAAGCGCCAATGTAGTATACGACACCGTTTCTACAAACAAAATCCTTTAAGACACTAAAAAATGTTTGGAAATTTAGAGCAACTCTTCTTTTGGAACAGAAAAATGTAGGTACTGGAAATGTACAAATACAGCTTTCGGAGGTCCATTAAACATTTCAGCCCACACGAAAACGTCTGCAAAGAGATTTGGCTAATATCTTTCTCCTATCTATAAGTCGACTGTATAGATGATATTATGATGCAAGGGAAATAATGAAAACGTCCATCCAAAGTACCCTTCAAATTGGATGAAAACATACACGTTAGCTTCTTACGAGGATTTCACTTTTGCATTTGATTTTGAGGTTACCTTCTTGTACGTACGATATGTACTCAATGGAGTAAAAAGAAGGATTCTGAGAGTTTGTAATGGTCTAATTACCTTGAACTTGATCTCTCATTTATCAGTGACAACCCATTGTTGCAATATACTACTATTGTTTTTCAAGAGTATCCAGAAAGGAAAGTGTCTAGTGAGTACTCTCGCTAGCTAAGAGTTTATCAATTCATGTTTAATTTTGTAATTATAATCAATATGTGATCTTCTCCTGGCTGTGATTTTGTTTGATTGTGATATTGGGAATTTCTGTGATTGTGTATAATTTTATGTGTGTGTGTGTGTGTGTTATTATTATTATTATTATTATTAGGTATTGTATATCATTGCGTGTTTTCGAGCGTTGGCCAGGGGTTCTTAGCCAGCCTGGGGAGGTCCCATTGGAGCTTTTATTGAAATGTGTGGTCTGTCTCTACTGTAGATCACGAAGTTCGTAGGGCTTCCTCTCCAGTAATGGATTGGCCGCCCCTTGTTCCTGAGATGTCCAATCACAAGTGTTCCTATTTCACAAAAGTTCCAGTTCCACATTGATTTTTCACAGAGTTCGTGCTTATTATTCTTATTTTATTATACTGGCAATAACCAAAAGCTTCGGGTGCAACTAGAACCCACATGGAGTTGATGTACTACATTTAATCAAAATCGGTGCATGGGAACTTGTGAGAAGTACGGCGTTCGGTGATGGAGGGAATTTTTATTCGATTTCCGGATTTTGAATACCTTCAAATGTAAGCCACCAAATTTTAGAGGGCTCTCGTTTTTCTTGCTCGATTCCAAAGGTTCATTATTAAAAATAATAAACAAAATACCATACTGGCAACATGATTGAATGAAAAAGTGAGAAGCGATCTCAACTAATCTTTTGCGATTTTTGACGATGTAATTTTTTGTAATTGTACCACAATAATCTATTCCTATGGAAAACTTGCATTAGTTACGAATATAACCTATTTTTATGTAGTCTCAGAACAATGATTTTTGTTTAAAACCACAGCGAATACGCTTTAGGTAAGTTATTTTTTACCATCATTCTTCAAAATATGACCCTTCACTTTGCAAAAAGCTTTATTTCTTTTGATATTGATGACGTTTTGGCGGTATTTTGTATTTTCCAAATTACCCAAGAAATTCACTAAAACAAAAAATCATTGAAGAAATCACGTTTGGTTTCAACGCTGACGAATAGAACACAATTGAGGAGATGATGTCTGTATTATGGAAATTATTTTATATGAATACCTAATAATATACCGGAAACTATTGGGTCAGAATTTTCAAAAAAATCCCTCCTCTCCTGGTAAAATGACAATAAAGCACTTGACAAATAGGTACAATTTTGTTTTACTAGCACCGTAAACTTACACATTGCTGAGATGAGAACTTTAAAAATGTAAGTGTTAAAATATACGTGGAAGCAATCTTACCTGGTGTTGTCTTTTGCAAGTTTTGGATGGTATCATACTTCACGATAATCCAGTGCATCTGAAACATAATTCGTAATATATGAATTAAACTTGTTATAGTAATATGGAAACAATCCATGAGTTGTTATCATGTAAACATTGGAGATGCTGTATGCTGTATTATTCGTATTGTTATTGATATATGTACCAAACAAGGTAATATAGATTACAGATCAATAATATTCTCAGCTTTTATTTCAAGGCCGAAACCCAATTCTTGACTATCATCACGTTATTGACAACGCCACCACGTCCACAGACATATGAATTGGCTCCGCAATGTACTCTCCAAAATGCACCTGCTACAATCATGGTTTTTTATGAGTAGTTCAACCGTCAATGTCCGTCAGGACAATATTTGGCTCTTTGGATGAGTCGTGAGACATATCCATGTCAAAATTGGATTTCCTTGTGGTTCAACATTGATTTCAAGTATCGATCGATACAAGACCATGAACAGGCGGATCAGAGGAGTGCGAATGTAATTAAATGAGTAGGGTTGAGAATGGTTCCTTTCATGATGGATCATGAATACGTTTTCTTCTGGGGGGTTAAACGAATCATTCTCAAACAAATACGGAATGGGCAACAAATGACATATTGTTTGTCTTCCTGTTGTACAATGACGTTGTTCTCAACCTCCTTTTTGTGCTCCAGAGCTATTGAAATTAAACAAAGGTAGCGCTGTTTTTGAAATAGAGAAAAACGACTTGTTCCTAGATCCAAAAATAACAACTATGCATAATTTTCCGTGGCGTTCGGTATACAGTTGATTTTAAAAATATAATTGAAAACCAAAACGTCTTTAAATAACCCTGAATCGACACTGAATAAAATGATAATCACTCGATGGTTCATTTCTTCCGGAATTTCTCGGAATGAGTAACCTGTCATTTTGCAGTGACAAATCTTTGTTGTAGTTATGTAGCAACCAAACCAAATAGATCTCTCATCTATTAATGCCAGATATAAATATGATTAGTGTTATAAGTGTTTGCTTGGTAATTCGCCTCGACCGTCATTCGTCAATCGTAGGATTCATCGATAAACGAAATTATTACTAATCTGTGGAAAACCATGGGTAGAGTGGTGAGATAAAGTCAGACCGTAACTCCGTTTATATACTAGCTATAAAGAATGTTGAGCCCATTGATTTTGAATTATTCGTTATTTGAACAGAAAACAAAGGAGCAAATGAGTGAAAAAGTTCGAAAGGCTCTATACCTGCTAACTCGGAGATCGTCTGTTCGGTGCTTCAAAACAACTATAGCTGGTGGAAAGGTCTAAGTAGCCATGTATTTTTTTTATGAATTAAAACCTCACGTCTGCGCAAGTAGATACATGAAACGATGGTACTAACTGGCGAAGAATCCAATGGGTGAACATTTTAAACAACTCGGCACATTTTCGACTTCTGTTTTCCACCGGGCGTGCGTTCGAACAAATGAATCCTTCTCACACATTTACTCGTATGGTCATTCCACAACAAGTTAAATGACCGATTCGCTGGATAAAAACCATTTACATAGGACAAGTAGCACTGTTGAGCTTGAACGGGATGTCCTTTTGAAGTACTGACTTCAGAGCGAGAACATCAACGAACACTGATGTCGAAATTTGCATACCTCGAAGCCGTTCTCACAAGGCATTCCCGCCAAAATTGTCAGTAGGGAGTTTAGTAGGGAGGTACTAAAATTTATGTTCCCATAACATTTGAAATGAACGTTCAACTCCTGTTCCTAAGCGACACTCGGATGCTTCACTAAATAATGATTTAAAATATGAAACACCGCCTTTTGTGGTAATTGTGTCGACTGATTCGTTCATCAAGAACAGAGCTTGAAGGATAAATGACGAATAAATTGGCCACAGATTACAGAGTTTCATTCCTTGTAAGACCAACATAGAAAATTAACCCCACCTTCGTAAATAACAGCTTCCATAATTACGAATCAACCATACAGAAATAGATGGTACGAGATGATGGAAAAGGATCCAGATAGAAACGAGTTAATCACTTGGATTCAGGGAATAGGTAAATCGAAATACATATCTGTCACTCCAACAATCAGATAAGAAAAGTTCAACATCAACTCAGGCTGATATTGCCATTCAGCGAGGTTCATCTATTGTTCCGCCAATCTAGATGCAATGCCGTAGGTACTAAGTTTGCGAGCAATCCAACTCTCCCTCCGTTTTCCCGTACTCACTTCCTGTTGATAATTGGCCAACCGGATTGGTTGCTTCATACGCCCCCAAGATTGATGGTATAGGATCAACCTTGGTGCTATTCCTGAGGCATTGAAATAACGATCATGCAATGTGCTACGTATGGATAGCACTTTAGTAGACTGTTTCAAACTTTTGATTAGTTTGACGAGTTGCACGTATCGAATTATACTGTAGTAATACTAGGTATGTAGTTAAATTTCATGGTTGCTCGATCCTATTCCCATCACCTACAATATTCTGAATGCATCATTATACTCCATTAGGTGACATACATTGTTAACAATTAATTTGATTTTTGTGATTTGAAAATTTGACTAGCACCACCTGTCACCACAGTTAGACAAAACTTTATTGAGTCCCTGATTTAGAAAAATTTATATTTTAGAGTTAAAGAATGAATCATTTTTTGTTCTGCATTACTTTTTATAATTTCTCTGCGTGACCCACATTTGTATGAATAGTACAAATTTTCTTCCACAATTTAACCCCCTAAATCGTGCATCATCTTTCAAGATGTGGGTACTAAGTACTTTGAGTATTTACCTAAAAAATTGTTGAAAATTGCTGCAGATATTCACATGACGGTTAATTATCATTCCAATTGATTGACCATTTTGCGTTGATCACTGTTCCCGAGTATCTACTCATTTAGCAACTGTTTCCCGAATTTGAATCATTGGCAAGCATGAATGATAGATCGCCAGGAGGATCATTAAAATTTACTAAATTAAAGTAAGTTTGCACACAATCAGTTGATGTTCAAACGGTGATTAAGGACCCTTTTTTAAGAGAAATTAAATTCCAAGCTTTTAGCCCTTATGGGGAGCCAACAGCCGTACAGTTCCGTGCGTGGTGCTTCATCCGAACATACGAGGGTGGTTCAATATAAACAGGCCTTTAGTTACTACAATTTTATTTTACATAGAAACCAAATTAAAAAAACTCTAGGATCACTCTTGCTTATAGTCGCCTTGCTTGGTAATACACTTTTCCCAACGAATCGTAAGTTTTTAATTCCTTTTTTGAAGGAATTCACATTTGCGCATGTGCAGTAGCTACTATCAGTCCGGGAACGATGATGTTCATAAGGAACTATCTACATGCCAACTCGCACTCGCACAATCCCTTTAAGTTGCATCAAAATCGGATGGAAAATGTAGAAGTTATGGCTGTTACAAAGAAAGTCACGTTTGGGCGTACGCACGGGCTACTATCAGTACCGGAGCGACGATTTTCATAGGGGGACCGTCTACAAGCCAATCTGAAAAAAAACTTCATGAGAACCATCCTGAGAAATTTCATCGAATTCGGGTAAAAAATTTAGAAGTTACGGCTGTTACAAGGATGTTACTTTTGCAAATTGCGGCAGCGGCAACTATCCATTTGGGGACCATGATTTTCATAGGAGTGGATGATCCAATCTGACAATCCATGAAAACGCTGCAAATTATTACACAATGGGTTTATTATTTTTTTATATAGATCCATCGTCTGCAAAGCCAGCAACCATCCAACATGAAGAAAAACATCGATCGCAATTCGTTCAGCTATAATTTGAACGGAGATTAGGCCTCTTTTGCGATTCACACTCGTGTTTCTGATTTATTGTACGTCAACCCTCAAATTCTCGTAGGGAGCAATCGGTTTGTCCTACAGGGCTCCGCGAGGTCTCAAAAATTCTAAAATTCTATACTATCTTAAATTGATGGAAAAACAATACCTTTATATCAAAATTTTTTGAGTTAGGGCGTTTTCAAAATTTCAAAATTTATTTTCAACCCTTAGAAGTGACCTACATCAACCAAAATGTTCGGGGCACAACTAGACCCCAAATGGAGCCCACATACAAAATTTCATCAAAATCGGTCAACGATAAGTAAGTGGGGAAGTGCCGGCAGACGGACGGCCAAATTTTTATTCGATTTTTGGATTCCTACGAACCTTGAAACGTAAACCAACAAATTTTGAGGGGGTGTTAAACAATTTTTTTTCTTGTCGATTCCAAAGGTTCATTATTGAAAATAATAAACCAAAACAGCCGCGTGAGAAATTCATCTAATTCGGATGGAAAATGTAAAAGTCATTGCTGGTACATGGAAATACAACGTTTGCACATGCACAGTGGCTACCATCAGTCTAGGAGCAATGATTTCATAGGAGACCATATCGATAAAGCACAAAGGGGCTATGTCCAAAAATGAAGTTTTGAGAAAAAAGGCAAAAGAAATATTATCACCAATGCACAGTTCCTAAAATAATGGCTTATCACACTAAACTCTTTAATTTCCTCAATAAATTTCCAGCTATTATCCGTCAAGAAAACTCAATAATAGTTTCATTGAATTTGAGTTTTTCTGGAATTAAAAAAAATAAAAAATGTGGAAGGTGGATGGACATAGCGGCCTCTGTGCGCCTTGTGCTTGTATCGATATACAAGCCAAACCCGCGCAATCCCTGAAAAAGATTGATCGAAGTCAGACTATAACGTATAGTCTGCATTCCATTCCAAACAAATTTAGTGGGGCAGTATGACAGGTCTTAATATTTTGTTTATTATTTTCAATAATGAAACCTTTGGAATCGACCAAGAAAAAAAATTAACCCCCTCCCCCTCAAAATTTGTTGGCTTACGTTTCAAGGTACGTAGAATCCCAAAATCGAATAAAAATTTGGCCGTCCGTCCGCCGTTTGCAGCACTTTCCTTAGTTCCCATGGACCGATTTTGATGAAATTCGGTATACGGGCTCCAACTGGGGTCTAGTTGAGCCCCGAAGCTTTTGGTTGATGTAGGTCACTTCTAAAGGTTGAAAAATAAGGGTTGAAATTTTGAAAACGCCCTAGCTCAATAATATCAATATACAGGTGTTATATGGTTTTTCCATCAATTTAAGATAGTATTGCATTTTTAGAGACCACGCGGAGCCCTGCAGGACAAATTGTTCGCTCCCTACGAGAACTTAAGGGTTGGACTTACGATCAATCAGAAACACGAGTGTGAATCGCAAAAGAGGCCTAAAGTGCGTTCAGAGATTAGCTGACCGAAATGCGATGGATGTTTCTTTTTCATATTGGTTGGTGGTAACAATGGCAAAGCCGTGTTCTTTGCAGACGAGTGATCTATATAGAAAAATAATAAACCTTTGTGTAATAATTTTTCAGCGTTTTCCGGGTTGGCCCGCTCCTCTTAAGCGGGTGAGATAATAAATAGCCATGAGGGAAATCGTCAGAACCAATCCAGAGGTTTCCGTTGGAAGACAGCTGTTCACGTCCTCGCCGCCGGGAATGGCAGTCGGACGGAAATTCAACCCGAAATGGTTGTTTACATTATTTTTTTTTTTCTTTTTACCACAGTTTTCGTTTGAATTCAAAGTGGTTCTCAAGTATGGCAAGGTTATGATTCTGGATGGCTCCCTATAAATTTCATTGTCATGAGATCATAAAATTTGGAGGGTAATGGCGGATACTTGGAGATTCAAGTTTTTTGAGCTTATCTACTATGCGTCAGATCATCTTTATAATCTAGTTAGGGACAAGAGGGAGTTATGTGTCACACCTATTTGGCAGTTGTTTTTGTACTGGTGATGTTATGGAGTAGATTTATGACAGATTGGGTTGACAATGTTTAGTTACGCCCTTCATGCACCTACCTTCTCAATCAACGCCAAAACTGACCGGTATTCTCACGAAGTCGATCCACATCGTCCCCATCAAGTTATTCTTCAACTGTCAAATCGCTCAAACTAAACACCGAATTTTGAACTGCTCCATGAGAGAAGCTGGAACAGTTCGAACAAAGCTGGTTATCGTCACACAGAAAATATCTCTTTTGGCTCGAGTAGATTCCAGTTCATACCTTCAGCTGGGAACAGGAATCGCCGTGTGGTGCAATGATGGGCGATGAGAGAGAGGCGGAGGTGAAGGGGAGCGAGTGAGAGGGATGAGTCGTTGTTGCGATAGAAGTGTGAGGGGGGGGGTAATTATGTTATTTTAAAGAGTCTCGTGGGGGGTTGGTCGGTGATGTCGACAGGGGAACTCGACGATCAAGGTTGCGCTCTCAAGGTCATTCCCGAAATCCCGCTCTCCTGTCACCTTGGCGTTTCGCTTTCACTGACCAACAACTGTCCGATAAACCGCTCGTCAATTGTTTTCCTTAGGAATTATAATTATTATTCAAATGGGAGAACCCTACCTAAAGTACGACCAACCTTATCTTGATGATATTGAGATCAGAGACAAGCTCTCATACATAAATTATTACATAAAGCAACCTGTTTTGGTTATTATTTTCAATAATGAACCTTTGGGAATCGAACAAGAAAAAATTTTTAACACCCCCCCCTCAAAATTTGATGGTTTACGTTTCAAGGTACGTAGAATCCAAAAATCGACTAAAAATTTGGCCGTCCGTCCGCCGTCCGCCGTATGCGGCACTTTTGCCACTTAGCATTACCGATTTTGATGAAATTTGGTATGTAGGCTCCATTTGGGGTCTAGTTGTTGCCCCGAAGATTTTGGTTGAGAAAGGTTACGTCTAAGGGTTCCAAAATCAATTTTGAAATTTTGAAAACGCCCTAACTCAAAAAATTTCGATATAAAGGGTATTGTTTTTCCTTCAATTTATGATTCTATAGAATTTTTAGAATTTTTGAGACCACGCGGAGCTCTGTAGGACAAACCATTCGCTCCCTACGAGAATTTAAGGGTTGGACGTACGATAAATCAGAAACACGAGTGTGAATCGCAAAAGAGGCCTAATCTCCGTTCAAATTAAAGCTGACCGAAATGCGATCGATGTTTTTCTTCATGTTGGATTGTTGGTGGCTTTTCAGACGAGTGATCTTTATAGAAAAATAAAAATAATAAACCATTGTGTAATAATTTGCAGCGTTTTGTACCATTAACTTGGAATATTGTTGCCACAACTATGGAATTGAAGGTATGATTCACCTCCAATAGAATCTAGCTCAGACGTTTTAATCCCCTCCACCTTTCAAAATAAGCTGGCCGCGTTTGTCAAATGCTAACAAAAGAGGTCTTGTGATGCAGTAAAGGTACTACTACTTCCACGTTTCCTATTGAAGATAGGTAGATTTAGTCTCACTTGTACAGTCTTTAGAAGTGGTGCTCGTAGGCAGTAATCCCAATTTCCGTTATTCAGTTTAGGAACAAATTTTCACAGACAGGCGTACACGAAACCAAAATAGTACAGGAAGGTTCAAAAGTCAAACACGAGTGGAAATTTTGATTTTGGAGCTTTCTTTCTTTTAACGTTGAAAATTGAAAATAATGCTTCCGATACCTTGGTAGACTCGGAAGCTATAAGGTTGTAGGACTCAAGTCGTCGCAAATTAGTTGCAGAATGGATCCTTGAAGTTTCTTTGTTCTTATACCCAACACCCTGTATTGAAAGTGGACATTCTCTTGAACTTGACTTTTTTACCTAGGACCTTGTCTTCTTGGCTTTGTCTGATGGTCTAATTCAATTTGATTGGGTGGGTAAAAAGAAAAACGTCTGCCAAGTGGGTGTGGCACATAGCTTCCTCGTATCCATAACCCGATTATGTAGATGATCCGCTGCATAGTAGTTAATCTCGAAACACCAATCTCTAACTACCTTTCACTACCCCCCTTAGGGGGCCATCTACACGCTAATCTGGTCAATCCCAGAAAATTTCATCAAATTCGGATGAAAATGTAAATTTTCTGGCTGTTACAAAGATTTAACGTATGCGCATGCGTAAATTTTAAGGCCTCGATTTTCATTGGGGACCATCTATACAACCAAATCCGCATAATCCCTAAAAATTTCATCGAAATCGGGTAGAAAATGTGGAAGTTATGGCCGTTACAAGGAAATTCATGTTTGCGCATGCGCAGTAGCTACTTACAATCCGAAGGTGATGATTTTCATAGGAGACCATCTAAATACTAATCTGTAACATCCCTGAAAATTTCATCGAAATCAGATGGAAAATGTAGAAGTTATGGCCGTTACAAGGAATTCACGTTTGCGCATGCGCAGTCGCTTCCATCAGTCCGGGGATGATGATTTTCATAGGGGACCGTCTACACACCAACCCGCACAATCCCTGAAAATTTCATAGAAATCGGACAATAACTTCGTATAGTTATGCGCGTTACAAGGAATTCATGACAGACAGACACACAGACACGGAACAAAAATTGTTCAGAAAGGTCTAAAACGCAAAACGCGAGTGAAAATTTTGATTCTGGAGAACTTTTTTTTTCGTCCTTGAAAAGTGAAAACAAAGCTTCCGCTACCTTGGTAGACTCGGAAGCAAAACGCTGCAAATTATTACACAATGGTTTATTATTTTTCTATATAGATCACACGTCTACAAAATCACCAACCGTCCAATATGAAAAAAAAAAAATAATAAAAAAAATCCGAATCACCAACCATCGGTCTTATTTGTCGTTCTTCTATCTAGATAGATTATAATCTATATATTTAAGAATAATAATTATTTTCAAAATAAATATGAAAGGTATAAGAGGACTTGCGAGTTGGGTGAGGAGTGCAGGGTTCTTTGAGTGTCGGTTATGTTTGTAGTCTGTATTGCTCTGACGTCGCATGTACGGTGATTGAGATCATGATGTAGTTTTGTAGTATGGGTATGTACGAGTATATTTGCGAAGAAAAAAATATGCACTTTGACGATTCTCAAGTATGTTCGTCTCTACACAATACACGATACATACATGGACACAACGGTGACTTCAAGAGTACCTTACCTACCTACCGACCTATTTTAATAAGCTCTAATTATTATTTTCTTCTTTTCAGTGGATTGTCATCATCAGTTTTGAGTTCGGTCCGTTTTTTTCTTAAAAGGCTTTTTAGGAAGCAAGAAGAACAATCACTTCACTCTGACCGAGTTTTGTGGTGTTTCACGAAGGTGGTTTTTGTTTCACAAGAAATAAAATGTAGCATGCTTTTGTAAATGTTATGATGCTTTTTCTGGCATTCAGCATTCAAAATTGAATTTTTGCTCAGAGTTCAGAATAAGGAAGCGATGTTTGATTGATCGGAGAGTCAAAAACTTCGGACGATTCACGGTCAGTCAAATGACAAATATCAAGTGCATATAAGGGTGTCTACCATTTGGATGGACCAAACTTGAAGGATCGATTCAACAACTAATTTGCAACAAAAAATGCTTCCAAGCAATATTTTCTTAACCCACTCAAAATCTTTTTGCTTCCGAGTCTACCAAGGTAGCGTAAGCTTTGTTTTCACTTTTCAAGGATGAAAAAAAAAGTTCTCCAAATCAAAATTTTCACTCGCGTTTTGCGTTTTAGACCTTTCTGAACCAATTTTGGTTCCGTGTCTGTGTGTCTGCGTGTCTGTCTGTCTGTGTGTCTGTGTGTCTGTCCGTCTGTCATGATTTCCTTGTAACGCGCATAACTATACGAAGTTATTGTCCGATTTCGATGAAATTTTCAGGGATTGTGCGGGTTGGTGTGTAGACGGTCCCCTATGAAAATCATCATCCCCGGACTGATAGAAGCAACTGCGCATGCGCAAACGTGAATTCCTTGTAACGGCCATAACTTCTACATTTTCCATCCGATTTCAATGAAAATTTCAGAGATGTTACAGATTAGTATTTAGATGGTGCCTTATGAAAATCATCATCCCCGGACTGATAGAAGCGACTGCGCATGCGCAAACGTGAATTTCCTTGAAACGGTCATAACTTCTACATTTTCCATCCGATTTCAATGAAATTCTCAGGGATTATGCGGATTAGATTGTAAATGGTCCCCTATGAAAATCATCACCCCCGGACTAATAGTAGCCGATGCGCATGCGCGAACGTAAAATCCGTGTAACAGCCGTGCGTTACGTCACAACCTCAAATTCTACACTACCTACTGTCTGGCGCCCGTAGCTCATGTACAGCGAGTCATTTACATTAGTGAGAGGTCACGGGACGATTCCCAGCCGTGCCAAGATATTTTTGGAGTAGTGACTCACTTACATTTTTCATTCGAATTTGATGAAATTTTCTAGGATTATCCAGAGTAGCGTGTAGATGGTCCCCTATAAGGGTAGTGAAAGGTACTTAGAGATTGGTGTTTTGAGATTAACAACTATGCATCGGATCATCTATATAATCGGGTTATGGATACGAGGAAGCTATGTGCCACACCCATTTTTTTTTACTTCGAAGTTTTTTTTCGCGTTTTCGACCTTACGCCATTAAAACTGTCATAACTCCTGTTACTTACCAAGTAAATTCAAATTTGAGGATATTGTTGGAAAGAGCGTCAAATTTCCAAGCTACCCAGTGTAAAACCGAAATCTTTTAGCAATAAACCATTTCTAAAAAACCAAGTCAAAAAGCACACTTGAACTATTTTTCGAAATTTCTTTTTGAAGTATTTACTCTGAATCCCTTCCCATTTCGATGAGCACTCTTTGGAAAAAACTTGCTTAAATTGTCAGCTTTCCAACGGCTTATCAATTTTTCTTTTTTAAATTCAAATTAGAAGAGTAACTCAAGTTTGAATGCAAGAAAACGTGTGTTTTACAAGAAAATCGAGTGTTTTACGTGGTGTATGGTCACTCTCGATCTTGACGAGTTTTGTATCATTTCCTATGTAATTTTTCCGTTTTTTCCGCTGAATCCAATAATGCATTGTTTCTGTAATCTTGTACTTCCCAATAATTCTGACTGTTAGAATGTGGATTTTTAGAGGAAAACCTTCATTTTTTGTCCATAGCATACGCGTTATTCATAGAGTACCATGAGAAATTTGGAGTAGCAGTACGTCACTGATCGATTTTTAGCCAATGCTAGTGATTACAGATTCCTATATCAGTTGCCTCTTCGAAAGTAAGATTTGGCATTCGAAACAGAACGTATTGGGAGAATCTAACCACCTCTCCAAACTATCCGAATTATAGTACAAACAGTTCTTTGATGCAATAGAAACAACGTATGGCCCGTATCGACCTACTTAGGGCGAAGGGTGAGTCACTTTGGTGTATTCAGACGACCGTTTTCAAATGAAATTTCGTGACATTTCAGTTCGATAGAACGATAAAACGGTATGCAACACGTTTGTATGTGTCTCAAGAATTTAACGGAAAAGGAGCAAAACACAATAATTCTATTGAACCAACGGTCGGACCGGTTCCCGTGAGATCACTGAATGTCAGGGCCAGTCAGCACGGGAGATTATTTGGATTGGTAGCTCAAGGCAGGTCTTGATAATTTTCCTGGTTGGACAGTTGGTGAACCCCGCTCCATTTGAGCGGATGAGTCAGTAAGTAACTATTAGGGAAATTATCTGAACCAATTCTGTTCTTCCCTTCAGCTGATGACGTTCGAGACGCCAGGAATGACAGTTGGACGAAAATGCAACTTGACATGGTGGTTTACTTTACTTTACTTCATTTTCACAATAATCGTGAATCCCAAATCGAAGTATCAATCGAATTCGGGACAAATTCGCGTCAAAAGAGCAGCTTGTTTTACATAATCGTTATTCAATATCCCTCATACTCATGTTTAAATTATCAACCCTGTTCGTCGTCATAAGGAAGACACTCTTGGATACTACAAATTGGCATTTCTTACTGAGAAGAAACAATATCATGAACGAAACGAAATTGTAGGAGTTTCGTCAATTTAAAATTCGTCTAGATACCACTAGTCGAATACAGAAGAGGAGCGATCCTCTCTGAAAGGTTATTTCAATTTAAACCCAACAAACCATTTTGGCAGTAAACCATTGGTTTTCCTGCTTGCTCGTGAATAATCATACTCCGAGAAGCTTCCTTCAAACCATTTTCCGAGTCTATCTAAGAAGCTGAGGAATAATTTCTACAAAATAGTGAAAAAAAGGGTTAGGCCATGGATAGACCGCTATAAATTTAATTTTCGTCATATTAAGTATTTTTATTGAACAATAAAAAAACAAATATTCAAAACATCATTTCTTGTCCCCGAACCGTCCAATTTTCCTCCAGACTTGGTTGGTTAGATGGTAGCTCATAAGTTAACCACTTCCTAAGTAGCAACCCAATCATGTTGGATACGAAGAAGCTACGTAAGAGCCCCAGACACTTGGAAGAATTTTTTCACTGAGCTACGTGTGTATGAAGTTCTGATGATCTCAAAATGCCAAAAGACCGTATTCATATGTAAATAGGCTTGGAAAAAATTGGACAAGAAGAAGAGGATCGGAACCGTGCAACTGAGCCTCGCATACTTTTTCTACGTCTTCTGTACAGCAGAGGACTGCCGTAGGTTCCCCGCAGTTGCATATCTGTGACGAATCGATTGTCAGAGTGTAAACCAATAGAACAACGGACGGGTCACCAACTCGCCTGGATCAAGGACGCTGCAGCAGAAGGATGCGATCGTGCGACTATGTAATACAACAGGAAGGCCACCTTCTAACCAGAACGGCAAACGGACAGATTTTATATCATTCGCTCTCAATTTCGCCTAAATGTGCCTAGATTTCCTAGTGTTCTTACTCAAACAATTTTGCGCATGCACAGATGGATGCCACTCCTCAAAATCCGGGAGCAAAGAAATTCATAGTGGAACATCCTAGGGAACAGTTTGCACGCCCCGTAGAATACTGTAATGTCTCCAATACCTCAAGTTGTAGGAAATCGTGGCAGAAAAAAAGTTCTCTAAAATCAAAATTTCCACTTGTTTCATTCATATACCATGTATTCATTCTCACCATTCTTAGAATACTGTATTCCCCATTAACGATTCTTCCTAGTAAACAAAGAAACAAAACCAAGATTTTGTCATTAGTGGTTCTCAATATCCGAATTTTTCGGAGGAAAATGAGACAATCGCGTCATAGCCATCATAATTATTACCAAAAAGGAAAGAGAGAAGGAACCTAAATTCATGATTACGATCAACTCGGTACTGACTGACACGAGTTGTTACTTTCATTTCGATACAACCTGATTTGTAGTAAACAATTAAAATTTCATTAACTCATTTGTTTTTAGTATTAGGAGGACAAATGGCCGAAATTTTAAGCTCTCTAATTAGAGGTGATATAAATATCAATATTATGAAGCGAAACTAATAAAATCAGGTCATAAAAATTATTTTTAAAGCTATTTTTCCTCGAAAATCTTTAAAGAAATCCATTGAAATAACCAATAAGTTACCTAATTCAGCGTTAAAAGGTGCACATACATCAATTTTTCTAGTTTCCACTATTGATGAGAGGAGTGTGAAAACTCGCACCAGTTGATCAAAACGTATGAATTAGTTCGGGTAAACATGGATGTTCGATAGTATGCAAAAAACAAGAGGCTTCTTAGCGATGTGAGAAACGGAAAAAACACAAATAACTGGCCAAAAACTTCAACACGCCTTTGAGATTTTTTTTTCAAAAACTTTTTGCTAAAGGTAAAAAGGTAAAGGTATTATACGCCACCGAAAAACGACAGTAAGAAGCCGATGCAGCAAAATGAGCTCAGCATAATTAAAGAAACTTTAGAAGCTTTGATGATACTAGTAAGTATGATAAATTCCAGTATGGACCCGATACCATTATAAAGGTGCTAAGTAATAGTCAAAAACAGTATTGATTTACACTCACTTAAAATTTCCTGCCAACTATCTTGATGACATATTTTTGACGAAAAAGTCTGCTAATGGGTGTGGCACATAGCTTTATCGGATACTTAACACCATTGTATAGTAGATTGATCCACGTACGTGGAGATTGATGTCTTGAGATAATCTACCTTTATAAAGGTGTGTGGACAACCCGCGCAACCCCTGAAAATTTTATCGAAATCGGACAATAACTTACAAGGATTTGCGGACACACAGACCTGTAAGACAGACAAACACGAAACCGAAATTGTTGTTATTTCTTTAAACAATGAAAAGGAAAACAGTGCGTCCGCTACTTTGGTTGACTCGGAAGCAATATAATAGGCATGAATGCATTTGTTTGTTTCACTGCTAATTCTTTCGTGAATTTGGGACCGAAAAACCTCAACAACCTTCAACATTAGAAAAATTATTTATCCTCATTAAGCAATAGGTTGGTCACACAGAACTCTAGAAGTTGTCAAAAAAATTCTTTGATATTTTGGAAACTTTTAACTAATGGAAAAATAACAATACCTGGGTATATTTCAAAAGTTATTGAGCTAGGGCGTTTCCCCCACTTTTTACCTCTTAGAAGTGAAGGCCGATAACCAAAAGTTTCGGAGCACAACTAGACCTCAAATGGATCAGATATACCAAATTTCATCAAAATCGGTCCATGGGAACTGGACAAAAAGCCACGTAAAGGATACCTTGTACAGCGGACGGACCGTAACATTTTTATTCGTTTTTAGATTCTACATAAGTAGCTACTTTGAAACGTAAACCATAAAATTTCTAGGGGTGCTTAAAAATCTTTCTAGCTCAATTCCAAAGATTCGTGTTGAAAATAATCTCTCTTCCTCTCTTTTTTCGTTCCACACATTTACAAACAATTTTAATTCCGTGTCTGGCGGTCTACTTGTGGCCAATTCCCTGTTTCGTGCCTAACTACATGGGATCATGGACCGATTTTGATGAAATTCAGGTTTTGATGCGGGTTAGCCACGGTATTGTTTCCAATGAATTATTTACTTCGGGCAAACAGCAGCGAGTGTGCATGGGCAAACGTGATTTTATTCTAACATCGATTTATCGCGAAAGCACGGTCCGATTTTGATCACATTCGGAGGGTGCTTTGGGGCTGGGCCCAAGATGAATGCACATTGATTTCATCACGATCGAACTTGTAAAATCCTCGGTGAGAAAGTAATTAGGCATCAACTCAATCGCGAACGACTTTCCAACCTTGGTGCAATTTGTTGGAAAAAAAAATTTTGAAACATTGTCAAATCAGTGTTGCTGTACTTCAGTTGTATGTGAGGAATCTATACTGCCGACACTCTTGGCTGGTACCTTACAATAGTAGATACCTTTCTACATACATCATTATCAATACTGCGTTGATACAATATGTACTAATAATACCAACGTATGGTTCATGTTATAAAGGTAGGTACCAATAATCAAAAATATACACGTAGAACCGAGTTATGACAGAAGCCGTAAACGTTGATTTTCGTATTTGGTTGAAGTTTATTTTTTGTGACACCTTGGAATTGTCCAAGTGGAATTTTCCGCAGGGAAGTGGATCAAAGGATAAATTATCACATTTTACGACGAAGGTAACATCATAAACAGCCGATCGTCAAAAATAATAACGATTGTCAAACTGAGAGACAGGAAAAAGCTATAGGTACTAAACCGCTAATGACGTAGTATGTTTGATATGAATAAGAACAGATGAGGTGGTTGAAGGATTTTGTAAATACCATCACCTTGTGATAATACAATATCATCAATTCGACAATTACCAACTGCTCAAGCCCTTGGCTTGCTCCTGCCAACGCTTGGGATATTGCGGCGTTGAGTAACCATTCGCTAACCATTCGCTGAGCGCCGTTTTGGTTTATTATTTTCAATAATGAACCTTTGGAATCGACCAAGAAAAAAAAAAATTTTAACACCTCAAAATTTGATGGTTTACGTTTCAAGGTACGTAGAATCCAAAAATCGAATAAAACGCTGCAAATTATTACACAACGGTTTATTATTTTTATATAGATCACTCGTCTACAAAATCACCAACCATCCAATATGAAGAAAAAAATCAAAAAAAATAAATAAATAAAAAAAAAAATAAATAAATAAATAAAATAAAAAATCAAAATCATCAACCATTGATTGCATTTCGGTCAGCTCTAATTTGAACGGAGATTAGGCCTTTTTTTGCGATTCGAACTCGTGTTTGGATTTCTATATATATACATATATATTTCAATATAAACCCTTAAATTTTCGTAGGGAGCGAACGGTTTGTCCTACAGAGCTCCGCGTGGTCTCAAAAAATTCTAAAAATTCTATAGAATCTTAATTTGAAGGAAAAACAATACCTTTATATCGAAATTTTTTGAGTTAGGGCGTTTTTAAAATTTCAAAATTGAATTTGGAACCCTTAGGAGTCACCTACATCAACCAAAAGCTTCGGGGCACAACTAGACCCCAAATGGAGCCAACATACCAAATTTCATCAAAATCGGTCAATGCTAAGTGGCAAAAGTGCCGCTTAAGTCGAACTTTCGTACGGTGCAGATCTACGAAGTGTTCCGCTCTCTTATCTTGATCGTTCTTATCGCGATATTGGTGCTCATCGGACAGGGGCCGACACCCAGATAAGTAATCGATCTCAGATTTATCTCCTATAAACCTGTTTGACCTATTGTTCATTAATCTCCTGCAAGAGTCGTAGTACATTAAAATGACAGGGGCTGGTGGACCTGACCCTAAACCACCTGATATCGGTAAAAACAACGGACAGTCGAATAGTCAATCGATTTATCGGTATAAAAAAGAAGACCCGGGCCCATTCGTGATATTAATTGAAAGCGAAGATAGTACCAAATCAGGTATTTCCAGAATTCACCCAATGGCGATTGGAAAACTTATCCATGCTAATCACGACGATATTGCCCAACATGTACTCTATATTAACAAAGTCGGTCGAAATAGGTTGAAAGTAGAACTATCTAACTATTGTTCGGCCAACAAATTACTTGTATCGAACCAATTGAAAGAAAAAGGCTTTTCCGCCCATATACCCTTCCACCTAATCCATAGGAAAGGAGTTATTCGAGGAGTTGATACACAACTTTCTGATACCGAATTGATAGAACTGATCAGAGGTCCTCTAGGCGAACGCCTCGAAATCGTTGAGCTGAAACGCTGTACGAGGAAACAGGAACGAGACCCAAATAAAACTATGGAGATAGGCGAAGAAAATCATACTGCCACGAATTTATTCTTACCAACCCAAACAGTTTTTGTGACAATTAGGGGACAAGCTCTTCCTCCTTTTGTTAACATATTATTTGTTCGGTGTAGTATATTACCATATGTACAAAAAGTAACCCAATGCACTAATTGTCTGCGTTACGGACATGGGGAAAAACAGTGTAAGGGAGCCACCCGCTGTGCCAAATGTTCCAAACCTCATGAAACGGAGAAATGTGATAGTACTGAAGAAGCACGATGTTATCACTGTGGTTTGGGGCATAAAGCAACAGACCAACAAAAATGCCCTCAATTCGCCAAGGAACAGAAAATCAAAAAACTAATGAGTGATACTAATATGTCTTACTCGACAGCAAGATTTCACGTCGAGGGTAAACCTTACTCTGCAGTAATACAAGGTCCTCCCATCTTACAGGATAGAAACGAGTTCCCTACACTGAGAACATCTATGGAAAGTCTTCCCCAAAGACCAATGGCATCCACAAGCTCATACGTCCGCTCAGCAAAGAGAAATAGGGGTTGCTTGCCGCCCAGTCCCACCAGTTCCCCTTTGGTCGACTCGTCCTTGCTATTTACTTTCCCAGTTCCAAAAAATGTTAGTGGTGGTTTACTATCACAGCACTCCAGGGAGTCGACAACACTCGACTCTACTCCAATTAGCCGCATTAACCTGATCCAATCGGAGAAGGATGTTTTCTACGATATGATTCTCTCGGTAATTCGAGAGGTCCAACAGAAACAGTCGACTACCTCAGAAAACACGATAGATGATAACGCTATTAAACTACATATCAAGCAACGGTTAGATGGTTTATTAGATCGATCGGCGGTGGAAAAATGACGAACATTCCCTATTCAAATAATAAAACAGAATCAAGTGATAAGGAAATCCATTTCCGTCACCCAAATAAAAGACACTCTTAAAAACCAAACAACTTGAAAAATAATAATGGGCTCTAATAACTTCAAGATATTGCAATGGAATGCCAGGTCATTAGTTGCTAACAAACCAAGCCTAGAATACTTCCTAACACAAAATCCTGTTTCCGTCATAGCCGTCTCGGAAACCTGGTTTATCCCCTCAAGGAGTTATTTCTTTAGAGGATACAATCTTCTACGTTGCGACAGAGCCGATGGTAGAGGCGGGACCGCCCTACTCATCAAACATGGCATAGCCTACCATCAAATTACAAATCTACCTAACATCCCCGACTGTGCCTGTGTTGCAGCCTCACTGAAATTTGGTGTTAACAACTTACTGACGGTAGTATCCGTCTACAATAGCCATCGTAATTCGACAACACAAGCGCAATGGGAAGCCCTATTCCAAAGAATTCCCAACCCGTGTATAATAACAGGGGACTGGAACTGCCATAACCAGCTGGTGGGATCCTCCTATTCAGATCCAAAGGGTGTAGCACTTTTCGAGGCCGCAATGGATTCCAACCTGATTTTTCTGAACGACGGCTCACCAACACTGATTCCATCAGTTTCGCAGAACATAGTTTCAGCAGTGGACATCACATTCTGCTCAGCTCCCCTAGGGGGGAGATGTGAGTGGGTGGTTCTCGGGGATGCGATGGGATCAAACCATTGGCCTACAATGACAACTCTGGATAGTGATGAGGGACTTGGGCCACACCTACCATCAAGAAAGTGGAATCTCAAGAAAGCGGACTGGGATAGGTTCAAATCGTACTTGTCTCAGCAAACTGATCTACTACAAAATCAAAATCTTTCTTACCAACAATACATACAGATACTTGAAGATGCGTGTGAGGAGGCTATCCCGCAGAATCATCTATCGAGCAGGCAATACCCAGGTAATCCTTGGTGGACCCCTGAGTGCTCCACAGCAGTCCAAAAACGCCAGGAAGCTACGAGAAACTACCAATCGTCATCAAACCTTCAAAATTTCCTGGCTATGGCGTCAGCAGCTGCCTCAGCTAAACGCATATTAAGGCAAACTAAGAGAGAGCAATGGAGAGCATACTGTGCCTCGTTGAGTAGAGCTACACCCATAGGTCGAATCTGGTCACAAATCAAAGCTATAAGAAGGTCCAGATGCTGTAAAAACCCATTACAAGAGGGCGAGTGGATTCAGGAGTTTCTGACAAAGCTCACCCCCGCTAGTGCTCATTTGCCTAGGCCGGAGGCTACCGAAGATACAGCACCTACTGATTACATCAATACCCCTTTCACAATGCTGGAGCTGAGTACTGCCCTTTCAAATCGGTCGGACTCAGCACCAGGAAAGGATAACTTCTCTTACCAGATCCTTTCGAATGTTCCCGCCCTCTTCAAAACCAAACTTTTGAGCTTTTTCAACTTCTTTTGGTTCACTGGTGAGTTTCCGTCAGATTGGTCTGATTTCATTATCATTCCAATCCACAAACAAGGAAAGGAATTAAACACTGCGGATTCGTACAGGCCCATCTCGCTTGCTTCATGTATTCTTAAGACATTCGAGAGATTGATCAAATATAGATTGCAATGGTGGATTGAAAAGAACAGCGTTCTTCCATCTAGCCAATTCGGGTTCAGAGCGAAAAGGTCCACCATAGACGCCATCAACCAGCTTATTACGGATGTCCTTTTGGGGTTCACATCCCAGAAGTCCACCCTCGCTATATTTCTGGACGTAGGTTCCGCGTATGACGATGTAAACCTGAGTATACTCCATCAAAACCTTGTGAATATTGGACTTCCCTCGAGCGTAGCTCTTAATATAGTCTCACTAATCTGGGAACGGAACATTTATGTTCGCATTAATGGACAGCTATTTGGACCACGGAAGGCTTGGAAGGGACTCCCGCAAGGGTGTATCCTCAGTACCCTCTTATATGCACTTTATGTCTCTGATGTTGAAGAGTACATTCCCGAAGGAGTAAAAATTATCCAGTACGCGGATGACATTTGCATATATACATCCAGCAAAGAGTGGGACAGCTGTACCGATCTCCTGAACGATGCATTAGTAGGTTTGAAAACTTTCTTTGCTGGCCTGGGCCTTTCTCTATCTTCATCAAAAACCTTGATCTGTCCATTTAGCAGGAGACGAAGGAGGCCATTTGGAGACGAGTTGCGCTTGGCTGGTGAGACTTTCAGAGTGGTGGAAGAAGTCAAGTTCCTAGGAATTACTCTCACAAAAAGAATGTCATGGAACCGCCATATTGAAGCCGTTATTTGCAAATCCGGAAAACACCTAAATGTCCTACAGTCAGTCACAGGAGCCAATTGGGGAGCGGACCCTCACATAAACATGATGTACTTCAGAGCAACAATCCGCAGCATCGTTGAGTACGGATTCTGCTTCTATGGTTCTGCTTGTAAGACGTCAATCCAAAAACTAGAGCGTATGATATCCAAATGTTTGAGAGTTGCGTTAGGCGCATTGACCTCAACCCCCCTTAATGCACTTTACGCTGAAGCTGGAGAACCTCCCCTCGGAGCTCGCGGCAAAATGATAGCTCGGAGATTTGCTTTGTCACTATTTCAGCGGCATCCTCTCCATTTTTCACGTCTCAAAGATCTATCCATACTCAATTTGACGGATAAGTACTGGGCCAAGAAACCAAGTCCACTATTATGTGAAGCATTCTATGCCATATCCGAATACCTCGATCTTATCCCACCGCTCCCGAAGCCTGTACGGTATGAGCTGAATTATGTGAGCTTGAGAGCCCCTCCTATATCCATCCCGTCTAACTCTGTTCAAAACCCTACATCATTCACCAAATTCATCCGTGAACGGTGGCCCGAAGCTGTACATATCTACACCGATGGCTCCTTGATCGACGGTAAAGTAGGGTCCGCATACTACGATATGACTCGAAATGCCATCGCCCGATTCAGATTGGCAGATTTCGCATCTATATATACAGCCGAGCTAATTGCACTCCACGAAGCATTCAAGTACGCGATGCAACTCCATTTAGAGCCAAGACCCGTGATCTTCCTGACTGATTCCCTGAGTGTCATAGCCAAATTACAAAATATCAACCCCAACTCGAATTTGAACTACATAGAGGGTGAGATCGTCAAACTCTGTGCAGCTTTGAGGACCTCGGGACGGCAGTTCAGGCTGATATGGGTGAAAAGCCATGCGGGTATAGTTGGAAATGAGCTGGTGGATTCCTACGCAAAAGAAGCGACGAAAAAACCCACGTGTGACATCCAGACTCCAGTATATCCACCATCAGATCTACGCAGACGGCTCAGGGAAGAGATGTTGAAAGAGTGGCAAGACACGTATGATAGATACCCATCTGGTGAGCCATACAAAACAACGTTTCCCAAAGTTTCACTAACTCCGTGGTTTACCAAGTGCCCGGGGAAAAGTAAATCGTTCTATAAAACAATAAGTAGAATTCGATCTGGGCACTGCGTAACCAAAGCCTATCTACACCGAATTGGCAGAAGCGATACTGACCTGTGCGACACCTGTCAGACGACAGAGACGTTGCATCACATAATCCTCGAATGTAACAAATTCAATGCACAACGAGACATTATGATTAACAGCCTCCCAACATCCATCCCTCGACCGTTCAACCTCGCAACCATCCTTCGACAAGACGTCTACGAATTAATTTTCATATTTCTCTGTAGTTCGAATATAACCATATAACCCGATGAGAATGGACAACATTTAGTTAATTGTCAATTTACTCAGATTTATATATTTTTTTATACCTAGCAATGTAAAATAACATACTATGTAAATATTTTTAATATAACCATGGCTGTATGGTATTACCGATGCCAATAAAATTGATTAAAAAAAAAAAAAAAAAAGTGCCGCGTACGGCGTACGGCGGACGGACGGCCAAATTTTTATTCGATTTTGGATTCTACGTACCTTGAAACGTAAACCATCAAATTTTGAGGGGGTGTAAACAATTTTTTTTTCCTGGTCGATTCCAAAGGTTCATTATTGAAAATAATAAACCAAAATTTGGCCGTCCGTCCGCCGTACGCTGTACGCCGTACGCGGCACTTTTGCCACTTAGCATTGACCGATTTTGATGAAATTAGGTATGTAGGCTCCATTTGGGGTCTAGTTGTGCCCCGAAGCTTTTGGTTGAGGTAGGTCACTTCTAAGGGTTCCAAAATCAAATTTGAAATTTTGAAAACGCCCTAACTCAAAAAATTTTGATATAGGTAAAGGTATTGTTTTTCCTTCAATATAAGATTCTATGGAATTTTTAGAGACCACGCGGAGCTCTGTAGGACAAACCGTTCGCTCTCTACGAAAATTTAAGTGTTTATTTTGAAATATATATATATAAATCAAAACACGAGTGTGAATCGCAAAAGAGGCCTAATCTCCGTTCAAATTAGAGCTGATCGAAATGTAATCGATAGCTGGTGATTTTGATTTAAAAAAAAAAATTTTTTTTTGATTTTTTTTTTTCCTTCATATTGGATTGTTGGTGATTTTGTAGACGAGTGATCTATATAGAAAAATAATAAACCATTGTGTAATAATTTGCAGCGTTTTTTGTCAATGAAAACCGCTCGAGCAACTGCTCAAGCGAACGCTCAAGCGCACCTCCCAGACACGTTTATGAATTCGCCCCAAGCGGATGAACCTGTACTTGAGCGCTCTCTTGCGCTCAAGCGTCTTCTAGGAATTCCGCCCCTAATCTCCGTTCAAATTATAGCTGACCGAAATGCGATCGATGTTTTTCTTCATGTTGGATGGTTGACGGCTTTGCAGATCTTGTGATCCATACAGAAAAAAAACCATAATTTGCAGCTTTTTATTGTGCGATGCTGATAAATCACAATTTGCAACGCTGCTAGAGACCGTATCAAATCCTCAGAAAACCATGAAATCCTTGATTTCGAAAATTTTTAGATGCGCGGTGCTGGTTCTCAAGCGGTATGATATACCTACTTACTACTACTGGTCGGTACCACCTACAACTACATAGGTACCAAAAAATCAGAACGTGCCATTTTTTTTTTTTTTTTACCTGACCCGTTTCTGGTCTATTGTTTTCGATAATGAACCTTTGGAATCGAGTGAGGAGAAAGAAGTATTATGGTTAGTAGTAGTATGGTTTACGTTTCAAGGTGCGTAGAATCTAATAACAAATTTTCCGTCCGTACGCCGTACCTCGTACGCAGCACTTTGCCCTATCTCCGTTTACCGATTTTGATGAAATTTGGTGTATGGGCTCATTTGGGTTCCAGTGGTGCTCTGATGCTTTTGGTTATTAACAGTCACTTCTAAGTGGTGAAAAGTGAAGAAAAACCTATTCAAACCACTCATCTAGAGCTTTTTCTGCATTTTTTGAATATATTTAAGCTAGTCTTTAATGAAAGCGAGAAACGAATGAAATCACCAAGACGATCAACAATAATTTTATTAAACACGAGTTTATTGTGAAATTAATCAATACTTGTGGACTATGAAAATTCAGCCCCTGAAACATGAACACCCCTCCCACTACACCTGGTGTTTAGATAAGGCAGTTGAATGTTGGTTACCAACCAAATCCTACGTGATGGTTTGTGAGACAGAAACACGAATGTGAATCGCACACGAAGAACATGAATGTGATGGTACGAATGTCCGCTGACCGAAGTGAGCTAAATCTAAGCGGATCAGATGAAATCATTCCTCGATTCTTCAAATTGATTTTCATTCAATTTCAGTTATGCTTCCAAACAACCATGAATAAAATTTGGTATGGAAGGCATCCACAATTTTGTGATAACATTGCATGATGGTTGGAAAGCTGTGTTCTTTGCGGACGGGTGATCAAAAACATAAATGAAATAAACCTTGTGTAATTATTCGCAGCGTTTTTGGTACATTATTTTCAATATGAACCTTTGGAATCGACCAACAAAACATTTTTTTCAACCCCCCCTCAAAATTTGTTGGTTTACGTTTCAAGGTACGTAGAATCCGAAAATCGAATAAAAATTTTCCGTACGAGGCACTTCCCTTAGTTATCATGGACCGATTATCATGTTGTGGAGCGAAGCTTTTGGTTGATGTCAATAACTTCTAAGGGGTGAAAATCAAGGGTTGAAATTTTCAGAAGTGCCCCTAGCTCAAAATTTTCTATTTTTCTATTGATTTTTCACCAATTTAAGATAGTATTGAATTTTTAGAATTTTTTGAGACCACGCGGAGCTCTGTAGGACAAACCGTTCGCTCCCTACGAGAACTTAAGGGTTGGACTTACGATATATCAGAAACACGAGTGTGAACTCAAGAGAGGCCTAATCACCGTTCAAATTTCAGCTGACCAAAATGCGATCGTTGTTCGTTTCTTCGAATTGCTCTCAGTTTTACGTCCTTAGCAACCAGTAGGTAATCACATTCCCTAATAATTAGGGCGACCTCAACTCCTTGTTTCTTCGAACTGAGTGTGAAGCGTTATTTCTTCCAAATAAACTTGATTGTGAAGTAGGTATGTGGTAGATAGGTAGAATCTATGGTTGGTAGATGGTGACAATGGCAAAGCCGTGTTCTTTTCAGACGAGTGATTTATATAGAAAAATAATAACCTTTGTGTAATAATTTGCATCGTTTTTCTGAGAGGTTCGTACTCTAAATAACATGACAAGTACATTGTACTTGTTTCAACATCTACATGTTTCATGTAGTTGTCAAATTTGTATTTCGGTAATTTAGGCTTATCAGTACTGAGGTTATAGCAGTAAAACCTTCCAGTAATCTGTAATCGCAGTGGGGGAGTGGTAATCATGATTAGTGAATATGGTAGTTCAGGAGGAAGTTAAGCTGAACTTGACAAATTATAAATGACAATAGTAACCAAGTAATGAAGGTATTGCTGTAGTACCGTATTGATGAGCTGTCATTCTACCAGGAAAACGCTGCAAATTATTACACAACGGTTTATTATTTTTATATAGATCACTCGTCTACAAAATCACCAACCATCCAATATGAAGAGAGAAAAAAAAAAAAAAAAAATCAAAATCACCAACCATTGATCGCATTTCGGTCAGCTCTAATTTGAACGGAGATCAGGCCTCTTTTGCGATTCACACTCGTGTTTGGATTTATATGTATTTCAATATAAACCCTTAAATTCTCGTAGGGAGCGAACGGTTTGTCCTACAGAGCTCCGCGTGGTCTCAAAAAATTCTAAAAATTCTATAGAATCTTAATTGAAGGAAAAACAATACCTTTGTATCGAAATTTTTTGAGTTAGAGCGTTTTCAAAATTTCAAAATTGATTTTGGAACCCTTAGGAGTGACCTACATCAACCAATAGCTTCGGGCCACAACTAGACCCCAAATGGAGCCAACATACCAAATTTCATCAAAATCGGTCAATGCTAAGTGGCAAAAGTGCCGCGTACGGCGTACGGACGGCCAAATTTTTATTCGATTTTTGGATTCTACGTACCTTGAAACGTAAACCATCAAATTTTGAGGGGGTGTTGAAATTTTTTTTCTTGGTCGATTCCAAAGGTTCATTATTGAAAATAATGAACCAAAAGCAGGTTGAATTCAGCTCGAAGGATCCATATTCAGCAGTGTGGTTGTCAAACGCGGTTGGATCACTCAAATTCAGTAATTTTCCGTCGTTTTTAAGAGAGTTTGTGACCGATAACCATCAATTAAGCTACGTTTCTTTCGATTGCGATGAATAACATGGAGAAAGTTTCATTTTGGAACCTAGGTTGACGATTTAAAAAAATGTGAACCTCAGTTCACAAAGCAGTTCCGTAGTCAGGAGTGAACTACAGGACACTTGACAAGTTACCAGAAACGGATCACTCGTGTTTCTCCCGACATTAATAATTCTGTATAAAGTAAGGGAAAACTACATTTAGGGCGAAACATTGCAAAATGGGAAGAAGAAAGTGAAACTGAGAGGTTTTAAAATAAAAAACGGAGTTGAGAAGAACGTTGTCTATTTCCACGGAAATAATGAGTTAAAAAGTTGAATCAATTATCAATCATCTAACTCGTTATTTTCGTGAAAATTTGACAACTACCTTCTCAACTCTGTTTTCTATTAAAATCGGTTTTCACAATCTCGTCGCGAGTGATTTATTCGTACCTGAGAAGTTGTACGTGAATGCACGTGTGTATGTGTCGTGAATGTACGAGTTGGTACTCTATGGGTCTGGAAGCAAATAAAGTATTTTGTGGGGTGTTTGACATTAAAAATGGTTGAAAATTGGGTATAATATTTTTCTCAAAATTCGCTGTTTCTCATGCTGCACGTATGGGACTCACCATTTTGGTTCATCACTCATGAAACACTGAATTTTCTATAATATTGAAGATGTTCCTATTCCTTATTTTGGTTTATTATTTTCAATAATGAACCTTTGGAATCGACCAAGAAAATTTTTTGTTAACACCCTCTCAAAATTTGATGGTTTACGTTTCAAGGTACGTAGAATCCAAAAATCGAAGCATTGACCGATTTTGATGAAATTTGGTATGTAGGCTACATTTGGGGTCTACTTGTGCGCCGAAGATTTTGTTGATGTAGGTCACTTCTAAGGGTTCAAAAATGAATTTTGAAATTTTGAAAACGCTCTAACTCAAAAAATTTTGATATAAAGGTATTGTTTTTCCTTCAATTTAAGATTCTGTAGAATTTTTAGAATTTTTTGAGACCAACTGGAGCTCTGTAGGACAAACCGTTCGCTCACTACGAGAATTTGAGGGTTTTACGTACGATAAATCAGAAACACGAGTGTGAATCGCAAAAGAGGCCTAATCTCCGTTCAAATTATAGCTGACCGAAATGCGATCGATGTTTTTCTTCATGTTGGATGGTTGGTGGCTTTGTAGACGAGTGATCTATAGAAAAATAATAAACCATTGTGTAATAATTTGCAGCGTTTTTGTTCTTTATTTTAGAAACAGTAAATTCGAAGATACTGTTGAAGATAATATATATTTCAAATCGCTTTCAACCCCACAATAGGTAGGATTACCTTGAGTGAACTGCAGTTCACATTATTCTATAACAGCTTCAGTAATAATGTAAACGACAAAATTTCCAAGTTTTGGAGTAGGTATATTACATCACAAAATGCCTCTAAACATTCAGAAAAAGTTGCAGCCGTTTATGCGAACAGCTTACTTTTTCAATCATAAATTTTAGGGTTGAACCTGCGAAGATTGGTTTGCATGACTGGTATGAATGAGAACAGTTGAGTTGGTTGAGAACGTGTGTCCAAATAAGCCCATGAAAAGTGACAAAGGTCCGTACGCCAAATAACAATACGGTGCCCTTTCAATTTACTTGATGATTTCACGGAGTTGTCAAATTTGTATTTCGGTAATTTAGGCTTATCAGCACTGAGGTGATAGCAGTAAAACCTTCCAGTAATCTGTAATCGCAGTGGGGGAGTGGTAATCATGATTAGTAAATGTGGTAGTTCAGGAGGAAGTTAAGCTGAACTTGACAAATTATAAATGACAATAGTAACCAAGTAATTTCAAAGTTTCGATCGGTTGTGGAAATCCACTTCAACTGATATGGAAATGTAAGTACAATGAGTCGGTAAATGAGAGGAATGTAATTATTTTGCGCATCTGTCATAACTTTCCTTGAATGTGGATAAATTTATTGAAAAAAGGATTGGATGGTAGGTGAAGTAGAAGAAAAGCGAGTGGTTTTTACCTTTTTGGCTGATGGATGGCATCTGCACGGATGTCAACACGACGGTAAGCGGTAACTGCAGGCGGGCAAGTGCGCTCAAAACACACACTTAGGAATTGACTTGGAAAGGAATAGATATTGGGTGAAGTTGGCGCATGCGTGGTGGGGCGGCGTGAACACTAACCCACTCCACAGTGTTTCTCCTTCTCTGGGGGAAGATTTTCTGAGGAAAATCCCCAGAGGGGAAAAGGAATTTGGAAGGCACAAGGTCGGGATGGGAGAGGCGAATTTGGGCGGCCTCGACGAGGAATTTGGCATTGTATACAATGGTGTTAGATGGGCGGTGCTGCGACGTAGAGGACAGATTTTGCCCGGTTGGAGAAGAAATTTTTCGAAAAGCGGGGTTTTTTGAGTGGAAATTGGGACTCGGTTGAAAGGCGCTTCGAAAAAACTAAGGGGAAAGCCATTGGCAAGGTTTGGGATTTTACCTGTGAAGATGTGAGGCGGCGGCGGTGTGGTATAGACTGCAATGCAGGGCCCCCACTACCGAGGCAGACCTTGGCCATGGGTAGTGATACTACCTTGACATTGAGTCCCCCCTCTCCGCGCCACCGCCTCCTCCCCACCGCCTCTCGCTTCTTGTTGCTACGTCCCTCCGCTCTGACGTCACCCGCTCGATACCGCCCCCACTTTCCCTTCTCATCAGCCCCCCTCGCCTCCCATGATTATCATCCGTCCTTTCTATTTACCTACGGAAGAAGACGGAGGAGGGGAATATTGATAAACTATCGTCTCCCTACTTTTCATCGCCTGGTGTCAGGGTGATGTTCATTGGGGAACCAGTGACCTACTTCAGCTGCAGCTGTAGGTACCATCTCGGTACGACGAAATTTAATTCCTAACCGGTTGAAGTGAAAATACTTGAGGAACAAATTTCGACCAAAAACCTCTCAAATTTGAGTTACCTCGGCACATATGAGCCGTTCAGAGGAAAAGTGGTCCAACCGCGTTTAAGGAAAATGAGAGAAAATGAAGGTTTTACGTTTCAGCTTATGAAAAACACGGACTATTGGAATTGAGGAGTGTTTTATCAAAAGGGAACATATCCATTTTCAAAAACGCTGCAAATTATTACACAATGGTTTATTATTTTTCTATATAGATCACTCGTCTACAAAATCACCAACCATCCAATATGAAGAAAAAAATCAAAATCACCAACCATCGATTGCATTTCGGTCAGCTCTAATTTGAACGGAGATTAGGCCTCTTTTGCGATTCACACTCGTGTTTCTGATTTATATATATATATTTCAATATAAACCCTTAGATTCTCGTAGGGAGCGAACGGTTTGTCCTACAGAGCTCCGCGTGGTCTCAAAAAATGCTAAAAATTCTATAGAATCTTCAATTAAAGGAAAAAACAATACCTTTATATCAAACTTTTTGAGTTAGGGCGTTTTCAAAATTTCAAAATTGATTTTGGAACCCTTAGAAGTGACCTACATCAACCAAAATCTTCGGGGCACAACTAGACCCCAAATGGAGCCTACATACCAAATTTCATCAAAATCGGTCAATGCTAAGTGGCAAAAGTGCCGCGTACGGCGTACGGCGGACGGCGGACGGCGGACGGACGGCCAAATTTTTATTCGATTTTTGGATTCTACGTACCTTGAAACGTAAACCATTAAATTTTGAGGGGTGTTAAAATTTTTTTTTTCTTGGTGGATTCCAAAGGTTCATTATTGAAAATAATAAACCAAAAAACGCTGAAAATTATTACACAATGGTTTATTATTTTCTATATAGATCACTCGTCTACAAAATCACCAACCATCCAATATAAAGAAAAAAAAATCAAAAAAAAAAATCAAAATTACCAACCATCGATCGCATTTCGGTCAGCTTCAATTTGAACGGAGATTAGGCCTCTTTTGCGATTCACACTCGTTTTGATTTATATATATATATATATTTCAATATAAACCCTTAAATTTTCGTAGGGAGCGAACGGTTTGTCCTACAGAGCTCCGCGTGGTCTCAAAAAATTCTAAAAATTCTATAGAATCTTAAATTGAAGGAAAAACAATACCTTTATCTCGAAATTTTGTTGAGTCAGGGCGTTTTCAAAATTTCAAAATTGATTTTGGGACCCTTAGAAGTGACCTACATCAACCAAAAGCTTCGGCGCACAACTAGACCCCAAATGGAGCCTACATACCAAATTTCATCAAAATCGGTCAATGCTAAGTGGCAAAAGTGCCGCGTACGGCGTACGGCGGACGGCGGACGGACGGCCAAATTTTTATTCGATTTTTGGATTCTACGTACCTTGAAACGTAAACCATTAAATTTTGAGGGGTGTTAAAATTTTTTTTTTCTTGGTGGATTCCAAAGGTTCATTATTGAAAATAATAAACCAAAAAACGCTGAAAATTATTACACAACGGTTTATTATTTTTCTATATAGATCACTCGTCTACAAAATCACCAACCATCCAATATAAAGAAAAAAAAATCAAAAAAAAAATCAAAATTACCAACCATCGATCGCATTTCGGTCAGCTTCAATTTGAACGGAGATTAGGCCTCTTTTGCGATTCACACTCGTTTTGATTTATATATATATATATATTTCAATATAAACCCTTAAATTTTCGTAGGGAGCGAACGGTTTGTCCTACAGAGCTCCGCGTGGTCTCAAAAAATTCTAAAAATTCTATAGAATCTTAAATTGAAGGAAAAACAATACCTTTATCTCGAAATTTTGTTGAGTCAGGGCGTTTTCAAAATTTCAAAATTGATTTTGGGACCCTTAGAAGTGACCTACATCAACCAAAAGCTTCGGCGCACAACTAGACCCCAAATGGAGCCTACATACCAAATTTCATCAAAATCGGTCAATGCTAAGTGGCAAAAGTGCCGCGTACGGCGTACGGCGGACGGCGGACGGACGGCCAAATTTTTATTCGATTTTTGGATTCTACGTGCCTTGAAACGTAAACCATCAAATTTTGAGGGGGTGTTGAAATTTTGTTTTTCTTGGTCGATTCCAAAGGTTCGTTATTGAAAATAATAAACCAAAAAGGAAAAAAAACACACACTAGTCTGTTTTTGATCATTCAGAATCCAAACCCGCGAAAAAACATAGGTATGTGTGTGACAAAATTTTGTACTCCGACAAGGCCTCGGATTTCAACCCAGGTTTAGTTGTGCACCACGTCGCCGGAATTTCGAAGTCACGGTGCTACCTTTAAGAAATAATATTTCTGCATATTATGCGCTCAGCACAATAATATCACTGCAAGCTCAGCCAGAAAGTTCGGGTGAGTGGTCCGATTTTCTTGAAAAAAAAAGAAAACAATTTCATGTATTTTGGCTTACTAAAAACGAAAATGACAAGGAAAAGTCCCTAAATTACATAGTTTGACCGATAATCCCTAATTTATGCCCTTATCATACATGATAGAACATGGTTAAGCAGCTGAGACGATGATTTCATGTATGATATAATGCGAGTAAAATGTTTCAAAGAAATACGTATGACCAAATAGGTTTCCTCGCATATTGCTATTTAAAAATCACATTTATAATGCTATAAGAAAGAATATAGCATTTTCACGTCAAATTGGAGGTTTTCCATTTCAAATTGGAGGTTTTACATTTCAAATTGGAGGTTTTACATTTCAAATTAGAGGTTGACGGAAATACATGATTTAATTCTGGGAAAGCAATAACAACAAATTAGCGGGTGAAACGTGACATTCAACAAGTAAGAATGAACATAATGAACCTAAAAGAATGAACAAATTTTTCAACGTAAGTCTCTCCCTGCAGCAGCGGCTGTCAGGTCTATCATCATTCTCATAACATAATTTGTGCAGTCCGATGTGGTGACAGTTGCAACGCTTCGGGTTATCGTGTCACACAGGTCGTGGTTTGTTTGGGGCTCACTGAGGATTTGTCTTGCTGACAACTTGATTTTTGAAAAGCAGTGCTCCACTGGATTCAAGTTAGGTGAGTGGGGGGGGGGGGGGGGGCAGATATTTCACGTTAAACCCCAATTTGAAATGTAAAACCTCCAAATTGATGTGTAAAACCTTCAATTGAAATGCAAAACCTCCAATTTGACGTGAAAATGCTATAAATGCTCATTTGGAGTTTCTATCACCTATTTAGAAACTTAGTAGGATTATGGACAAAAATCTAGTAATATAATATATTACTTATTATTATTATAATTATTAGTATTATAATATATAATGCTTTGAAAAATTTCTTATGTATAATATTATTATTTGAATTTGAATGTATGTAATTAAAAAACGCTGCAAATTATTACACAATGGTTTATTATTTTTCTATATAGGTCACTCGTCTACAAAATCACCAACCATCCAATATGAAGGAAAAAAAAAAAAAATCAGAATCACCAACTATCGATTACATTTCGATCAGCTCTAATTGAACGGAGATTAGGCCTCTTTTGCGATTCACACTCGTGTTTTGATTTATATATATATATATATATATATACATATTTCAAAATAAACACTTAAATTTTCGTAGGGAGCGAACGGTTTGTCCTACAGAGCTCCGCGTGGTCTCAAAAAATTCTAAAAATTCTATAGAATCTTAAATTGAAGGAAAAACAATACCTTTATATCGAAATTTTTTGAGTTACGGCGTTTTCAAAATTTCAAATTGATTTTGGAACCCTTAGAAGTGACCTACCTCAACCAAAAGCTTCGGGGCACAACCAGACCCCAAATGGAGCCTACGTACCAAATTTCATCAAAATCGGTCAATGCTAAGTGGCAAAAGTGCCGCGTACGGCGTACGGCGTACGGCGGACGGCGGACGGCGTACGGCGTACGGCGGACGGACGGCCAAATTTTTATTCGATTTTTGGATTCTACGTACCTTGAAACGTAAACCATCAAATTTTGAGGGGGTGTTAAAATTTTTTTTTTCTTGGTCGATTCCAAAGGTTCATTATTGAAAATAATAAACCAAAAAAGGGCCTGCAGGCAGCAATAAATTTTCCTCTTATCATTGACCAGACTATAGACAAGAATAGTTGGAGAGTAAACAATAAGTAGACAATGTTTGACAAAGTGGCTTAGGCTCCATGTGACATCTCCACTTCTTCTGACAGACCCATGACGATTTTTTGAAATTCATTTGGCAGAGGACGGCCCATAATGAATCGGTTGGCAAAAAGTCATCAGGCTGGTCTAACTTTGCATCATCATAATCTAATTCATCCACATCTAATAAATCATCTTTATTCTCATTTTCTCTTCAAATTGGTATTTCAAGGAATTTTGTAGTTCATCAATATGCAACACTTGCTGAAAAGCCTACTAAGAGCAGGCAAAAACGATTCCTCCGACTCTGCCCACTCCCACGACCCCTCTAACTCCTCCAACTCCTCGCGATCGACGACGTGCATACGTACACACATACATACGGTTGGGGTTTAATGTTATTAGATTCTTTTGGTTCCAACTCTGTCCACATAAATATGAAGTGGTTAGGAACTATTTCTGAAACATAGTAGAGATACCTAATGTGAAACTTATGCTGACGTCAATTAAAATTTATAAAATCATCAAAAAACATAGAATAAAATTATATTAAAAATGTCATGTGCAGCAAGTGGCTTCTATCACGTTGGAACGAGATGGTAATGTAGTGGAGAATTCCACGTTCTATCATACATGAAATTCCCCCAGGTCCTCCTCCTTCACGTTCTTTCATATGAGATATCAAAGCAAAACCACAGTTTCCATAAACACTGAAAACTTAATCAATTAGTTCTTTTCATATTTCATTTCTATATATCTTGAGACAGCAATCAGTATTTTTTCAGCCGAAAATCTTCAAAAATGTTGTTGTAAGAGGCACATCAAAACAACACTTCTCACGTGTGTTGTCAACTCGTGATTATTGCATAGATGAACTTCTTGGTACCAATAACTACTAGAACTAACTCCCTGAGTTTAGAGACACTACTTTGATACTTCCCTAAGTAACTTTTGCGTTCCAAGGCCAAGCATACTTATAATTCCTCAGTGGATCTAAGCGATCCGTTGTTCCAGAGCATGGAAGTTTCCACGTAGCTGCAAAACACCAGTGGAATTTGGTAACCCCACGTCACTTTACGAGCTAGAAAGGGTGCGTTCAAAACCACCAAATCGTTTAGCATGACAGCGCAAATAATAGGTTTTGTAACTTTCAAAAAAATTCCTATCTAGCTAACGAGTGATAAGTTTATCAATATAACCGACTTGGAACTAGGAGCTGGATATTCGTATGTAAGTCATAATAATTAAGCCAACGATAAATGGCTTAAATCAACACTAAAACGCCTGGCTAGAACCACTATTTTAGAGCTAATCCAGATCAATATTATCATTTCATTCAATGTAAGGACTCTTCTAACATATTCAATTAATTTATAACTCTCTTGGCATATCCTCAAGTATTTGAGTAAAATTGGTCCGCATGTAAAACTTGGTACCCTTAAACATGTTTCTTATTCTTAGTCATAATGATATAATAAATTAATGCTATTTTTTAGTACAATTTTAATTTTTGTTGTAGTTTTATCACCTATTTTTTGAGGGCCAATCAATTTGTAACATTCTTTTATTATTTATTTCCTTAATCTTACTTCATCATTAGGTAAGTGTCGTAACTTTCCTTATCATTCATTTCCCCAATTGAAGTGTTGCACCTTTTCATTTCAATAACTCTAATTTTCTCCAAGATAACCTCGATGGGTTTCCCTCATATCCGTGCTCCAGGTTGGGGAAAAATCCTTGCTACGCAAAACTTTACGAAGTTACAGTTCAATTGCCTTGAAATAAATTATCAAGAATTATGCAAGACAGTGACTAGAAGGTCTCTCACGAATTTTGTCATCTCTGTACAGTGCTCTCCGAGCATGCGCAGACGTAGAATCATCCGAACATAATCACCTGGCAGATTCCTCTAAAAATTCAGTAACAGTTGGCAACTGACGTTTTGACTGTCCCTCTTGAATTTTATCGGGATCGGATCACCACAGGCACGAAGCAAACGTGATCCTTCAGAAATGTTCACCACATTACATGGCAGAAACTATACAATGCTCTTTTGATACTATTTTCCAAATGGTTGATTTGAAAAGCAGTTCAGAGTGGTGGAACCCCGAAGGTCTCGTTAAATGCTTCCAAGTTTGCAGAACGCGTCGTCTGACGACCTTGTGTTCCAATTCGTTTATCATGTCACAACTACGAGGCAAGTCAAGCGGGGGTGGATGAGTTAATTCGTGGAATTTCACTCATTTACCGATTTTCCCAACTTCCATACAGTGAACGAATACTGAACAACGAAAATACCCTAAGACGTATACACCACAAGCAGTTCACGTACTTCTATAAATTAAAAGATTTGTGAAATAGTGAAATCTGCGGACATCTTCCAATAGAGGACTTTATGGTTTATTATTTTCAATAATGAACCTTTGGAATCGACCAAGAAAAAACATTTGACCCCCCCCCCCCCCCTCAAAATTTGTTCTTTAGTTCCCATGGACCGATTTTGATCAAATTTGGTATATATCCTTTTGGGGTCTAGTTATACCCCGAAGCTTGGTAGATGTCGATCACTTCTAAGGGTTGAAAAATATGGGTTGAAATTTTGAAAACGCCCTCAATGTCGACAACTCAAAAAATGTCGACATAAAGGTATTGTTTTTCCATCAATTTAAGATAGTATTGAATTTTTAGAATCGAGTAATTATTTTTCGCAAGGGTTTTGAACAATTGCTCGAGTGCACCAATATGGTAGCCCGGTCGGAAGCTTAACAAGTAAAACTGCAAATTATTCCATAAAAGGTTAATTATTTTTCTGTGCAGATCACTCGTCTGCAAAGAACACAGATTACCCATTGATACTACTTACCTACTTCACAATCAAGTTTATTCGGAAGAAATAAATGCTTCATACTTGTGTTCACTGGGAAATTTGAACACTGGCTGCTAAGGCTGCAAAACTGAGTACAACTCGAAGAAGCGAATAGCGATCGCATTTCGTTCAGATACAATTTCAACGGAGATTAGGCATCTTTTGCGATTCAGACTCGTGTTTATGATTTATAAAAAACGCTGCAAATTATTACACAGAGGTTTATTATTATTCTGTATAGATCACTCGTCTGCAAAGAACACGGCTTTGCCATTTTTACCACCAACAAACATCGATTGCATTGAACGGAGATCTTTTGCGATTCACACTCGTGTTTCTGATTTATCCTACGTCCAACCGTTAAGTTCTCATAGAAGGCAAACGGTTTGTCCTACAGAGCTCCGCGTGGTCTCAAAAATTATAAAAATTCAATATACTTTTTCAAATTAGTGAAAAACAATGCCTTTATATCGAGAGTTTTCGAGCTAGGACACTTTTGAAAATTTCAACCCTATTTTTTCACCCCTTAGAAGTGACTGACATCAACCAAAAGCTTTGCAGCACAACTAGACCCCAAATAGAGCCCACATACCACATTTCATCAAAATCGGTCCGTGGGAACTAAGGAAAGTGTCGCATACAGCGGACGTACGGAAAATTTATTATTTGATTTCCGGATTCCACGTACCTTGAAACGTAATCCAACAAATTTTGAGGGGGGGGGGGGGGGGGTAAATAATTTGTCATTGGTCGATTCCAAAGGTTCATTATTGAAAATAATTAACCAAAAATTCAAGGTTTTCCAAAACCAAAACGTGTTCTTTTTAAAATATATTTTTGCGTTTATTACAACTTACAGAAGATTTCAAAGGAAAAATGATTTCCTCTTTTTATTGGGATAAACAAACGATGCTCTTCATCTACAGAAACATAGCCTTAGGGCATAAGTATCTGGACAGGTCAAAAATTAGCACTTATTAGGGGACATAATTAGATCCAACACCTAAAAACAGGATGAGAAACCTAATTGAAAATAAATGTACCTGTGCGGTCATACTATTATTGGAATTAATAAAACACTGTTTGAAAGATAATTGTAATTTTATTAAATTGACTTCGATTTTGGGTTCTCAAACAGGATAATCCCCCCCCCCCCCCAACAACTAAGTCTGTGTAGGGGCCTGGAATATCGGGTTGTCAATACCTGGTAGTTGGGGCAGCAGCCCGATCTCACTGAGGGGCTGAAGGATACCGCACGCTATGCACATGAGAAACACAGGTTAGCCTAACTATCGGCCTCTGGTCGACTGTGTACGCCTCTTGACAGAAATCATTTACAAATCATCCTACCTTGAAAAACAGCGTGGTTATAGATTTATTAAGAAGGTACGGGATTTGATGTTCAACAAATTTTGTAGTATTGACTGAGTTTGTATCTACTCAAAGTTACATGTACAGGGTGTCCCAGAATTAATGATCCAACCTTCAGGGACTGATTCTACGACTAATTTCCAACAACTTTTGTCCCTCAAAATTTTCTTCCAAAACCCCCATCTTCCAAAAGCCCATCCAAATATTCCAAAACTCCATCCAACACGGGTTCCATTTATGTAAATTGCAGTTTAAAGTTTATAAGCTCGATTCTTGTGATCACCACCTGTTCTATTTATGTTATATATATTGTATCTTTACAATAGCTATATAGCATTATATTGTATACCTCTTATAATTTATGTGCTGTATTTTACAAGTATATTGTTGAATAGTTGCATACAATACATTTAAGGCGATGAATACTTCCATGCCTACTTGTTCACTAATCTTAAAAATAGTACCTACGGTTGAATTTAGACGTAATAGTAAATCTGAGTGGAATTTTAGCATATTATAATTAAGAAAACCAAAAATCGTTGTCTCCATCGCTCAAGGAGGGCACCTACAGGGAATGAGGTGAAAAAGGAGTGTGATGAATGAGGGGAGGGAGGGAGCTAACGAAGATTAAAATGGATTTAAAGAGATACTTGAATCGAATAAGGATAAAACTAGGGAAAAATTCTTTCTAGATGGTACGAAATGAGGGTGAACTTAAAAAATCTGCGCCCTGTGTTCCCACGAGAGAATAGTTGACTGTTCTATAGAATCTGACCATGGGAATCATTATTTTATCACCCAAAATCATAAAAGAACATTGAAGATAATTTCAAACGGCTTTTTCGAGGAAGTTGGAGAAGAAAAAGGTCGGGCAAGAGTGGATTACAAAGCTGCAAACTTTTAAAAATTTGTGATGAGCTGCTTGTTATCATGTTCATAATACAAGCAGTTTGTAGCGGTTTTTAAACATTTTATTCACGTACTTATTTAAGATGTTTCTAGTTAGATAAATAGTTCCCCTATCGCAAATATATATTTGTGGTGGTCAATTAATTATCCTTTTTTTAATCGAATTTTCGAATTATAAGTCAATATCACCCAACTGATTACTTACTACCTACCCAACCACTTCATTTTGGTTTATTATTTTCAATAATGAACCTTTGGAATCGACCAAGAAAAAATTTTTTTTAACACCCCCTCAAAATTTGATGGTTTACGTTTCAAGGTACGTAGAATCCAAAAATCGAATAAAAATTTGGCCGTCCGTCCGCCGTCCGCCGTACGCCGTCCGCCGTACGCCGTCCGCCGTCCGCCGTACGCGGCACTTTTGCCACTTAGCATTGACCGATTTTGATGAAATTTGGTATGTAAGCTCCATTTGGGGTCTAGTTGTGCCCCGAAGATTTTGGTTGATGTAGGTCACTTCTAAGGGTTCAAATTTGAATTTTGAAATTTTGAAAACGCCCTAACTCAAAAAATTTTGATATGAAGGTATTATTTTTTCTTCAATTTAAGATTCTATAGAATTTTTAGAATTTTTTGAGACCACGCGGAGCTCTGTAGGACGAACCGTTCGCTCGCTACGAGAATTTAAAGTTTGGACGTACGATAAATCAGAAACACGAGTGTGAATCGCAAAAGAGGCCTAATCTCCATTCAAATTATAGCTGACCGAAATACGATCGATGTTTTTCTTTATGTTGGATAGTTGGTAGCTTTGCGGACGAGTGATCTATAGAAAAATAATAAACCATTGTGTAATAATTTGCAGCGTTTTCATTAGTGACGAAGAAATTTCCGTAGTACACCAAGAAGTCAAAATATTGTTCAATGTGGATATCGATAGGTTCTCAAGTACGTAAGAGAATTTCTTGTCTATTGTTACTTGTCTCTACCTACCCAGTAGAAAGTTCACAGCATTTATTTCAAATCGTGGTTCTCCCTGATCTATTATAATAAAAAATGAAGTTGCGTAAATTGAAATTGAATTGAAAACTTTTGTACACGCTTGAAGAAAATTATTTCGATGGAATGCCGATGATAAGCAACCAATTTTTCGTACCAGTACCCTTTGAAAGCCCGAACAATTTCGTTCGCCATAATGATGTTTGTCTTTGGAAGGGAGCGGAGAATAATTGGGTCAACAAAGACCCTCTTTTGAGTGGGAAGAACTCATTAATAGAATACTCGGACAGTACAAGACGTGGTCGATTTCCTTGGATCAGAATTTCATTCACTGCCTTAGAGGGTGAATTCAACAGATTCTATTAGACATAACTTGATGGTCTTATACATTGAGTACCTAAGCAACCAAATTATTTCGTGTCGATCAATAGAAGATTGTTACGCTCATTAGTAAGGTTTCACCCAGAAAGAGACAAATCTCTTTCTGTTAATCAAAATTCAGAGTGACTGACAAGAACGCTTTTGATGACACAGCAGTCGCACAATGTTCGGAAAAGATCCAGAGCTTGAAATAAAGCTTGTAACACACACTGAATTTTTACTGTTACTTTTTAGTTGATTTAATTTTCCTATTCTGGAAGTTGAAGAGAATGGAGTTCGCTCAGGGAGGTTAACAAACACAGTGCTTAACAGAGAAGCTACAATAATGAGTACTTATATTCATGCAGAAACAGCATATGAGGCCCTTACTTTCACCGGGATAATTGACACACCAAAGGCAAAAAAATCCATTCATGCAGCATGAATTTCTGAGCAAATTTTCAAAGAAATCTTTCAGTTGAAGGTATGGCTAAGAAAAGGAACAATGGTGTTGAAATTTCTTTTAGAAAGTTCTTTTTTTTTACACGATTCTTTGTTCTTTTGATTTTCAGTATACCTACCACACCAACATACTGTATGCACCGGGTATGCTTTTAATATGTTAGGAGTCCTTATTGACGTTCTATTCGTCTCGACGAACTCATAGAGTACCCACACGGCTACTGCATTTCTGGGTACAACAAGTATAAGCACGTTTTCATTATATATATGAATATATACACACTTTTCTTAATTTTTGGACAATTTTAATTTTTGAAAATGCATTGATATCAAGAATTCTGTGCTGAATCCGAATACACCATTATCATGATTGTGAAAGTAATAACCACAAAAAATGGAAATAACCCGTTTTTTGAACTTTTTTAAAATTTGGACCACTTTGGATTGACAAAAATTTCTGGCAATCGAACTTGACCTATTGTTTGTTCTTACGAACATTTTGACGAAAACTAAAAAAAAAGTCTAAATAACAGGTTGATTTGGGAAGATTATCATAATAAATGGCTGTTCAAATGGGTTGGAGTTCATTGAAATCATTCCTATTGAACACATTTGTACACTGAGAAAAAAAAAGGGCCTTTTCTCGGTTAAAACACGATTTTTTGCTAGGTCCTATCCTGCCAACCTAGAATTTAATGTGTTTTCAGTCACGGGTGGATCTTTTTAATGTCACGGTTGTATATCATCTAACCGAGACTGAAAACACCTGTGAATTCACCGACCACAAAATGCAAACAACCGTGATTTTAAAGGACTTAAAGTCACGGTCGAAGCTACAACCGTGAAATTAAATGTGCCGCCCCCGGATTTAATCTCTAGGTTAGACTCAACTTGTATTTAACAGTGAATTAAAATGTGCCGCCCCCGGATTTTTAGGTCACGGTTGCTAACGATGAATTAAGAGTCACGGTTAATTGCATAACTTCTTAATAATGTCTCGGTTATTATCATCCTATTTTATAATCGGGTTTTACTTTCGTGGACGGTGAAGCAACCTAGAAGCAAAAAGTTCTAACCACCAATTTAATGCAAAAATAATTTACAACCAGGGTGATTCAACCTAGTATTCAATAATTGGAGTATTTTCCACTGGGTTGCCTCCAATTTTTTTCTAGGTTGTGTCCCTTTATTATCAAGGTTGCCTGCCTTATTTTGCTAGGGTACATTCCTTTCTTTAACGGTTCTCCCCATCAAATCTCTCGGTTCTTGCACTTTCTATCTAGGTTGGCTCTAGTAAAAGTATAGGTTGTTCCTATTAAATCTCTAGGTTCTTGCACTTTCTATCTAGGTTGGCTCCAGTAAAAGTATAGGTTGTTCCTATTAAATCTCTAGGTTCTTGCACTTTCTATCTAGGTTGGCTCCAGTAAAAGTATAGGTTGTTCCTATTAAATCTCTAGGTTCTTGCACTTTCTATCTAGGTTGGCTCTAGTAAAAGTATAGGTTATTCCTATTAAATCTCTAGGTTCTCGCACTTTCTATCTAGGTTGGCTCCAGTAAAAGTATAGGTTGTTCCTATTAAATCTCTCGGTTCTTGCACTTTCTATCTAGGTTGGCTCCAGTAAAAGTATAGGTTGTTCCTATTAAATCTCTCGGTTCTTGCACTTTCTATCTAGGTTGGCTCCAGTAAAAGTATAGGTTGTTCCTATTAAATCTCTAGGTTCTTGCACTTTCTATCTAGGTTGGCTCCAGTAAAAGTATAGGTTGTTCCTATTAAATCTCTAGGTTCTTGCACTTTCTATCTAGGTTGGCTCCAGTAAAAGTATAGGTTGTTCCTATTAAATCTCTAGGTTCTTGCACTTTCTATCTAGGTTGGCTCTAGTAAAAGTATAGGTTATTCCTATTAAATCTCTAGGTTCTCGCACTTTCTATCTAGGTTGGCTCCAGTAAAAGTATAGGTTGTTCCTATTAAATCTCTCGGTTCTTGCACTTTCTATCTAGGTTGGCTCCAGTAAAAGTATAGGTTGTTCCTATTAAATCTCTCGGTTCTTGCACTTTCTATCTAGGTTGGCTCCAGTAAAAAGTATAGGTTGTTCCTATTAAATCTCTAGGTTCTTGCACTTTCTATCTAGGTTGGCTCCAGTAAAAGTATAGGTTGTTCCTATTAAATCTCTAGGTTCTTGCACTTTCTATCTAGGTTGGCTCCAGTAAAAGTATAGGTTGTTCCTATTAAATCTCTCGGTTCTTGCACTTTCTATCTAGGTTGGCTCCAGTAAAAGTATAGGTTGTTCCTACTAAATGTCTAGGTCGTTCTGTTTTCTGTCTAGGTTGTCTCAAGTAAAAGTATCGGTCTTTCCTATTAAATGTCTAGGTCTTTTCGGTTTTCTGGCTAGGTTGCCTCGAGTATAAGTCTCGGTCTTTCCTATCAAATGTCTAGGTCGTTCCGTTTTCTGTCTAGGTAAACTCGAGTAAAAGTATAGGTTGTTCCTATCAAATGTCTAGGTCGTTCCGTTTTCTGTCTAGGTAAACTCGAGTAAAAGTATAGGTTGTTCCTATTGAATGTCTAGGTCGTTCCGTATTCTGTCTAGGTTGTCCTTATAGTAGGTTGTCAATTAGTACAATTTCTAATTCAAATGCGTACAAATAAGCAAATTGACAGAACTGATTAAAACAAGAACAATACAACATTAAAAACGAAGAAATCTTGAAAATCTGAAAAAGACAGTAGGTACTGTTATCCGCCAGAAAGCCAACCCTTTTTGATTTTTTTCTTGTAGGAAAAGCTAAATTGTCACAAGCGAATAAAACAAGAAATACAGAAGTACCCTATATGAAGAAATCTTGAAAATACTACAAAACAAATTCTGTTACTAGCTAAAAAGCCAACCTTTTAAGTACTTGTTTTCTTTTTATACCCAAATACAACTTTTGTAAATTGATGTCATTAATAGGTTCCATAGATAACAACAGGGTATGTTATTAATGAGTAATTTTATTTTAATGCCTTGTCTTTACATGGTAAGGTATTGTTTGTAAATAGATGAATAAATTTTAACTTAAACATTTTAATATCATAAAGTAAAGCTTTAGGTACAATTTACAAATTAAGTATTAGTGATAATGATAACATTTCAAAATTGCACCCCTTAATAAGTGTTTCTCATTGTTACATAGACAGTTCCATCATTAGCCTTAGTTAAAGTGATTGGAAAGGGAAATCTAGCAACTGGTAGCGAGCTGAAGGCTTCAATTCGACTTTAACAACTTCGTATGCACGGAAGTGCTCGACAAAACCTAACGTAATGAGATTGTAGCCTCTAACGTACACATCGTTAGTGTTTTCGTTACAATACAAATGTGTGATAAGTATGAAGTTAGGATTTCCGTTTTCGTCTATATTTGTGCATAGCACGTAACCAGAGGTGAAATACACGTTGGAAGCGGTTGTAACAAACTCGACCAATTTCAAATCATCACACAGTGGAACATTGAGAGAGTGGCAGATTTGGATAAGTTCGTTAGGAGGTATAAACATAGTTTTACCATATACATTCACAGCAGGCGGGAGTTCATTTTTGAAAAAAAGACTTCAGTTGATAATGGTGTTTATAGCAGTTGATTTTGGAGTGTTCGCACTGAGGTGCGAATTGAGGTAACTGCTGCTTTAATAACTGTGTGCTTCGACTCAAAACGCATGGTAGAGAGTGCGTTAAGTGGGCCGTGCCTCATCATCATAGTAGGGTTGTGCGTTAAAAAGTGAAATTTGGGTTGCAACGTAGCAGTTTTGTCACCAATTTCATTGCAAAGGGGCAAATACAAATCCAAAAACTCGTAAATCACAGTAGCTAAGTAAGCGGCTCTTTCGGGAGTTACTGTAGATCTAGGAATATTGTAAAAGAGCTTTTGAATAGAAATCCAAATGTGTTCATATTCCAACGTGTATTTCAAATTGAAAGTGTAAAACACTTTGAAGCAGAGCTCCACTCCTGTCAATAAATTATCGGTTATGTATTCGAAATCGAAAACTCTCACAAATACTTGTTATATGTTATAAACATTACCCAAAACAGCAATATAAGGCTGGACAAAGCCACTATTGGCCAATATCAGCTCCTGATGGTGAGCCCCCTTCTGCTCAGGAGTTTCGAAGAAGGCGATGAAGGATCGCGCTTTGATACAACCTGGCGTTTGCGGAGCGTTCGTGTTCGTCCGCTGAAACACAGGAAGTAGCTTTAGGTTCAACGTATTTACACAGCTTGCATCATTGGTGGTGAGAGGGGGTGGGGGGAGGGGGGAACTAACTGTTCTTTTCGCATTTTTGGTTTATTATTTTCAATAATGAACTTTTGGAATTGAGCAAGAAAACCGTTAAAACTCCGTAAAAACACATTGGGTTGAAAAAAAATTGTACGCCGTCCGCGGCACAATTAACTCCATTTGGGGTCTAATTGTGCCGCGAAGATTTTGGTTATTATCAGTCACTTCTAAGGGGTGAAAACAAGAAAATGACATTTTTAAAACGGTCTATCTCGAAAACTTTGAATATAATGTTTTTTTTTTTCAAAAAACGCTGCAAATCGTAGCCCAAAGGTTTATTATTTTCTGTATAGATCACCCTTCTGTATAGATCAGTGGTTCTCCGTCAATAGCACCTACCACCATCTGTATTCCCCCTTGACTTTCCCTCTCAAATTTCAGCTTCCTGCGTTCTAAAGGATTGAAAATGGCTTCGGAGCTCACTCAGCTGATCAGTGATCTGAAGGGTGAAGAAGATCTTCTCGAATGCTGGAGACGCCTGGAAGAGCACTGATCAGCTGAGTGAGCTCCGAAGCCATTTTCAATCCTATTGAACGCAGGAAGCTGAAATTTGAGAGGGAAGGTCAAGGGAGAATGCAGATGGTGGTAGGTGCTATTGATGGACAACCAGTGATCTATACGGAAGGGTGATCTATACAGGAATAATAAACCTTTGGGCAATGATTTGAAGCGTTTTTTACCTACCAACATTTTTTTTACCTGCCAACTTTTTTTACCTACCAACTATTGTTAGACACTACCTACCACACCATACTGGCTTCACACCTTCACAATCAAGTTTATCAGAAAGAACTAAACGCTTCACACTCGATTCGAAAAATAGAAAGCTTCATATGGAAATTTGATTACTGGTTACGCAGTAGGCAAAACTGTCTACAAATTGAAGAAATGAACAGCGATCGCATTTTAGTCAGATAAAATCTGAACGGAGATTAGACCTCATTTGCGATTCACACTCATGATTCTGTTTTATCGAAGGAAAACCTTCAAGTACTCGTAGGGACCGAACGGTTTGTCCTACAGAGCTCCGGGTGGTCTCAAAAATTTTTTTAAATTCAATACTATTTAAAATTGGTGAAAAAACGATACCTTTATTTCGAGAGTTTTCGAGCTAGGGCACTCCTGAAAATTTCAACCCTTAATTTTCACCCCTTAGAAGTGACTGACATTAACCAAAAGCTTCGCGGCACAACTAGACCCCAAATGGAGCCCATATATCAAATTTGAACCAAATCGGTCCAGTGTTGCTAAGAAAAGTGCCGTGTACGGCGTACGGTGTACGGCGTACGGCGGACGGACAGGAATTTTTTAATTCGATTTTCGGATTCTACGTACCTTGGAATGTAAAACATCAAATTTTGAGGGGGGGGTTAAAATTTTCTTTCTTTCTCGATTACAAAGGCTTATTATTGAAAATAATAAACCAAAAGTGGAATTTTTAGAATCGAATGAGAATACAAGGAGCTCCGTAGGACCAACAGCTAGCTCCCTCAGTGGTCCTTGGCGGTTAGGACTAATGATAATCAGAAATATGAGTGTGAATCGCAAGTTAACGTCCATTGTATAGAAACCATTTTCTCTCCTATTCAACGCAGATAGCTAAAATTCGAGAGGGAGGGTCAAGAGAGAATGCTGAAGATGTCTGAGAGATCACAGATCAGCTGAGTGAGCTCCAAAGCCATTTTTACTCCTACTCATCCCAAGAAACTGAAATTTGAGAGAGAGGGTTAATGGAAAATAATTACCCCTCCCCGTTAAAATGTGATGGTTTACGTTTCAAGGTACGTAGAATTCAAAAACGCTGCAAATTATTACACAATGGTTCATTATTTTCTGTATAGTTCACCCTTCTTCCGTATAGATCGCTGGTACCATCAATAGTAACTAGAAACCTCATTATTCTCCATTAACCTTCTTCTCAAATTTCAGCTTCCTGCGTTGAATAGGATTGAAAATGGCTTCGGAGCTCGAATGCTGAAGACGCCTGAGGGATCACTGATCAGCTGAGTGATCTTCGAAGCCATTTTCAATCCTATTCAACGCAGGAAGCTGAAATTTGAGAAAGAGGGATAATGGAGAATAATGATGTTGGTAGGTACTATTGATGGAAAACCAGTGATCCAAATAGAAGGGTGGTCGTATTTGTTACTGCATGCACTGGGGGTGTCATTATGCTTCGAAAATTCCCTAAACTTGGAGAAATGTTGGTTAGAAACATAAAAAAAGACAGGATGAAAAACAACATCGATGTGCTCACTTTGTTTGTTGCGGTAGCAGGAGAGAGCTGCGTTGAGGATGGGTATATCCGTATGATACCTCGATCTCTGGCAGTTTTCGGCGGATTTGACGATCACAGGGACGCATTTACGAAGGCCATCATCAGTCCAAACTTCAAATCTTCATAAGGAGCTACAGAGCTCTGGTTGATCTCATTCGATTCTAAAAATTCAGTTCTATTTTAATTTGATGAAAAAACAATACCGTTACATTTGAGTTTTTTGAGCTAGGGCGTTTTGAAAATTTCATCCCCTATTTTTCACCCCTTAGAAGTGACTGACAATTAAAAACGCTGCAAATTATTACACAATGGTTTATTATTTTTTATTTTCCTATATAGATCACTCGTCTGCAAAGCCACCAACCATCCAACATGAAGAAAAACATCGATCGCATTTCGGTCAGCTTTAATTTGAACGGAGATTAGGCCTCTTTTGCGATTCACACTCGTGTTTCTGATTTATCGTACGTCCAAACTTTAAATTCTCGTAGTGAGCGAACGGTTTGTCCTACAGAGCTCCGGATGGTCTCAAAAATTCTATAAAATCTTAAATTGAAGGAAAAACAATACCTTTATATCAAAATTTTTTGAGTTAGGGCGTTATCAAAATTTCAAAATTGATTTTGGAACCCTTACAAGTGACCTAAATCAACCAAAATCTTCGGGGCACAACTAGACCCCAAATGGAGCCTACATACCAAATTTCATCAAAATCGGTCCGTGGTAACTAAAAAAGTGCCACGTGCGGCGGACGGCGGACGGACGGAACATTTTTTATTCGATTTTGGTTTATTATTTTCAATAATGAACCTTTGGAATCGACCAAGAAAAACAATTTTTAACACCCCCTCAAAATTTGATGGTTTACGTTTCAAGGTACTACGTAGAATCCAAAAATCGAATAAAAATTTGGCCGTACGCCGTAAGCGGCACTTTTGCCACTTAGCATAGACCGATTTTGATGAAATTTGGTATGTAGGCTCCATTTGGGTCTAGTTGTGTCCCGAAGATTTTGGTTGATGTAGGTCACTCCTAAGGGTTCCAAAATCAATTTTGAAATTTTGAAAACGCCCTAACTCAAAAAATTTTGATATAAAGGTATTGTTTTCCCTTCAATTTAAGATTCTATAGAATTTTCAAAATTTTTTGAGACCACCCGGAGCTCTGTAGGACAAACCGTTCGCTCACTACGAGAATTTAAAGTTTGGACGTACGATAAATCAGAAACACGAGTGTGACTCGCAAAAGAGGCCTAATCTCCGTTCAAATTAAAGCTGACCGAAAGGCGATCGATGTTTTTCTTCATGTTGGATGGTTGGTGGCTTTGCAGACGAGTGATCTATATAGAAAAAAATAAAAAATAAACCATTCTGTAATAATTTGCAGCGTTTTGGATTCTACGTACCTTGAAACGTACCTTGAACCTTTTTTAAAAACAAGTTTTTATTATTTGTTGATAAAGTGAACTAAAAAGTTTATAAAAAAATAACTCTAATAAGAAATATTATCCACCTTAATTATTAAACCTTTCCGATTTTATCACAGCCCCAATTTTATAAACACAAGCGTGTTACATTGTGATAGCAAGAGGCAAAAGATGGTGCTAAATGTTTTTATTTGTACCATCAAAATGTAACACACTTTTATTTATAAAATTGGGACTTTGATAAAAACGGTAACATTTAATAATTAAAGTTTAATTTTCTTATTTGAGTTAATTTTTCTAACTTTTAAGTTCACTTTACTGATTAACGAATAATAAAATGTTTTTTTTTTCTTTACCTAATTTTATTATACATTTATATAATTTTAACGGATAGATGCGGAAAATATTTGATTACACGAAAAAAAAACTGAGAAAATCGACAAATTTTACGTCGATATTTACGGGTAACCCTCTTCTCACCCCCACCCCCCCTTAATATGCACCCCCTTATGTGGTAATATTGCATTGTGATCCGATTTATACATACCTGAAAAATTTTAGCTCAATAGAAAACCGGGAAGTGGATCAAATTTAACTTGGAATATTTTACTGCAAACAAACTGGCAACGGGACAGGTGAAACTAAATAAAAGCTTGTAAAAATACAAAAGTCCTGCACACTAGGACTTTTTTTTAATCACTATTTCGAGATCACTGTACTCATGTTTTGACGGGGGGATACTCTGCGAACTCGACCGGGGGGATTCTGATACACCTCTCTCAACACGTGGGGGTTTTGACGGTCGCCCGAGTTCATAATGAATAGGTGTGCTTAATTTACATAAAATAAATGAGCAAAATGTAATAGTTGTGTGCCTAATTTACTTAATAATAATGAGCAATAGGTAATAATATTGTAGGAAGTAGCTCACCTCGGAAAATTTCGATAGTCGCAGCTGAGAGGCCCCATTCAGCCAACATGCCTGTCACATCTTCCATATCGGGAGAGGGAGAACCAATATACTCAATCAAGAAAATATTATAACACAAGTCACAACCAAGATGAAGATGATAATGAGTTGAGTATAATAAAAAAAGAGAGCGTTATAGGACGTGACACGTGAGAAGTTGTAAACTGGAAGTGGGTATCGGGGTAGGTTGCACGCGCGTTTATATACGGATTGCCCCACCACTGCCACCAAATAATTTCGGTCTCGGTTGAATCAACCAAGTGAATATTTTACCAACATTTTCAAATGGTTATATCATCAATAAATTAACAATTTTACCTTGTTTTCACGATTGAATTCAACAAAGCAAACGTCACTACATCAAAGGAGACATACTTTCAAAGCAAGTTTTCTTGAATAAACGCTTGGAGGATGATTGGGATCGCTTACAATTTCGTTCTCGGTTGTATCTTATTTCATGGACGGTTGTTCCAACCGCAAGGGATAAACAAATTGCATTAAATTGACTTTATCGCCATGAAATCCGTATGTTTCCATCTTTCTCGCAACAAAATCAGATAGAACGAGTTTCAGTCCCTTCGTGACATATGGAGGACGGACTTAAACAAATTTATTTTTCGAAATGCAGTATATGAACCGTTTGGAGGTTATGTACCACGTGCTTAATAGTTGGGATTTTTGGCTAGCAATTTCGTTCTCGGTTATGACGATTTTATGGACGGTTGTTTCAACCGCAAGGGATAAACAAATTGCATTAAATTGACTTTATCGCCATGAAATCCGTATGTTTCCATCTTTCTCGCAACAAAATCAGATAGAACGGGTTTCAGTCCCTTCGTGACATATGGAGGACGGACTTAAACAAATTTATTTTTCGAACTGCTGTATATGAACCGTTTGGAGGTTATGTTCCACGTGCATAATGTTTGGGATGTTGGCTACCAATTTCGTTCTCGGTTATAACTGATTTTGTGGACGGTTGTGTGAACCGGGATGGATAAAAAAATTGCATTAAATTGACTTTATCAACATGACATCTGTATTTTTCCATGTTTATAACAACGAAATCAGATAGAACGGGTTCTTCGTGACATACGGAGGACAGACTAAATACAAATTTACCATCTCGAAATGCAGTATCATGAAACGCTTGAAGGTTAAGTAGGATAATAATGCAAAAAACGTTGTATTTTTCTAGAGTTTTTGTGGAAAACATTATCTCCCACGACCTAATGATTTCGGAATCGAATTTTACGCAATTTTTCATGCTAAATCGAATGATGAAATGCAGACCTCCAAGGGTGCGACCTTCGTTACTCACTAGAAAGAGGTTGAAAATCTTATATGTACTTGACAGTCGGGGAGGTCTGAAACTGTCACCAGTATGCAAAATATTTCCGGTATATGTAGGTACCCACACTTCTTGCAATTTTGTGCCGTTCTTCAGGAATATTTTTCCCCCTGTGCGCCTTCAAGTGGATTTGGCTCATGCATCCCCTAACAAATTTTCAATTTGGCAGATATATTTTCTGCGAAGATTACGATTTCAAATATTACTGTCTACGTGAACCAATAGCTGGTAAAGATCTCTGTAGCAAATGAAATCCAAAGCCATTATACCGACCTACCAATTTTGATAAAATTCTATCCTTGATTGGCCCACTTTAATTGATGGGTTCATGGAAAACGGCTGAAACCCATGACAGTGATTTGTGGACGACAGTCGGAACAACACCTGGAATTGATAAAGCCTTGGTACTGCTTCCGAATTTCATTGCTTGCTCTGAGATTTGACAATGAAACTATATAAAACATTTAATACTCCAGAAGAGAGACGAGTGCTTGATAACGTGATGGCTTCAATAGAAGAAATCTGTGACAATTTTGTCTCAACATGAGCCAAGAGAGTTTCGCGGTGGAAATGAAATTGAAATTTGAAATGAAGAAAATCCATTTTGCTTTATCAAGCCCATCAAAGAAATGCCGTATTGTGGAATCTAGTCAAAGCCAAAGAGTTACTTCTGAATCAGTTTGAATCTGCCGCCATTTTATTGGATGGATAATTTATTATCACCGTTCTATCAACCTAAAAAATTATTGCCGATATACCTAACCTAGAACAAAATTATCCAATCGAGAAAAAATTGAAGTACTCGGTTGAATCAGCCAACATTTTATTGTATGAATTAAATATCACCGTTGTTTCAACCTAGAAAAATATTGCTGATATAATGTAGAACGAAATAAGGTGGGAGGGTGTTTATTGTCTATGATGATCCAACCGTGACCTGATTGGTCAGTAAAGTTCTTCGTTGTAGGTATCAACCGAGTTGTGAAGTAACCGTGATCTGATTGATCAGTTTATAAATTTTACGTTGTTTCAACCGAGAGGTAAAGTTGGAGGCAGGGTGGATTAATATTCGCTGGTAAAGTTACCGTGATCTAATTTTTCATCTATAAATTCCACGTTGTTTCGACCGAGAAGTAAAGTTGGGGGCAGGGTTGATTGATATTCCCTGTTGAAGTAACCGTTATTCAATTTCACAGCCTATAATGCTAGATTGTTTTAACCGCGACAATAAACCTGCTATAACCGTGACCAGATTGGGGGCAGTTTCAAATTTCCATCACTGTTGTTTCATCCTGGAAGTCTTTGAAACAACCGTGACACTAAAGTGGTTTTAACAGAGACTGAAAGTCACCTTTTTTGTTCTAGGGTATATGTTTGAAGTAACGGTAGCTTCTTTTAAATTTCTCGGTTAATTTTCGTGATACAACAGTGACTTTAATGAGGGAGAATTATATGGAAGGTCAAATCATTTCGATCTCGGTTCACCCCACTTACAAGCCACGGTTAAATCATTAATGTCACGGCTTGCAACTTTTCTTTTCTAGGTCAAAACATTTGGTCCAGGTTAAATTTTTTTCACTCCAGGTTGTGATCAGCGAGTGAACTATATTGGTCTCGGTTGTTTCAATATTGGTCCCGGTTATTTCTATTTTTTTCACTGCTGTATCAACCGGGATTCTTTTTTTTTCACGGTTGAATCAATGGATTCACGGTTGTTTTTCTTTTTTTTAACGGGTATATCTGCTTTAACCGATCCCCTAAAAAAAACTTTTTTCTCAGTGTATGAGACAATTTTCAAACAGGGTATGCGCATGGGTCGGAAAAACTTTTTATTGTTATTTTTAATCTAAACTAGACCTCATACTAGGAATTTTGACACCAACCTCGACTTCCTAACGTGAGAACACCTTTTTCTATGATTTTTCAGTTTCGAATTATTATGATGTCACAGTAGGTTGGGGGGTCCCGCCCAGGGAGGGTGGGCGCTTGACGTCAGAATAATTCGAAACTTTGGAAAATCATAGAAAAAGATCTTCTCATCTAAAAAGAGAACAGCTGGTGTCAAAATTCTCAGGATGAGGTCTGCTTTAGATTAAAAATCTTAAAAAAAAAAAAAGTTGCGCACACTCCATTCAAATAATTCCCGATAATTTTATTGAAAACTGGTACCTACTTATTAAAATTCCTATCAAGTTTTCACGGATTTGAATACGTAGATAGCCTTGATAGCGGACTATACCATGATGAGTAAGTAATACCATAAATGAGTAATAACTAACCAGTAGGAAAGGATTTCCTACTTCTAATCTAGAAAAAAGTTCAAATATTGAGATGATTCAAAGTTTTTGGAGTTTATGTTGAAGAAACGGAGTTTTGTAATAATTAAAGAATGAATCATTGAATCTTTGAAAAGAGTAAACAAGTATTGGGAACAGCAACTATGTAGATCGACCCATCAAAACGGGCTATGTCAATGGATTGTTAGAGTTTATGCTATTAAGGGTGAATATTGTTTTGTTTTATAGGCCCTGAAAAAGGTGATAAATTTACCGAAAGCTCGGCGCAGTAGGTGTTATATTTCAAGTATTGGAAATGCACTAAAGTTCGAAAAGAATTGTGGGAATCGCGAAAAAGGCATGCAGCACTAGGTACGCCAATCTGTCCTTGGTGTGACACGAAAGGTATCTGTCCGTTGAGGGTTAACCCTCGAAATTTGATCGTTTTTGTTTCAAGGTACGTAAAATTCAAAAATCTATTGGTCCGCCGTCCACTGAATGCCGTACTCATTGGGTGCTTGCTTTAGGTGGTACAAATTGGAGCGAATGCATTCATCTCTTGATTCATATTATGAGCCTTGTTACGTTTCTGTGTTCGGCAACTTCGGCTGGCCAGAATGAAATGCGGTAAGCACTCGATTATTTGTCGAAGGCATCGAATTGAAACTCCGTTCAATCCTCGATTTATATATGAGTGTAAATTCAATGGTCAAAGGTCATAAGTACTCCATTCGTTATATTCGAAGTCCAGCGGTAAAACCTAAGTCCTTCCCGTAACCGTTCGATGTGGACTGCCCCCAGCTCACGTTTCACTCCATCGGCCCCCAAGCTTTATCAGCTCCACCTCTCACCTTTCTCTGCTACACGTGTACATGCTCTCGAGTTATTTATGGTAGGAGGGTGGCAGCTTTTCCTGTAAGCCACGTGTCCAAAGTAAGGGTCAGAGACATATTTTATCTAACAGCAATGACCTGTAGCAATCAGGTTCGTAGAATTGGTAAAACTTCCAGTCATGCAGCATGGGTTAGTAACTTAATATTGGAAGAACCAATTTTTAGTCATTTTTGTACCACAATGTATTTTTATAGGAAATTTTTCGCTGATTCAGAGTCGAAATAGTTCTTACTATAGTAGATTCAACTTATAGCGGTGCTCAAGGGACTGTTATATAAATATAGTTATAAGCAGACGTCACTATACCCGGAACAGAAGACGACGGAGGGTTTGGTAACAGAAAAATCTTCAAGCATATAGCATTAGGAGAGGGAGAACCCCGGGATTTTACGAACTGCCACGAAGTCACGAATTTTTTCAATTAGTACGAAAACAACAAACAGGTTCGATTGAAGAAAGATCAACAGGATTCACTACAAAACAATAGGCTTTGTGAAAACTCACTTGATATCCTATCCCTGTCTCCGGCCGGAATTTCGTTTCAAACCCTGGGTTTGGTTCCGAGAAAATAGGAAGACAACAATGAGTGGTTCAAATCAATTCGACCAAGTACTCAACCAAAACGGTTGAGCCTTTAAAACATAGGAAAATGTGAACTAAATTCACAAACGCTGCAAATTATTACTCAAAGGGTTATTATTTTTCTGTATAGATCACTCGTCTGTGAAGAACACGGCTTTGCCATTGTTACCACCAACCAACATGAAGAAAAACATCGATCGCATTTCGTTCAGCTAAAATTTGAACGGAGATTAGGCCTCTTTTGCGATTCACACTCGTGTTTCTGATTTTACGTAAGTCCAACCCTTAAATTATCGTAGGGAGCGAACGGTTTGACCTACAGGGCTCCGCATGGTCTCTAAAAATTCTGAAAATTCAATACTATCTTAAATTTATGAAAAAAAAACCTTCATGTCAACATTTTTCGAGTTAGGGCGTTTTCAAAATTTCAACCTTTTTTTTTCAACCCTTAGAAGTGATCTACATCAACCAAACTCTTCAGGGCACAACTAGACCCCAAATGGAGCCTACATACCAAATTTCATCAAAATGCTAAGTGAGGAAAGTGCCGTGTACGGCCTAATTTTTATTCGATTTTTGGATTCTACGTACCTTGAAACGTAAAACAACAAATTTTGTGGTGTTGGCGGGGGGGGGGGGGGGGTGTGAAAAAAATTTCGGTCGATTCCAAAGGTTCATTATTGAAAACTAGCAGAAAAGCCTACTAAAAGCAGGCAAAAACGATTCCAGAGTCCCGCATGAGGGTAGTGCAGGGTACTTAGAGATTGATGTTTTGAGATCAATTACTATGCATCGAATCTCTTATACAATCTGGTTATGGGTACGAGGAAGCTATGTGACACACCCCTTGGCAGACGTTTTTACATGTTCCTTCCGTTAAATCCGTTTTGGAACATTATATAATTTTTCCTGAGGTTAGATAAGTATAACGATATATATATGTATACATGTTCTCATACATATACACGCATAATAGATTCATATATTTATATTACGGGGAAGGGCCCTCAGTAGAGTTTTCCTCTCCCCACCACAGTCTTTCACCCCCGAGGCGAGGTGTAATTTTGTGTGAGCTAGGCATATCCTTATTAATTCGTTTTAAATTCAAATGAGCTGTTTACTCAGTATTATATGTCAATAATCAAATTAGAGGTGTAAAATTTTCATTCGACTAGTGTTCTCAATAAACCAAGTTCTCCCATAGTGCGTTATTTATTTCTACCAACAAATGGCCGATCCTAAAAATTTTGAGGATGTTGTTTACGGGGTGAGAGATGATTGTAGAATTCCGGAAGAAGATCAGCACTTACAACCATTTCTCCGACATATGTGTGACACATGTGTCACTCGAGACATTAACTTGATTGTAATTGTTTCGCAAAAATGTCAAGTTTTTCCCAAAATGTTCATAATAACAAACTATTTTTATATTTTTTAACTTCATCTGTTATATTTTTGGAATCCATTACTGCCAAATGGATCGACCGAACATCATCAAATTATTGGTACTCTGGTCTAATTATGGTCTTTACTCCTATAAATAGGGAATAGTTTATTATGTAGGGAAGGGAAAGGGTACATTAGAACGTTGTGAGCAACCTGCAACTATGCGCAATATTGTGCTCAACTTTTCTAGAGCTGAATATTATTCCGTATTCCGTATTCTTATTAAATGGTATCACTTATGTCCATACAGCTAGCCCAACAAGAGGCAATAGGTATTTATGAACAATGTGCGGAGTGCGTCGCCGTGCGCAACAGTGAAGAACTCTTTAACTTGGACGGCAGTTAATGTATTGCACGTCAGAATCAATTTTTACCAATGATTTCCAAGAGAGTTGTTAAATACAACGTCCAACGGAGCTGGACAGTACAAAACTATCAAGATCGGGGTGTGGAGTAATTAGGTAAAAAACATCTACCAGAGAAGATTGCGTACGGCATTACAATACTTGCTTGGACGATCAAGTCCAGTGGTCTGAACACTCAATACGATGAGCGAGCGATGCTGGTAACAAATAAAATACAATTTTTGATTTCGAAGTGAAGAGTGTGGAACTGCGCAGAATAGCTCGAGCATCTCCATCTGTTATGACCCTGGGAGAATGTTTACATTAAGGTGACTCACGTCGAAGCGACAGATCTGCCTTTTTATGCAAGACAACACCCAACACTCCAAGGTAATGTAAATATTCAAAAAACTAGCAGACACTAAAGAATAGCTTTTGACGGAATGCCGGGTCTAACAGGAAAAAGGTAACACACATGCATTCCATTGAGGTTGCTTTTCAAATGACAAACAAGTGTTGCATTCAATAATGACTCAGAAAGAAACAAATTCCCCGACCGTGCCATACAACTAGAATAGGTACCATCTTTACTGGTCACAGAACTATGTTGTAGAACAAAACACAGGCTGTGTATAGTTGGACCCTACTGAAAATGCAATAATAGATTCCAAATCGAGGGTCCAACACCAATACGACGTATCGCAATTTGTGATCGAAATGAGTTGCATGCACCCTTGGAAGCATACTACGGCGGATCAGGTAAAAATACTAATTGGAGTACTTGATATTCTAACGTGAAATCGTCCAAACTATCGTTGGACCCTCGAGATGTATTTAATTCGGGTGATGCCAAGTTTCAAATGAATTGTCGTAGTGGGTATCTTGTTATGAATAGAATAATTATTATTATCAATTCAAGTTTCTTGATTAATTAAAAATCAATGGAACAGACTCGTTACTTTGTGCCAACGGTTTATTATTTATCTGTATAGATCACTGGCCTACAAAGAACACTGCTTTGCCATTGTCACTACCTACCTACAATATTTTTGCTCAACTCGAAAAACCGAACAGCGATCGCAGTTTGGTCAGCTAAAATCTGAAAGGAGATTAGGACTCTTTTGCGATTCACACTCGTGTTTATCCAACCCTGAAGTTCTCTCAGGGAACGATCGGGGTGATCTCATTCGATTCGAATTATTCAACACTTATATTGAAAGTTTTTGTGCTAGGGCGTTTGAAAATGTTAGCCCTTATTTTTCAACCCTAAGAATCGACTGACATCGACCAAAAGCACCGGAGCACAACTAGACCCTATAAACCAAATTTCGTCAAAATCGGCCCATGATAACTAAGGTAAGTGCGGCGTAAGGCGACGACGTACAACCAACCAATTTTGAGAGGGGGCATACAATTTTTTCTTGGTCGATTCTAAAGGTTCATTATTAAAAATTAAACCCCAAAAATGATCAATTAAAAAAAAAATTGAAAAATTCGCGGCGAGACGCCCTTAGTTTAAAAATGTAAAAGTTACGAATAACATCAGCTGCACGTAAATAAGTTATTTTATTTATAATATTGAAGTTTAAGGTTGGAAGAACAAAAATATTGCTATTCCGATCCCTTTAATGGGGTGTTATAAACAACAGAGATAGGTGTTAATCGAGTAACGATTATTTTCACGAATACAAAAATAATCGTTAGTCACGATTACTTTTGAGGTGGGTATTCGATGGGTGGAACTTTCAAAATAATTTTAGTTACTTAACGATAACGTTTCTGAAAATACATATGCAAATAACGTATAACGAAAGTATCAGGTCTTGGGAAGTCAAAATTGACGCAAATTTCGGCATTAACCCACAAAAATGGAATTTTTCTCTTTCGGGTTCGCTAGAGAAAACCGCTAGTCTGCCGCTAGAAAGCAACGAAATACCGATGGCAGACTGTGTTACAAAGTTTTTACTTACGAGGTAGTACCACATGCCAAAATTGCAACTTTCCCAAAATATATAAATTTTAACCCTCAAATTTGCATTTTTTCAATTTAAGTCTGTCTCATATAAGCAATGGGTTATTGGAGGCAGACCACGCTGCTTGAGTTTCAATAAAGTAGTACAGTATTGAGCAAACATTTGTAGTATCCCAAAATCAACAAATTTCATCAATAAATTGACAATTTTTGAATTTGATTCTGCCACTAGAAGACAGCGGGCTATCCAAGGTAGATCATGCTCTATTGTTTACATACCACTCATACTTCAACGTGTTAACCCATTTCCGCCGACTGTGCCAGATCTGGCACGACGCAAGGGGTGACTTTCACGATTTCCTGTTCATTCCTGCTTGCTCATGAACAATCCTACTCTGTGCCTTCCACTACAGCAGGTTCTCATGCAAATCCCCTCCGATTTTCATTCGCTTTTGAGTCTTTGTCTAGGCGTGAGTGAAGTTTGAATTAAATCAAGATTCTACTGACGAGAATAACCCGACTCTGCGCTGCTGTAAGCACTCTAATCGTGTATACTAATACTTTTTCTCTCAGCTTTCCATGAATTCTTATTATTTATGGTCATTTGAAGGAATTAAAATAATTTTTTCATTTTCGACTTCTCTTGGTTAGATCTGGTGTACTTGGAAACTCGGGTGTGCCAGATCTGGCACAGTCGTCACATAGTGTCAAGAATTCGGAACTTTCTTGAGAGCTGGGGAATGTAGGAGTTATGGCTATTACAACGATTTCACGTTTGCGCATGCGCCCAAAATGCTCTCAATTTGTGGGTCATGATTTTCATAGGGGACCATCTCCACCACAATTCGCATAATTCCTGGAAATTTCATCGAAATGAGATGGAAATGTAGAACTTATATCCGTAAAAAGGAAATACACGTTTGCACATGCGCAGCGGCGGCTACTATCAGTCTTGGGATAATGATGTTTATAGGGGACCATCTACACGCCAACCCGCACAATCCGTGAAAATTTCATTGAAATCGGATGAGAATTGTAGAAGTTTTGGTTGTGGCTAGGATTTCATGACAGACAGACAGACACGGAACCGAAATTGTCCAGGAAGGTCTGAAACGTAAAACGCGAGTGGAAATTTTGATTTTGGATAACATCTTTTTTTTCAACCTTGAAAAATTAATAGCAAAGCTTCCGCTACCTCGGTAGACTCGGAAGGAAAAAGAGAAGCGAGGCTCGAGCCACAAAATATTCGATCACATTTTGTTGTGGGGTTGTGATTTGCAACTGGTTGGATAATGAATAGTGTGGTGGCTATAGCATCCACGAAATATGGACATGAGCCTAAAGTATGCCTAAGAGGTTCTCAAATAAAATCATTTCTGGCCCTCAACGACACCTTATCCATCAGTACAATCGTAACATGGGAGGGACTGATCGCATAGACCAGGACATCAATAGATATAAAACTGGTATTAGAGGGGAAAAGTGGTAGTGGCCACTATTATGTTGCTCATAGACGTTGACCTCAACAATGCACGTACTGTATTATTCTTGTCAAAATATTGTTTGATAAAAATTTTGTTTCTAGAATTTTCTCAAAAAACTACTCTGAGTGACGACTGTGCCAGATCTGGCACGGGGGGTTACGCCCCCCCTATGGGTGCAAAATTTAAATTAATATTTTTCCTAGCTTATTTGAGGTTCAGTAACATTGTTTTGAGGTAAATTTATATTATATCTCAAAAATTATAGTTCTCGGCGTAAATGGGTTAAAATGTGAATCATCCCAAAATTGTCTGAATTTTAAATCAAATTTGACAATTTTTCAATTTAACTCTGCCAGGACCTTACAGCTGCTTAGGTTTACCAGACAAGTCTCAAACCCGTGAGTAGACTTTTAAAATCTAGCTGTAAAAATTTGGGACGTCCCAAACATTGTGGATTTTTGCACAAAAAGTGTACAATTTTTAAAATTGAGTCTGCCGAGGGTTAACAGCCGTTGAAGAGTGGCAGACTGATGGAAATATCCATGATTGGACCTAATCTACCATCACGCGAGTACTCTATCGACGGCCTGAAGATGATGTCTTTACATCGAAACCGCTCGCCTCCTGTACTCGACTTGCTGGTTAAGACGGATTCTCCAATACGGTGCGTAGATAATAATTGAACCATCACGGAGTTTTCATCCATCCCGGAGATATGATGATTTTTCGCAATTTTTGAACATTTCACATGGTCGCCACTTTTGAAAGCAACCGTTTTGGAATGGCAGACTCGAATTTTCCCTCTCAGAATGGACAAGATTTTCATAATTTGTCGTCAAATCGTATCCCTAAATGAAGTGCGATTTTCGGCCTCGGCTCCAGGAATATTAATGAGGCAGCACAATTTTCTATAAACCGTTATTTATTGTTTGCTAAATTCGTTGTTTTTAATATATGTGAGTTTGACCTGTGTTACTCGTACGTACCCACTAAAGTTAGGTTGTTGGCATAATTGAATCACGAGTGTTTATTTCAGTTCAAACTTCTCAAATAATGCGACTTCATCTCAAAAACAACCCCATTACAGATGGACAAAACGCACTTTTAGTCTGAATAAATTGATATTTTCATCAGCCGCAATGATGAGTGTTTATCCTTGTTTAAGCGTCTGAAATGAATTGTGACGTTATTCACAATTTTTTTTTCTTGAAATAACCCCGTTACACATGAACGAAGTGGACTTTTAGTCTGAATAAATTGATATTTTCATCAGCCGCAAGGACCCCGGCGCGCGCCCAGTCATGATATTTCAAAAAGTGCACCCGCCGGAGGATTATGCAGGAATAAGCGGAGGAATAAGTGCGTAGAAAAACACTCTGCCAAGTGAATTTGGCAAGCAGCTTCCTGGTATAACCATATTGTAAAGATGATCCGATGAAAAAATCGGTAACTCCATACAACTTTGCCTATTACAAGTATTTGCGGAAACACAAATCTATATGGCAGGCCGGCAGACGTAAAACCAAAGTTCTTCAGGAAGTCCTGAAACGTAAAACGCAAGTAAAAATTTTGATTTTGAAGAACTAGTTTTTAACCATGAAAACAACGCTTCCGCTTCCTTGGTAGGCTCGGAACCAAAAACGTACCAAACCGTTTCAGACATTCTGAATCAAATCCGCAAAAAAAACATAGATGTATGTCTGTGTACTCTGCCCAGGCCTTATTCTCCAACCGATTTGAGAGGTGCTTTTTTCGACGCGGAAATTATCTACTTAGTATTGCCACTATTTATCTCCGAATTATGCCTTTTAAGGGGACTAGTCCTCTCGTTTTTCTTCCACAATTCCCACAATCACGTACTACGAGTAAATTACACTAGATTACAAAATTTAGGGGTGGTCTGGCTGCCTCGTTCTTTCACCACTTTTCTTATGGTATTTGGTGCGCTGAATCAGACGTCAGTTTTTTTTGTTTACGTCAGATTTTCAAGATATAGCTAGTTTTAAGATTTTTCTAGTTCTCACTTTTCTTCATTTTTTTAGTGAAAACTCATCTTGCTCAAATCTCCTCAAAAAGTACTCAGACTTATAGGAAATTTCATGTAGAATCCGAATATGTACTTAGTTTTTAAGTAAAACTGTGTTAAACCCCCTATTTTCCACAAAACGTATCAAAAAACACCGATCAATTCCTCCACCTCAGAGGTTTCATCGCCGGCATCTATGTAGAGAAAACTTCGCCGCCTGAGGTAAATCTCTTTTTAAGGTCCAACAATAGTCCGCCATCATGTGAACTTCCCAATACCCTTTGTACCGTTCTTCCATGGTTTTATATCTTGGTGGAACCTCTGAGGTGGAGGAATAACCAAACATTTTACCAACTATTGATTCATCTGAGCCTTCATGAAACAGATTTACACCGTCAACTTTTCTGCATTTTTTTGTGTTTCGTTTGTAAAACTGAATTAAAATCACTTAACAAAACAAGAGTTTCCCAATTATGATTTCTCCCCCTTTGAGTACCTATTTTCGATCTTACTCTTAATAGGTGACAAGCATAAAAAATGTAGAAGGAAGGAAAATCTATTTGAGGAAAACAGATTTAGGAACGCACATACTTATCTCGAAAAATTAACTAACAATTTTTGTGAATTTTCATTTCAGTGCCATGAAAAAGCTCATTCCTTCGGTATTAATGGGTTTAGGAGGCTGCGATTGGTCTCATTCTCCTCTGGGGTGTCCCCCCTACAAAGTAAAGGCCCGAAAAAAATTTTTTTAGCCTTAATTTTTTTTCAAGTGGCAAAATGTAAGGGAAAACCTGAAGAAAAAACGTTGAGAACCGGTGTTTTTTGATACGTTTTGTGGAAAATAGGGGGTGTAACACATTTTTACTTAAAAACTAAGTACATATTCGAATTCTACAGGAAATTTCCTATAAGTCTGAGTACTTTTTGAGGAGATTTGAGCAAGACGAGTTTTCACTAAAAAATGAAGAAAAGTGAGAACTAGAAAAATCTTAAAACTAGCTATATCTTGAAAATCGAACGAAAAGAACGAGGCAGCCAGACCACCCCTAAATTTTGTAATCTAGTGTTATTTGACATTTGAAGGCAATATTCTTCACACCTGTATGCATGTCTGCTGTAAAATTTGTCCAAGCCGCTCGAATAGAAAAAAATTGAAAAATAAGCAAGGATTATTTTTTAATGTAAAAAATGGTTCATTTTCATGGTTCATTTTTTGACTAACCATTAAGCCGATCTAATCCAAATTTTCACACGTTCTCCTTCCACATAACAACATTTGAGCCAAGGGTTTTGAGTAAAAACAGTTAGTTGATTTTCTAATCCAAGTAAACGAAATTAAAAAAGTGGCCTTCCAATCTAAGCGTGTTTTTTGGGACAAAAAATCTGTATCCACGAGATGAGAGTTACATCCATGTGAGTATCTTGTAAAAATTAGAACGAAATTGTTCGAGATGTTACCGAGAAAAACGCTGCAAATTATTACACAATGGTTTATCATTTTTCTATATAATCGTCTATAAAGCCACCAACCATCCACCATGAAGAAAAACATCGATGGCATTTCGGTCAGCTTTAATTTGAAAGGAGATTAGGCCTCTTTTGCGATTCACACTCGTGTTTCTGATTTGTCGTACGTTTATTATTTTTATGGTTTATTATTTTAATGGTTTATTATTTTTCTATATAATCGTCTATAAAGCCACCAACCATCCAACATGAAGAAAAATACTTTGAAAATGTCACCCCACGCATATTTAAGCAAAAACCTCTTTTTTTGGCTGGTTATTTGCCCATTACTTCTATACGAATTGAGCGATCGGAATAGTTCGACGTTAGGACCAACTAGACCCCAAATGGAGTCTATGTGCGAAAGAACGGGTTTTTTAGACCGATTCTAAGGCCTTTTATGGCCCGGACGGCGAACGGCGGACGGCGGACGGACATTGCAAATTTGGATTCTACGCACCTTGAAACGTAAAGTGACAAAGTTTGAGGGGGGGGGGGGGGGGGTTATAAAATTTTTTTGCGATACGATCACATAGGCTTATTATTGGAAATAATAAACCAAAAGGAACATTTGTCCGCCGAATAGTTACTTTTCAGGACAGCTGTTTTTCTGACTGCAAGTTGTGCTCCCGCATACTTGTTCTGATCTTGATTTTGTGTGCCTGGCTGACAAAACCACACCCCACGTGGCACTTTAAGCATTTCTTTTAGTTCCATGTTCAGTGCCTATACTTTTTAGTATCCATGAATCCATGTACTTCAAGAATGTTATCAATAACCAGATGTTGTTAAAAACTTTTCGATATTTTTCAGTTCCGCTACAAAAATTTTTCAAATAATTGTAACTCATCAACCAGACTTTCGATTTTAATTTTATTTCTACTAAACTGTTCATAATTGTATATAGTTTCATCGAAAAATAAGAATGGAAAATTCGATTTTTTTTTTTGGACCACACCCCCTTAAGAGGGGAATGGTGGGGGGAGGGACTTAAAACGTGTTACTCTTACAAATAATTTCAAGTCTAGAGTTCAATAGGTTATTCAACCTTTATCCGGTTGAATGGGCGGTAATTCACCGTCCTGATAAAAGAAAAGCCCTTCCGAAGCTTCCAAAGGTAGGTTGAGACGTGAGAGTTATGTAATTCTTTAGTTGCTCAACTCCACGGTAAATGACAGTACAATCACGATTTACCCAGAAATGTTTTTTTTTTAGTTTCGATGGAAGACTGGGATTTATCCAAAATGGTTGCCTAACCTTCAGGACCTGAAGATGTCAAAGCGACATTAATGACGTCGGGTTACTTCCAATCCAATAAATCGATTACACCAGTGGTAGTCCCTGTCAAGTGCAGCGTTCGGCTTTCTCGTGAAGAATCGGGTATCCTGAAATAGTACTTTTGCTCCTGCTCTGTAACTGATTCTTTAAATGACATGGATGGTAAAGGAGCATCCAGAAACGCTATAAATGATTACACAACGGAGTATTGTTTTTCCGTAAAGACCACCCGTCTGGAAAGAACTCGGAAGCCAAGCTTGATTCACCAATCTAGTAGTTTATTTTGGCAGATAGAAGTTTTGGTTCACAACTTCTACATTTTGTACCCGAATTCGATGAAACTTTCAGAGATTGTGAGGGTTGACGTGTGGATGGTCCCCTATAAGGGTAGTGCAAGGTATTTAGACATTGGTGTTTCGAGATTAACTACTAAGCATCGGGTTATGGATACGAGGAAGCTATGTGCCACACCCACTTGGCAGACGTTTTTAAATTATTTTGCTCGATTCTAAGAGTTTATTATTGATGATGATAAACCAACATCTTGTACCTTTAGGTAAAAGTACATTCCACTAAATGGATAGATGAGTTGGAATGAGTCAGCCCCATTGAATACTTTCGTGTCGAGCTGGTTTTCCACCAGAAATTCATACTTAAGAGTCTGAGAGCAAGAATAGCATTGAACTCCATCTACCGAGAGACAAAAGAACTTGTTCAACGCTTTGGGTTGAGGTTGGCCTTCGGGGTTTCCCCGCTCGTCACTCCATGACTGTGTCACCAATTTTTTTTTTTTTTTTTTACAACGGTAGTTCTTCATTGTAAACATTAATGGAAATGGCAGGATTGGAGTACACTCATTTTTAACTGACTTATATTGTGGAATAGGCGGAGTGTCCATAATACATCCAATATTTAATGTAATGCATTGGTACCTAGGTATCTTTGATCAGATTTTTATGAGTGAAAAATCACCATAAATGGTCTATTTAAACTGCCAAACAGTTTTCTTAACACAATAGGCACTGATATGCTTGGAAAATGCGCTTAGTTTGTCGCGTAGGTTGATTAGAACTTATGCTCTTCAAAATGTAAATTGACTAAGAAGAAACACGCGTATTATTATGTTAATGATGATGGTGGAAAATTCTATGTGAGATTCATTACGTAAGATTCTGTAGTGCGTGACTAGTCACAAAGAAGGTAACCGGATCCAAGTGAAATATCATTTGAGGCGTCTGGCAGCACTTAGAGCTGAAGGAATATGGATGAATTCATATTGAATTTGGTGAAAGAGTTCTGGTTGACTCGGTTCACCCTGTCTTTGTGTACACTACGAGTGGCTGAGAACGGAGTACCTACGTATTTTCCCACAGTATCTCTACATCAACCAATTTCAAATCACTCCAACTTGCAATATTTTCAGTTTGTGTAAAAAATGTCAAATGTCTTAAAATTGAAACTGTGTCAATCTGTTCCTGAAAATATTTTTCCAGTTCATTTCATGGCCGTTATAATGAATTTGCACTGTCTGTCCGTATTTTTGTACGATAGTAATGGATACTAAGTCAAATCCATACAATACATACCTACCTAATGAACGTAGTGGACTCTTTCCTGACCATCCCTCGAAAAAACAAAACAGAAACTTACGCATTGAAAAATTCACTGAGGCCCCGTTTTGGTTTATTATTTTCAATAATGAACCTTTGGAATCGACCAAGAAAACATTTTTTTTAGCACCCCCTCAAAATTTGATGGTTTACGTTTCAAGGTACGTAGAATCCAAAAATCGAATAAAAACTGTGATTACTGAGCTCTAACTTAGGTATTGGTATTCAGCATTAACAGACATAATTTGGAACTCACTTAGGTGAGTTTATACTAATTAAATTCTGAGCCGAGGATCACAGCTTCTCATATTATTATTTTTTAATCGTATCTTTTAAAAAAAAAAAAACTCTCTGTTCAATTTCTCCCTTGCGAGGGAAAAACATTAAATCATGTTTAATGTTTTTCCCTCGCAAGGGAGAAATTAGATTGCCGACACTCAGCTGATCAGTGACCACTCATGCGCCTTCAGCATTCTCCATTGACCCTGCTTCTCAAATTTCAGCTTCCTGCGTTCAACAGGAGAGAAAATGGCCTTGGAGCTCACTCAGCTGATCAGTGACCATCTTGGTACAACTAGACCCCAAATGGAGCCGATATAACGTGGTAACTAAGAAATCGGTCCGTGGTAACTAAGAAAAAAAAAACGTTGCAGATTTGCGTGTCGGAATTCACAGAACGACCCCCAGCCCTAAAACATTAAACATGTTAAAATTTGGCCGTCCGTTCGCCGTCCGCCGTACGCGGCACTTTTGCCACTTAGCATTGACCGATTTTGATGAAATTTGGTATGTAGGCTCCATTTGGGGTCTAGTTGTGCCCCGAAGATTTTGGTTGATGTAGGTCACTTCTAAGGGTTCAAAAATCAATTTTGAAATTTTGAAAACGCCCTGACTCAAAAAATTTCGATATAAAGGTATTGTTTTTCCTTCAATTTAAGATTCTATAGAATTTTTAGAATTTTTTGAGACCACTCGGAGCTCTGTAGGACAAACCGTTTGCTCACTATGAGAATTTAAAGTTTGGACGTACGATAAATCAGAAACACGAGCGTGAATCGCAAAAGAGGCCTAATCTCCGTTCAAATTAAAGCTGACCGAAATGCATGTTGGATGGTCGGTGGCTTTGCAGACGAGTGATCTATATAGAAAAATAAAAAATAATAAACCATTGTGTAATAATTTGCAGCGTTTTTCAAACTGTAGTTAGCGATAGTGACCGTAAAAGACGATAGCCGTCAAAATGGAGCGTTTTAGTTTATTATTTTCAATAATGAACTTTTGAAACTGACCAAGAAAAAAAATTTTTAACGCTTTTCTAACTAAATTTTCAGTTTTTTAGCGTTTTTTAAAACAACATTTGAAGAATAGCGGCCCGCTAATTTGCCTTAACTCTAACCACGGCCGACCCCTAGGTTAAGGATTTGACGGGTGTTGTGATTGGTCAAACGTCTTTCATTTGTGCGTCCATCGCAACCAGTAATCAAATTTCCTAATGAAGGCACCCACAGCTTCCTATTTCTTTAAAATAAACTTGATTGTGAAGCGAAAATATGGTAGGTAGGTAGTGATGATGGCAAAGCTGTGATTTTTCGTTACTTTCGTACAAATGTGTACTGATATTAAACATTTGGCGTCTGTTCCCATTTCAAGAGCTCTGTTGCAAGTGTAGAAACGTATAAGTCTTCTCAAATTTAATTTTCTTAAGGATCTCAAAGGCTTAAGTAGTAGGTATAATGTATTTTGTTCCTATTTGAAAAGTATACATGCGACAACCTTACCAGTGAATGGCTTAAATCGTGGCCCCCCATAGGATTCCGATCGGGGTAATATTTTATCTTTCCTTTGCACTACAATCGGGGGCTAGTTGACATCATTCAGGAGTAAAGTCATACTTATAGACATAATCGCCACAAACATTTGTGGAAAACATAAACTGATCAATTGTACAAGAAACCTTGATGATAACTTTCGCCACATTTCGACACGGCTTTGGACATTGCTAAATCTAATGGATGGATAATGTAAATGAAACCACAACTGTACGTAAAACTGCTTATTGATATTTGTGTGCCATTCTAACACATTTGCGCCCTTCAGGCTGAATCGCCACACTACGTGACGATCTAGTCAACGATCTCATTCTTTAATAAAATGCATACTAGTTGTAAACCTGTAGTTGTTCCTTTGAGTTTACCTGGTTCTCAGTACGTATCAAGGTGCAGGTGAATAGACACTCCGCCAAAATTATTTCGAGATTCCCTTCAGGAACAATCCTAGGCCCTTCCGGCACGGATACACTCAGTGATCCACTTTTCTTTCAAGATACGCCCTACAGGTTTTAAACTTTCAGCTTCTTCGCCACGAACTTCCGACTTACCGCCACAGCGCCACGTCCAGGTAATTATCATTTCGCTACCCTTTTAACTTCAAATTTGTGTTGAAACCCCCCCTGAGCTCACCTCGTTCAACCTTGCCGTCCTTCCGACTTAGACTTACCTCCGTGAGATTCTGTGTCTATCGTCACGAGGGACAGTTGGGACTTACAAAACTGGTGGCTTTGAGATCGACACGTGGATTAAAGACCCGCAAATCGATCGTAATGTCACCACAGCGTGAGATCCGAACACAGCTTACAAACGCTGCAAATTATTACACAACGGTTTATTATTTTGACATTTTATGTCTTTACTATGGCACATAAATGAAAAATCGTCACGCGGGGATCGTCACGCGGGGAGCGTTATGAGGGGAGCGTTACGCGGAAATTTCTGATGATTTTCACGTACAACCAATCGTTCCTAGGGAAAACTAACTTCCTCATTGGAAAGCTCTCAATTTATCAAACATAAGACATAAAATGTCTCTCGTTGTTGCGTACTTGTACGAAAGCTGTATCCACCGTTTGTGTTTGAGGTAGATTTCGAGGTTTTACAAAACTATTACTATGGACCACTCGTCTGCAAAGCAACCAACCATCCAACATGAAGAAAAACATCGATCGTATTACGGTCAGCTTTAATTTGAACGGAGATTAGGCCTCTTTTCCGATTCACACTCGTGTTTCTGATTTATCGTACGTCCAAACTTTAAATTCTCGTAGTGAGCGAACGGTTTGTCCTACAGAGCTCCGGGTGGTCTCAAAAAATTCTAAAAATTCTATAAAATCTTAAATTGAAGGAAAAACAATACCTTTATATCAAAATTTTTTGAGTCAGGGCGTTTTCAAAATTTCAAAATTCATTTTTGAACCCTTAGAAGTGACCTACATCAACCAAAATCTTCGGGGCACAACTAGACCCTAAAAGGAGCCTACATACCAAATTTCATCAAAATCGGTCAATGCTAAGTGGCAAAAGTGCCGCGTACGGCTTACGGCGTACGGTAGACGGACGGCCAAATTTTTATTCGATTTTTGGATTCTACGTACCTTGAAACGTAAACCATCAAATTTAGAAGGTGTGTTAAAAAAATTTTTTTCTTGGTCGATGCGGTGGGATCGCTGTGGTCCACAAACAAGCGCCTACACTACTTACGAAAAGAAAAACGCCCATAATAGCGGCTGTAAAAAATTGGCTAACTATTGGTCACAGCTCCCATAGTCACGGCGTGGTTAACCTACGGTTTGAATCAGTCCAACATAAATTAATACAAACAGTGGCTATCTCCGTTTATTCTGTTAGTATGTGAACACATAATATTATGCCACATTATCTGCTTATAGATATTACCCTGAAATGAAACAGTCGTCCATAAACCTGTGATGTCAATGTAAGCAATGGTAATGTACATATTTGAAATTCTCCCTATGGAAACTCAATACCGTATCATGTCCCACGCAGGACGAATTGCCCTCTAATGTCATGATGTATTCGACCCTTTCTTTCTGATTGTTTCCAAGTTTCCTGTTGTCCTCATTTTAAAAAGAAATAAGCGTAGTTCTATCAACAATAACAACCGTTTATATACTCATCCGTGATCCCGGTGATGCCTATTGTCCTCTTAAAGCAGTCAGAATATTTTGAGGTTGATGTTCTGATTACTAAGTTACTAGGTTTGCCTGTCCTCAGGCTCATTAATATCATGAGATATATGAGTTGTTTTCGATCCTCAGTTTCGATTTATTCACTAAGCTTCATTGACTTTCGACGTATTTTCGAACCTAGTTTCATCCACTTTGGTTATGTACAAGTACGTGAGGTAGAAATTTCAGCTTTTATGACGCCCCTCAGTAGTACAAAACTTTCTAATGCTACTGAGACTAGAACAGAACAATAAATAGCTGAGAGAAAAACAACCATGTACGACTTTGTTTCTGGCTATCTGGACATGGGTGAGTATTGAAATTTTGTGTGATCGTCCCAAGCCTCAATTTCCAACCAATCTGTGCAGTTAATGTTTTGTTCGACTCGGATATTCAGCTGCGCATACTAGAATTTATATCTAAAATGGTGGAATGTCAAAAAAGGACTAACCAAACAATGTCATCAATTTTGAACCGTTTTATTTGGTTCATATCTTTCTTATTACTTCCCCAGAGTATTAAAATTCGTTTTGAGACTGGGATGTATATCGCAGTGAATGCAGTGTTGTCGTAGGACAAATCTTGTCCTACCGTTGTTGACTACCGTCGTGGTGCTAAACTGATACCCATGACGGGGAAGGGGGACATGAACATCTCCGTGTTAGGTATCGTAGAACTTTAAATGCTGAATAGTTCATGGAGTTCTTAACTTTCAGAGTCTGTGAGCCTTTCTTAACTTAGCCTACACGTATCTGTGTGCATAATGTTTCTATTAAGGTTTTCACTTGATTAATGAAATTTAAATTTTGATTATTATAGTAAAAGCCAATTTCAGTACTTACACTACAATATAAAACATATAGTTAAGTAATGTATGCATTCCATGAGACGTCCCATTGGATAAGCATTAGATCAATTTAAACCAGTTGGTAAGCTAAGAAATAAAACGATTTTACTCAATGTAGTTTATTTAGTATTTTAGGCAAAAAGTAGTGGTCTCCTATCCCCCCCCCCCTCACCCGTATCATCATAACTTTTCTAGCGGCGTGTGAGCCTCGAATTTGAACATATTTTGAAATCCTTGATCTACGATACTCAACATGCTACTTCGAGCCCCCCCCCCCCCCACCTCACGATCTACAAGCCAATTCACATAAACCTTGAAAATGTCATCGAAATCGGATGGAAAATGTAGAAGTCATGGCGGTGGCAAGGATTTCTTGTCTGCGCATGCGAAGCGGCTACTATCAGTCCGGGGGTGATGATTTTCATAGGGAACCATCTACACACCAAACCACACCATTCCTGAAAATTTCATCGAAATCGGATGAGAAATGTGGGAGTTATGGCTGTGGCAAGGAATTCATGACAGGCTGACGCGGAACCAAAATTGTTTAGGAAGGTCTAAAACGTAAAACGCGAGTGGAAATTTTGATTTTGGAGAACTTTTTTTTTCAACCTTGAAAAGTGAAAACAAAGCTTCCACTACCTGGGTAGACTCGGAGGCAAAACCACGAATTGTGCGGTTTCAGGTGTCCTGGCACCAAGGTGGCACCACTGATTTGTTCCACGGTGGGTCACAAAATACTTAATTCATGAAAATCTAGAGCTATATCGATAATTTCCCCTCAATATCAAAGCTTGGGTACAATCACTAAGCTATAAAGGAACCGGAATATAGAAAAATCGGACATTTGTGAATATTACCCCCCCCCCCCCACTCGCTCCCACCCCTTGCTAATTTCGATACTTTGGTGAAATAGTGTGCAAGTAGGAAGTACACAAGATTATGCCCGGAAACGCACGTTTTTAAACACCAAACCCCCCTTCCCAATTTATTAGGCAAAATTCATAATTCCGGCGACGTAGTGCACAACTAGATAGGTTACCTAATAATTGATAATGTACCGGCTTATAAATTAGAGAAATAAGTATGAACGCTGGTACAATTTTTGAACTCGGACTGAAATTTTATTATATACAAAAAAGTAACTAAGATGGAATTTGTCATGTGGTGCTTAACAATCAAAAATGAAGATGAACCAAAACAATAAAAATCAAATATTATGCACCTACAGATAACATTTAGGTATAATTGCAATTTGAAGCACGAAGAGCAAGAAATAAGTGGCCTAGAATGTTTTAAAATATTAGCAGTTATTCTTATATCAACACAAATCACACATGAGAAATTCATAATTTTCTCACGGTGGTCGATTAGCGTTTTATCTCAACAGAGAAGAGGTCCCATTTTTTGTATACCTCCAATTGCTCCACGAAACCTAGGCGCGATTTTCTCACGTATTAGTGCAAAGATTTGCAAAAATAATAGCGATAATCGATAATTCGTTGGGAAGTTGATAAGTTATCGTCGAAGTTTAATTTTATGGGTTGCAAATACTTTTACGATACGTGGAATCCCCCTCCCTACTTTTGCTTCTTTCTCGTACTCCATTAGTCAGTCATCGGTTGCCTTCTGGGTGATCATGTTTTCACCAAAGAAGTCGCGTAACGCGCTCACTCTGAGGGACAAGGTGCGTTTGCTGAATTTAGATAAAAAGAATGCTCATACAAGGCAACAATTGGCCAACATGTTCGGGATTGGGTTGACTCAAGTTTACCGGGTGGTTAAAGACCGTGAGAATATAATGACCTTGTATCATACGAACAAAATCAATGAAGAATTTTGCCGCGTTTCCCAGCTTCGTGGCGTGAAAATGGTGGTAGATGTGTCTTTGCTCGAATGGATCAAACGTTTGAGGGACCGGAATGTCCATGTTACGGGAATAATGATTAAGAAAACGGCTCTGGAAATGTCCAAATTATTGGGTATTGAAGGGTTCAAAGCGTCGAATGGTTGGCTTCAAGGCTTCATCAAGCGATACAAACTCTCACTGTCGAAATATAGTCGCGCTGGATCGACTGCCCCAGCACTAATGACGACGTGGAAATCAAGAATCCTCGATGTCATCAACGAGTATGATGCTTCTGACATTTATGCTCTAGATGAGACTGGTTTGTTTTTTCGAGCTCAACCGAGTCATCTGCTTGCATATAGAAATGAGAGATGTTCGATGGGCGAGATGGCTGACAATCGCGCCACTCTCCTTTTGTGCGTCAGTATGAGCGGCGAGAAGGAAATTCCGTTGGTGATATGTTCTTGCTACAAGGAATCTAGCAAAGACGACGCTGTACCACCGGCAATTGAATATCAATACGAGGAGAGATCATTAATGACTACGACTATCATGCGTGATTGGCTTATACGATTTGACCGAAAAATTGGGCAACAAGGTAGGAAAGTGGTTTTGTTTTTGGATCATGCTATGTCTCATCAATCCGTCGTTCTACGCAACGTAACACTCACATTTGTACACCCCAATTTCACACCCTCATGGGATCCGATGGCACAGGGAGTCTTTCAAAATTTTAAAGCAAAATACCGAGAACGAGTTTTGAAATACATGGTCGATCATGCACTGGCGAATGAAGTCATTGAACGTCCGATGGAAGAGATCGACATTCACACAGCAACCACATGGATTTGCAGTGCTTGGGATGATGTTGAAGAGAAGACAATAACAAATGCTTTTGGCAAAGCGGGCTTTCCAGTTAAACAAGATCCTTCATGCGACGACGAAGCAGCTTACGTTGAAACAGAGCACAGTATCGCCCATGTAAGCAGGCTGCTAGGAATACTCCCGCCTGGCACGCTTAAGAATTACATTTTTATTGACGACAACTTGGCGATCGAAGCTGACACGATCGATGTAATCGAGATCGTGAAGCATTTTTATAACAATTCGAGCACCATCTCCAATGATGTGATAGAGGATGAATCGACTGCTGAGCTGAATGAAGGTAAGCCACCATTTTCAACGCACTTCCTCGCATCTAGTTCTATGCTGTGCGAAAGTCCTTTGATTGATGAGGGGTCGGCATAACACGTCCACCCCTCTAAACATGGACTTCAGTTGAAGGTAGTAATGGTGTCCCTAGGATAGTTTATTGATACAACTTGGGTACTCGTATCAGTGGTAAATAAAAAATTAAATTCATGCAGCATGAGTTGATTCGCGAATTTTCAGAATAATATTTCAGTAATGGTCAAGAACCAGCAAGAAAGGTGACTAGGAAAAATTGTCTGGAAGGATCCTGTCTGGCGGATGTTTCCTTAACAGGAATAAGGAAGTTTTGTTTATGAAGTTGAATGATTGGAGGTCGTAGAAAATCAATTATTGTAAAAAATACGAAGAAAATCGAAACATTAGCTACATGAGACAGCAGTCAGCCTTGTGGGTGTGGCACATAGTACAAATCGCTAAATCTGTATAATCAACCCCTCGGTTGATGGATTTTAACCCATCCAACGCCACCGCCGAATCCGTAGGGGGTAGCTGGTGGCCACTGGCCTCACTTGAGTCCGGCCCTTTTTCCAAAATACCATCGTCTTTGTTCGACCCCCACGGGCTGAAGTTCAACCTAAACAGCAATGTGTGTGTTTTTCTCCGTTCTTGGAGAGGTCTTCTATGCGGGACACAGGTTAGCTAGAGGTTCGAAGTAATGTGCAAGGTTATATTCGCTCATTTCGTTTGTGACTCCAGTTTGACATTTTGACAACGCAAAATTATGGATTGTAATTTTTTTTTGTTTTATTACTGCTATTATCAATAAAATAAGAAAATATTCTGTCTGGCGGACTTGAAGTTTGTTACTGGTTGATAAACCTCCCGAAGTATCATGTTTTAGGGAGGTTTAGCACTACCACCTACCTACTTACTGTGTTCCCCTATTGTCTAGCAATTTTCCAAGTAGTATTATCATGATTTGCATCTACTTCAAGAGGAGCCTATACTCTCGCGGAAAGGTCAACAATAAACCAGTGATGGTCGTAAAATATAACAGTGACATGGGAGGAGTGGACCACGTCGATCAAATGTTATCATACCAGTCGTCTGACAGAAAATCAATTAGATGGTTTAAAAAACTGGCCATCCACATTTTTCAAATGTTTGTCACCAATGCTCATTCTTTATACAAAAAATTCTGTATAGACGCCTGCCTCAGTCTGTCGGCCTTCACCCAAGAGGTGATCACATCGTTATTGGGCCCGACTGCGACCTCTGACCCCCCTTCATTAGGTGGACATTATTTGAAATATACTGAAGACACCATTCAGGGGAAAAATAAAGTGAAAAGAAAGTTGCAGGTGCGCTGCAAGAGGTGTTCAGGCCTCGGATTGAGCTCTAGAACCACGATGGTGTGTGAGGGCTGCCCTGGGAACCCTGGGTTTTGCCTGGATTGCTTCAAAATTTTCCACGAGTTGATGGATATTCCAGACCATTTGTAAAATTTTGTATATGTTATTCTGCATTACTTGCCCAATTTGTGCCGTAAATAATTAGGTACCTATCTACCTCCTAAGTTCAATTTTTACAATAAATATTTTTTAATTTTATTCCATTCAATATCATTATTATCCCGGTGCTCACCAGTATTCAAAATGAAAGCAGGTTTGCTGTGAAGTGAGTTTCAAATAATATTTGACGCAATTTAGAGGGATTTCTGAGATTGCAGAGCTCTGACTCACTTGAGTCCAGGAGCCACTGGGTTCCCCATTGGAGCGAGTGTTGCGTGATTGCATACTCAGAAGGAAGCCAGTGGCTCCTGGACTCAAGTGAGTCCGCACAGTGTTGCCGATAAATCGAGAAAAATACCTTTCAACCCCCCTTACCACTATATATATTCTTGACCGTTGGCCAACCTGCTACAACATATCAAAAAATGGAGAGAATCGATTTTTGGGGCCACAGGGGTCGCCAGCTGCTGGACTCAAGTGAGTCCGGTGGCGTTCAATGGGTTAAATAACATGTGAAAATCCCATTCTCGCAGCATTAGTTAAGGAGCCAATTTTCAGAAAATCTTAAGGGTGAGAAAATCAAAATATTAGCAATATGATAGAGTAGACAGCCTTCTGGGTGTAGCACATAGCATGAATCGTTAGAAATCTACAATCAAACCCTTGTTTGAAAATTTAAAAAACTACAAAAAAATACTCTTTGTCACCTCGCACTCATAGAGTACACACACGTGAATTGCTATTTTGCTTCAGAGTCTACCACGGGAGCAAAAGCATAGTTTTAAATTTTCAAGGTTCAAAAAAAATAAAATTTATTTTTAATAAATTATTAAATATAAATTACTATTAAATAATTTTATTTATTTAATAAATAAATGATTTATTCGAAAATTTAAATTTCCACTCGAGTCAAGAAATCCTTGTAAAAGGAAAACTATGCGAAGTTATTGTTCGATTTCAATGAAATTTTCAGGGATTGTACAAATTAGGGTGTAGATAGTCTCCCATGAAAATCATTGCTCCCGGACTGATAGTAGCCTCAGCGCATGCGCAAATGTGAATTTCCTTGAAACAGCCCTAACTTCCACATTTTCTAGCCAAATTCGATGAAATGTTCAAAGATTGTGTGGGTGGGCGAGTAGATGGTCCCCGATGAGGGTAGTGCAAGGTACTTGGAGATTGAATTTTTGAAATTAGCTACTGTGCGTCGGGTCATCTATAAAATCGGCTTATGGAAATGAGGAAGCTTTTTCTTTTTGTCCATGTTTTGCTTCCGAGTCTACCAAGGTAGCGGAAGCATTGTTTTTTTGGCATTTGAGAGATGAAAAATTTAACGTTATCTCCAATGAAACCCTTAGTTTTACATTTAAACGGTAAATTAAGTAAGGTAAGCAAAGTAAACAACCACTTCAGGTTAGATTTTTGTCCGACTGCCATTCCTGGCGTCGCGGAATTCATCAGCTGTCCTCCAAAGGGAAGATCAGAATTTGTTTTGATGATTTCGCTCATGACTTCCCATTGCCTCACCGTCCTATGTTGGGACGAGGACACGCCCCGGCGGCGAGAATTCAACGCACGACTCCCCACACTAGTCGGTTCATGCTCCCGAGCGACCGCGGCTACACCGCACCTGGTAAATTAAGATTTGTATCGTCATTTTAATGATTCAAGGTATAAAACATGAAAACACATCTGCCAAGAGGATGTGGCACATTGTTTCCTAGCTTCCCCTAACATGGGACCATCTACTCGTCAACCCGCTCAATCTCACAATTTCACAATTCCTTATCCTAGCCCATAAATCATCTTGCCGTAAATCCAATCTATCATATTTCCTTAAAGCAGCCCACAAGTCCTGCTCCGTGTCCATCCAGGATAATGCGAGACCTGTCTGGTTTGACTGCAATGATGTCAGGCTTCTCACCCTGGTCACTTGGTAGGTATATTATATAACATCTCCCTCTCAACATCCTAGCCACTAGATGACAAGGCACCTGCTATCTGCTTGGCGACCGCATCATGACGTAGGATGCGGCCTCCATGAGTCCATGGACACTGCTGCACTACATGATACAGATGTTCATTTCCACCCCGACAGGCACAGCAAAGGGTATCTGTTGTCCCACGACTACCTCTCGAAAATCATACCGCTGTTGGCAGTGTTGCCACACGGACAGCGTGAAAGTTCCGGTAGTCGGGGGCCCAATGCCTTCCGAAGCCCAATCTACCCATCGGGATGAGATGATGCTTTCGGGGCACTGTTGGAGTTCTCTACCATCTACTGACTCATGCAGCGCATCAGCAAACTCAGCAGGCGATATTACCCTACCCCAGCAATCCAGCATTTTTTCTCATGCACAGTGGCTACTATCGTCAACAGTACAAACTGCACATGTCGTGTAGACATCATTGCCCTTCGAAAATCATTGCCCTCGGACTGAGTGAAATGAAATACGTTTTCCCATACAATCTAGGCTCATATGAAGGATCCTCTGCTTCCTCATCATGAATCTGTAGTAACATGGACTGACCTTTGCCTACTTGAGTCTTCAACAGCGTTTTTTTACACCTCTCGGTTTTGTCATGATACACTCACAGAATTGTTGTAAGTAAACTTTCGCGACGACTCGAATCAAAACGCACTAAAAATAAACACGTTCAAAAAGTAATGGTTTGAGAAAAACTGAAAGGTTATTTCCAGGTTCTCGAATTCGAACGCTGAAAATCGAATATTACTAATCGAATAATTTTCAATTGAAGTAACAAAAATCAATTTCCTGTAGGCCTTTCCGAGAATGAACCAACCAATGTGACGTCGATGTGGGGACTATTGAATCGACGAGCGAGGCATTGATTGACCGCCGCCCAACTTCAAACGCGTATCCTGAACATTTTTGCTTTCATCAAGCTATTTAACCCGTTTTTGAAGAACCCACACGTCCGATCTTCATAAAACTTTCACAGATTGTTCTTTCGATTAAGCAGAAAACTTTCCTTCAACAGGAAAAATAATAAGAATGCAAGAAAAACTACTCACATTATGAAATTTCCTATTTAAATTTTTTGGCAAGGGTTCATTTTTGCCGGGAGTTCTCTGTTCAATTGAATGTATCACTAGTGCTAACTATTTTGTAGAAATTCAAACTCAATTGCACTAACACTTTCCAAAAATGGGTGACTTAGTTGTAAAAATCGCAAAATTTGAAGGTCTCATTTTTGCCAACAAAAATATGTCTCTGGACGACAAATTTATGTGAAAAATTCATCTACATTGGTTCAATTGTTTTGTTAATTGGTACCGCAATAAACCCGAAAGGCTGCTAGCCCCCTTGAAACGACACGCCGGTACTCTTAAAATAACTTATTACGACAATATTCATATTCAATGGCAATTTTTCGTCACCCAAGTCCAAGAAATACTCAATTCCCGTCTCCTTTTCCGTCCACTGGCAACATTGCCAACTGCGGTATGATGTTCAATGGGTAGACGTGGAGGAGCTGATACCGTTTGCCATGCCTGCCGGAGTGGTCATGAACATCTGTACCATGTAGTGCAGCAGTGTCCACGTACTTATGGAGGCCGCATCCTACGTCATGATGCGGCTGCCAAGCAGACAGCAAGTGCCTTGTCATATAGCGGCTGGGATATTGAGAGGGAGATATTGTATCACACGCAACTGGGCAAGAAGCCCGACAGGAGTGCATCATCCTGGATGTTCAGGTTGTCAATGGCAGCTTGGATATCGAGCAGACCTGGCGGGGTATGATAAGAAAGTATGTAAAGATGATTTATGACGAGCGATGTCGGAGTTAAAAGGAGTGGTACCAACAACATGCCCAGAGTTGGGCATCTCGGCCGGTGTACTCTGTGGTATCACCACCCATGTCCTGGTTGGTTCATTCCAGAACTGATGGTCGTTTTATAGGGGCATTTTCTTCCATCTACCTTTCCCACCCTACCTTCCCCACCATCCCTTATCCCTAGGGCCTGCGTAGTATGAGTCCTAAGTGTCCTTTCCATCATTAAAGTTCTATTTAATTTTCATCTAGCGAGCCCACTCCATCATTGAGGAGAAATCTCAGAAATAATAATAGTTTACAGTTCTCTGGCAAGATTGGGGTACCTATAGCTGGTCCGATGGACGAAAAGTCCAGACTTAGGGGTTGTTCAAGTTGTTTCGGTTACTCTGGGTTAGGCGAATAATAAATCAGAAAAACGAGTGTAAATCACAAATGAATGTTCACTGATAGAAATCAGCCAAATTTCAGCTTATAAAATGCGATTTTTTAAAGTTTCTTCGAGTGGGATTTATATCACTCCGTTGTGCTTTCTTAACAACCAAAAGCCAAATTTCATAATGAAGGCACTCACAACTTTGGGATAACGATGATTTGCTGGTTGAAACTTTTAGTCAAAACAAACTTGATCGTTAATCTTATTCTATTCTATAGTTGAATTTCAAAATTCATTCTGCAACCAATGTCAAATAACGTACAATTTCATACGATTATCCGTGGGTAAACTGTTTACCGTTGAATTGTATTCAACCCCTTAATGAAACTACTTTTGAGTGAGTAAGGTAGGTGAGTTAGTTAGTCAAGTTCTTAGTATTCAGTCTGTTATTTAAGAATTTATAGTCACGGTAATAATTTCCAGGAACCACGAAATTGACGAACAAGTCTGAAGAGCAACGAGCAGTTGAAGAACCAGCTACAACACTTGCAGGTAATAACGAAAGTGGGAATATTTTTTTATATCCCATCATTCATGGTAGCGCCTAAAACCGACCATAAAAGTTAAAATCCGCGTATGTTGACGTTGTTTGCTAATCGTGAAAGAACACTTAGGTATCCAGGCATGATACTATTGTGGTTTTACGCCTTAACAGCCAATAATTTTGACACCTTTTAGAATGTTCTCTAAAAAAACCATAAATCAATCAAACAGTTGAGATGGGTTCTCATTTACATAAGTGTAATGCAGAAAAATTATTTTTTCTCGATCATTAACTTGACTCTATTTTTTTAAATGTATATTTCACAGGAGTGATGTAAAACACGATGGTAATCTCAGTTTTCATTCAAATCTAATAAAGAGTTTTTGCAGCCAACGGGCAACGTCAGCTCAATGAGCCCGGGAACGTCTACCTAGAGCGCGCAATCACATTGCTAACAGCTCCCAGCAAGTAAAACCAGCTGGAAATGATGTTGGTCTGTTGTCATTGACGTCCCAAGTGACGCGAAGTGCTTTGTTTTGGGTTTGATGGCAAATGATGACAATTGACAAGAAAAAAATGTAATGTTATAAATAATTTTTTTTTTTAAATAAAGTGGGAGGTCTTAAATGAGTTGATATAAAAACTCCTTCCACTGCGACTAACAAGATCTATTGTGGAGTGCCTCCAGGCTATATTACCCCACTAAGAAGGGTTTACTGAACACCCCTTCTCCCCACTTTTTGGAAAGCAGAGAAGATCGGTGTATGCCACCTTAGAGATGGTGTCAGGAGCCAAGACATCACTTCCGAGGATTGTGTATCTAGCTCGACCCAGTGCTTCACAGTGGCACAAGATGTGTTCGGCATCTTTCGTTTCCATGTCACAGAAGCGGCAGATGTCCGTTGTTTGTTTGCTATCTTCTTTAGGTGATAGCGAAGTGGGCAGTGACCTGTTAGCAGACCCACAAGTATTCTGACGTCCTTTTTAGGCATAGCTATAAGTTCTTTAGCCCGTTTCTTAGAGAACGTCACAAATAGTTTGCCTTTCTCAGGCCTGGGAGGTTCTGCCAGTATTCTACTCGCTCATTTCTTTCCCAGTTGTTAACCACATTCTGTAAGCAGCTTTTGGTGGTTCACAGAAATGGTTCCGGCCCAATTGGCTGGGACTCAGAGCCTCTTTTTGGAAGACGATCAGCAGTTTCATTACCCTCATGACCCTCATGTCCAGGAATCTAGAGAAGGGTGACCTGGTTGTCCTGGGCCACAGTTTCAAGGGTATTCAGGCATTCCCAGACCAGCTTCGAGGTTATAGTGTATAAAGCAATGGCCTTCAGGGCAGCCTGACTGTCTGACAAGATGTACACTTAGGCTCTGTTGATACGCTTGTTCAGCATTTCTTCATGCACAGTTGAATTGCACAATAATTTTTTTTTAAAATAAAGTGTCTTAAAGGAGGTCTTAAATGAGTTGATATAAAAACTCCTTCCACTGCGACCAACAAGATCTATTGTGGAGTGCCTCCAGGCTATATTACCCCACTAAGAAGGGTTTACTGAACACCCCTTCTCCACACTTTTTGGCAAAGCAGAGAAGATCGGTGTATGCTACCTTAGAGATGGTGTCAGGAGCCAAGACATCACTTCCGAGGATTGTGTATCTAGCTCGACCCAGTGCTTCACAGTGGCACAAGATGTGTTTGGCATCTTTCGTTTCCATGTCACAGAAGCGGCAGATGTCCGTTGTTTGTTTGCTATCTTCTTTAGGTGATAGCGAAGTGGGCAGTGACCTGTTAGCAGACCCACAAGTATTCTGACGTCCTTTTTAGGCATAGCTATAAGTTCTTTAGCCCGTTTCTTAGAGAACGTCACAAATAGTTTTGCCTTTCTCAGGCCTGGGAGGTTCTGCCAGTATTCTACTCGCTAATCTCTTTCCCAGTTGTTAACCACATTCTGTAAGCAGCTTTTGGTGGTTCACAGGAATGGTTCCGGCCCAATTGGCTGGGGCTCTGAGCCTCTTTTTGGAAGACGATCAGCAGTTTCATTACCCTCATGACCCTCATGTCCAGGAATCTAGAGAAGGGTGACCTGGTTGTCCTGGGCCACAGTTTTAAGGGTATTCAGGCATTCCCAGACCTGCTTCGAGGTTATAGTGTATGAAGCAATGGCCTTCAGGGCAGCCTGACTGTCGACAAGATGTACACTTTGGCTCTGTTGATACGCTTGTTCAGCATTTCTTCATGCACAGTTCTTCATTGCATGGACCTCTACCTGAAAGATTGTGGCATTCGTTCCGAGAGACTTCATGAGGCTGGCCGAAGGGCCTTTAATGCCTATGCCAGATCTTCCTCACAAGACTGATCCATCTGTATACCACACAAGAGAGCCCGGTGCAAAGTTGGGCAGCCCCTTTTTCCAGTGGTCTCTAGCATTAATGACCACCTTGAAAGGTATTTCAAAGTTTTGTTTTTCTATCATAAGATCAGAGACTGTCAGAGCCATTCCTCCTTCACATTTCTCAAGAATTTTGTGGTGGTTGACCCTGGATCCCAGTCTTATGTATCCCAGCCGCAGCAAACTTGCAGGAAAGGAAGGCCACTCTTTGTACATGGATATGTAGCGGCGAGAGATCCAGAAGTACCTTCATTGCTGCGGTAGGGCAAGTGGGCATGGGTGATTCCCAAACATGCTTGTCTTTGGACTTTGTTGAGGATCCTTTGAATAAAAACGTTAGTCACGGGTCAGCCACGTTCAGTGATTATAAACGGACTCCGCCAATTGTATGTATCAACATACAACCAACGGCCGTAGTTAGCTGGTTTGTTCCCATGAGATCACCGAAGTTGAGGCTAGTTGGCCCAGGAGATTATCTGGATTGGTGGCCGCTCGAGTGCGGTATCGCTGGTCTTGACAATTTTTAAGGTTGGGTAGTTGGTGAACCCCGATCCACTTAAGCGGGTGAGGCAATAAGTAGCCATGAGCCAAGTCATCAGAACCAATTCTGATCTTCCCTTTGGAAGACAACGTCCGTGACGGCAGCAAGACAGTTGAACGAAAATTCATCCTGAATTGATTGTTTAATTTACTTTACATTTTGTTTATTATCAACATACGCGATTCTACTCCATATCTTACGTGGTTTTATCATTGAGTTGCAATGTGAGGCAGATTTTTTTTACAAATAAATTCATGTAAATTACACGAAACCTTTAATTTGGTTGTAGAGGCCTGAAACCCCAAGTTCGGTATCAATGTAAACGACGTTTTAAACTTCTGTCGTCGATAAGCGGCATAACCTCAACTAAATACTCATAACAAGAGTTATCTGAGAATGATTATAATCATTAATAATTATTCGTTTTTCAATGTTCTTCTAGGTATCACTGGTGAAGGAGCCTGCAGAGATGAATTGGAAGAGTTCCTCGTTTTCAAATGATCGTCGAGCAAATGAATGGGTGTATTATTTTTTTACTTTTCCATTTTTCTAGTATTTTGGTAAAAAAGCTTTATTTAGTTTTAAGACTTTCGTCTGGAAAGTGTGACCAGTCAACAATAGTTATTTTAACAAGTCCATTTTAGACTAGTCTTGTATTACCTAACAGAGAGGGGACTTCCGATTGATAGAGTCCCGTCTTTTATTTCTTGTTGAACTATGAATGTTAATTAAATAGTATCAATAATCATTTCTTCCATTAAATTCTGTCACCAACAGAGGTCAACAGAACGTTGATCGGGGATGATTTGGTGTCCTAAAAAGCACTATTCCGAAATATACGAGTTTGTTGTTGTTTTTTCAGCAATATAGATATATCATGAATGTCAGGGAGGACAATTCTGAGTAATTTTTTATATTTAGAAAACTAAAATGTAAAAAAACCTAAGATTTTGAGGAAGTTTTTCCTGTTACTCTTTTTCAAAACTATTCTCCAATTCCGGGACATTTCATTTGAGAGGAAAAGAGGTTATGAAAATCGAGTTAATTTTGTATATTATGCACTTCAAAACAAATTAAATAAATAAAGAAATAAAACTAAAAAAAAATTCAACTCCAATGTAAAACTTGATTTTCGTGCCAAAACTTTAAATTAGAAATTCTCCAGTAGCAAGAGTAAGAAAAAGTCTGAGACGAAAGTGTTGTTGAAAAATCAAATCATAGAAGGTCCTTGACCTAAAGAAGATCTTAATAGCATTTTTCTGCTCAGGAGCTTTCAGATGGTGTTGAGTGTAGAACCCCCCCCCCCCCACCCCTCTACCCACTAAGTCAGTTTTATACTAGTCTTCTTTGGTTTTGCTGTGAATCCATATTGAGAGTAATTTAATAAAATTTTGTACTATTGTGTTTCGAAATGTTTTTTAAGGTTGTTACCTGTCGATTTGTACCTGATTTATTCAGCGAGAATTTGAGCACATAATGTACACCTGTCACAGCCACGCATTCTCTTGAGACCCCAGTAAATGTAAACTGTTGGGCAACATATCAATTAACAAATTAATCATCAACATAATAGTTGAAAAACGCTTTGTATTACATGGTAAACGATTCCTTTATAGTTAAGTTCTCGTAAATACATAAAACAAAGCCCGGACCATTCGATTTTACAAGTTAACGCAATTTTCTCCTCTATTTGATGCAGTGAAGAAAAGACTGTCAATTGAGTGTGGCACATAGCTTCGATGCATCAATAACATGGTTGTACAGTAATCCAGATAAATCTGACTGATCTGTTTTTATTAAGGATTATCTAGAGCTCAACCACCACAATTTATGGGAATTTCAGCGATGATTTGCTGAATCAAATAATTATAGGATGGTCAAAAAGTCCCTAAGATACGGTGCAATTGGATAGAATGAAACGGCGTTTGGAGGATGTCGTCGTAACGTCTGTTCACGCAGGAATACCATCAATATGGACGAGAATATTCACAAAATTCATTGAAAAATAATAAACCAAAAATGTCTTCGAGGAGGGCACCTTTTGGAATTATCATCCTCTATTCTTCACACCTCTGAATTGACTAACGCTGTAGCCTAAAGTGTCGGGATACCAGTTCGGATATACCAAATTTCATTCATTTTGGTTAACGTTAAGAGTTAGATATGTAGAAGCGGCTCGTAAGGCACGACGATTTTTTTTTTTTTTTGTGTTATTCGAATTTTGATTTTCGGTGGGTACTTTGAAAAGTAAAATAACAAATTTCAGAGGTGTAAGTTTTTTTGTTGTCGATTATAAAGTCAAATTACGTAGGTTGATACTGGAAATAATAAACCCAAAATGCGGTTGACTTCGAAATTATTTGAATATAATCTACTTTCATCTATGAAACGCTGCAAATTATTACACATCAGTTTATTATTTTTCTGTATCGACCACACGTCAGTAAAGAACACTGCTTTTCAATCAATAGTATAATACTTACCTACCAACCATATTGCTTCCGAATCTACCAAGGTAGCGGAAACTTTGTTTTCACTTTACAAGGTTGACAAAAAAAAAGTTCTTCAAGATCAAAATGTCCACTCGCGTTTTACGTTTCAGGCCTTCCTGAACAATTTTGGTTCCGTTTCTGTCTGTCCGTGTGTCTGTCATGAAATCCTTGTAACGGTCATGTACGAAGTTATTGTCCGATTTCGATTAAATTTACGGGCATTGTGCGGGTTGGCGTGTAGACAGTCCCCTATGAAAATCATCACCCCTGGACTGATACTGTGCAAGAGCAAACGTGAATTTCTTGTAAAAGCCATGACTTCCACATTTTCAATCCAATTTCGAAGACATTTCTAGGGATCATACGGATTAGAGTGTATATGGTTCCCTATGGAAATCATCACCCCTAGACTGATAGTACTCACTGCGCATGCGCAAACGTCTATTTCCTTGCAGCAGCCATAACTTCTACATTTCTCATCCGAGTTCGACGAAATTTTCAAGGTTCATGAGGATTGGGGTGTAGATGGTCCCCTATGAGAGGAGTGCAAGGTACTTGAAGATTGATGTTTCAAGAATAACTACTACGCATCGGATCATCTATACAATCGGGTTATGAATACAAGGAAGCTATGTGCCACACCCACTTGGTCGACGTTTTTCTGTATCGACCACACGTTTGTAAAGAACACTGCTTTTCAATTATTAGTATAATACTTGCCTACCAACCATAGTTTTTGTTCAAATCCACATCATCGCCCAAGGTCAATAATCAGTTTGACAGAAAGTACCCACTATGAATAACAACATCCCAATTCCAGAGTTGAGGGTGCCTTCATAACTAAATATGTTTCTTCATTGTTTCGAGCACAACAAACTGAGTGTTCGAAGAAACTAAGGAAGATCGATTTCGATTAACTGGAATTTGAGCGAAGATTCAAATTCGTTTGCGATTCACACTCGTGTTTCTGCTCGACTATTCGAGCGGACGGTTAGTCGTACAGAGCTCTGGGTGTTCTCATTAGATTCTGAAAAATTCTACACTAATTCAAACCGATGAAAAAACAATATCTTCATGCCCGAAGTTTTCTAACTTGGGCGTTCAGAATTCCAACCCCTATTGGTTTATTATTTTCAATAATTAACCTTTGGAATCGACCAAGAAAAAAAAAATTTTAACACCCCCTCAAAATTTGATGGTTTACGTTTCAAGGTACGTAGAATCCAAAAATCGAATAAAACGCTGCAAATTATTACACAATGGTTTAATATTTTTATATAGATCACTCGTCTGCAAAGCCACCAACCATCCAATATAAAGAGAAGAAAAAAAAAAATCAAAATTACCAACTATCGATTGCATTTCGGTCAGCTCTAATTTGAACGGAGATTAGGCCTCTTTTACGATTCACACTCGTGTTTTGATTTTCATATATATATATTTCAATATAAACCCTTAAATTTTCGTAGGGAGCGAACGGTTTGTCCTACAGACCTCCGCGTGGTCTCAAAAAATTCTAAAAATTCCATAAAATCTTAAATTGAAGGAAAAACAATACCTTTATATTGAAATTTTTTGAGTTAGGGCGTTTTCAAAATTTCAAAATTGATTTTGGAACCCTTAGGAGTGACCTACATCAACCAAAAGCTTCGGGGCACAACTAGACCCCAAATGGAGCCTACATACCAAATTTCATCAAAATCGGTCAATGCTAAGTGGCAAAAGTGCCGCCTACGGCGTACGGCGGACGGACGGCCAAATTTTTATTCGATTTTTGGATTCTACGTACCTTGAAACGTAAACCATCAAATTTTGAGGGGGTGCTAAGAAAAATGTTTTCTTGGTCGATTCCAAAGGTTCATTATTGAAAATAATAAACCAAAATTTGACCGTCCGTCCGTCGTACGCCGCACAGTGGGGCCGGAGTGGAAAAAACTCCATTTTTGCAAAGTGACTAAAAAAGAAATGTATTGCGGTTTTCTCAAAGTCTATTACCTGTAGAATTAGGGTGCGAAGGACCTTCAATGTTTAAAAATTGTTTTCACTGCTAAATGGGGGCTCAAACCTGATATTTCGAGATTTTAAGCACTTTGAGAGTGGAATTTGAAAATTTCCTAACACGTTCTATGTGTTTCAAAAAATTTAAATAAAATTATATAATGTTGGATATATATATGTAGTATCTCTCAAAAATACTAATTATTTTAACATAACATTTTAGCTTGAACATTAGCTCCAGATTTGGGTTTTTATAGCGAAATACAACTTTAGAGGAGTGGAAAAACCGAGCTTCGCCTTCCTTCGGTTTGGCTCATTTTTTTTCTTGAAAATCTGACCATTATCAAAGAGCTGTAAAAATTTCATAGCCCTCTTTCACCGAATTTGGATATAGTGGGTTAAAATGTGATTAAAGGTACACCAAAAACGCCGTCTCTGCCGTCACAGCAGCTTCAGAGTAAAACCCTTCTAAAGGCTGTAACTTCTACATTTTCCTCTCGAATTCGATAAAATTTCCAGGGATTGTGAATGTTGACATGTAGAATGCCCCCTATGTGGGCTGTTAGCTACAATCACAGAGTAACGGAGTCAAGGTAAGGCTACAATGGTCGGATCATCTATACAATCGGGTTATGGATACTGGGAAGCTATGTGCCACACCCATTTGGCAGACATTTTTTGTTTTATTTTTTATTGGAAAACAAAATGATGTAAATAGCGACGTTTTCGTAAAACGTTTCTGCTAAGAGTCAACAAGGTTCTGTTTGAACAAACCAGGTTCTTCGGATTGTCATTCGCAGTAATTTGGTCAGTTCGTACTGTCGTGACTTACCGAGAACATGTCATCGTTGAAAATCTCTTGTTCAGATTTAGCAAACGTTTAATTTGGATTCGTTCCAATATTCGATCGCTTACTATCCAATTTTCAGAGGTTTTCATCACCCAAAATTTTGTCAAAATTAAATATATAAATATATATATACATTTACGTACATATGTAAAGAAAACTTAATTCAATCATCTTTATCGTATCCTATAACCTCTGAAACGAAGAAAAGAACACAATAACACACACTCATCGCCTGTAAAACCGCTTTTCTGTTTTTTTCACACGCTTTTCCACTTTGAGTAAAATTATTTTTTTCAAAATTCAAGATTTAGTACTAAAACAATAAATTTAAACGTCAGAAAACATATTTTTCTAATGTATTTTCGTATTCGGAATCGAATGAAACCATTCCCAAGACGATACAGTAATTCGTTCAAAAGATAATGACTTTTTTCCGCTTTTTGGCCATTTGGCCCCACTGTGCGCCGTACGCGGCACTTTTGCCACTTAGCATTGACCGATTTTGATGAAATTTGGTATGTAGGCTCCATTTAGGGTCTAGTTGTGCCCCGAAGCTTTTGGTTGATGTAGGTCACTTCTAAGGGTTCCAAAATCAATTTTGAAATTTTGAAAACGCCCTAACTCAAAAAATTTCGATATAAAGGTATTGTTTTTTCTTCAATTTAAGATTTTATAGAATTTTTGGAATTTTTTGAGACCACGCGGAGCTCTGTAGGACAAACCGTTCGCTCCCTACGAAAATTTAAGGGTTTATATTGAAATATATATATATACAAATCAAAACACGAGTGTGAATCGCAAAAGAGGCCTAATCTCCGTTCAAATTAGAGCTGACCGAAATGCGATCGATGGTTGGTGATTTTGATTTTTTTTGATTTTTGGATTTTTTTTAATTTTTTTTTATATTTTTCTCTTTATATTGGATGGTTGGTGATTTTGTAGACGAGTGATCTGTATAACAATAATAAACCGTTGTGTAATAATTTGCAGCGTTTTTTTTTTCTCCTTGGGAGTTACTAACAACCAAAAGCTTATGGCGGACGGACGAAAATTTGATTTATTCGATTTTCGGATTCTACGTACCTTGAGACGTAAACCATGAAATTCTGAGAGGGTTAGACACATTTTTTTCTTGCTCGATTCCATAGGTTCATTATTGAAAATAATAAACCAAAAAATCGACGAGTGGGCAGTAATATTAACCAAAGAGATTTTGAATCCATTCATTTCGGTTTATTATTTTCAATAATGAACCTTTGGAATCGACCAAGAAAAAAAAATTTTTAACACCCCCTCAAAATTTGATGGTTTACGTTTCAAGGTACGTAGAATCCAAAAATCGAATAAAAATTTGGCCGTCCGTCCGCCGTACGCCGTACGCCGTCCGCCGTACGCGGCACTTTTGCCACTTAGCATCGACCGATTTTGATGAAATTTGGTATGTAGGCTCCATTTGGGGTCTAGTTGTGCCCCGAAGATTTTGGTTGAGGTAGGTCACTTCTAAGGGTTCCAAAATCAATTTTGAAATTTTGAAAACGCCCTAAGTCGAAAAATTTTGACATAAAGGTATTGTTTCCCCTTCAATTTAAGATTCTTTAGAATTTTTAGAATTTTTTTAGACCACCCGGAGCTCTGTAGAACAAACCGTTCGCTCACTACGAGAATTTAAAGTTTGGACGTACGATAAACCAGAAACACGAGTGTGAATCGCAAAAGAGGCCTAATCTCCGTTCAAATTAAAGCCGACCGAAATGCGATCTATGTTTTTCTCCATGTTGGATGGTTGGTGGCTTTGCAGACGAGTGATCTATAGAAAAATAATAAACCATTGTGTAATAATTTGCAGCGTTTTTTTTTTTCAATTAGTCGAATTCATACCAATAGTCATACCGTCTGCCAAGCTAGTGAACCAGCTAGTGAACAATATAATCTCAGGTTCGCAATACAGGTTCCAGCTATTGTCTGATTAAAATACCTAACAACAGTTTGCATGTGGCTTGTGCGAAACTGCTATTATATATTGCGTTTACGAGTACCAACGATAATAATAGAATGAGAATTATGAGATAGTAGAAGGCGTTATGAGATAGACGTGATAGACCCATCGCGAGATTCGATTAGATTGTGATGAATAACCTTCATTCTGACTCATTATTTTCTGAAGAAACCCCATATTCGCGTGAGGTATTTGAATTGCTTTCGTCGACCAGGAGGTGAAGAACTATCATTGTCCTGCAACTAAAATCTAGATGGACCTCCGTACTTCTCTTCCATTATCAACATGATATCCACCTTCACACCGTTACTCTCCTCGACCTTCAACTCGAATCACCACACTCAGATGGCAATGACAGAGATTCTATGGCGAGTCCCAGGATTGGGTGCAGTTACTTCAGTAACCAATTCAACTAATACTTTCTAACACAAATTTTACATATCTTCGAGGTTTTTAACTTTCAACCCCCCCCCCCCCCACACTGTTGATTTCTGTCTTGCGACCAGTAAAATGGCTGTAACTTCCCCAACTCGCATCGTCAAATAAACATTACAATACCGTTGAAATGAGGATTTCATTTCCTGTAACATAGAGACCAATAATAAATCGTTCAAACGCTACTGAGCTCTTGTAGTGCCTAAATTAGGGTGACCAGCAAGTGCGCTCAACTTTTTGCATAGTTCAACTTTGACGGTCAATTCTGAGGTGAACGCTTCAATTTACCCACTAATTCCTTTTTCTACTTCAGCCAGTAGTTAATTATGAATCGAACGGTATGTTCAATATAGTTTTTCAGGAGGTTTCTAATCGCGATAATTCTATTTTTCTGAAGGACGTTCATGGAGCGCACTTGCCCACCGGCTACGGGCAAGTGTGCCAGTGTGTTCTCATCATAATCGTATCATTTTGTCATATTGTTTTGCCCGGGACAGGGAAAATGACATTTTTCCACTTCTTCCCCAAGACTTTGGATTATACTAATCTACATGCAATGAATTTCAAAGTTGAAAATTGTCTTGTTATCATAATTTGAAGGATCTTGGACTAATAGGAACTAAGAAATCGTAGCTCAATGAAATCCATGAAACTTATTGATCTACAATCCATCAAGAACATTGGGCTGTCTAGAGACTACCCTTCCATGAATATTCCCTTGAAAGTACAATAAATTAGTACGATTTTGCCCGAAAAATTAGTTTTGTCTCGAATAGTCAGACGAAGAAACAAATTTAATTGACAAATAGGAATAATTCCTATTACTCTAATTATTAGAGTTGGCAAAACCCGTGCAATCAGTCCTACGGGGTGGACGTGTCAATACTTTTCCTGGCTGAGAAGAATTATTTTTTATTACAAAATAAGTCATAAGAGAAGGAAAAGACCACGCTGAACTCCTAGGATTGAATTCATGAGACCGGACTAACTTCGAGAATTTCATCTTTCCAATGTCACTGAAAGTCGAGCTACGCGCACTTGCCCGCATTCTTGACAGCGCACTTGCCCTAGTGGTCTCAAAACTGCAGGGCAAGTGCGCTATCACGATAAAAAAGCAATTTTGACATTTATTTTCATACCAAGGAACGAATTGAACACAGAAGCTATTGAAGAAACGGCTAAAAACGAAAAAACGCTGCAAATTATTACACAACGGTTTATTATTGGTTTATTATTTCCAATAATAAGCCTATGTGATCGTATCGCAAAAAAATTTTATAACCCCCCTCAAACTTTGTCACTTTACTTTTCAAGGTGCGTAGAATCCAAATTTGCAATGTCCGTCCGCCGTCCGCCGTTCGCCGTCCGGGCCATAAAAGGCCTTAGAATCGGTCTAAAAAACCCGTTCTTTCGCACATAGACTCCATTTGGGGTCTAGTTGGTCCTAACGTCGAACTATTCCGATCGCTCAATTCGTATAGAAGTTATGGGCAAATAACCAGCCAAAAAAGAGGTTTTTGCTTAAATATGCGTGGGGTGACATTTTCAAAGTATTTTTCTTCATGTTGGATGTTTGGTGGCTTTATAGACGATTATATAGAAAAATAATAAACCATTAAAATAATTAACCATAGAAATAATAAACGTACGACAAATCAGAAACACGAGTGTGAATCGCAAAAGAGGCCTAATCTCCGTTCAAATTAAAGCTGACCGAAATGCCATCGATGTTTTTCTTCATGGTGGATGGTTGGTGGCTTTATAGACGATTATATAGAAAAATAATAAACCATTTTGTAATAATTTGCAGCGTTTTTTTATATAGATCATTCGTCTACAAAATCACCAACCATCCAATATGAGGAAAAAAGAAAAAAAAAATCAAAAATTTTTTTTTTTTTTAATCCAAAAAAAATCAAAATCACTAACCATCGATCGCATTTCGGTCAGCTAAAATTTGAACGGAGATTAGGCTTCTTTTGCGATTCACACTCGTGTTTTGATTTATATATATATATTTCAATATAAACCCTTAAATTTTCGTAGTGAGCGAACGGTTTGTCCTACAGAGCTCCGCGTGGTCTCAAAAAATTCTAAAAATTCCATAAAATCTTAAATTGAAGGAAAAACAAGACCTTTATATCGGAATTTTTTGAGTTAGGGCGTTTTCAAAATTTCAAAATTGATTTTGGAACCCTTAGGAGTGACCTACATCAACCAAAAGCTTCGGGGCACAACTAGACCCCAAATGGAGCCTACATACCAAATTTCATCAAAATCGGTCAATGCTAAGTGGCAAAAGTGCCGCCTACGGCGTACGGCGGACGGCCGGCCAAATTTTTATTCGATTTTTGGATTCTACGTACCTTGAAACGTAAACCATCAAATTTTGAGAGGGTGTTAAAAATTTTTTTTTCTTGGTCGATTCCAAAGGTTCATTATTGAAAATAATAAACCAAAATAGAGAATAAGGTGGCAAAATAATCCAAAAAACCAATTTTACGTGACCTACTTTGAACTGTGAAACTGAGTTAGATGATAGAGGTTTGAAAAATTATCCAAAATATCACTCACTTAACTGCAAAAGACCTCAACATTTGTTCAGAAGTCAATAAAAACTTGATCTAATGGAATAAATCCTAGAAATTGTCTATGAATACTGGCTGGAGAAATAGGCGATGAACGAACTTGCCCGTATGGCGCACTTTGCCTACAGTGTTTTCGTGGTTCAAATTTCATTAAAATTTCATCAGTACTCCCTAAGAATTTCGGATGGATATTTTTCCCATTTGAAAGGGAGAGAAAAACATCTCTAACATTTTTAATTTGTTTTATTCAAAGTTTTCGAGCCTTGATAAGGATTTATTTTAACAGAATATACAATGTTTTAGTGTATTATACTGTTCTTTACTTGACCTGACCAAGTCTGGCCAGTGTTTATCTCGATCTTCAGACATCTCTGAATAATTATCTAGGATGGCATGCCTATTCGATTCCATGCCAGGTAATTCCCCATTACCAGTTTTCGAGCATATTATGGTTACGTAAAGTAAGTTGTCTGGAAAAATGAGAACATCAATATGTTTTTGTATCCATGTTTGAATAATATTTCTGCAAAGAACATTGTTATCCGGGGAGCCAGGAGGTGGTGAGAGAGGGATGGTGAGAATAGATCAATATTTCAAGGTCAGTTTGCCAGCACTGACCTATACAGTATACACACTAATACATAGAACGGTCGTTCGTGAAATTGTGGAACTGTTGTTTTTCCATTCATATTAGTTAGTGAAAACGGAATTGAAAAAGATTCTCGAAAATACTAACGTTTGCCGGGGAACCAAGGTTGTGAGAGAGGGATGGTGAGAATAGATCAATATTTCAAGGTCAGTTGGCGAGCACATGAGTATACACACATGAGTACGAAGCTAAACAAGGTTAATGTGAAATAGAAATTGTGATGTGATTTGTGACATTTTAATAAACATGCGTCAAGAATGGAGGAATAGTTTGGTTATTACTGAGGTAACATTTGTAATTTAGAGAACAGCGATAGAAGCACCGAAATGAATGGTGAACTCAGTTTGAATTTGCAACGCTATTGCAGCATTAATGCCAAGAAGGAAAACTGAAAATGGTGTGCTACATGATAGAAAGTCAAGGTCATGGCTGCTCTCGACCCGTTGCGCAATATTGCAGAACAGCCGGGGTCTTGATCAGCTGATTCGGATCCATATGACGTTATTTGTATACTTCTCCATTTTCCCTTTCACGAATCTGCTGAACTAGGCGTATATACTGAGGAAATACTTATTGCTATTAATGATGATGATGTAGCTTTGCGTCTTGAACAAATTTATGAGATGCCAAGGCCGAGATTTTCAGGTTGAGTCATGGCGGCGGCTGAAAGATGTCGTCAATAATTTTTGTTCTGTTATAGTTACCTCTGTTTTTCATTTTTCACGGAGTTCATTTCAACAAACCTTTCCTCCGTTCTGGCGATGGTGGTTCTTTTATGAACTTTCTTTTTTTTTACACATCATTCATGATGAAGTAGATGATGACTAAGATGATGATGATGGATGAAGGAGGAGGAAGGATGATGCAATTGATAGGGTCTAGTACTTACGTTAGAGAGTGCAGAGGAGGCACTGGTCGAGTTTTGGGGCGCTGTCAGTGAACAGGGGTGGTCTGGGATAGACCTGCGCCCTGGGCGCGGACCTCGCCCCAAGTCGCGGGCATCAAATATTACAGGCGCACCTTTTTCTTCCTCTGACGAGAAATATACTGCAGGGAGAACGTCCCCCCACCCTCGCTCGTCATCGACGTCGCCGTTATGTCGTAGAGGTACGACCTGCTAGATACGCTCGACCTGCATCGCGGTATCGACTTTACTGCCCGAATTCATACAAAGATTGGATTTATCAAGTCACTTGCGGGTAATTTAATTGGTAAACTGGAGAGCCAGTGATGGAAGACGAAACGGTAAATTAGACCAGAAAAAAAAACGTCTGCCAAGTTGGGTGGGCAGTATAGCTTCCTCACTCACTGTAACATGGACGTATAGAATCAGTTGGCGAAAAAATTATGATTCTTTATTTAGCGGTCCACCGTCTAGGACCCAACACACACAATCCCTGAAAATTTCATCGAAATTGGTTGAATAGTTGCGGAGTTTTGGTTGTAACAATAAATTTAAAGTTCGCGCATGCGCAGCGGCTATTGCTTGACCAATTTGATTGAAACTTATAGGGTGTCTCTTAGAAGTTAGTCCCTAACTAACCTCCAAATTTGAGCAAAATCGGTTCATCAGAAACCGAGAAACCGAGGTTCCAGGAAATTCACGTTTGCGCATGCGCACTCGCTCCTATTGGTCCGAAGGTGCTGAAATTGATAGGGGACCGTCTAGGACCTAACCCGCACAATCCCTGAGAATTTCATCAAAATCGGACCACAGGTTAGTATAGTTTTGCCCGGGACAAGGATTGACCACAGACAGACCAACAGACAGACAGACCGACAGACAGACAGACAGACACGGGACCAAAATTGTTCGGGACGCTCTAAAACGCAAAAAGCAAGTGGAAATTTTGATTTTGGAGGACATTTTTTTTCACTTCTTTCATTCACAATTTATATTTGGAAAAAATACTTCACCGCTACAATTGATGGTAGTGTACATAAATATTTACATCACAGTATTGTATCAGCACTTTCAGCACTCAGCAGTCATGTCCATCTGGCTGCTTGGTATCAGGGTCCGAGATCCGACCTCGGACATTGGGGTGAGGGACAAGGTTGAATCACCTTATCCCACAAATGATGGAGGGAGGATTGTGCCTCTTCTGGCTATGCCATCAGTCGACACTTCTCCTCCTCATGGGGTTCGAGTTCAGCTCCAAGTCCCACGGAGCCCACTTGCTCGAGCCATGGCACGCCGTCGTGTGGCCGTAGCCCTGAATTTAGACCAGATGAATGATCCTCCTGTTAGGACTCGGGTGGTCATCCACTTCAGGATAAACAGTGACGAAGCAAAAGTCTGCCAAGTGGGTGTGGCACATAGCTTCCTCGTATCCATAACCCGATTGTATAGATGATCCGATGCATAGTAGTTAATCTCAAAACACCAATCTCTAAGTACCTTTCACTACCCTCATAGGGGACCATCCACACGCTAATCTGGACAATCCTAGAAAATTTCATAAAATTCGGATGAAAAATGTAAATGTTATGGCTGTTATAAGGATTGTACGTATGCGCATGCGCAGAGGCTTCTGTAAATTTTAAGGCCTTGATTTTCATTGGGGACCATCTACAACCTAATCTGCCTAATCCCTACAAATGACATTGAAATCGGGTAGAAAATGTGGAAGTTATGGCTGTTACAAGGAATTCACGTTTGCGCATGCGCAGCGGCTACTATCCGTCCGGGGGTGATGATCTTCATTGGGGACCATCTACAACTTAATCCGCTTAATCCCTACAAATGTTATTGAAATCGGGTCGAAAATGTGGAAGTTATGACCGTTCCAATGAAATTCATGTTTGCGCATGCGCAGTGGCTACTATCATTCCGAAGGTGATGATTTTCATAGGGAACCATCCAAATATAAATCTGTAACATCCCTGAAAATTTCATCGAAATCGAATGGTAAATATAGAAGTTATGGTCGTTACAAGGAATTCACGTTTGCGCATGCGCAGTCGCTTCTATCAGTCCGAGGGTGATGATTTTCATAGGGAACAGTCTACACACCAACTCGCACAATCCCTGAAAATTTCATAGAAATCGGACAATAACTTCGTATAGTTATGCGAGTTACAAGGAATTCACGACAGACACACAGACAGACAGACAGACACGGAACCAAAATTGTTCAGAAAGGTCTAAAACGCAAAACGCGAGTGGAAATTTTGATTTTGGAGAACTTTTTTTTTTCGTCCTTGAAAAGTGAAAACAAAGCTTCGGTAGACTCGGAAGCAAAATCTATACATACACAGGGTGTAAGCCTAACTGGTCTGCCATACGGTACCAGTCGATTCTATAACTAATTTGCAACAAAAAATGTCTCATAGCAATTTTTGTTTAAACCCTTTGTTTTCGAGTTATTTCAACTTTAAACTTTTTTTTCGTGATTTTGACCTTTTGTCATTAAATCGTTTATAACTCCTTCAATTTGCTGTGTAAATTACAATTTAAGGATACCGTTTAAAAGAGCATTAAATTTACTATCGGATAGATGCCTTAACTTTTTTGTGAGTCAAGGTTGGAGACATGAAAACGTCCTCTAAAAAGAGAATTTTACGTAATTTTGGAAACCTCGCATTTTTTCAATCGCAATTTGAACTACGAGAACTAATATTTTTTCAAGATGCAAGAACAGTAAAAACTGTGCCAGAATCTCAGCTTTCCAACGGTAAATGTGCATTTTTTCAACGAAGTCCGCGCTCTGGCCTCCTGTTGCCGGAGGCCTCGCGGTCTACTGCGGCGCCCGCCCACCCACTTCTATCGTCCGACCCCTCAGATCTTCGAGGGGGAGCGCTGATTTCGTTGAAAAAAATGCACGTTTTTCCGCGTTTATACACAAATTTCTCCCCTAAATTTGCTTGTAAAATATTTTTTGATTACACCGTTGGAAAGCTGAGATTTTGGCGCAGTTTTTACTGTTCTTGCATCTTGAAAAAATATGAGTTCTCGTAGTTCAAATTAAGATTGAAAAAATGCGAGGTTTACAAAATTACGTTAAATTCTCTTTTTAGAGAACGTTTTCCTGTCTCCAACCTTGACTCACAAAAAAGTTCCGATAGTAAATCCGATAGTAAATTTAATGCTCTTTCCAACCGTATCCTCAAATTGGAATTTACACAGCAAATTAAAGGTGCTTTGACCGTTTTAATGACGTAAGGTCAAAATCACGAAAAAAAAGTTTAAAGTTGAAATAACTCGAAAACAAAGGGTTTTAAAAAAAATTGCTTTGAGACATTTTTTGTTGCAAATTAGTTATAGAATCGACTGTTACCTTATGGCAGACCAGTTAGGCTTACACCCTGTATATTGCTTAGCAAAGCATGCATACCATGGGACGTCCCACTGGATAAACATTAGTTCAGTTCCAACATTTTCACATTTTCAACATTTCAGAGTCGTGCGAGTTACGCGATACTTTGCTGGGCTCATACTCCCGCAGCAAAACAAGTATTCAAATGCCAGCGTCATGCTATTAGAGCAATATCTGGTCTTGGTTATGGGGAAAGCTGCAGGCCGATGATTTCCAAACTGAAAATACTGACTCTACCTGCTATAGGCGAATTACACTACATAAAGCACAAATATAGTAAGATACTAAATGAAGTTATATTCGCACAAAATAATAAAAGTACGAGACGGAAACATCACGGAATCGAATGATACAAAAATTTGAATCAAGGTTTTTCTTCTCCGAGAGCCACGTCATCCCGTTGCCATGGAACTCCACAAACAGATCTTCGATTGTTAATCGCCACTCTTCCATTTATATTCTGAGTGCCTTTTGCACGTCTATGACCACGAGGATGAATTTTGCTTCCGAGTCTACCAAGGTAGCGGAAGCTTTGTTTTCACTTTTCAAGGTCGAAAAAAAAAGTTCTCCAAAGTCAAAATTTTCACTCGCGTTTTGCGTTTTAGACCTTTCTGAACAATTTTGGTTCAGTGTCTGTGTGTCTGTGTGTCTGTGTGTCTGTCTGTCTGTCTGTCTGTCTGTCTGTCTGTCTGTCATGAATTCCTTGTAACGCGCATAACTATACGAAGTTATTGTCCGATTTAAATGAAATTTTCAGGGATTATGCGGGTTGGTGTGTAGACGGTCCCCTATGAAAATCATCATCCCCGGACTGATAGAAGCGACTGCGCATGCGCAAACGTGAATTCCTTGTAACGGCCATAACTTCTACATTTTCGATCCGAGTTCAATGAAATTTTCAGGGATTCTGCGGGTTGGTGTGTAGACGGTCCCCTATGAAAATCATCACCTTCGGACTGATAGTAGCCACTGCGCATGCGCAAACGTGAATTTCCTTGTAACTTCCATAATTTCTACATTTTCAATCCGATTTCAATGAAATTTTCAGGGATGTTACAGATTAGTATTTAGATGGTCCCCTATGAAAATCACAACCTTCGGACTGATAGTAGCCACTGCGCATGCGCAAACGTGAATTCCTTGTAACGGCCATAACTTCTACATTTTCCATCCGATTTCAATGAAATTTTCAGGGATGTTACAGATTAACTTGTTTTGATGTTTTGAGATTATCTACTATGCATCGGATCATCTATACAATCGGGTTATGGATACGAGGAAGCTATGTGCCACACCCACTTGGCAGACGTTTTTTGTAGCTTCTTCACATGACTACAATACAAGAAATTCCGATGATCTTCGAATACCGTTCAGCAGGTTAAGTGCGTCCCGGAACAGTACTAAATGGTGGGTTTTAAAGTTTTTAATGCCATCCCTAATACAGTGAGAGACCAAAAAAGAAAATGTTTTAAGCACAAGGTTGTTGAATTGCTCTACAAGCTTGCTCCATAAAATTATGAAGATTTTTTTTAAGCTAGTATGATTTCTAAAAAAATTTCATGATTTAAAATTAAAAGACCAAAAACAGTATCTATTTTAATTGATCTTTGTTTTGGTTAACTTATTTTTATGACGTGCTGCTACCTGACGAATATTTATTAAAAGTACTCAGTTCAGCCTAGCTCTGGTTGACTCTGTGATCTCTTTTGTGACATAAGTAATCTTGTTGTGATATTAGGATAGGATACGTTCAATAAAGGTATAAATACAGGGTATACATTTTTTCATTTATTTGGGTGGCTTGTCTATTGTTAAATATTTAATCGTCTTTCAACTTTCCTAGTTATCATTAGACCAACACAATTTCCTCTAGCCATTTTAGTTTAAGTACCTCCGGTTCGAGGCCGTCGGCTGCGGTGTCCCGGTCGGGGTGTCTTGGGCGGCCCTAGGTGGATTTCCCTTGTTTTGACCGTTGCCTATTTAGGTATCCGGTCTGGGAGCCGCCATGGTGGGTGGGCCCGGCTCGGCTGGGAACCCCCTGCCGGGCTCCGCTGCTTTTGTGGCTTGGATGTTGCTTATTACTTTTCTCCCCCCCCTTTTTTAAAATTTGTTATCACCTACGTTACCTGTCCTAGTATTATCACTTGTTCCATTCATTTGTTAGCCATTGTTTATTATTATGTTAACTATTGAGATACGACAAATAAAACATTCCTTCATTCATTCAGAAATATCAACCATCAAGGGATAAAACATAACATATTTTACACATGGATGTCAGAGAAACACCACATCATTTTCAGGATTGTAAGAGCCTGAAACTTGATACTTTAAAATCGGAAATGGTTTCCTCCCTTACTCTTAGCTACCATAACATATCTAACAACATGCAAGCCTCAAGTTTAAACAGCTTTTCAAAATCCATAATCAACGATACCGAAGATGCAATAACACCGTGGCACCACAGCAATAATACGTCGTAACACCCGGTTTAGGGTGCCTGGGCACCAATTGTGATACTACTGATTTGTTCCATGGAAGCACAAATTACAATTCATGAAAATCTAGAGGTATATTGATCATGATCCTCGAATTTCAAATCATGGGCACAATCAGTAAACGTTATTAAGAACCGAAACATTGAAAAATCGTGTGTTTTGTGAATATAAACCTCCACTCGCCCCCTCCCCATAAAAATTCCGATATTCTGGTGGAGCCATGCGCAACTTTATGTGAAAAACGTACTATTGCAATTCTTTAGAAAACCCAATGTAATCGAAGTAATGTAGTCTAAAACGGATTTGTACGGGGTTTTCTCCGTTGAGTTTTATCCTCCTTCACACAGTGAAAATTCAAGTTAGGGGAGAATCAACCGGTTTATTAGTGTTACTCGAGTATCATGTATGTGAGAGTTTTGAGTATAATTATAGCTTTATTCATGTACTACAGGGTAGCCAAAATTGATAGGACCAGCCATTTATCTCCGTAATTTCCGAACCTTAAAAAAATGCAAACGGTACGCCCACTAATTTTTTACGGAGAATTCAAATAATATTTGAATTGAGAAGTTAAGCCACCAATTTTAATAATCAACCGTTTTTGTAAGCGTTTTGTGTGTTGGGATCTCACGCGTTGGTGATGTTGCGATCGATTTGTAGGGTTTGAAACTACGTGTCGAACACAAAGCCACCAATTTTGTAAGCCTCAACGGTTTAACTCAACCGTTCCACGTGACGATAGACACAAAATCACGTAGAGTTAAGTCTAAGTCTGAGTCTAAGAGCCGGAGGAGACCATCCGTAGATGGCAAGCAGACCTTGTCTGTGAAACCCGTGGAAGGTGGACAGCCCTCATAATTGACGATCTAAAGGCTTGGGTGGAGAGAAATACGGTGAGGTGAACTATTACCTGACTCAATTCCTTCCGGGGCATGGATACATCCGTTCCTTCTTAGTGGAGATCGGGAAAGCCACTGACCCGTAGTGCAGATACTGTGGGATAGAAGAGGATGATGTCTGCCACACCTTCTTCACACGCCCGCAATGGGAGGATATGAGGAGGAGTGCAGAAGAGGTCATTGGAACGTTGCGTCCACAATCATACATGAGATGACATACAAGTCGAGCTGGGAAACAATGGCAGTATTTGTCACAGCAGTCCTCAAAGCAAAAAAGCTGGATGGAAGATGGGCGGAAGAAGATGAGGGATAGAACTGATGGAGAGATCAGACTGGAGAGCAGAAGTAGGAGCAGCATTTGGCACAATAAAAAGGGCTCACCCTGAAATAATACTGTACAAGTAGTTCCGGGGGTGAGTCTTAAGCAGAGGGAGTGGGGTTTTAGTTGGTAGACCCAATGATGGGGAGTCCAGAACTGTTGGGGAGAACTTCCCCTTCGCTCTTAAAGAGTTACCCCACTCCCGTAAAAAAAAACTCTTAGTATCTATTTACTTAGTTCATAGTATTTACTAAGTAGGTATGTAGTAACCTGCGGGTATTATTCACCTTATTATATAGGGTTTGTTTTCCCAAGTTATCGATTTTTTGAGTTTTTATCTCAACTGCGTCCATTGGGAAGAGAAAGAATTTGGGGTACCATCTCCATCAACTGGCAGGGCCAGTAAATGCCAATGTAGTCAGACAGGACCAGTATAAATGCCTGGCGATATTACGCGGCACTTCTCTGTGATGGGTCCTTCCTTGGCTTTATGTCTAACAATTTAGTCTCATCCTTGCCAACCTTAAGTTTGTTGGAGGAATGAGCTACTTCAGGTGATGAACCAACTTTGCGTTTATTACGTGACTTTTTCAGGATCCAATCCGTTTCTCTAGCGAGGTCTTCGTCATCAGTACTATAAGTCATGATAACCTGGGGTTCTATACGCCATACGCTGATGACCCAAAGATCTTCAGCAAAATCGTTTCGAAGAGGGACTGCGAAAACCTGCAACTCAATCTCAACCGTCTCCAAACATGGTGTGACCATGGATCTTGTGCTAATGCTATACAATATGCATAGCATAGCAATAGCATTTAGTGATCACATCGACAGTATCTTCTCGCGCGCCGCGAGAGCTCTCGGATTCCAGGGAGTTTTCACATATACAAGTATAACACTACTCTACAAATCACTCGTACCACCCATCATGAAGTAAGTGTAGTATATTATACCATCCACAAACACAAGTAGGAGTTAGTGGAGAGGAGGTTTCTTCGCTATACCCCTTTTAAAATGGGCATCTCTTACGAATACCTACTCCTCGCACGCTGTCATGGACGAATTAGGTATCGATAGTCTGGTGTCGAGGAGGTTAATGGCTGATACTGTTTTTTCCAGAGGCTCGGGCGGGGTTGTCTTGATTGCCCCTCGCTGATCGCCAGTATATCCCTAAATTTTCCATCCTTTTCACGGTCCATTCTCCACCTCAAACTACCCCTATAATCAACTCCTAGCTAGGATTACGCGTCAAGCCAACTTCTTGCTCAACAACGCTCCAAATTTGGACTTCTTCCACAACTCCACACCACAATTAAAGAAGAGCATTTTAACCCTCAAATACCTGGAACGTGAACGAGTCTGATGGAATTTACTACTTACTACAAAGGTCTTGTAGTGATTAGGTCAATGACACGAAGAAATTTCATCAGACTAGTTCACGTTCCAAGGATTAAAATGCTTTTCTCTACATTTACTTCTTCAATAAATCTTTAACACTTCTATTTAGATCCTGAGGTAAAAGATACTTTAATGCATTTATTGTTTTCTGAAGTAACCTATTTATTTTATATTTTCTGTTCTGCCTACTGACAGAGCCCATTGCTAAATTGAAACTGTAGATTGAGAGTTAAGAAAATACATTAGCAAATGCTTAAAATGTGGGTATTTATAGTTTTGTTAGATTGCGAAATTGCCATGAACTCGTGATGACTCTTAGCCAACATTTAGCTGAAAAAAAAACAAAAATAAATTTGCTATCAATATTATAAAGCGCGCAAAAAAAGATTTATTGAATATCTACTTCAAATCTTGAGTCCGCCTCAACAAACTTAATTTAGTGAGCATTGAAAACACGAAAACGGGGATGTAGGAATCTCAACAACTATAAATATAATTCATTCATATAATTTATTCTACATTGACTGACTTATTTCAAAACACAAATCACAATTCTTTGGTATACTTTGGAACTGTAGGAATATCATAAAGACGCTCTACGTCTACACACTAAACTCAAATTCCTGATTAATGAACCTTCATCGCTCATTGCCTCTCTAAAAAATCGTCATTACTTCAGATCATCAATGAATAGTTACGAGCGAATACATCGTTGAAACGAATTCTGATATTTCATTGTGGTTGCGTACGTTCTCTCACAATAAGACACGTGTCATTATTGTTCAGGCCTAGGATGAAGTAGTGTGGCCCGCGATGGAGAAAGTGAAACACATCTTCGGTGATCATTTTCGTAACAAAGGATCTTCCGATATGTTGGTTTCAATACTCTTCAGGATGGTGGCGTGGGTACTCAACAGCAAGTCCAGGCGTTTTCTAGCATGTGGGCTCCTTTTTCGGCCACCATGATGATGACGGAAATAGGATTTCCGTTTGGAAGGTATGGAAAGATCGATGCATCCATAACTCGGAGATTAGTTACACCATAGACCCTGAGTTCAGGGTCTACAACAGCGGATATTTCGGGGTGTGTTCCCATCCTGGCACTTCCTGCAGCGTGATTTTCAGCTCCTGTTTGGTGCCTGATGATACACTCCCAGTATGCGTCACTATTGTATTTGTGGGTGTCACAGGGCGGATAGTCGATCTTCTCCATGCGGATCCCCCATTTCTTCAAAGAACTTGCTTGGCTCAATTTTATAGCAAACCTGATGCCTTCTATTAACACATTGACGTCATGTTGATCGGACAAATAGAACGGAGAAATAATTGGCGGATCTAACGGATCGTTGCTTCTGAGAGTAAGGAAGCCTTTGCTCTTGGGTAATATGTTTGTCGGACGGATGTAAATCATTCTGCGCATACCATCTTCCATCAATCTCACTTGGTCGCTTGTTTCAGCAGGGCAGGCGGCGGAATACCCGTCAAAGAACAGCTGGATGTCTGGTATCACTTTAGAATATTTCGTGTGAATAAACGCCGTCAGCTGCGTCATCCCCGTAGACGCTAGAGGCCCTGATCGGCGTTCCAAGTACTGATTCAAATTCGAAATTGTCAGTAATTCGGCCAACCCTTCTTGTTTGATGCTGAACGGGATTCCGACGCCCACGTGATTGTGGAGGTTACGCCCTACCTTTAGATCACTGATAACATCAATACCATGTTTTTCCAACTCCGCTTTCGGACCAATCCCAGACAACAACAAGAGTTGCGGTGTGTGGACAGCCCCAGCAGTGAGGATCACTTCTTTCTTTGCGAAAGCAAATCGTCGATTTCCTCGAGAGTCTTGGTATTCAACGCCTAAAGCTTTCTTCGACAACTTATCAATCATGACTCTCGTGACTCTTGACTTCGTAAGAATGAATAAATTTTTCTTCTTATGGCCAGTTCGCAAATATGCTCTTGCTGCGCTCGCTCTCACACCATCCTCGTACATCATATGAGCTCTGGTAAACCCAGTCTGGTTCGCGCCATTTAAGTCTCCGACGTTGTACCCCATTTCCTGCCCCGCTCTCAGAAAGTCGTCGAGGACAGGTGGCTTCCAGGGGAATCTCGTCACAGGCATTGGTCCTTTGGTCCCGTGATATGGTCGTTCATCCCAGTCAGTAGGTATGTTTCGCTCCGATTTCTTGAAAAACTGTAGTGTTTCGAAGTACGTCCATCCCACGTTTCCTTCCCTCGCCCACTGATTGAATATGTCTCTGTGACCTCTGTTGTACATCATCCCTGAAAAAAATTCCGTCACATCAAATTACCTATTGTAGAGATTATAGTTCTGCATAAAGGATGGACTGAATGGATATGTCTTTGAACATGGAAATTAATTTTCTCACGTAAATGTACAGTTTAAAATAATTTTAGACTGTGCAATTATTGAATACCAAAAATACTTTTGAATTTCAAATTCTCTCAATTGTATATTTATCCAGTAACATGATGAATGAAGTTCAACAAAATTAATTTATCCAAAACCTGATTCTCAAAGTTTTAAATTAAAACATCACTTATGTCATTGATATCGTACAACATTGACCATGAAACGATTTTTCAACGTCGTACACACGATTTCATTTCAACTTATGGAAGGTCTCATCATCTTATAATTTCCATTGCCTAAGTTGAATCGTGGGAGAGCAAGTTTATAATAATCAGGAACTTCCTGAGTTTAACAACACCTGTTTATTTCCTACTTTCTGACTCAATATTACAGGTCTGGAATAGCTAGCACTGAATTGCTTAGGTATAGGATTATATGAACACCACACAATCATACTACATACAAATCTTAAAGTCGTACATTCGAAACTCACCACTTAGAGATCCAGTGCCTCCTATCATTTTGCCTCTAGGCCAAGTGCAAATGCCTTCTTGAGCTAGGCAGGCCTTATTGTGTTTCTCAGTCTTGATGTCCCAGTCCAGGCTGCTGTTGACTCCTGTGAAGGCAAAGGCTGGTACTAAAGTCGTTGTAGCTTCTTCAGGACCTGCTTCAAATAGCGCCACTTTCCACTTTCTGTTGTCACTGAGCCGAGAGGCCACCACAGGACCTGCAAATTCCACATCATCATTGACACACCCCTACTTACAAGAAACAAACTTACGTTAGTAATATGAAGGGGTGGATTTATATGCTGTCACATTGTTATGCCTTTCAAATCAAGTCCTTGGGGTTCCAACGTGATTGCGATTTCAAAAATTCTTGCAGAATCATGCATGAATAATATTATACCTATCATTTATTATATAACATATTATAATACAAGGTGTCCCCGAAAACGTCCCCCCCCCTGCTAAAATCGTCCAAGTAGTGGTAAAAATTTTTTTCTTTTGAATCTTCATGATTTTTCTTAAGAATCTCAAATATGACCACGGTGCGCATTGCGCACGTGCGCAATCGTGCGCAACGCACACCGACTTCGTTTTTTCAAATGAGACTCCCCATTTTTTATTGCAGATTCGGATTCTACGTAAAATTTCATGAACATTTCATGAAACATTTTACGTTTTTTTGTTGCGCGCAACCCGCTCAGTGCGCGCTCAAAGATGCGCAACCACAAGGTCGTGTCAAAATGTGCATGTACGAAGTACCTAAGTGTGACACATGATATTTTAGTATTTTTTTTACGCTGAATCACGTGGTGATGTTAGTTTCTTGATTTTACTGCATTTTTATCAAATTATCGACGAAAAATAAACTTATAAATTTTAAGGGCAATACCACCCTGTCTACTTAAAAACTTTTTTCCAAGATAATCGAAAAAAGATTTTCAAGTAGATAGGACGGTTTTCTCACGAGAAATTTCAAGTACAGAGTTCTTGTGAAATCACTGGTGAAAAGTCCAGTGTGATAAACAATCGTTTTGACATGGATATGTCTTTTGGCTGGGGGTCAAGGAATTTTTCGCGGCACTTTTTTTTATCACAAAAAATGCAACGCTGCAACCTGTAAACAAAATCATAGCTACATATCGGTAGCTATGAAGCAAGGTTCTCTATAATACTGCAATAAATTACGTGCAATTGGAGATTTTTTTTAATGTCAAAACATAAATTTCAACATGTCCCACAATTTATTAACAAGGATGAAGTTAACGGATGGGCACAGAAGATGCGTAATGAGTAAAAATGCAATTTTCCTTTTTTATAAGTTCATTTTTCGTCGATAATTTGATGAAAATGCAGTAAAATCAAGAAACTAACATCACCACGTGATTCAGCGTAAAAAAATACTAAAATGTCATGTGTCACACTTAGGTACTTCGTACTGGCACATTTTGACACAACCTTGCGGTTGCGCATCTTTGAGCGCGCACTGAGCGGGTTGCGCGCAACAACAAAAAAATCGGTTGAGGGGTGAAATGTTCATGAAATTTTACGTAGAATCCGAAAACAAAATTTTTTTTACCACTATCTGGACGATTTTAGCAGGGGGGGGGGGGGGGGAACGTTTTCGGAGACACCCTGTATAATATTATATTATATCACTATATAATAGTTTGGGGATTTTGATGGGATAACCACTAAGTATATTACCGTGGAATGATACACTATTAAGTACCCCAAAACTTTAACAATTACACGGCTACCGGAAAAACTGATCGAAGCCGATCCAACTCGGAATTATCGCATGATGTTATTAGAGGCTGGGATAATGTGAGCTCATTAATCACCCCAACTGGCCACCTAACCCTCTGGTCTTGCAATTAATCATGGTAATCTATAAATGTCAGCGGGGCGGGAGGTCCCAAAGGAGCACGGCTAATGCGATATCTAATATTTACCAGGTCAACTACTCTCGACAGCTTGGTACTAGCTACGATCTCTTCCACCTCAGACGATGGAGGTCACAGATTGAAGCCGCGAGGAGTCAGTTTTGTGCTCGATATTGCGCCCTCCCAAAATAAATTAAATTTCAATTTAAAGACAAATAGGCTCCAAGTGGGTTTTTTTTACACAATTAAAAAAATCATTCATGAAATCCTCATTTTTTATGGCTTCGGGTTATTTCTTACACTATAAAAAATATCGTTTCTGAAAACCTCATGGTTTTTGTTGCTATTCTTCAACTCAGTAGCCAAACAGTGGAGTATGATATTTTTCAATTTCTGTTTTCGAAGTGGCATCTCTGGAAACTTTTTTTTAATTGATGCACTCCACGATACTTACATTTGGATGGGGAGGAAAAGTTGAATTCCAAACTGTAAGCGATTAGGGAAATTATAAATTACCTTCCTAGTTACTATTGCGTAAAACAGTTCAATCAAGGAATAATTATCGTAATATGATAAATATTTTTAACTGAATTTCAAGGCTTAGGTTCAATTACTAAGCCATAAAACCTTGGTGGGCATCCTCTTCCTCACCCCTTATTATGCAAATTTCAATACTCCGGTTGAGAATTGAGGACTGGGCAACGCATAAAATGTATTCCATAATGTAAAGGGTGTAACACGAGTGGTTCACAACATTTCTCACACGTGTTCTACAACTAATTTACGACCAAAAGAGCCTCATAACGTTTTTTGGTATCCCCACTCAAAATGCCTTTTTTTTGTCACTTTTTGTCACAAATTTTTTTCGTCTTTTGATCTTTGCTCAATATATTTACCATAACTCCCTCAATTCAAGAGTTAGCTCAAATCTAAAAATTTCGTTGGAAAGAGAGCTAAATTTGCGATATTCTTGATGCCCAGTAACATTTTTTCAAGTGGAGTTAAGATGTGAAAACGACGTATCAAAAGCAAAAGTCGTTAAAATCTTGAAATCGCTTGTTTTTTCAGTTGCCTGGTAACCATATAAATTCTTGACGCAGAGTTGTGAAACTTCCCTAAAAAGTTCGTCAAAATTGGTTGGAACTATGTGCAAATGGCAAATGGCTTTCTTTAGAAAAAAAAAAGAAAGCTGAGATTCTGGCGCAGTTTTTAGGCTTACCGGCAATAGCTCATCATCTAGAATTATTTGGACATTATGGGCGTTGAAAAATTTTTTCGAAAAGTTACTAAGTTCACTTTTTGTATTGCTCTATTTCCCGCAAAATTCAACTAAAAAATGTTTATTTTGTATTGGAGAGATAGGAAATGTTATGTTCTTTCCAAAGGTATTCTCAAATTGTAATTATCATAGCTAATTAAAGGAGTTATTACCAATTTGATGATATTTGGTCAAAATCACGGAAAAAAACTTTAAAATTGAAATAACTCGGAAAAGAAGCCTCTAAAAAAATTTCTCGTCGCCTTTTTTGTTGGAAATTAGTTGTAGAATGGATCCCTTGAAGGAATGAGACCTGTTTTGTCAACACCCTGTACATGAAGCGTACACTGAAAAAACCGCACAACATTAAATTTAGTTTTTCTCGAAGAAAGATCTTAAGAGCTCAGACAGTTTTTTCTGGGAATCTACATGGATTATTGTTCACAATCCACACATACATCTCTCTACTTCTTTCGTCCAAATAAATCTTACAATTTTGAACGGCATAAACGAGAAATGAAAAGTTGTGTGCCAAATCATTCTTGATCGTATCCAAATACTCTCAAAACTGGAAAATAAATGTATTTACCTGCAACTCCCCCTCCAACAACGATGAAGTCGAACATCTCTTGGTCAGTCTCCAAGAGTCTGCTGCGCTTGCAAGGTTCCGCGATGTGGCAGTTGGTTCTGATGAGGAGGTCGACCAGGGACAAAAGCATCGTAACGTTGTCACCCCCGCGACACGTGCCGCCGAGATACGACGTGTCCTCAAATCTGCACTCGCATTCCGCCATGCTGAAAATTTGGTCATGTTAATGTAAGGCTGATATAATGTACCTGATCCATGATGTGCGATGATCACTGAGCATCATCAAGGGACCCTGAGAGGCCTGAAGCCCTTCTTAAATTTTCAAGCTGGAGCTGAATATTTTCTTGTCGTTCTTGATATTTTGGTTTTAAGGTACAAAATCACAATAGTTGAAAAATTTCGGATACAGTGCAGATACATAGGAGCTCGGAATAGATCTTTTTTCTTGACAAATTGTCTGATCGTTACCAACATTTTCATTGTCTCAAATTATAATTATTAGTTTATAGTTATCTGATGATTTCCTAGCTATGTCTCTACCCAATCATGTTACTCACACTTCCCGTGTGAGTAACATGGATGTGCCATGTGGTGCCTTTGGAAGGCATTCCTCGAGAAGTATAGGTCATTTTGGATTTTGAATCAAAAGTGGCTTTCGAGTACATCCAAAATTGTGCAACAATGTCAATAATATCAGAGGAAATGATACATTGTTGACCTGTAGGATCAATGTTCAAATTATTAAGATGAATAAATTAAATTTTCGAAATTAAATTTTTGCATTAATATTACCAGGAAAGAATTAGGAGGAACAGAAGGGAGATTATTTTGACCATACGAAGCGTCATACCTCTCTCACTCACTTCAGCTTCGAAACATATTGCTTAGTAATACATCTATTCCAGAGGACGTCCCATAGGATACGAATTAGTTCCATTTCAACCAGTAAGCGATAAACATACATTTTTATTTACCTTTGAACTGCACAAAACTGTTTCACTCAATGTAATTTAGTTAGTATTTTGGGTCAGAAATAGTGCCCCCTCCCCCTCGATCATCTACTTAGTCAACATAAAATTTCTAGCGGCTTCCGAGCCATGACTCCCTCCCCCAACCTGGCACCTTAGCGGTAATACGTTGTAACGTTTCTGGTGTCCTGGCACCACCGATTTGTTCCATGGAGGGACAAAGAATAGTAATGAAAACTCAGGGGTATATTGATATCCTTCTCTCAATTTGAAAGCTTGGGCACCATAAGTAAACCTAAGGTAATAGGAAAATTGCTTATTTCGTGATTACCTACTCGTATATCCTCCTACTCACCCCCTCCCCATGCAAATTTTGATACTCTGGCGATGTAATTTGAAACTGGTCTGTGTCGAATATTAAAAGGAACACGCAAAACGGTTGAGAATTGAGGAGAAGATAGCGCGCTCAAGGTATCGTCAGAATGAGCCTTATTTTCATTAATACCTAATCCCCATTTCTTCCCCTTGAAAAAAGAAAAAAAAATCTAAATTTCGGCAACGTAGTGCACAACTAGATAGATTTCTGCATCGAACTATAAAAGAACCAGGCAAATCGGTTGAAAACTAAGGCTTGGGCAGACGACACAAGATTTTATCACACACACACCTACACCTGAGCACACACATAGGTACACACTCAGACTCAAACCTATGTTTTGTTCGCGGATTTGGATTCGTACAAAATGGATTTGCACGTGGTTATTTTTTTCTCCGTTGAGTTTTGTCCTATACGATCCCAGATTAATCGCATGAGGACGTCCAAGTCTTAGAGTGGGACGTCCTAAAAAATCATATCCGTTCATGGTAACTAAGAAAATTGCAAAAGGATTTTGGTTTCTCATTTTCAATATTGAATCTTTGGAAACGAGTGAGCTAAATAATCTAATGAAGCACCCCTGGTACACTCGATACTAGCAAACAAACATCTTTAAAAAATAATAGAGAATGTTAGAAGGAAAAGAAAAAGTTACTCAGTCGGTTTTCCATCTACAAAAATCGTCATCCATTTAGAAAAACAAAATCCGTCCACCCGCCATACGCAGCACTCTTCTTTGTTTACTATTTTCAGAAATGAACCTTTGGAATCGACCAAGAAAAAAAATTTTTGATATAAAAATATTGTCTTTCCATAAATTTAAGATAGTATTGAATTTTTAGAATTTTTAGGGACCACGCGGAGCCCTGTAGGACAAACCGTGCGCTCCCTAAGAGAACTTAAGGGTTGGACTTACGATAAATCAGAAACACGAGTGTGAATCGCAAAATAGGCCTAATCTCCGTTCAAATTTTACCTGAACGACATGCGATCGATGTTTTTCTTCATGTTCGTTGGTGATAACAATGGTAAAGCCATGTTCTTTGCAGACAAGTGATCTATATAGCAAAATAATAAACCTTTGTGTAATAATTTGAAGCATTTTTCCACGGACCAATTTTAATGAACTTTGTTGTGTGGTATTCGGAGTCTGGTTACGCCCCGAAGCTTTTGGTTATTGTCAGTGGTGAAAAGTGGAAGCTGAAGTTTCCAGTGTTCTCTGCGTAGGGTGTGCTAACCATAACTGGGCAATTGGATGAAGAGTTAATGACTTAGGTGTTGGTTAAGTTGTCTACGTTACCCCGTGGGTTGGACGAATGATAAATCAAAAACAAGGGTGTGAATTGCACATGAACGTTTTCTGATGGAAATGAGCCTAATTTTAGCTGACCAAATTCGATCTTTTTTCGTCTCCTTGAATATAATTTTATGTCACTCAGTTGTGCTTCCCAGCCAAGAACCAAATTTCGTACGAAGGCACAACATTTGAGTACAATTTTTTGTTTGTGAGTACTTCTTATCAAAATTAACTTGCTAAAATACGGATGGTAGGTAATGTTGATGGAAAAGCTTGTTTCTTCGAAGGCGAGTGAGCTTTACAGAAAAATAATCAACTATAATGATAATTTGCTGAGTTAAAAAATTGTATTCTTGGATTATACGTCCTACTTCAAAAACGCTAAACAACCGATTCAGAGGAATTACAATTTTGTTTCCTTGTTTGACACCAAAAGTTCATTTGTAATTAAAAATAATGAACCAAATGACAATCTTTGCACGAATGTTGGAATAGTGCGGAGTTCCTCACTATAGTATTGTATGAAATTCTGTTGTATCCTTGCTGATTATTAAATACGGCTGAAGTGTTTGGGAGTCCGATCAGAAAGTATCAATGGGTGATGATGGTGTTGGCTGTAGAGGACAATTTATTGCCTTCCATATATCTTGATAGTTCGTCAATACTCGATGTATGAAAACAGGCTATGATAATTGCTACCTTCTTTTCTTCAAGGAAATAAGGTGATCATTTTGTTATGTAAATTAATATTTCCTCATTTTAATAGCAATTAATCATATGGGCTAACCATAGAAGGTAATTTTAAGGGTATAACTATTCGTCTAAGTAGCTGTATATAGCATCAAGTAATTTCTGCTAAAAGAGATGTAATGTTTTTATGCCGAAGGATTATCCATACATTAAAACATTGAATTGTTTTGTTACAAGTTGAAGCGTATTCATTCTGTGTTTTGGAATATTAGAGAAATAAATACCTGCTGATCTAAATATAATATTTAGAGGTATCTTCATGCGTAAACTTCACATACAATTCGGAATTGCTGGATCAAATATGGTCGAATAACTGGCGGAAACGTGCAGTACTGCGCAATATTTAGTGGAACATAGACCCGGTTACTTGAAGTTAGGAGGTAGTGCTCTGGAGGAAGCCCGATCAGGAAGTGGTCTCAGATATGGACGATGGGGTGGACAGGAGAAGACTGTTTCCCTTAGCCTCGGTCCTACCTACCCTCGGTGGCTCGTCCAAGGTGCCAGTCCGGTGGTAGGGAATGCGAATCTCCAGTACGACCTTAATGCAAATCGGGGTTTTCACATCACACATTTTGCTGGTTTTTCGATAAGAGTTTCAATAAGGAATTATCGTGCTTTTCTTTGTTATTCTCTGACATAGCAGGTCTGACTTTGAGGTCGCTAACGGCGAAGCACTGAACGTAAGTGTGAGAAAATAGGAGAGGAAAACGCATTACGTCAATAGAAATTATTTCCTTCTCGCTCCCGCATGGTATTCGAGTGAGAGAGATTAATTGGGAAGGCTACGCAGGTCTTTACTTCATCAGATGGACTTCAAACTTCTCTCTGCTATTAACCGAAGCAAGTGTTAAGTTGGCTAGTTACAGAAGGGGGCTTTAGATGCGAAAGGATATTAAACAGCATATATGTATAGGAGACTATTAAAGCTTAGAGATTATTAAAGTTAGAGAATATTAAAGTAAGTTATTATATGTTGGAGATTATCAAAATGCATCCTTTTTTCTGTGCAATCATGTATTGTTTAGTAATTTACTTAGTACTGTAATGTATAGTAGGTATCAATTTATTTACCGATATGGAGCGATTTTGCAAAGACCCTACCCTACAACACGGGCCAAGCCTAACGTCGGGTAGGAAATCTGAGCAAATCGCATCTCTTCATGCATTTATATTATTGTAAAAGTGTACAATATGGCGCCAATTAAACATGTATTTATCTATCTAACCCTAATTTCACCATAGTGACAGTAGTGTCACCAAATATATTCCAACAGGAATTCCACAGCTCTCCCAAAGTGTCACCGGAGTAACCAAAATTAAATTGCAATTTAAAAATTAAAAGACAAAGCTGAATTTTTCGAACAATTTTATGTGAGCTGTGTAACAGTTTTATTATAAGTCAAAAAATGATGTTATGACAAAAGTTTTGAACATTTTTTCATCGATTTTTTCCCAAATTTTTGTCATAACTGTATTTTGAGACTTCCAATAGCCCACAAACAATTCTGCTGTCCAACAAATTTAGAATTGCAATTGAATTTTGGTTCCTCCGGTGACCCTTTGGAACAGCTGTGGAATTCCTGAGACGTTTTCGGTAACTCTAGTGATACCATGGTCCAATTAGGGTTAAGCCCCGACTTCCAGGCTTCAGCTAGACTTGCAACTTTACTCTATGAGGTGGACCTCGGGTTTGTTCGAATTCGATGGATATATTTGACTACACCACTGTCACGACGCAAAAGTTTTAATAAGACAAATGTTTAATAATTTTCTTATTGAAAATAATTTGTAGACTATTCTAAAATATTATTGAAGTTTAACGGTTTCAAATACAGAATGCCTTACTGATAATGCCACCCCTACTTATACCTATTAGTTTGAGAAAAAAAACTCCCTTTAATTATCTTTCCGGCATTTATATGTTTTAGCGAATTTTCAAATAAAATGAAGCTATTTTCCAATAAAGAATCCCCTTTTCTTTAATTGGAGATTTTACGTTACATTTTACGGAAAAACTACTCGAACTTTCGTGACAACATACAAATTTGCGTTGCTACGTTCAAAAGGCATAGAACGTCTTAAACGACCAACCACCTACGTATAGACTGGAGTATCATGGGTTTGAATACGTTAAGTGTTTCATTATTGTTAATTTTCCGTAAACATTGAATAACTATTCTGGTATTTTCTACAAAAAGTACCTACTTATTTACAGTGAATTTAATTGAATTTTTTTTTTGTTCATTTTTTTTACCGTGGCGTTACATATTCCTCTTTTCATATTCTGTTCAACTTCATGTTGTGATGTTCGTGGAAGTAGAACTCTCTGCCTAGTACGGATGTCCAAAATGATTGAGTAGAATATAAAATGATTATAACTTAATGGACTCTTATGAAACGTCAGTCCGTTCAGGAGACGATTCAACCCAGACCTAGTGAACGCGTATCATGAGAGATAAGTCCTGGATGGTGAAGAAATCCAGTAGGTCAACGAGCTCCTTTCAATCGAAATGGGAGCAAGTCAAAAAATCATGGAACAGATCACCCAAAGGAGGAGAAACGGAAGAAAACTATTGAAGAACTTTTTGTAAGCATGCATTTACCGTATTTTCATTTTCGCGTGATCAATTAGCTAGCATGAGCACGCGCAGATCATTGTGACTTCGTGGGATCGTGCTGAATGAAAACTTTGTAAATACCTATATATTTTTATACTTATCAACTCACTCACCAATTTGCGGTATAAAGAGGGTTTTGGATGGTTCTAATGATTCATGTTGGTAACACAAAGGGACATGTACAACGGAACCATATCCAACGTGGTCTTAAAAAAATTGCGTTAAATCTCACCAGCTTCGGGTTTTGGTATTTATTTTTATCCTAATTTAAGCAAAAGATTTCAGTTCTGGGAATTCCAAGAACTGATTACTGGAAGCGATTCACTGATTATCGTAAACAAGTGATAACGTTTAGAATGATCTATTCCTCCCTGATGATTTTGATCACGGTAAGCAGTTGATTCATATGATCATAGAAGCTGATCATTTTCATTGTGGCAATCGTGGAGAATTGCTGAAGAAGGATGAACATGGATCAACCGTTTTTTGGAACTAAATTTGATGTGAATATATCGATACCTTAAAGCACAAAGGAGCTATGTCCAAAAACGGAGTTATCAGAAAAACGCAAAAAAAGTTTTCACCAGTGCACAATTCCTAAAATAATGGCTTACCACACTAAACTTTTTAATTCTTCAACAAATTTTCAAGCTATAATCTTCAAATAGTTCAACAATAGTTCTGTTGAATTTGAGTTTTTCTGAAATTAAAAATAATAAAAAATTTGGAAGATGGATGGACATAGCGCTTTTGTGCTTTAATGTATCGATGTATTCAATTTGAGAATAACCCAGTGCATCAAGAACGAGGTTTATTATTTTCAATAAATAGAATCGACCAAGAAATTATTTTTTAGCCCCCTCAAAATTTGTTGGCTTACGTTTTAAGGTACGTAGAATCCAAAAATCGAATAAAAATTTGGCAGTCCGTCCGCCGTCCGCCGTACATGGCACTTTCCTTAGTTCCCATGGACCGATTTTCATGAAATTTGGTATGTGGGCTCCAATGGAGGTTTAGCTGTGCTCCGAAGCTTCTAAGGGTTGAAAAATAAGGGTTGACATTTTGAAAACGCCCTAGCTCAAAAAATGTCTATATAAAGGTATTGTTTTTCCCTCAATTTAAGAACTACTACTACTGAATTCTTAGAATTTTCAGAGACCACCCGATCTTTGTAGGACAAACCGTTCGCTCCCTACGAGAATTTAAGAGTTGGACTTACGATAAATCAGAAACACGACAGTGAATCGCAAAAGAGGCCTAATCTCCGTTCAAATTTTATCTGACCAAAATTCGATCGCTATAGGTACGTGGTAGGTAGGTAGTATCTATCTACGTGGTAGTAGGTGGTGATAATGGGAAAGCCGAGTTTTTTGCAGACAAGTGATCTATACAGAACAACAATTAACCTTTGTGTAATAATTTGCAGCGTTTCTCGATTGCGATGAACCACTTCGCACATGATGAGGCGAGGAAACGAGGAATGAGCCTGATTCAGGGGGATGGAGTTGGAACGGCAGACAGGCACCTGCAACACTACTGACAATGCACGGATCACTCATCACTTTCGCTGCTGACTATTGTTCACGATTCCACTTGAAGAATTTTGTGAAGTCATTTAAGGAGGTATCAATTAAGTATAAAAAGTAAATTACTCAGCAAACGGGTAGAACGAATCTAAAGTTCATAAAATAACTGATAATATTTTGAAGCTAGTAAATAATCAAAGTAAACAAACATCTCAGGTTGAATTTTCGACCGACTGCCATTCCTGGCGTCCCGGACGTCATCAGCTGTCTTCCAAAGGGAAGGTCAGAATTCGTTCTGATAATTTCGCTCATGGCTTCCCATTGCCTCACCGCCCTGGGTATTGACGAGGGGGGCGGCAAGCCGCAAATGCTCGAAAACAAGCCCAGTGACCGAGACTCGAACTCACGATCTTTTTTTTTTATTTATTATTGGCATTAGATTATTCTATACAGCCACACTACACACATATTTACACCACTATTATTACATATTTTAGAATATTACGAAATATAAGTTTGGCGTTGTAATATAAAATAACATACGATTCTTATTCAAATAACAATGTTAGCAGTTTTTACAAAATCATAGAGTCTTTTTAATGCACTCATTCCTGCCAAAATGATTTGTTCATAATTGAACAATTATGAACAATAATTCGACAATAATTATTCATAATTGAACAATAATCGTTCATAATTGAACAATTATGAACAATAATTCAGAATTGAACTCACGATCTTTCCCGCAGAGATCGGTTCTTATCTCGGCCCCAAAACGAGTCGGCGAACGATTACGGCTACCGGAACCCCCTAATATTTCGTAGCTATTTACATACTTTTAAAATTATTGGTAATTTCCAGTTGCACTTTTCATTGCTCCCCAAGGCAATCATTTTTGGAAAAAGGTCATAATTATGCTGTTTTTCTAAAATCAAAATTCAACACATTAAAAAACTGTCTTAGTCATCATTATAAATCTCTCATTTATGAAGCGAAAATGATCGTGAACAATGGAAAACAAGCGAGCCGCACATTTCAACCAGGTGCTTTTGTGATGAATGGTACAGTTGTCCTAGGGATCAGAGGCCCAAACTTCAGTTCGGTCAAGCGGGTCTATCTTCGCGGCCGAATCCCCATGCCTTAGAAGTAGGTATGTACCTAAGAGACTGCCAGGAGACAACTCAGAGCTGCAAGGATCAATATGTTATCTGAACGCCGGGTAACAAAGGAAATTTCTGTACCGCTGAAAATGACTTTGAGTCGTCTGAATTCTCTCAGGAATTCAGTTCGTAGTAAGCCAATCGTCCTGCTAAGAAGGAATCGAAGTCCAATTTAATCGGCTCTGAACCCCAACTAAAGATCGTCAAATTGATATTTATAAATTAACAAATCAAGAAATAGGAAGACAATAAACAAACACTCAAGGAACAACATAATCTCACAAAATTGGCAAGGTCAGGTAAGCCGAATGCCTCAGCTGCTTTGGAAGCGGAAACGGCGGAACGCATCCGCTTTGAGTATCTTGTTTTCGCGTCTCCTAGATTTCTTCATTTCAGAAAGGTTGTATTATCACCAATTGATATTGGCAGAGAATAACCTGCTTCACTTTGTGAAAGAAGAATCTATTAGTTATTTACATCCTGGACAAAAAACGCTGCAAATTATTACACAATGGTTTATTATTTTCTGTATAGATCAATCGTCTGCAAAGCCAACAACCATCCGACATGAAGAAAAACATAGATCGCATTTCGGTCAGCTTTAATTTGAACGGAGATTAGGCCTCTTTTGCGATTTACACTCGTGTTTCTGATTTATCCTAAGTCCAACACTTAAATTCTCGTAGGGAGCGAACGGTTTGTCCGCGTGGTCTCAAAAAATTCTAAAAATTCTATACTATCCTAAATTGATGAAAAACAATAAGTACCTTTATATCAAAATTTTTGAGTTAGGGCGTTTTCAAAATTTCAAACTTCATTTTTCAACCCTTAAAAGTGACCTACATCGGTCAATGCTAAGTGGGGAAAGTGCCGCGGACGGACGGCTAAAATTTTATTCGATTTTTGGATTCTACGTACCTTGAAACGTAAACCAACAAATTTTGAGGGGGGGGGGGGGGGGGTTAAAAATGTTTTTTCTTGGTCGATTCCAAAAGTTTACTATTGAAAATACTAAACCAAAAAGAGGATTAGGTCACAACTGATCAACCTTGATCTTATTGGCAAGGGATTACTCTCGCTCCTATATTAGAGGAAAGCGAAAATGCGTGTACCAACTTTTTTTTATAACTACTTTCAATTGCAGTGATCATACCTATCGAGTAGCAATTTAAACCTGACGGTTTTAAATTCCAAGGTTTACTTTCTCGTTAAACACCTATATTTGAGTCATTCTGTTGAAATGAATCAACTCTTTAACAACCAATCTATCAAACAGGTGATTCAGAGGGACCCAGGAGAGTTGTAGATGAGGCATAAATAGTGTGATTTCGTGCAGTTAACCCATTTCAAGGCAAGGTAGAAATAACTAAATAATAGGGAGAGGAGGATGAACTGTTTTAGAGAATGACGGCCGAAATAAAGCATCATTTGCTCACCAATCGAGAGCAAAAATACTCGATATTTTATGAATTTTACTTTTTAATGAGATTTGAGAGTTTTCCAAAACGATATGATTTATCCAGTTTCATTTATCCTACAATCGAATTTGAGCCATCATAACCATGCCTTTGGCCAAAAGGCCTCATTTTCAAAAAAATTTCAAAATCGCATGCAGCTCCCAAACGTCAGAGCAAATTGTTTCTGAAAATTTTAGCAGCAGCAGGAACGAGAAAAAATTATTTTGCAAAGATTTTCCACTATTTTCAATATTTAAAAAATTATAAAATATGACGATGCGAAAACGCATCAGTGGCAGGAAATGGGTTAAAGTGGCAGTGAATAATCCACGAAACGTGCTTTAGGTAGTGTGGACTCGCTTATTATTACAGACGGCTTAACAAATTTTACTTACATTTGGGTTTTCAAACGACGAAGTTTGTTGTTGCTAGTATGTTTACAGTTGGAAACTGACTCGTCAGGATGGTTTCTGCCAGCATATATATATACCGGCCTAAATACCAAAAAGAACCTCTCGTGGTTTTTGCCCGAGATAAGAACCTTTCTTTACCTATTATCGTTTCTATTATTTACTAGATGTTTGATTGTGTATTGCCTATTTAAAAGCCACTTCAGTTCAGTTGGATTACCAGTTAGAATGGAGACACTCTTCAACATGTTGTTCAGTGCATTTGATATGTTATTAATAATTACAGATAATAGCATAGGTACTATAACAACAAAGGGCAACAACAAGGGGCTCTTCTGGCTATAAATAGTGCAGTGATGTTCATTCGCCCAATGCGCAATCTCAGGGATGAACTGTTCAACCGTTCAGGTGGCGTTTCGGCTCGAGACCCGTGAAAATGACGTTGATAATCATCTTCGATTAGGCTACAGAGAGGAACCACCAGAGAGCGGAGGATGGAAGATTGTGTCCATAACTCATTTCACAACTAATACTTTTGGGGAAATCACACAACCCCGCTGGCCGCGAACAAAGCCAGTAGCTTTTCTCCTCGACCTTCGTAATCTGATACGGGGAACATCTTGATTCCGAAAAACAATCATTATTAGTGGTGAACTTCAAGTAGTCCTCCTAGTCTATCTCTTCCTAATGTCTTTGTTTCTCACAATCGTTGACCTCATAGTTTCAAACCCGGCTAGGTACTTAAATCTCGCCAATCCAGTTTTGGAACACGTTGAATAACTTCCTTAAAGTCGAACTGTCTGACAAATACAATAGAGAGGACGCCCAGGACTTACCCGACGCCGGCCCTAGGGATGAGGGATGATGAGGAAGGTGGGGGTGGGAGAGAGGGATGAAGAGAAGTGCCTCCGTAGAAAGACCATAAATACTACCTACCTACCACATACCTACTGCGGTCGCATTTTGGTCAGCTAAAATTTGAACGGAGATTAGTCCTCTTTTGCGATTCACACTCGTGTTTCTGATTTATCGTATGCCCAACCCTAAGTTCTCGTAGGGAGCGAACGGTTTGTCCTACAGAGCTCCTGGTGGTCTCTAAAAAGTCTAAAAATTCAACACAATTTTAAATTGACTATAAAAACAATACTTACCTTTACATCGAAATTTATTGAGCTAGGGCGTTTTAAAAATTTCGACCCTTATTTATCAACCCTCAGAAGTGACCGACATCAACCGAAAGCTTCAGGGTACAACTAGACCCCAAATGAAGCCTTTATACCGAATTTCATCAAAATCGGTTCATGGGAACTAAGGAAAGTGCAGCGGACGGTGGACGGACGGCCAAATTGTTAAGTATTCGATTTTTGGATTCTACGTACCTTGAAACGTAAACCAACAAATTTTGATGGGGGGGGGGGGGGTTAAAAATTATTTCTTGGTCGATTCCAAAGGTTCATTATTGAAAGTAGTATACCAAAACTAACCCAAAATTTGCCGTCCGTACCGTACGCGGCACAATGTTCAGCTCCCATGGACCGATTTTTATGAAATTTGGTACTAATTGTCTCCAGTTTGGGTTTATTAGTGCTGCGAAGAATTTTGTTATTGTCAATCACTCCCAAGGGGGAAAAGTGGGGGTCAAAATTTTCAACACTCTCTACCTCGAAAATATTCAATATTCAGGTGTAGTTTTATTATTAATTTAAAATACGAGTAGTTACGATTATTAAGAATTTAATGATACCACCCAGAGCTCTGTGGGAATGGTGACCCTCTACTTACTTCCCTTCAAATTTGCTAACCCGACAATTAGATGGTGAGGAAATTGTGTTCATAGCATTATTTGGCCAGATGTACATGGAAGATGTACGTAAAAGATCCTCTAAATCCGGGTGCCATGAAATTTCTAAGATTACATATAAGACAAAACCCACACACTTCCTCATTTTAGTTTAATATTTTCAAAACCCAATAATAATTTGAAATCGAGCATGAAAAATAATTTCAGCCTCCCAATATTTGTTTGTTTACGTTTCACTGTACCTACTTCAAGTTCGTAGTGTATAGTAGAATTCGAAAATCGAGTTTTAAAAAGTTCCAAACTGTCTCACTTCCTAGTCTCACCTCTCCGGAAAAGTTCATCTAACCCATAGTCAGTTCTAGTAAATCGATGTCGATTTTTCGAAGGCATTGCTGGAAGGCAAACTGGTCCAAGCCGTGATAAATAACTCGAACCAACCAGTAGCTAGGAACTTACCTATATGTTGACCTTGCTTCAATCTCTCAGTCTCTGGTCTAGTTTACCAAGCTGTTCTGAGCTGTTTCTGTAGTGCCCATGAAGTACCAGGTACCTACAGGTCACTATTCTATAGACGTAGGCTCAGTTTACTTCAATCCAGCTTCTCATCATTGAACCCTCACAGGTAGCGGAAGCGTTGGCTCAATTTACCCGCATCTTTGAGTGCCTATGCTCCGCGAGACCTCTTCACTGTCCATTACGATGAGTGTCATCTCATATCGATGTTGAAAAAACTAGCAGTCGGAGAAGGCTGTCTAGACATAGTTTTTCAAGTTTCCACGAACCGTTAACCAATCACACGAAACATTGAACGAGAATTACGCTTACACCGAATATCGCAATCTCTCACAACTATAATGGAGTTGTTTACATTATAATCAGCTGAGAAAAACCCATGACTTGTATGGACTCAGGTGACATTTTGGGACTGATTTCAACACCCTCAGTAATGCATAGAATCTGCATTACAACCGAATATCAGTGTATGTGCATTTCAACAAATTTTTAAATCTCTGATTCGGTCCACTAGTTGTGTTCAAATCAGGTTGTGAGAGCTTTTGTATATTTTTCGGTGGTGGAAAAATAATAAGTAGGTAATTGGATATTAATAGATAATATAAATATAAATAAATAAATATTTTCTCCTTTTTAGTGCGTTTGGTATTATCACTCTTGAGGTCGGTCTGTTTTTAGGATGTCACACAGTAAGACTTGGGCGTCCTTATGGGATGAATCTAGGGTATAGCTGGACAACACTCAACAGGAAAAAAACCGTTTAAGACCTTTTTAAATCAAAACCCGAAGAAAACCATCGGTGTATGTCTGTGTAGCCTTGGTTTTCAACCGATTTTCGTGGTTCTTTTTTTGTTCGACGTGGAAAACTATCTAGTTGTGCACTACTTCGCCGGAATTTCGAATTTTGCTTTTCAAGGGGTGGGGGTTAATGCTTAAAAACGTGCGTTTTTGGACATAATCTTGTCTACTCTGCCCAAGCCTCAATTTCCAACCGATTTGCGGTTTTTTTTTTTTTTTTTTTGTTCGACTCAGAAATCTTCCGAATTGGACACTATTTCACCAGAGTATCAAAAATAGCATGGCGAGGGGGCGAGTGGGAGGATAATACTCACAAAATATCCGATTTTTCAATATTTCGGTTCTTTCATAGCTTACTAATTGTACCCAAGCTTTGAAACTGTGAGAAAATTCTCAATACACCTCCGGATTTTCATGAATTATTCTTTGACCACCATGGCGCCAGGACACCATTAACCGCATATTTCGTGGGTTTTTTGTGTTTCACCTCAAACACGGATGTGAACTTAGTTGAAGTGCCTACCAAAACTAATAGATAAAAAAAAAACAACGTTAAACGTTACGACTTATGACCGCTTTGGTGCCAGAATGGCACATTGGAGGGGGGGGGGTAAACTCGAATAGGCATGTTGGTTATCGTAAATTATGGATTTTAAAATGCTCTTCAAATTCGAGGTTCCCATGCCGCGAGAAATGTTATGGTGGATGTTAAGAGGGGGGGGGGGGGCACTGTTTCTTTCTTGCTTAAAATGCTAAATAAATTGCATCGAGAGAAACAGTTTTATCGCCCCCCAACTAGTTTAAATTGACCTAATGATTATCTGATGGGACTTTCACTAGAAAGCATGCATTACTTAACAACATTTGCTTCCTCACTACCGAAGGTAAGGAAGCTTTGTATTCGTGAAAGAAGTGGAAAAAAAATGTCCTCCAAAATCAAAATTTCCACTTGCTTTTTGCGTTTTAGAGCTTCCCGAACAATTTTGGTTCCGTCTGTCTGTCTGTCTGTCGGTCTGTCGGTCTGTCTGTGGTCAATCCTTGTCCCGGGCAAAACTATACTAACCTGTGGTCCGATTTTGATGAAATTTTCAGGGATTGTGCGGGTTAGGTCCTAGACGGTCCCCTATCAATTTCAGCACCTTCGGACCAATAGGAGCGAGTGCGCATGCGCAAACGTGAATTTCCTCGAACCTCGGTTTCTCGGTTTCTAATGAACCGATTTTGCTCAAATTTGGAGGTTAGTTAGGGACTAACTTCTAAGAGAAACCCTATAAGTTTCAATCAAATTGATCAAGCAATAGCCGCTGCGCATGCGCGAACTTTAAATTTATTGTTACAACCAAAACTCCGCAACTATTCAACCAATTTCGATGAAATTTTCAGGGATTGTGTGGGTTAGGTCCTAGACGGTGGACCGCTAAATAAAATTCTACGTTGAAAATAAAAATATCATACTACTTGTAGGAGCTAGAGGGTGTAGCCAGTGCAATAAAACAAAGAAGGTAGCTACTTGATGACGCTATAATTAATTGTCTGCAGGTACAATGGAAAAACAGTGGGGAACAAACTTAACAGGTCTACATCTCGACGACGACTGAAAATAAAAGAGGGGGAGTTGTGATGTCACACACCAGTGATATTCGTATGGGGGTACCTGTCCCGGTCAATTTTAAATATACACAACAGCGCTATTCGGCGCGTACACTCCCCAGCTGGCTTGCTTAGCAAGCCAAACATAACACTTTTGGTACTTAAGCACTACACTTGCGATTTAGGCACATGTTCGCAAATCTAAGAGACATAGTACCCAGTCGATATAAAGCTAGAAATATTCACAACAATTCATACTCTAGAACATGATAGAATAAGATGTGCTTAGTTACTAGGGTTGAGCTAACAGTAGAGAGCTAACAGGGTCGAGATAACTAGGGTTGAGATTATGAGAGGCTCCCCAGCATGGAAGATCCTAGGGAATTACAGAGAGAGGGAGAACTGAGAATGTCTCCCCAGCGTGAAGGTTCCGACTCAACAGAATTTCCAGATTCAGGTATTAACGTTAGGATTTAGAAGTTTGTTTTAACTTATCAATGAAGGAGTGACTTTCTTAGCAGGCTTGTAGAAGAGGGGTTACGTTGAAACAGGCTTTTCGGAAGCGGCAAGACAAGAGAGAGAAACGAAAAGGTCTAGCACGCTCCTAGCTGAGAAAGAAAACTAACTTCTACTTGAGAACGAGAAGCATGGGTACTTGAGGAAATGATGGAACATCATGAAGTAGCAGAGATGTTACCAGGGAGGCTAACTTCATGACATCGTTTCCATCATTCTCTTGAGCGTTGAGGGTAATTAGCAGAAAACAAGACAGCAGCGGTTCTACATATGGATTGCTGTCTGGCTTCTCCGCACGAATGACCAAGCAGGATCCGAAGTGCCGGAATAGTGAAGTAAACCAAAACATAGGTTCAGAGACGAAACGATACTATCCCAGTCACAACATCACCAGATCTTGATATTAAAGCGAGGGGCACTTGAGGTCGATAACTGAAAGAGGAACTAGGAGGCCCCACTAGTTCATTAAAACGATCGTTCAGGGGATTTACTTGAAACATCAGACTTCTGAAATCTGGAAATCTGTATGCTGAGTGAAATACTTAAAGAAAATCTTACTAGAGGTTGTACTTTATTTCGATAGCTAGGCGTGGACTGTATTATTGAATATCTATTTCTTTTTTTTTTGTTTTTAATTATTTTTGTAAAGAGACAAGGGAAAAGTGCTGTTGATTACAAGCAAGAAGAACTAGGAGTAACCAAGTGAGCACAGACAGTAAACATCAATTTACCGAAGTTTTAAAGAGATAAATTTCCAACTTATGGACCAAGTTGAAAGGTACCTACTTGGAAGGAGATCAACCTGAACCCAACTTGGGTTAAAAGGAAGTCCTATCGAGAATAGTGAAACAGTGGACACTTTGTAGTGACAGGTTCAACAAACCGTTATTACTTCTTGGGAATTAATTTTCACAAGTGGGTTGACAAGAAGTGAAACTTTTCGAAAAACATAGGATTAATGTTCGAACGTACAAAGCGAGTAGGTATACGTGAACTCCATCGTATCATAAATTACACGTATCGGCTGTAAACAGCTGAATCCTAGCAGGCTAAATTATACAGGAACATAGCTACATAGGTAGATGCTAGGAAAATGAACGTGATCCTGCAGAGAGAGCCGACTGAAGTGGCGACCAAACACAAACATAAAATACGAACACTAATTTATTTGAAGTACCAAGCATACTTCTCAAAGGTTTATTATAAACAAGAATGGTTAAAACTAATGAGGCGAGAACAAGTTGAAATTCCACTTTCTTTACTTGAAAGAATTTCACAGTGTTTAGGAGTAAGCTGATATATCTACTGATATCGAGCTTCGAGTTTTTTGCAACTGAATTGAACTTATAGTAAAATGACGAGCGGAGTATCACAAATTTAATTTTGAAGTGAGAACATGGACAAATACAACAATTTTATTGTTGTAAGCATGAAAAAGAGAAAGATAACTCCGGTATTCTCTGATAAAACTATGAGCTTGGTTTGAAAATACCTTCACTAGCGGGTTTACAATAATTTCACCAATGAATGAACTGAAAACAACACAAGAGAAGTTCATTCACTGGATGATTTGAGGTTGAACGAGAGAAACATGAATTTGAAAAGAACTAGAGAGTGTGAATGACAAAGAGGTTTTACGAAAATGCCAATCACGACCAAGTTGAGAAATTAGGTACGTTTGAGGAGATAGATACGAGTACACTGGAATTAAACGAATGGGTAGTGAATGAGAAGAGACTATTACTATGGGTCTCATTCACCAGACGATATAATATTTCAAACAAATAGGTACTCTATCTGAGAGTTTTGATTACGAACCCTTGCGAGAGATGAACACAATTTGCGCAAAAGGTTTTACTCACGAACGAAGAAAAGAGAGGCGTGAATCGAGGAGATGCATGAAGTAGACGATCTGTTTCTCTTACACAAGAGACACGATTTGAACGGAACGTACGAGTATTACTATAATGTCCTATACTATCTCTGATCTTCTTATAATATTCAGAGTTCTGATTTCACGAACGCGGACACACGCGAATTCACTACTCGAATACGGTGATCTGTAGTCAAGATGCGAGGAAGTTTCACGAGAAGGTACGTTTAACTTGACCACAGAAGAGGTTCCAACGAGACACCGATTTATGTGAGCAGGATCTTGAGAAATACGTCTGTATTTTGAAGAGAAATGAACTTGCATTCTATTCGTAAGAATTGTTCACGTGTGACGAATAGAAATACCTAGTTCACAGCAAGAAGAATAGTTACAACCTCTTCAAACAAGGGTTTCAACAAGTGTCCATTCGGACGACGAACAGCTACTGCGGGGAGATGAGAACAGGAATCTTCGTGTCCATACGATAATAGAATATCGTACGCTCGGAATGGAAGGTCAGGTTGACAAATACTAGGGAAATTTCCCTCAACTGAAGTGCATTCACGTGCCTTTCCGAAGCGTTGAGAATTCACACGACACACGAATTCCACTAGAATGACTTCCGCGTAAACATTTTGAACGAAACTGACAAGAGAAATTCACAATAATTGTGACGTCGTTCGTTCTTTGTCTGTGGGTACAATTATTGTACCCACAGACAAAGAACGAACGACGTCTCACAGTTCATAGAAGAGCAGGTAGTTGCACTGGCTTAGACGACGGTGGCCATTGGAGACAGGGTGTTCAAACGAAGGATTCCAACGGGCTCACGAACGTTTTCACTTTGCACTGGGCCAAAATATCCGATTTGGCTCGACTGGACCATTTTGTAGGAGCTTGAGGGTGTAGCCAGTGCAATAAAACAAAGAAGGTAGCTACTTGATGACGCTATAATTAATTGTCTGCAGGTACAATGGAAAAACAGTGGGGAACAAACTTAACAGGTCTACATCTCGACGACGACTGAAAATAAAAGAGGGGGAGTTGTGATGTCACACACCAGTGATATTCGTATGGGGGTACCTGTCCCGGTCAATTTTAAATATACACAACAGCGCTATTCGGCGCGTACACTACTCGTTCCCACACTTACTTCCAGGTTCCCGTGTAAATTGCTTCTTTTATTGTGTGATCAAATGTTGTGGTCTGCAGGTCAATTAATGTTGAAACCAAATTGACCCCTCATCACAGTCTCTTTTGCATCTTTCTTTCTGTCATCGAGTTAGTGGTCCACAGGTCGGTTTTGGGATGAAAATTGGCACTTCGCGTTTTTTGAATGCGCCGAACTAGGATTTTACAATGCGAATGTTATGTTGAATGTTGTGTGTTTGCGAATGTTACAATGAGTGAGGAAGCTATACTGCCCACCCAACTTGGCAGACTTTTTTTTTGTTATAAAGGTTTGTATTTCATTATTTTTAATTAGGTAGTTAATTATTATTTTCAATTGTTAACTTTTTAGTGGTCCTTAATTTAAGTTTTAAATTAGTTCCCGCGCCGTGTTTCGATCAGTTTCCGTGATTAAGATCTGTTTCCGTATTGTGGTCCAGTTTCCCTGATTTAGATAAGTTTCCGTACTGTGGATCGGCTACCGTAACTTGCCTCAGGTCTTGTAGTTTGGATCAGTTTCCGTACTGAAGACATCTCAACTGATACATAAAGCTCACAATTACACCCATAATTTGAATCATGTTGAGGATGACGCTGTGTGGAATGAGAACATGTATTGAGCTTTATGACACACACACTTGGTAAACTAGCCTCACTTCTCCTAACTATTCGATATCCCTCATATTTGGTAGGTACTTTGCAGTTCTGATTACTTCCTACCCCATTACCTGCCAAATCATGTTGTGAACGACGAGAAAGCCATGTGCCACACACACTTGGTAGACTTCTTCTCATCATCTAAGTGTTCGACTTTCCTCAAATTAGGTGGGGTACTTGGACCTGGACCAAGGACCCCCCCCCCCCCCCCCCTCCTTACTTGGATGATGGTACTTGACCTTCATTAAGATCGCCTACCCCCCCTATGTTATGGATAACGAGACAACTATAAGCTACACCCACTTGGGAGAGCACTCGCATCACGTAATTGTCCGAGTTTCTTCATATATAGTTCGGAAACTTACCAAAATGAACATGCATGAGTCTTGATGCGGCTCATGTAGGTCCTGCGCGAATAACCCACTATAATTTCCCCCTTTCTCCCTGCCGCCCCATTTTTCGGTTATCGGAATCCCCCTCTTATACCATCTCATTTTCAAGCTTACAATCAGACCTTCAATTTGAATATACCTTCACAAATGGTCCGTCAACGACTCAGTGGAATGTTAAAGTAGAAGTTACGTGAACCAATCTTTCTAAAACAAACAATCACGTTTCAAACTATTATCACTCTTTTCTGACACTTTCAACAAAGTAAAAGGATTACTACCAGATTACTACCAGAATAAAGAGACGCAAATTGTTCAGGCATTTTAAAAAAGTCTGCCAAGTGGGTGTGGCACAGTTTCCTCGTATCAATAACCCGATTGTATAGATCATTCGAATCAAAATATTTTATGCGGTTCCCAGGCTTTACGTACTCTGAAATTCACAATTCGTTTCCTAAGCACAGCGGGCGAAATAATAATAATACTATAAACGTAGTTAAGAAAAACGTTGTCTATTTCCATGAAAATGTTGAGCTATGAATTAAATCGATTTCGACTATCCTGTCTGAACTCCATTTTTCATTAAAATGGGTTTCCACAATCTCGACTGTGAATTTTATTCGTAATAATGGGTGAAATCGAATCTAGGAAATACATGATGTTTTCATGTATAATAACAAACTATTTAATTGAGTGTAATAGCGGCGAGAAGACTTTACAGAGGACTACAAAATCCAAAAAATGTAAAATACAATTTTTTTATCTTCTACAGTTTCATTCTAAAAATTCATTCCTGCAAATTGCCTATTAAACCAGCACGACTGTCATAATCATGTAAAACTATTGATATTTTGATTCAGTACTTACATGTGTAAATCTGTCAAGACATCAGATGGGCGTTGTGACAGGTGGACTGAAACGGTTGTGTTTTCTCTCTTGAAAATGGAAATACTCTTATTATAGCCTTCGTCACGCGAAAACTTCTGGTGTAAATCCTCTTTCCTTAACGGTTACGACTTTTTTATTTGCCTACTTAGGCGACTTTTATTTTTCCACACGAAGTTCTCATCAACGTAGATAGTCATCACCACAGATTCATCCCAGAAAAAGTTTTCCCTGAATAATTCATTGCAATTATTTTCGAAGATTTGCAATGATACATGAACTGGTATCTTCACTAATTAAGAGTATTATCATTATTGAAGTATAGGATTATTTATTCAACATAAAAAAACCAACCAACGTCAGGGGTTCACAGTATTGAGTTTTCTCAAAAGTAAGGGATGGAGTCTGTGCGTCGAAGTTTTCCCAAGAAACCTTTTTTTTCTGCCACTTGAATCACAGAATTGTAAAAGACTGCATAGATCAGATTGTGAACGCTCTCTATACCCCAAAAACAATCTTGGTTTATTATTTTCAATAATGTACCTTTGGGCTACTCTAGGAGTAAGGGGAGATGAGTAAAACAAGAATATGGACTCCTAACATCTTCAAAACATATCCTGTGCACACAATATGTTGGTATGGTATATCTACTGAAAATCGAAAAAAAAACAACAACAACATACGTGTGGGTACTCTACGCGTTTTGGGTGACAAAGAGAGAAGGAACATGGACTACTAAATTTTTTTAAAACATACCCTAGGTATACAGTATGTTGGCAAGGTATACAGAAAATGGGGTGGGGAGGGGGAGAGTACAATTTTCTTGTGGGCACTCTTTGAGTTTGGGTTGACGAAAGTAATTTTGGAGGTATTTTAAAAGTTTTAACCAAGGGGTTGATTGTATAGTTTTAACCGTTCGTGCTACGAGCCACACCTCCAAGACTGACTACTCTCCCGTAGAGCAAATATAATATAATAAAATGGTTTTTTTTTAAATTCGCTCATAAACTCATGCTGCATGAATGGATTTTTCGGTCAATATAGGGAGATTCAGGGATGATTTTCGCATCCATTATTGGTTATCTGTCTTGTACAGTGCGGATTGGTTTTCTTATAATAAAAGAATGTAACATATAAGAATATATAACATATAATATAATATTTAATATAATATATAAGAATGTAATATATATGGTATATTATACCATATTATAGATTCATACTCCACCGTAGCTCTATTATTTAACAATTAAAAACGCTACAAATTATTACACATAGGTTCATTATTTTTCTATACATGTCACTCATCTATAAAGAACACGGCTTTGCCATTGTTACTTTTTAGGACGACCCACAGTAAGACGTGTTAGGACGTCCCACAGTAGGACTTGGGCGTCCTTATGCGATCGATCTTGTATCCAAGCTTTGAAGTTGAGGAAAAATTTTCATTATTCCTCCGGATTTTCATGAATTGTTCTCTGTCCCACCATGGAACTATTAGTGGTACCACCATGGTGCCAGGGCACCATAAACCGCATATTTCGTGGGTTTTTTTCGTGTTTCACCATGAATACGGAAATGAACTGACTGCCGGACGGACTGCCTACTACAACAAATTGATGAAAGTTCAACTTTACGACGTATTTCCGCTTTGGTGCCAGACTGACACCATTGAGGGGGGGGGGGGGGGTGAACTCGAATTCGCATGTTGGGTATCGTAGATCATGGTTTTTAAAATGCTCTTCAAAGTCGAGGCTCCCATGCCGCTAGAAATGTTATGGTGGAAGAGGGGGGGAGGGGAAGGATCACTATTTCTTGCCTAAAATTCTTGATAAATTACATCGAGTGAACAGTTTTTCGCTTAACAACTGGTATTAATTGACCTAATGCTTATCCAATGGAACGGCCCATGGAATGCATGCTTTACTGAACAATATGTTTCTTTCCTAACCCCCTCAAAGACAAATTGTCTTTTGTGACGGAGGCGGCACGCCACAAATATAAATAAATAAATAAATCAAATATATTGGAGAGGACGCCCAGGACTCACCCGACGCCGGCCCTAGGGATGAGTGAAGATGAGGAAGGTGTGGGTGGGAGAGAGGGATGAAGGGAAGTGCCTCTACAGGAAGACCACCAGTTCAGATATGAGCCTAGCAGGACGCCGGTGGTGATACCACGGAGTACACCTAATGAGATGCCCAACTCACACAAGCCATAGTTGCTACCATAGTTACTAGTTACTAGCCATAGTTACTATCTACCTACCACATACCTACTTCACAATCAAGTTTATTTCGAAAAAATAAACGCTTCACACTCATTTTGAAGAAACAGGGATTATTAGGAATTATTATTATACGCTAATTATTAGGAAATTCGATTACTAGTTGCTAAGGACGTAGAACTGAGTACAACTCGAAGAAACGAGCAACGATCCCATTTTGGACAGCTAAAATTTGCACGGAGACTAGGCCTCTTTGCGATTCACTCTCGTGATTCTGATTTATCGTAAGTTCAACCCTTAATTTCTCGTAGGGAGCGAATGGTTGTTCCTACAGAGCTCCGGGTGTATGGACGGCGTATGGCGGACGGACGGAAAATGTTTTATTTGATTTTCGGATTCTAAGTACCTTGAAACGTAACCCAACAAATTTTTGGGGAAGGGGTTAACTTTTTTTTTCTTGGTCGATTCCTAAGGTTCATTCTTGAAAATAATAAACCAAAAGAAGAATCACGACCACTTCTCACTCACCTCCTTTGGGTGAACTTGTGCAGATTTCGATCTTTGGATGAGGTGCATGTTTCATTCGGAGATGATCCTCGACATGGCTCACATCCGCACGTGGATTCGAAGCATCTTGCCGCGTCCGAGTCACGAGGACGAGCACTTTTCGGCAACACAGAAGCCGAATTGCATGCAATCTCACCGACAACGGAAGGATTTGATTGTTATGGACTTACCTCCTGCAGGCTCCTCTGTGATGTTCTACAGCTGAGGTGGGAGACGCTACTGGTTGCTCAGGAGCTGCCGGGCCCCACTAGATCGTTTGTTATGTGGGTCAGCCTCCACGCACTTGTACCTACACCGGCAGTTGTAAAAAAAGTTCGTGAATATGACTTACTATTTTACCAGTAACCCCAAAAACTGAGGAAACAACAACAGTCAAATTTCCTCGAAACTTTACCGAGAATTGGATCAATGATCCGTATTTTTATTGTATTTCCATCCCAGTAAAACCCGATATACAATAAAAACTCGAATTTAGTTTTTGCCAACCGACAGTTATTTTTTCTCGAAAAAATTGGTTTTTGGTTTCGATTTTGGTTCCTAACAGGAATTTACTATTGAAGAGGGTGAAAACAGTGTATGAAAATTTCGAGTTGGGAGGAACTTGACATTCTGGGTTCTGTCTTGTTGAAAACCAAACCAAAACGAATATTGGACCCAATCTTAAATCAAAAACTCTGCAAATTATCACACAAAGTTTTATCAATTTTCTATATGGATCATTCGTCTGCAAAGAACTCGACTTTTCCATTATCTCCGAACTCGACTTTGCTATTATCACCACCTACCTACCACATACCTACAGCGATCGCATTTCGGTCAGAACGGAGATTAGGCCTCTTTTGCGATTCACACTCGTGTTTCTGATTCATCCTGAGCCCAACCCTTAAGTTCTCGTAGGGAGCGAACGGTGGTTCCTACAAGGCTCCGTGTGGCCTCAAAAAATTCTAAAAATTCAATACTATCTTAAATTGAAAAAAAAAACGATACCTTTATATCAAAAATTATTGAGCTAGGGCGTTTTCAAAATTCCAACCCTTACTTTTCAACCCTTAGAAGAGACTGACATGAACCAAAATCTTCGGGGCACAACTAGACCCCAGATTGCCCATACACCAAATTTCATCAAAATAAGGGAACTGGGTCATTTTCCCAGAAAGGGCGAATCGTTGTCCAGAGAAGATTCCGAATGCACATTTATGATTCGGGTGTCAAAAAAAAATTCTCCATAAACTATCAACTTTGTTCTACTTCGGGCAATCAATAAAATATGCACTTATTCACGCTAAAATATAGAAATTAAAGTTTAAACTGCTAAATGTCCAGTAATCTGCCATGTCCGGACTCCTAGGTAGTCAACTTTGCTTGAACACTATGACTCACCTATGAAAGCAGCGGCCTGAATTTGTAGTGATTCTTTATTGCATATACCTGGACATGAAAAAAATGGTTTTGCAGATATTTTCAGAAGCAAATAAAGCGAGCAGTAGGATAAAATGGGCTTGTCCGGAAGTTTTTGTCTTTAATCTGCCTTTTTTGTGTTTTCGTATTTTGGCAGCTTTTTATCGTTTCCCGCGGTTTTACTCCCACTGTAAAGAGGTGAGGTTAGTCGTCAGGTTATCAAAGAAAGCGGCGGGAAACGTATTCCTTCTGTGTGGAAGCGTGCGCAAGTGGAGTCAGTTGCGAAATCGTGGTGTCACAGTCACCGTCTGTCTTTCATCTGCCCTCTGTAAGAACGGCAAGAAATCGAAATTATTTTTTCGTTTTGGTCTCTAGTTCTTGTTTTTACCGAGCTGGTTCCAGCGATATGGTTACACTTCAGCAGCACAGCACCAGAACGCGGGAAAAGCTGAAAAACCTAAGTGCCACCCAGGAATTTTGTGTCTTTTTTTTGTGTCTTTCATCTGCCGGTGTGGTGGCTTTTGGAGAGATGAAAGACTTTTTTCAAGTTGTTAACAATTTAATTTGAATTTTCCGTTGCAATTTAAAAACTTTACATTTTTCGACCTCAAAACTGTATTCAGCAACCGTAAAAACCAAGTACCAAGTTTTGGCTCGAAAAACCGATAAATTGAGATTACTTGGTTACTTTCGGAGGTTTCTAGGTTGCTATCAGAAAAACCGTGTTCCACGTTGGTTTAACCCTTTTCTACACCTGCGTCCCGCCCTGGTTCAATTTTTGGAATAACTCCCTGTTCTCGCTACTCATGGAGATGGGGTTCCGAGTATTCTCCTTCACGCGGAAACCACGCCAATAGGTTTCTTTCGATAGGTTTTCTTCTTTAATTTTTAATTAATTAATTAAGCGCTGAACTGTGTGTGTAATTAAGAACACTGTGTGTTCTTTCGTCGAAATTCAATCAGTATGGTGTGAGGTTAATCCCTGATTTTTGGCAGAACTTGAGTCGAACTTTAAGTTTTCTGAAATCTTGGGATACCGATTGTACCTTTCCAGGAAAATGGCCCAACTAAGGAAGGTCCCACGTACGGCGGACGAACGGAAACGTTTTTATTCGATTTTCGGATTCTACGTATCTTGAAACGTAAACCAAAAAATTTTGAGGGGGGGTTAAAATTTTTTTCTTGATCGATTCTAAAGGTTTATTATTGAAAATAATTATTAATAAATCAATTATTAATTAATTCATGAATAATTATTAAATAATAATAATTATTAATTATATAAATTATTTATTATTATCACAATAATTATTAAATAATTTAATAATTATCAAATAATTATTGAAAATAATAAACCAAAATAAACTTTCTTGATAGTTTCAGGAAGTGGGATCTCCACGATACCCTAATGGTGTCCTAATGACACCACAGACTGCAGGTCTTATTTACGAGTAATAAGCTGATCAAACTGAACCAAAATTTGATCTCTCAAATTAAAGAACCTTCAAGTTAACTTGAAATAATTTCACTTGTACAATAATTGGACTATTGGATTGTGGTTTTGAGATGTTCAAAGGAGTTACATGTACGTAAGCGCAGAGGGTACCATCAATCATGGAGCGATGAAATTTCAGCCATAACTTCTACATTTCTCATCTTATTTCGTTGAAATTTTCAGGGATATTGCAGATTGGGTTGTAGATGATCTCCTATCAAAGCCATGGCCTCCAAATGATAGTAGCCTCTGCGCATGGGCTAACATGAAATCCTTGAAACAGCCAGAACTTCTACATTTTCATTTTAATTTCATGAAATTTTCCGAGATTCTTCAGATTGTCGTGTAAAGGGACCCTTATGGAAATCATTGCCACGGGACGGATCGTAGCCAGTGTGCATGCACAAACGTGAATTTCCTGGTAACAATTTTTCACATATTCCGTCTAATTTCCATGAAATGTTGAGGGATTGTACGGATTGGGGTGTTGATGGTCCCTTACGAGGATAGTGCAAGGTACTTAGAGATTGATTATTCGAGAATAGCTACCAAAATTTGGATTATCTATACAATCGGGTTATGAATACGAGGAAGCCATGTGCCACACCCACTTACAACCGGTGAATCAGAATTTGTTTTTGCTTGTGGCTACTTATTGTCTAACCCCTTAAGTGGAGGAGGGTTTCACAAATAAGATTCTAGAGGTCACCGATCGAATCACTCACCCGAGTCGTTTGATTACCTAACTTATCAATTCGAGTAAGTAAGCCTAAGTGATTTCATGGAAACCGGTTCATTCAACCGTTTAACTCCTGTCCATAAACATAAATGAGGAGAGATGAATTATACTTACAACTTGGATGGAAGTTATCTGGCACGAGACAGATATTATAAAATAATGGTCCCAATCCGGATGTACCTCGTGATTTTGGAGATTCCGCTCTGTGATATACTTATTGGGTAGGATAACGTCAAATGTGCGTCAAATGAGAGCTAAATTATGTAAATGATAAATCGTTATCAAATAAGAGTTTTATGATCAGCTGTCTTAACCATGATATTTCCAGTTGGTCACAGTAAATCCAGCAGTGAAAAGCGGGGTAATATGAATGTATCTCTACTTTTGGGATTACCCTGCTCAATAAAACTAAGCCCATGAAAGCCATGAAGCTGTAACAATTGTACCACAGGTTACCTAAGTAACATGGCACGAGACAGCTTGTTTTATTGATGAACCAATATCATGGACAGACTTTTCAGCTCAGCTTAAAAAAACAGAATTAGGAGACAAATCCCAGTTATAAGAAAAACTTGGGGAACACACTGCTAAGAGGCATCAAACATTTTGACAAGTATATTTCAGAATTATTGAAACAACAATTTGTTGTTTCTATTGACTGTCTCATAGGCTCGAATCAAGAGTAGTTAGGCATTACTAGTAGATCCGTAGTTAGGTATTCATGTTTGATCATATATCCTAAGGAATTTCAACGTGATCTTGAACCATTTTGTTCTCTTTTCTAGATCAGAAAGCAAATGGGCCAAGTTAAAGGATGAGTAAGTAAAAGTAAAGTAAACTAAACAAACATTTCAGGTTGGATTTTCGTCCGACTGCCATTCCTAGCGTCGCGGACGTCATCAGCTGTCTTCCAACGGGAAGATCAGAATTTATTCTGATGATTTCGCTCATGGCTTCCCATTGGCCTCACCGTCCTGGGTTTTGATGAGGGCCCCGGCCGCCGAAAAACGCACGCTGCCGGCGAGTTAAGTGAGGTAGCTAAAGCTTTGTTTCAACTTTTTTAGGATAAGAAAATTCCTCCAAAATCAAAATTTCTACTAGTGTTTCACGTTTGAGACCATTCTGAACTATTTTGGTCTCGTGTCTGTCGGTCTGTGTGTCTCCAAATCCATGTAAAGTGTAAAACCGTACGTAGTTACATGCCAAATTCGATTACATTTTCTGGAATTGCGTGATTGAAACTCCGGATGGTCCCCAGTAAATTCAATAGACCATTAAATTTGACCATTAGATTAGACCGTCAATAGACCATTAAATTTGAAAGGAAACAGTAGGTATCTGGGAACTGAAGTTTTGATATACGTCGGATGATTTAAATAATGGGGTGTGCGCGCATGAGTCGGAAAAACCGTTTATTGTTATTGGTTTATCATTTTCAATAATGAATCATTGGAATCGACCAAGAAAAAAAAAGCTAACCCCCCTCCCCCCTCAAAATCTGTATGTTTACGTTTCAAGGTACGTAGAATCCAAAAATCGAATGAAAATTTGGCCGTCCGTCCGCCATACGCGGCACTTTCCTCACTTAGCATCGACTGATTTTGATGAAATTTGATCTGATTCGAGCTGGTTACCAACTGTTTATCCTGGAGTGGATGACCACCCGAGTCCTAACAGGAGGATCATTCATCTGGACTAAATTCAGGGCTACGGCCACACGACGGCGTGCCACGGCTCGAGCAAGTGGGCCCCGTGGGACTTGGAGCTGAACTCGAAACCCATGGGGAGGAGAAGCGTCGACTGATGGCATAGCCAGAAGAGGCACAATCCTCCCTCCATCATTTGTGGGATAAGGTGATTCAACCTTGTCCCTCACCCCAATGTCCGAGGTCGGATCTCGGACCCTGATACCAAGCAGCCAGATGGACATGACTGCTGAGTGCTGAAAGTGCTGATACAATACTGTGATGTAAATATTTATGTACAATACCATCAATTGTAGCGGTGAAGTATTTTTTCCAAATATAAATTGTTAATGGTATGCAGGCTCAATTCGGGGTCTAGTTGTGCCCCGAAGATTTTGGTTGATGTAGGTCACTTCTAAAGGTTGAAAAATAAGGTTTGAAATTCTGAAAACACCCTAACTCAAAAAAATTAGATATAAAGGTATTGTTTTTCCATCAATTCAAGATAGTACAGAATTTTTAGAATTTTTTGAGACCACGCGGAGCCCTGTAGGACAAACCTTTCGCTCCCTACGAGAATTTATGGGTTGGATGTACGATAAATCAGAAACACGAGTGTGAATCGCAAGAGGCCTAATCTTCGTTCAAATTTTAGCTGACCGAAATGCGATCAATGTTTTTCGTCAAGTTGGTTTGTGGTAAGAATGTCAAACCCGTGTTCTTTGCAGACGAGAGACCCACATAGAAAAAAATTAACCTTTGTGTAATCATTTGCAGTGTTTTTCTAATCTAACCTAAACCTCATTCTGAGAATGTTGACAACAATCGTGACCTTCTAGAGTGAGAAGACCTTTTTCTATGATTTTTCAAAGTTTCGAATGTTTATGACTTCACCTGTGACGCACAGGCGGGAGGGGCGCGTGACGTCATAAACACTCGAAACTTTGAAAAATCATAGGAAAAGATCTACTCAACCAAGAAGAGAACGGCTGGTGTAAAATTCTCAAGATGAGGTCTACTTTCGATTAAAAATTAGAAAAATTAAGAACATAATATGTGATATATTTATAATATAAGACATAATATTATTATGTCTTACGTGTTTGGAAGACTTTTGCCAGGTAGGCAAAAGAACCGGGTGAGCCACGTTATTCGTTCCGTTTGTTGCGCTAGAAGAAATGCATACCAACGTCCTGGATACTTACTTGACATTAACATCGGGAATCTACGTTGAATATTTTCCACAGTTTTCAAACAAAGACCATTTGAACCTCCCGGATAGTTTCATGTTCTTATACCAAAGTTCCCTTACGACTTACCTGGTGCATTCACCTAACCCTTAATTTTCAGAAAAAATCTGATTGATCAAATTTTACGTTCTAAGAAAAATAATGGAGATCGGCCTGAATTTTCAGAAGTTTTATATTTAAGTGTCAAAAATATTATTAAAATGCATGCACTCTAAATGTTTAGGTTTAGTCGAATCGACTGCTTGATGTGAGACAGTACAGTAGATGGATTTTATTTTTTATCTCTCAAGTCTCAATTCTCATTTATTGGCTATCAGGGGTAGAATACCTACCTATATTCTTCATCTTATCTACCATCAGGCTAATTGTCGTGGCGTGCGAACACCTGTCGACTGTCACCGATGATCTCCATTCTACAAGTCACGATTACATTCACCAATGGCTATTAGTAAGGTCGTGAAATGAAGCAGAGACACTCCAGTTCAACATTATTCAGTGCCTAAAACTCGGAGTAGAGTAACATAAAGCTTCCAATCAGTGTTGGGAATTTCAAATCTCCGAACAACTCTTGTTAGTTTATTATTCTCAACATTGAACCTTTGGATTGGAGGTGGAGAAACATAATTCAGAATATGCATGAGCACAACTGGGTGAAATTAAATTCTATTCGAAGAAACGGAATTACGGAAATTCAGCCTACTTCCTTCAGTGAACATCGATTTGTGATTCATTCTCGTATTTGTGTTTTATTATTCACCCATCCTCAGCGAAAAGTTAGTCTTACGAAGCAGCTCTGAGTGATCTCATCACGTTTCTAAACATTTTATACTAATTCAAGTCGATGAAAAAACATTACATTACAATCGCCTGAAACTTCTAACACTTTCTTCACTATCTTACAGGGATACTAACACGTGGGATTAAAAAAGTTCACAATAATTGCTCATTTCACGGTAGCTGATCGTCTGGGTGATTTCGTTCATTTCTGAAAATTTAACACTATCTTAGATTAACCTTCCGGTGGGCGCGTGGCAGCACTCAGTGCTGCCACGCTAAAGTTCATGTGATAAGTGGTACTAGTTTTTTATAAACGACTGGGGACTTTCAGTACCTGCAGTTGGCTACACTGGGAACACATCGCACGTGCCACACGTAATTTTCCATTCTCGAAGCAGTCACTAGTCAAGGTCCAAACGTAAGGACTCCACTTTGGCAGCACTCAGTGCTGCACGCGCTCACTCATGTAAGTAATTTTACTTTCCGAATGTTGATGTGGGTTATTGTTTTACGAGATTCTTTGGCTCTATATAAGGTGTTTTATAGTTGTACAACGATTTTATCATAATTATTTAGTAGAAGTAAGTAGGTAGATCAACTGTTTTTCATGCAATCAACAAAATTTTATCAGTATGATGGGTTACCTGTTTCATCTATTCATATCAGCAGTGTAATGAAAATATTATCATTGCCTACCTACACTGCAACTACTATTTATATTTACCTATCTTTTACTATTGGTCCTATGCCAAAAATTTATATTAAAAAAAATAAATATATATAAAATTTATATAAAAAACAAATAAATAAAAAATTTATATTGGTACTATGCCAAAGAGCCAAATATATAGTTCAGATCGTTTATGAGAGTTGTTTCAAATGATTTTACCTTCTTTACCTCGAAAACATGAGCAGAAAAGCCAATTTTCTGGAGGCAGCACTCAATGCTGCACGCGCCTCCTCGTGTGAGTTTCGAAGGCGCGCCCACCGGAAGGTTAATGAAAAAAGTGTCTGCCAAGGGGGTGCGGCACATAGCTTCTTCGTATCCATAACCCGAATGTATAGATGATCCAATGCATAGTAGTTAATCTCAAAACACCAATCTCTAAGTACCAACCACTATTACCACAATCAATATACATGTCAATCCGCACAATCTCTGAACATTCTTGGATATTGTGTGACGAGCCGTCACAAGGGCTTCCACCACCGGCGATCCCCAAGTTGAAGATCCGAAGGAGTCTACCATGCGAGACCGAAAGCATGGAGGTAGAGGTCGGGATCGCGCCACTAGGCGGCAGCACCGGACGGGCCAGCGCCAGGAAGTGACTGGGTGGGGGAAGGATCCGGAGAGGGAGGGCACGGCTGAGGTGACGCCATCGCTGACCCTCAGTCATGTCTTGATCGAGCCACTCAACCCCCAAAAACAACCTTTTGTATTAGAGCCCACCGAATAGTCTGTGTGACAAGTAGAGTCTGTGTGACAGTAGTGATTTTGAACATTAGAGCCACCCGATTGAACATTTGGAAACCTGAAGTTAACTCCTAGAGACTGTCAGTGCACGAAAACGCCCTCCTGAAGCCTCAAGTAACCAAGGGTCGACCCTCGCATTCCAAAAGACCACACCCAACGGATTCTCTTGAAAAACCCAGTACTGGTAAATTTAACTCTTTTGTAAATCTCTTTAAAGCCATGTTCCTCCTAGGTAATTTGATTCTTACTGATTTTCTCATTGTCCAAAGGACTTAGTAATTTCATGTTCCGAAACACCACGTGTTTAGTTTTATGTTTCGCAACACCACGTGCTCATGTTCATGTTTTGCAATAAGTTTCGAAACACCACGTACTTTTGATCTTGGAGGTTATCCCCATCAGGGCCCTCAGTTACTAGAGTCATTACGCAAATATTGATAAGGGTATCTTAGTCCCAAATCGAATAATTGATTGTTCCTTTATTTTTCTTGTCAATTGAATACTTACCTGGAAAATTATACAGGATTCTTTTTGTTTGTATACCTTGTGGTTATTATTGGTACTCTCCCGATCAATTTTCTGGTGCAAAATAGTTTGAATAATAAATACTTACCTGAGAATACTTACCTTGAAATACGTAGTGAGAACCAGAGTAGAGTCATTAACGTAGAAACAAGCTTGGAAGTACTCACCTTAGACTTGCTGAAATCTCGAAGAACCTGAAACAGAAAGAAAAGTTATTAAGTACAAAAATACAAATTATTACACAATAACGGGAAAAGTAGGAGAAGTCTTAAAGGAAAGATACTTACCAAATATCAAGTTCGACAAAGATAGGCATTTTTCGGTGATCCCCGAAGGGATACCTATTCAACGCCATCCTCGCCGTTGTCTGCTGACTCGTTCCGCTACTCGTAGAAATCACGGTAAGTGAAATTTGGATACTCCTAGTATAAGCGCAAGGGCATTGTAGTGGCGAATTTAAAATTAGTACAAAAACTCTCTCGGCCATCGCTGTGTTGAAAATTCACCTTTACAATTGTAGAAGTTATGGCTGTTAAAAGGATTTAACGTTTGCGTATGCGCACAAAATACTTTCATTTTGAGGGCCATGATTTTCATAGGGAACCATTTACACCGCACAATCCCTGAAAATTTCATCGGAATCGGATGAGAATTGTAGAAGTTATGGCTGTGGCAAGGATTTCATTACAGACAGACCTGGAACCAAAATTCGTTTTACGTTCAGGAAGGTCTGAAACGTGAAACGCGAGTGGAAATTCTGATTTTGGAGAACATTTTTTGTCAATCTTGGAAATTAAAGTCAAAGCTTCCGCTACCTTGGTAGACTTGGAAGCAAAAGTCATGGAACACAGTTGAGGAGGTTTATTACAAAAGGTACCTACTAAAGAGTATTTTCATCGAAATTGGGTTAACACTTTCCCTGGGTTTTAGGGGGGTAGTTATTCACAAAAATGAGATCGTAGATATCACAAAAAATCAAATCTCTTGAAAAACGAGGATCAATATTCCGTTTAATTTCAAAAGGTATTATATCCAGCACAATGGCGGCCTCTTATCCGTTTTGTTTCAAAAAGTACTTTATCCACTTCGCTTTTTTTCAAAAAGTACTAAAAAAGTAAAGTGAAGTAAAGGCTGGCTAACCTGCGGAAATGGTTTGGTGTGTCTTCAGTGGAACTTTTTCGCCGTGCTGTGGACAAGAGTGGACTGGCCGGGATGATCGCCAACATCCGGACCGGATGGGGCAAGAAGAGAAGAAGAAAGTAAAGTAAACAACCATTTCAGGTCGGATTTTTGTCCGACTGCCATTCCTGGCGTCGCGGACGTCATCGGCTGTCTTCCAAAGGGAAGATCAGAATTTGTTCTGATGATTTCGCTCATGGCTTCCCATCGCCTCACCGCCCTGGGTTGGAACGAGGGGGACGATGAGAGACCCGGTTGCCGAAAAACGCACGCTGCCGGCGATGAGCCTTGAACTCACGATCCCCGCAGAGGTCGGTTCAAAGTCCACCGCCAAACAACTACGCTCCAACGACCGTAGCCACACCGCTGTCCCCCCAAAATTACTATATCCACTTCGTTTGATTTCAAAAAGTACCTCATCCACTTTGTTTGATTCCAAAAAGTATTATTTCCACTTCGTTTGATTCCAAAAAGTAGTAAACGCCAAATTTTGTTTCAAAAAGTACTATATCCATAAATCCTATATTTCGAATCTCGTTCTCAATGATTTTAAACTTTGAACTAATTTACCTTTTTTCCAAAAACATTTATTATAATTTAGAAGTATAAAATAAATAACATCATTAGTTTATAGCACGTTTTTCAGGTCGCTATGTTTTTCCGCATTTTTCTCACGTTTGACCAAAGCGGAATCGGCGGTCCTTTTGGAATCAAACTCCTCAATTGGGTAATTTAATGTCATCTTTAAGCGATCGGCGCCCAGGCTCAGTCCCTCAGCGCTGTGGCTGATTTAATTGAATTCATAAAAATCATCACTATTTTAAATAAATGGAAAAACAATACATGTGCAACAAAAGTTGTTGAGTTGAGCCGGTGTGAAAATATTTTCTCCTTCTTTTCACCAACGTGAAATTATCAACGTAGAATTATCCTAGAGTGCCAATACTACGTTGCCGCGACGTATACTATATTTTAATTCACTATCCTGCTTCATGGGGTCCTGTGGAAGCCTTGCAACTTGGGAGTGCTTTGTGGGTTTAGTAATCAGTGAGGTACCAGTGAAGACGGACTACTTGTTATCAGCTAATGACACTCATTTACGTAAAATCTAGTGCGTCGAAAAGACGTGTAGTTGGCAATCACTTAGATGCATATTGTTAATAAGTATTCAGTTGTCCTACGTCATTGTTACGCCTTATTAGCAATAAATACCACAAAATTCTGAACCAGTTGGACGGGCTATTAAATTCACAAAGTGATTCTTTCAAGTTGATAAAGACAACGTACATGTAGAAAGGATATTTTTGAGTTAGGATGCTTCTAGACTAAATGAATATTGATAATTGAAATGAATTGGCTTGTCGGATGTAGTGGGTATGTAGGCTGGAGTGGACACGAAAACACGAAACCAAAATTGTCCAAAACGTAAAACGCAAGTGGAAATTTTGATTTTGGAGAATGTTTTTGTTTTAAAATCTGAAATGTGAAATCAATCGAAGCTTCTGCTACCTTGGTAAACTCGGAAGCAACAGAAAATGGCAAGTTTGATGAAACGTGAAGAAGCAAAACAATACTACATAAATCTCTACATAAATCATCATCTACATAAATCACTCTATTTGTTCAGGAAAGCATTTTTTGGTGGTCAATCATCAAAACGAAAACATAGCTGACGTTAGTAACATCATTTTTAGGCCAATTGGCGATTTCAGCGTAGAGTGCATCACGCTCCTCTGGAATTTTAAATATATTTTTTCATACTTAAGTAGGTACAAAGTAAAATAGACATAATTCAATCAAATACAGATTCAGTGGTATAAAATAAAAATAAAAATTTCTGGAAATTAATCCCCAATATGGACGTTGGTGTCCGTGCTAGGGGATGAATCTGCTACCTAGTCGAAAGTATTTGTTTTTTATCGTATTTTTTTATCTTGTGAATGAGTTTTTACAATGGGTACCTACCCACTCAAGAAATTTGCTAGTGACCTAACAAACAGATGAGAAGAAGCTGAAAATACGTTTCTAATGAGCTAAGGACATTTCTCTTCTTAGAACTTCCTGAAACTTTTTTTTTCTGAGCTGCAGAGGACTTCCTACAGTAAGCTCAGGTAAAATTTATTTAGTTCTCTATTCTCTTTTTTTGAACTAGCTGAAACTAATTTTTTTTTTTAGATCGGTTGGTATTCTATTGAAAGATAATATGCCTCTGTAAACATAATTGTTTTGCGCGAGGGTCGTTCTTAGTTTAGGCATCTTTAAATTGAGAAGGTTTTTGGATCTGGTATCTGCTGCATGTTGCGGAATCAGGAACGATCCATCTCTTATGAGCTGCTTGATCCTTTGCACTTCAGCTATTTTGAGGAATGGTAGTACTTGAATCTCTTTGAATAATGGTGCTGTATGATCAAGAAATTGTGCATTACATATTTTCCTCACTAGTACTGCTTGATGTACTGCTTCCTGGAATGTACTGCTTGATCTTCTGACTATCAACAATCTTGTTACAGTTGATCAAGACACTCCCTCTGGGTTAGGTGAATATCTGTCACATGGGAGGAAGCTATGATGTACTCAGTTCTCCGACAGAGTCCGGTTCCACTTATCTCTTATAGGGATCCACTTTAATTTTATTTTCAAAAACAAACCAGGATTTTCAAGGGTCATTTCTATCATGTTAAACACGTCATTCGCGTGCCCTTTTAGTTGCAAACGATGCGCCTAGGGTTGGAGAACAGAAAAATAAAAAAAAACCGAAATAGCAATTTTGTGGACTTATGTTCTTTTGAAAAAAAAAAACGATTCATATATAAGGTAAACTTACCAGTAGTCGACACCTCCTCCAATAAACGAGGAAAGCTAAGGATATAGGACACTATTTGCAGTTCCAGGTAATGGTTTTGATCCTACAGTGTCTTTTGAATGTTTGTGGGGATTTTGCCGTGGAAATGTGCAGGAAAATAACAAAAAGTGGAAAGTTATAGTTTTTCTGTGGTCAGTTCGTCCAAGTTTGTGTTGATTCTTCCATGAAAGGCTAAGGAGCAAGTGCGTTTATATGCATTTTTCACCTTTTAGCAACCATATAATATATTAAAATATTATATTAATTATTAATGAGTTTTTATGTTCTTTAGGCGTTTTGGCTTATGTTTATTCAAAATACTTGCCAGTTTAACCACTCGTTGACTGTTTTCTAGACATGTCGAGTACCGGAGCAAAAAATAGCTCATTTTCAGTTGTCGACAGGGGGGGGGTGTCGACTAGAAGTTCAATCGATAATCTACTCCAAGTTGGTAGTCGACGTGGAGGCGGTTTCATCGTAACAAGTGTCAATTTTCGTCGAACTTAGGTTCTTACTCGTTTCTCTGGGCTCATATTTTCTACAAGATCACTAGTTAGATGGTACCTACTAATACATAACGTTTTTCAGGATTGTAAGAAAACGAAGGTCCCTAATTTTCGCGGGAGCATTTTGCTTCCGAGTCAACCAAGGTAGCGGAAACTTTGTTTTCACTTTTCAAGGCTGAAAAAAAATGTTCTCTAAAATCAAAATTTCCACTCGCGTCTTAGGTACCTACGTTTTAGGCCTTCCTGAACATTTTTGGTTCCGGGTCTGTCTGTCTGTCTGTCATGAAATCTTTGTAACGGGCTAAACAGTACGAAGTTATCGTCCGATTTCCATGAAATTTTCAAGGATTGCGCCGGTTGGCATATAGATGGTCCCTTAGGAAAATCATTGTCCCCAGACTGATGGTAGCCATTGCGCATGCGCAAACGTATGTTTCCTATTTCGTATGGTCGCCAACATAAGGTGAAAGTTGGGGATGGGGGTTTTGTCAATCCCCCATTCCATCTCGATCCGTGTTGGAGGTGCCTTGGAGTCGACTTCATGAGGGTGGCCACCATTACTGCCAGCCGTGTGGTCCTTAGTAGAGCGCTAGCTCGCGTTACCAAGGCTCCATTGAAGCCACAGCAGAAGCTGCGCCTCCTCCGCACGTACAGCTGACCTATGGGTTAGTCTTTGGCAGGCTTACGGCGGGGAGGCTGCAAGAATTAGATCGAGTCGTTCGATCTGCTGCGCGCTCTTGGCTGAAGTTCCCACCTGGTGACCCAAGGGCCCATGATCATGCACCGGTCAAATCCGGTGGGCTTGGCATTGTGTCTCTCTCGGCATGTAGGTGGTAGATGGTAAAGAACTCCGACAGTGCTCCGAAATCCTTGACTCATCCCAATGGATAGATTGGGCTTCGGAGGGCATTGGGGCCCGCGACAACCGACACTTCCACGCCATCCGCGTGGTAACTCTGCGAACTGTGGCGCGGTGATCAAGAGGTAGTCGTGGGACATTTCTGCCCCTTTGCCGCGCCTGTCGGAGTAGAAATGAACATCTTCTGTATCATGTAGTGCAGCAGTGTCTTCGGACCCATGGAGGCCGCATTTTACGTCATGATGCGGTCGCCGAGCAGATAGCAGGTGCTTTGTCATCTAGCGGCTGAGATGTTGAGAGGGAGAGATTGTATCACATGCCAAGTGACCAGGATAAGAAGCCCGACATCGTTGCTGTCAAGCCCAACCAGTCTTGCATTATCCTGGATGCCCAAGTTGTCAATGAAAGCTTGGACATGGAGCAGACTTGGCGGGCTAATATAAGAAAGTTTGATAGAGATGATTTACGGCAAGCGTTGTTGGGGCTTAAAAGAGTGGCACCCAACAACATCAGGGTGATGGCTGCAACCTTGTCATGGCGCGGGGTGTGGTGCGGGAAAAGTTCCACGGAGTTGCACGAGTTGGGCATCAAGTTAGGCGTACTCCGTTGTATCACCACCCGTGTCCTGCTCGGTTCATATTTGAACTGCTGGTTCATTTATGGCGTACCCCCTGCGTCTTTCAGGGGTTTAAAAAACAGCCGTAACTTCTATATTTTTCATCTGATTTCGATGACATTTTTATTGTTTATGTGGATTGGTCTCCTACTAAAATCATTGCCCCCGCATTGACAGTAGCCTCTGCGCATGTGCAAACGTTAAATCCATGTAACAGCCGTAATTTCTTCATTATCCAACACAATTCGAAGGAATTGTGCTTGATAACGTTTAGATTGTCACCTATGAGGGTAGTGCAAGGGAGTTTTACATTGCTGTTTTGAGATTAGATTTACAATGCATCGGATCACCTGTTAAATCGATTGTTGATAGGAGGAAGCTATGTACCACACCCTATTTCAAGGATTTTTGGACCCACAGATCGTCTGTGGGACTGACAAGTACAGAAACAAGATACCAAAATTGTTCGAAACGTCTGAAATAAAAAATGCGAGCGGGAATTTCGAATTTGGAGGATATCGTTTATATTCAACCTTAAGAATCATGACCTTGAGAGCTCTATAGAATTTGTTGGTACCTCCTCAAATAAGACAAACCCATGACTATATCATCTGGAGAAAGTAGATCCACCCTAGAGAGCAGGACCCGTGGTGCTTCAAACCGTACTTACCTCTGGTCACCTTACTTAACTAGACACTCTGATATCTAGGAAACAAGTTTATTGTTTTACTATAATATCGAAATATTTTGTGATGCCAAAATGCAAGAATAGTCAATCACATGGAAAAACTAATGTTATGCACTGGATGGTAAAGTACTCGTATCATCATTCAAAAGTCAAGTAGGTTTGGTATGAACATTATGGTCTCGTATTATATGAATAACAATTTGGGTGGCTTCCGAGTTTCGAAACGGATCGCCCTTAATTTCACTGTCGTTGACGAAACTATGCTGGTAGGTAGCACTTTCACTGATACGTGGCTCTACACAGGCTCTACCTTTAATAATCGGTCATTATCAACAGACAATGAAGGTAGGTAGGAACCGATTCACTTTCTATTCAAGCTTCCGTCAACTCCGCCACCGAGATAATCAATGAATGAGCATCTCATTCTAAGAAACAACCGCTTAAACTAACTAGATTAGCTTAATCTTGTCAAAACGGTGTATATGATGTAAAACCGAGAGAACGAGGGTTTGAAGTTTGTATTCTTTCTTCACGGATTTATTAGTATTGATCTATGTGAGAGAATGCTGGGTTCAGAGCAATCCAATTTCAATAGTGAAGTTCAACAATTTGAACGAGTTGTAAATTTGAATCCCCTTTTTTTGCATTTTGGTTTATTAGTTGAGCAATAACATTGTCTTAGCAAATCTTGGAAAACAATGAGGAATTTCACCATGTCGGAATTTCCTATTTTTGACCCCAAAATCGGATTCAGCACCTCGAAGAACCTCAGGGCAAACTTTTAGCCCGAACTTCCTAATTTACGAATAAACAAAACAGTGTAGAAAATACGAATGTTTAAAACAACCGGGAAAATGACGTCATCCTGGGATAGTTCATTTAAGGGCCGCTTGAAGCGCTGAGATCAAGAAATCCATAGTCCCCAGATGCAAAATTTCACGAAACAGTAAAGTTTGAAATCGAAAAACTGAAGAAAAAATTGAAAAAGCAAGATGGGGAAACTTAGGTTTCCCCTGTATTTGTTTGATAGCTTTCCTCTTAGAAAATACGATTTCGTCGTCCCAATGGGCAACACTGGGAGGAGACGGCGATCCGAACTGCCCAATCAGCAAACGTTCCCGCTGCACGTCCGTTTTCCCGATTAGTTTTGAAATCAAAAATTTTGACTGTCTCCCAAAAATAACAGGAGACTTATTTTCCGAAATCAGCCCGATTTTCATCTATCCTACACCACTAACTATTCAGGAAAAATGCAAACAGAATTCGGTGAAATTCCTCATTGAGCTAATTCTAAACGCCTCACAACTTTTTAGTGTGGGAATTTTGGTAGTTTTTTTGGGTAACTCTAAGAGGGATGGATCATGCGTGCTACTTTCTATAGGAACGCACTGTAAAAATTGAAGGTAAATGTTATAGTTCAAAAATGGACTTCCGTAAGAGGTAAATTATTTCACGAGGGTTTATTAATTTTTTGTAAAGATCGCTCTTCAGCGAAGAACACGGTTATTTTCAGACGTCCACAGTAAGACTTGGGAATCCGTATGCAATTAATCTGGGGCGAAGGAAGACAACACTCAACGGAGAAAACAAACCAAGTAGGTACTAATCCATTTTAGAACAATCTGAATTGGAATCTGCGAAAAAACCTGAGGTGTATGTTTGTGTTTGTGACTAAATCATGTGTACTCAGCCCAGATCCTATTGTAAAACCAATCTGCGAGATTGTTTATTAGTGAGATTATTTGTTTGTTTGACGCTGAAATCTATCTAGCTGTGCACTACGTTACCAGAATTTCGAGAGTATTTTTTAACGGGAGGGGGGGGGGGGGTGTTTACTGAAAAGAAGCTGCATTTCGACAATACTCTGAACGAGCTGCGTCAATTTTCAACCAATTTGCGTGTTTATGTTTTTTCGACACAAATAACGCCCCCGTTGCACATAACTTCACAGAGCATCGAAATTAGCATGAGAGGTCTATGGATACTATTCACATAATACCCCCGGATTTCGGTTCTTGTTAAGGCTTACTAATCTTACCCAACTATTCTTCATGTCTCCTTGAGGCAAATCTGTGGTGTCCCAATGGTGCCACGACAACAGAAACCGCTTATTGCTACGGGATTTTGGCTGTTCCATCAAGAATACAGTTGTGATCTTCCACGGACTGCCTACCAAAACCAATTAAAAAATGTCCAGCTTTATGACGTATTACCGTTGTGGTGCAAGGCTGGCACCGTCATATGAGGAGGGAGGAGTTCTAATCCGCATATTGGGTATCGTTGATTATGGATTTTAAAATGCTGTTCAAATTCGAAAGTCACGTGTCGCATGTTATTTCGCAGGAATGTTAATCTGTCTAAGGGTGAGGGGTTGTAGATGACGAACTAGAAAATCATGGCCCCCGGGTTGATAGTAGCCCCTACGTGATATCTTTCTGACAATTATAGACACCAATTTTAGTTACAAATCATAAAAACCACTTTAGTTACGAATTATAAAGAACTAAAAACGAAATTTATGGATTTGAAATACAGTACTTTCAAAATACATGGGGATGTAAGCCTGAGTGAGTGCGATAGTTGAAAGTGATCAATACGCAATTGCTAGGCTCAATATGGGTAGGTACCTAACTAGTGAGTGCACCTGGAAATTCAATTATAAAAAACCAAAAAGGTCGCATTTGATCAGCTGAGATTTGGTTCACTTTTATCAGCGAATGTTCATGAGCGATTCATACTCGTCTTCTGACGAGTCCAACCAACAGAGTAATGGGAAATTTCACTACCAGTGATATACGAAGTAGAAGATGGTTGTGGTCCTTAGGGGCTAGATAGACTCCTTGGGACACATGTTCCGATAAATTTTACAATGAACGCGCTCTTAATAATTGTGGATTGTCTGAGTAGTCTAATACGTTCCTAAAAACTCTTCTAGAAGATTCATTAATTAAATAATTATTATTTCTCATTAGACGAACAGTTGGTCCCACAGAGCTGCAGGTGAGGTCATTCAATTCTCAAAAATCATCCCAATTTTAAAGTAATGAAAAAAAACAGCTGTTTTATAGAATATTTCGAGCTGGACAATTAAAAAAATGTTTTACCTCCTCTTTTTACCCCTTTGATGTGACTGACAATAACCAAAACCTTCAGGGCACAATTACACCCTAAATGGGTTGTTTCATATACCAAATTTCATCATGTCCCGTACGGTGGACGATCACTTCCCTTCAAAATGCCTTGAAACGTGTACCATCAAATTTTAAGGAGGGTTACAGTTTTCTTCTAGTTCGATTGCAAAGGTTTATTATTGAAAATAAGAAACCAACAATAAGGGGAACAACAAGTGTTTTCCAGTTATTGGTGAAAAATGCTTTCCTATTACTGTACGTTATATTTTGAACTAGCGTAAAATTTCTTGTAAGTTTACTAAAAATCGATTGAAAAATTCATTTGAAATTTCGCTCAATTAGCACTAATCAGTACTTTTTTTTACTATTAGTCGCTTCCAACAATAAATTTTGCTTCCTCGCTACCGAAGGTAGGGAAGCATTGTATTCGTGAAAGAAGTGAGAAAAAAAAAATGTTCTCCAAAATCAAAATTTCCACTTGCTTTTTGCGTTTTAGAGCTTCCCGAACAATTTTGGTTCCGTGTCTGTCTGTCTGTCGGTCTGTGTGTGGTCAATCCTTGTCCCGGGCAAAACTATACTAACCTGTGGTCCGATTTTGATGAAAATTTCAGGGATTGTGCGGGTTAGGTCCTGGACGGTCCCCTATCAATTTCAGCACCTTCGGAACAATAGGAGCGAGTGCGCATGCGCAAACGTGAATTTCCTGGAACCTCGGTTTCTCGGTTTCTAATGAACCGATTTTGCTCAAATTTGGAGGTTAGTTAGGGACTAACTTCTAAGAGACACCCTATAAGTTTCAATCAAATTGGTCAAGCAATAGCCGCTGCGCATGCGCGAACTTTAAATTTATTGTTACAACCAAAACTCCGCAACTATTCAACCAATTTCGATGAAATTTTCAGGGATTGTGTGGGTTAGGTCCTAGACGGTGGACCGCTAAATAAAATTCTACGTTTAAAATTCAAACAATACAAACAATACCACAATAATCAATAATAATTTTCACTTGATCTCGTACCTAATTAATTCAAATTGTAATTTTGTGATTTTAGTTGTATACCCACACACTTTTGCTTCCTCACTACCGAAGGTAGGGAAGCTTTGTATTCGTGAAAGAAGTGAGAAAAAAAATGTCCTCCAAAATCCAAATTTCCACTTGCTTTTTGCGTTTTAGAGCTTCCCGAACACTTTTGGTTCCGTGTCTGTCTGTCTGTCTGTCGGTCTGTCTGTGGTCAATCCTTGTCCCGGGCAAAACTATACTAACCTGTGGTCCGATTTTGATGAAATTTTCAGGGATTGTGCGGGTTAGGTCCTAGACGGTCCCCTATCAATTTCAGCACCTTCGGACCAATAGGAGCGAGTGCGCATGCGCAAACGTGAATTTCCTGGAACCTCGGTTTCTCGGTTTCTAATGAACCGATTTTGCTCAAATTTGGAGGTTTGTTAGGGACTAACTTGTAAGAGACACCCTATAAGTTTCAATCAAATTGGTCAAGCAATAGCCGCTGCGCATGCGCGAACTTTAAATTTATTGTTACAACCAAAACTCCGCAACTATTCAACTAATTTCGATGAAATTTTCAGGGATTGTGTGGGTTAGGTCCTAGACGGTGGACCGCTAAATAAAATTCTACGTTGAAAATACAAACAATACAAACAATACCACAATAATCAATAATAATTTTCACTTGATCTCGTACCTAATTAATTCAAATTGTAATTTTGTGATTTTAGTTGTATACCCACACACTTTTGTTCAATTATTTCAGTGGTTTATATACCACAACCATTTTAAACAAAACTCAAATTACGAGTATATAACAAATTAATACCCATAATCCTAATACGTACACCTATTATAGTTTTAGTATTGAATAATAATAATCATTATCGTCATAACTTCGTAGTTTTATTTTATACCTACACTCTTTCGTTCTTTTATTTCAGTGGTTTATATACCACAACTATTTACAACACTATTATAAACATTAATACCTGCAACCCTATCCCGCATATTATCGCCAATATTTTGGTATTCAATAACTCTTTGAATCATAATTTTTTCGCCAACTGATTCTATACGTCCATGTTACAATGAGTGAGGAAGCTATACTGCCCACCCAACTTGGCAGACATTTCTTTTTAGCGTGATAGTTCATCGTGGACCGCTCAACGATGAGGATTAATATGCAGCTGAAAGTTTTATCTTTGAAGTGGTTTCAGATTCAATGTTCGTTGTTTGTCCAATGTTTTCATAATCTCATTTTTCCCAATTTAAATTGAAAATGGAAATCACTGGTACGGCTACCCAAAGAAGTTTCTAAAAATCGAACTTGGGAAGAGATCGTGCGCATCAATGCTTATTAAAAATAACTTCGATGTAATGATATTTATTCTTGATCCTCTAGTCCAAAGCTCTGCTGAAGGCATAAAAACCAAGACGTAATCCGTTGGATTGATGGAGTTTATAATAACTACTAAGCGGTCGTCTGAAAAAGGGGGTTTGGAAGACCTCTAACCCCTTGTGGGTGAAACGTGTAGTGCGAGAAGTTGAGTACAGATCGCAGCATAGAGATCACTTCAACAGACTCTCAACTATGGGTTGAATTCCCATCGTCAACCATATGGTAGGTCTCATTCAGCGGTATAGTCCAGTCAAATTAGCAGTTAGGGTTTGCATTAATTCCGGACAAAGCGAAACTTTTATGGGTGACTTGTGGGTGCCTATGGAACATGTTTTTAGTATATTCTACTAGATTCTCCTTGTGCTAACTTTTTGGTGCCCGAAAAACCGCGATTTTTCGGCACTTGTTTCAGTTTTTTGCCTATAACTCGTACACGATGGATCCTACGGAAAATTTTACTCAATCCTTTATTAAACAGGATGAATTTCTGCGTCGAATGACCACCTGAAACGTTAAGATCGGTTCAGCCGTTTGGCCGAAATCGATCGTTGAATTTTGCCGCTTTTTCCCAAATTGGTTGAAAAATGGGTTACGCTCAAGTTTCAAGGCCTGTACATCAAAAACGGCGTATCCAACCAAAAAATGTCACATAATCAAAGTTGTAGAGAATCAAATTTTGTGTAAGAAAAGCATCCCCCCTTCCTCCCCCCTCCCACCCGCCCCTACCAAATGATAGAATAACGAAACAACTTCTGAGTAAACGAAATTATGAGTATTGAAAACGGTGTTGCAATCAAAAAATGTCATATAATCAAAGTGAAACGTCTGTTGTTCAACTTACTTAGGCACTGAGGTACTTGTAATACTAGAAAAGGCGAAAGAAAAAACATTCTCCTGGTCCTAACTTTTTGGTGCCCAAAAAACCGCGATTTTTCGGCACTTGATTCAGTTTTTCGCCTATAACTCGTACACGATGCATCCTAAGGAAAATGTTACTCAATCCTTTATTAAACAGGATGAATTTCTGCGTCGAATGACCACCTGAAACGTTAAGATCGGTTCAGCCGTTTGGCCGAAATCGATCGTTGAATTTTGCCGCTTTTTCCCAAATTGGTTGAAAAATGGGTTACGCTCAAGTTTCAAGGCCTGTACATCAAAAACGGCGTATCCAACCAAAAAATGTCACATAATCAAAGTTGTAGAGAATCAAATTTTGTGTAAGAAAAGCATCCCCTCTTTCTCCCCCCCTCCCATCCGCCCCTACCAAATGATAGAATAACAAAACAACTTCTGATTAAACGAAATTATGAGTATTGAAAACGGTGTTGCAATCAAAAAATGTCATATAATCAAAGTGAAACGTCTGTTGTTCGACCTAAGGCACTGAAGTACTTATAATAATAGGAAAGGCAAAAGAAAAAACCTCTCCTAGATTCTCCTTTTGCTCACTTTTTGGTGCCCGAAAAACCACGATATTTCGGCACTTGTTCCAGTTTTTCGCCTATAACTCGTACACGATGCATCCTACGGAAAATTTTACTCAATCCTTTATTAAACAGGATGAATTTCTGCGTCGACTGACCACCTTCATTTTTTAGATCGGTTCAGCCGTTTGGCCGAAATCGATCGTTGAAGTTTGGCGATTTTTCCCAAATTGGTCAGAAGTTGTTTCGTTATTCTATCATTTGGTAGGGGCGGGTGGGAGGGGGAGGAAGGGGGGATGCTTTTCTTACACAAAATTTGATTCTGTACAACTTTGATTATGTGACATTTTTTGGTTGGATACGCCGTTTTTGATGTACAGGCCTTGAAACTTGAGCGCAACCCATTTTTCAACCAATTTGGGAAACATCGCCAAACTTCAACGATCGATTTCGGCCAAACGGCTGAACCGATCTAAAAAATGAAGGTGGTCAGTCGACGCAGAAATTCATCCTGTTTAATAAAGGATTGAGTAAAATTTTCCGTAGGATGCATCGTGTACGAGTTATAGGCGAAAAACTGGAACAAGTGCCGAAAAATCGTGGTTTTTCGGGCACCAAAAAGTGAGCAAAAGGAGAATCTAGGAGATGTTTTTTCTTTTGCCTTTTCTATTATTATAAGTACTTCAGTGCCTTAGGTCGAACAACAGACGTTTCACTTTGATTATATGACATTTTTTGATTGCAACACCGTTTTCAATACTCATAATTTCGTTTAATCAGAAGTTGTTTTGTTATTCTATCATTTGGTAGGGGCGGGTGGGAGGGGGGGAGGAAGAGGGGATGCTTTTCTTACACAAAATTTGATTCTCTACAACTTTGATTATGTGACATTTTTTGGTTGGATACGCCGTTTTTGATGTACAGGCCTTGAAACTTGAGCGTAACCCATTTTTCAACCAATTTGGGAAAAAGCGGCAAAATTCAACGATCGATTTCGGCCAAACGGCTGAACCGATCTTAACGTTTCAGGTGGTCATTCGACGCAGAAATTCATCCTGTTTAATAAAGGATTGAGTAACATTTTCCTTAGGATGCATCGTGTACGAGTTATAGGCGAAAAACTGAATCAAGTGCCGAAAAATCGCGGTTTTTTGGGCACCAAAAAGTTAGGACCAGGAGAATGTTTTTTCTTTCGCCTTTTCTAGTATTACAAGTACCTCAGTGCCTTAGTAAGTTGAACAACAGACGTTTCACTTTGATTATATGACATTTTTTGATTGCAACACCGTTTTCAATACTCATAATTTCGTTTACTCAGAAGTTGTTTCGTTATTCTATCATTTGGTAGGGGCGGGTGGGAGGGGGGAGGAAGGGGGGATGCTTTTCTTACACAAAATTTGATTCTCTACAACTTTGATTATGTGACATTTTTTGGTTGGATACGCCGTTTTTGATGTACAGGCCTTGAAACTTGAGCGTAACCCATTTTTCAACCAATTTGGGAAAAAGCGGCAAAATTCAACGATCGATTTCGGCCAAACGGCTGAACCGATCTTAACGTTTCAGGTGGTCATTCGACGCAGAAATTCATCCTGTTTAATAAAGGAATGAGTAAAATTTTCCGTAGGATCCATCGTGTACGAGTTATAGGCAAAAAACTGAAACAAGTGCCGAAAAATCGCGGTTTTTCGGGCACCAAAAAGTTAGCACAAGGAGAATCTAGTAGAATATACTAAAAACATGTTCCATAGGCACCCACAAGTCACCCATAAAAGTTTCGCTTTGTCCGGAATTAATGCAAACCCCCCCCCCCCCCTTTTTTTGGCTAATTTGACTGGACTAGTATATTAACAGACTAAAATGATCTCAACGACATCGGTACTCTCCAATCTTATCGCTTTCGTGATTGCCATCAGTTATCTTCCGGACTGGCGCTCATGAAAATTATTATTCGTACACATAGGTAACTCGGAAAAAAATGAGTCCCATAATCTTGCTACACCACGGACCGCGTAATACATCAGATTAATGGAATTCGGCCATGAACTGAGAAACAGTTGGTTGAACAATATTTTAACGGGCATTTAGATTGGGTAAAGGCCCCTGGTTCCAAAACTGCTCCTCATTCCGACACGCTGTCTTCAACGAGGAAAAATGCTGCAAATTAGTACACAACGGTTTATTATTTTTCTGTAAAGATCTCCTTCTGCACAGAATAATGCTTTCTTATCAATAGTATCTACCAACCATATCGATTTTTCCTATTTTTTTTTCTGGCAATTATTGTTTGATTTTGATGATTCCAGCGGCAGTATTTCAGTTTTTCAATTCCCTAGAGCCGTGCACTAACAAATTTCTAAAATCCTCTGAAATTTCAAATTTAGGTAGAACTTTTCAATTTTTGCGCCTTCGATTTCGTGAAATACTAACCCGGAACGAGGAACGAACGGCGACCGACTGAGACCCCCTACTACCACTGTTTGAGTCGGAGGGAAGGGATTGAGGACCTTCGGGAGGGTCGTATCCGTGTGCAGTTACCTGTAATCCCACAATTAATAATTTCACAATCAACTCTCATTCGACCATGGTTCATCGTTCGGAGCTTTGGATTGTCCAATTCGTGCTCAAAACTTGAACGCTATTCTAAACTGACTAAAATACGTCAATAGTTATTTATTTACAAATTAATTAAAGAATTATCCTCATTAACGAACGTTCGGTCCCACAGAGATCAAGGTGGTGTTTAAAGTTTCATAAAAGTCAAGATTATTTAAAATTAATGGAAAAACAATACTTGTTTATATCGACGTTAGAGATCACTTCATTACTGGTCGCTCCTGCTATCGATTCATTTTGATACATTGTTGGGCTTACTTGTTACATTATTATTATCATACCCCTTCTAAGCACATTTCTCATTACATAGCTAATCGATAATACACATTTCGGTGAAATCCAAAAAGAAAAATCTAATATGAACGCCGCACCTCACGATAAAACTATCATCAAGAACCCTTGTCACCACAGAGAACCGGAGACAAGCTAAGCTTGTCACTCACTTGAACCCAAGGAACACGAAGAAGTTTTCGAGAAACAACATACCATTAAGTACATAAGGTACCTAGTAACTTACCTACCTGTAGAAAAATGTGTAAATTGAATGATACAGACGAGGTGGGTAATTAAATAATCATTTCTCTATTACACATAGACATGAGTAGGTAGTACAGATTAGATCGCGTGGTTTTTGCGTTTTGCTTTCTCTGTTCTGTCAAAGGTTCTAAAGTTTTGCGGATTGGGGAGAAGTTGATAAGGGCGTGTCCAGTGCGTTCTCACCTAAAACTAAGGTTAGTACCCAATACATATTGCAGCAGGTATTTATTATTTTCTTTATTACTCCAGAGATATTAGTTTTTCAGGCGAGTGTTCATGTCGATATTTTAAGCCCGTGTTACTGACGAACGCTCGATTATTTGCTGGAAACAGGAATATGTCCGTGTACGACAATATGTCCATTTTCGTTAATCTATGTAATAAACCTACTACTGTCCAACTGATTTAGAAGACGTTTCTCGAAATCGTCCCAGTTTTACTTGTTTTCATTCATAATTATTCATTAGGTATCATGTTGCGCTTCAAAAACTTCATCCGAACATGAACAAATGTTATCATTCAAACTGTAATTATAAAGTAGATCATAGGTTATCATAGCCAATGATTTGAAAAGCTTTGGCTGAGTGACAGGCCAAAGCTGGATGATGCTGGCTTTGGGGATGTGAGAAATGAGATGTCACTTGCTTTGAAAAACCAGAAATCTGAAATGGACCTAACATCAATGATTTCAATAATCGGGCCACTTCAAAGGATGAGTGGGAAGGTTCATTAAGTTAGTGAGCAACTTGTTAAATTAACAATTAACCTCACACCATACTGATTGAATTTCGACGGAAGAACACACAGTGGGACGCCTAATCGATTAATTAAAAATTAAAGAAGAAAACCTATCAAAAGAAACCTATTGGCGTGGTTTCCGCGTAAAGGAGAATACTCGGAACCCCATCTCCATGAGGAGCGAGAACTGGGAGTTATTCCAAAAATTGAACCAGGGCGGGACGCAGGTGTAGAAAAGGGTTAAACCATCGTGGAACACGGTTTTTCTGATAGCAACCTAGAAACCTCCGAAAGCAACCAAGTAATCTCAATTTATCGGTTTTTCGAGCCAAAACTTGGTACCAGGGGATTTTTACGGTTGCTGAATACAGATTTGAGGTCGAAAAATGTAAAGTTTTTAAATTGCAACGGAAAATTCAAATTAAATCGTTAACAACTTGAAAAAAGTCTTTCATCTGTCCGAAACGTATTTTATCTGCCACCTTCACCGGCAGATGAAAGACACAAGTTCCTGGGTGGCACTTAGGTTTTTCAGCTTTTCCCGCGTTCTGGTGCTGTGCTGCTGAAGTGTAACCATATCGCTGGAACCAGCTCGGTAGAAACAAGAACTAGAGACCAAAAAGAAAAAATAATTTCGGTTTCTTACCGTTTCACAGAGGGCAGATGAAAGACAGACGGTGACTGTGACAGCACGTTTTTGCAACTGAAACCACTTGTGCACGCCTCCACATAGAAGAAATACGATTCCCGCCGCTTTCTTTGATAACCTAACGATTTACCTCACTTACAGTGGTAGTAAAACCGCGGGAACCGATAAAAAGCCGCCAAAATACGAAAACACAAAAAAGGCAGAATAAAGACAGAAACCTCCGGACAAGCACATTTTATCCTCCTGCTCGCTTTATTTGCTTCTGAAAATATACGCAAACCCATTTTTTTCATATCTAGGTATGTGCAATAAAGAATCACTACAAATTCAGGCTGCTGCTTTCATAGGTGATTCACAGTGTTCAAGCAAAGTTGACTACCTAGGGGTCCGGACATGGCAGATTACTGGACATTTAGCAGTTTAAACTTTAATTTCCATATTTTAGCGTGAATAAGTTCATATTTTATTGATTGCCCGAAGTAGAACAAAGTTGATAGTTTATGGAGAATTTTTTTTAAACGCCTAAATTATTAATGGGCATTCGGAATGTTCTGTGGACAACGATTGGCCCTCTCTGGGAAAATGACCCACATAGGGTTGAATTAGATTTGTTAGACCTTCATTCCAAATGCATTTCCAACTTTAAGTGAGAAGTAGAATTAGGAGTAGGAGAGATGCCTGTACAGAGAGATTTTCATCAAGCTTCGAACAACGTATCGGATGGACTACCTAAAAACCATAGCACCATCCTCCAATTCATAGAGGACCATCCTATAATCTATATGGGAACACTCTTAAACTCACTTTGACAAATTTAACCTTCTTGGACAATTTTGGTATCGAGTCCGAGTGTATCTGAATGTCCTAGATGAAAACTACTTCGAATTACAAAGTTACGAACTGATTTCGATGAAATTCGATGAGCTTGGGTTATGTGAGGGTTGGGTACGGAATCTAATGAATTAATTCATGATCTAAGGTGATTCTGTAGTGTCTCTAGTTATCTTATTTTCTTTTTTATCGTCTTCTAGTTATATAATGTCTCTAGTTTCCAGGCAAAAGGAACTGATTTGACCTAAATCATTGTGGAAGGTGTTATTCCGCCGTATATTATAGTTGCCTTCCTACTAAGACATTCGCTCTCGGAAATCTGAGACGTAGAGAAATGGATCTATCATCTGCTTGATTGCGTGTGTACAAACGTGTCCAAGTACTCAAGCGGATTGTGTAATTATGTGAAAGCAACGGAACAGCTTTTCATTTACGGAAAGTTTCTCGATTCAAGGTGAGAAAGAACAATCTACACTCACGGGCAAATAATAATTAATTGTTTCACCTGATGAAATGAATTGGGATCTATTTTCAAAAAATCAAGTGGGTGTGGCACATAGCTCTAAGAGGTCCAATTTTAGGAGAAGTTTACAATGGGGTATTTCAGTCAATTTTTTTTATTTATTTTTTTTCCAAAAGAGTGAGGCTCAGGAATAACGGTAATCGGGTCTGTTCGTCGAGAAAATGTTTTTAAAAAATCAGAGAAGCTAAGGAAAGTTGAAGATTTGAATGGTGTGACGTAGCTAGCCAATCGTGACGTAGCTAGCCAACTGTCTTTGAAAAAAGTATCCATGCACAGAAACCCTTGGAGGACCTCTTAGATACAACACGATATGCTACTCACACACGCGCGCGGCGTAGTCCTTGCCTAGTGTGTGTGCATTTATGGCGGCCCGCCTTTTTCAAACGTGTGATCTCTTTAATTAATTTTTCTACCACATGTTATAGTATCATTGGGCTTAAATTTGGATTCTATAGGTTTTCAAGGGTGCTGAATCCAAATTTGAGGTCAAAAACCTGAATTTCCCACCCAACGAAATACCCCATTGTGTTGATTTTCAACGTTTATATTCATATTACGAACTAATAGATTTGGATGACATGAAAATGGAACAAATAGGATGTCTGGCTTACAAGGTGCCTCTTATCGCCCTACTTAATGAAGCTCTGCGTTTGGATTACAATCAGCCTTCTCCGTTATCTTGATTACTTACGTTACAATATGTCCACCAATGTAATAATAAAGTCTCATATTATAATAGAGTCTCAAAATACTCGTCACAACCATTCCTAGGGAGGTTCACACTTACTATCATACTCATATGTCAGCAGAGACGTACCAGGTACCTGATAGTTTGGGGAGCACATTTTAACTCAATGGTGCTTACTCTTGTAATGCTAACCAGATCATCGAATAAGGGAGGTAGTTAGTTTGTGTCTACAGATGGGCACGGCGGCGACTTCAATGCGTACCTACCTACCTATCTGGATACGCTGTGGTTATTAAGTACTACTCCCAAGATCTGGTGAGTATTTCAACATGCGTCGATCGTGCATTACAAAACATGAATACGAGTAGATATAAGTGTTCGAAAACTATTGGGCAGTATGTCACTAATATCGTATGATGGAGGATATGAGTGTGACAATAAGTGTGAATCACACTAAAAATAATTGTTGGTATTCCAACATACCATCTGTTGAATAGATATCTATGTCCAACACCCTACTACATCAAGTATGTATTCGCTGAGATTATTATTTTTCACTTTTTGGTGTTTACAGACATCATTTTTGAGGTCGGTCCATTTTTTTGTTAAAAAGGTTTTTATTTTATTATTTTACATGTAATGAATACGTGCGTATATTTGTTGTACCCAGAAATGCAGTAGCCGTATGGGTACTCTATGAGTTCGTAGAGACGAGTAGAACATGAATATGGACTCCTAAGATCTTCAAAGCACACCCAGTGCATACAGTATTTTGGTATGGTAGGTATACTGAAAATCGAAAAAAACCATCAATAGCCGTGAGGGTACTCTATGAGTTTGTGGAGACGAGTAGAACATGAATATGGACTCCTAACATCTTCAAAGCATACCCGGTGCTTACAGTACCTATGATGGTATGCTATACTAAAAATCGAAAAACCCAAGAATCGTGTAAAAAAAATCTTTCTAAAAGAAATTGCAACACCATTATTCCTTTTTCTAACAATACCTTCAACAGAAATATTTTTTGAAAATTCGCTCATTAATTCATGCTGCATGAATGGACTTTTAATATTCAGCCATAATCGCAACATAATTAAGTACAATACACCATTGTAGGGTAGGTATCTATGAAAATTATTTACTAAATCATCTTATCAACTAAGCCTATATTCTAATACCACTTTCTTCTAAAAATTCCAACAATAATTGAGAAATAAAAAATAATTAGATACCATAAAAAATAACTATAACATATTTAAAAATAATAATTGTAAATTTAATGAGGTAATAGTTTTAATAAAAATGAACATATAACTTTTGTGTTTTAATTTTTTTATTGATGAACCACAGAGATTCCAAAGAAGAGCTCTTCTTGAAGGAAAAAAATTTTACCCGGCAAATCAATTCTCCCGAGGCCGATAACCGAAAACCTTCCTTTTGTAATGGAAGGATTGTGTAAGGAAGGTTAATGGAAGGAAGGAAGAATATGTAGGTGAGAGATAACTAAAATTGAAAAAAGTTGGATGTGAAATCACATATGATTATTTGAAAACTTTCGGTTAAGCTGTGACTTAAAATATGGTTTTGTTACCCAAGCCTCTTTTGCTCAGACTTCTCCAATTATCGATAAAATCTATAATTTGAACAAGTGGTTTGAGAAAACGTCCAAGGAGACAGAATGAAGAAACTCTGACTCCGGTCAATACCAGTATTGTCCCTCCGCGCTCCACCCCATCCACACGCTTTTCTCTCGGCTCCTTCGCTGTAAGGCAACCCCGTCGGTTGATTAAGCTAAAGCCTGGAAAGAAAGTAAACAAGTGTGAACTAAGCGAAGATGAGATTTCACCCACGGCCAGTGACGTAACGGGATCCATGACTTGTGCTGCCCTGAATTTCACGGGTACAGAATCTGAAAGATAAATTGACTGTCCCTGTCTACAATAAATGGATGGATGATCTATTCTGTGTATGTCATACACAGAATCCAATATATGTCATTCTAGACACGAAAACGAAATTGAAAAAAATTCAGAATTCCCAAAAGGAATTGATTCTATATCAAAAAACCGCTGCATTTGTTGGGTAGGGTTTTCAGAATACTGCAATTTGCGTGTTTCTTTTTTTGTTCGACTCAGAAATCTTCCAAATTGCACACTATTCCACCAGAGTATCAAAATTGGCATGGGGAGGGGGCGATTGAGGGGTCATATTCGAATTCTCATGTTGGGTATCGTAGATCATAGATTTTGAAACGCTCTTGAAATTCGAGGCTCCCATGCCGCTAGAAATGTTATGGTGTATAATGGTGAAGGTGAAGGGGGAGGGTCACTATTTCTTGCCTAAAATACTTGATAAATTACATCGAGTGAAACAGTAATCGAAACAGTAATTGCTTATCCAATGGGACGTCCCCTGGAATGTATGGATTACTTAACGATATGTTTGAACTTATTTCTTCTATCAGGAAGATGAGAAGTCTTCCCCAACGGTGTGTTTATTTTTGATCTGGCACAGTAACTTATGCTAGTTATGACCATTTAGAATTGCGAGAAAACTAAAATATCTTGAAATTTCAAATTTTTGCTCAAACTAGGAAGTAAATGTAAAACGCAAGGAGGAGCTGCTTCTGACAGATCAGTTGTAATCGACGCCTAGACTTTTCCCCGAAGAACTCTGCTTCTTCTCAAGCTTAAAATGCTGATATGAATATCATCGTCCTTACAATTCATAAGGCTTAATTTCCGAGAGGCATTCCGGCACTCCGCATACATCTCCATAACCCGTAGATGACCATCTGACGCCTCACCCATATCTCAAATTAATAGAGGACTCGAAGGTGTAGTAGGAAACTATTCCAAAAGTCACTGCTACTCGGATTGAACCTCCCGTTCAAAACTAGTTTGTCCCTGGTTGGGAGACTAGTCTTAACGAAACTATAATAAAACTGTTCAAATGCGCCCAAACTACGTTAGTAGGATTCCCAATAATTAAGAGTGTTATACTAGTTTATTTAATCTGACCAACTGAGTATTTTCCTCAGCTGGTTCTAGTGGTGATTCTACTTCCTTCCACTGAAATAATATGCGAATTCGTTGAAAAAACTCATCACTAATATTCCACTTCCGAAACGACATGTCATGGAAACCATCATGTATCCTTCCGAACCAGTTCGGAGAATATCCAAGAGAATGACATTAATTTAGCAACAACCAGCAACGATTTCCTTTTAATCTTTATAATTCGATTTGGATCTCATTGATTAATGATGGGATCGTTATAAATTATTCTTGGAAATGATATATTCCAGCCCTTGGATTGAGTGGTAGATGTATGTAACACAAAGGGTTAGAAAAAGTTGGATTAAGTATAGCCAATTTCAGATGCCTGGTTGCATAATGGATGGATACACGCTGATCACCTAACTATCCTGTGGAACGAACGGACTAACTAGCAAAGTATTATGTTTCCAGAATTTGGTTATTTCTAACTCGTCTCATAAAGGAGCGGAATTTCTGAATCGAATAATCCGAATGGAGGAAACGATGAAAACTCAAAAAACTCTCCTTCAATCAAATCCACATCAAAGGGTCGCGAGAGAGGATTCTGTAAATATTAAACCAACTGGTAAGCGCCCGAGAACGCTGCAGGTACGTTTGAATGTTTACTCGATCCGCAATCAAATAAAAATGTATATCCTATAACATGTTGGGGTTTCGGTTTCCACCATTGCACAGGCTGTCATACCTTCTGTTGTGCACCATACTTTTCTACATAAACAAAAAACGCTTACTCATAGCTTCCTCGTGTCCATGATATGACAATATACTTGCTCCGATTACAATAAATTTGACCGCGATGAAAATCGAATGCAAATAGAAAAAAACAAACAAAAGAAGCACAGAACAGTTGGTTTTTTTGCAACTGCGTGTATTCCAAGTTGCAATCAGGGGGTGATGAAATTCATAGAGTACTCCCAACAAAATCTCTGAGCCGCATGATTTCAACGGATTTGGACTGTTATTTGTAATAAACAGTGAAACGTACAAAATAATGTCTCAGCGAGGTATTAAACGTGTTTTAGCTTCCGATTCTACCAAATAAAGCAAAGTAAGCAATCATTTCAGGTTGGATTTTCGTCCGACTGCCATTCCTGGTCGCGGATGTCATCAGCTGTCTTCCTGAGGGGAGATCAGAATTTGTTCTGATGATTTGGCTCATGGTTCCCCATTGGCCTCACCGCACTGGGCTGGGACGAGGGGGAACTGCGACCGGCTTACACGAAGATATGCTCCCGAGGCGAGCCCCGAACTCACGGCCTCGCTACCGGTCCGAATCTCGTCTCCAGAGACACATGCTGCAACTCGCTCGGCCACAGCTGAACCCTTCCGAGTCTACCATGGTAAGGGGAAGCATTGTTTTCACTTGCCAAGGTTGAAGAACAAATACTCCAAAATCGCGTTTCACGTTTTAGGCGTTCCTGGACAATTTTGGTTCTATATCTGTCTGTCTGTATGTCTATCATGAACTCCTTGTAACGGGCAAAAACTATACGAAGTTATAGTCCGATTTCGATGAAATTTTCAGGGAGTGTGTGGGTTGGTGTGCAGATGGTCCTGTATGAAAGTTGTTGCCCCGGGTCTGATAGTAGCCTCTGCGCATGCGCAAACGTCAATTCCTTGTAACAGCCATAACTTCTGGATTTCTCATCCAATTCCGATGACATTTCCAGGGATTATGCGGTTTGGGGTTTAGATGGCCCTCTTTGGAACAATCGCACCCGGACCAATAGTAGCTTCCACGCATGCACAAACGTGAATTTCCTTGTTACAGCAATAAATTCTACATGTTTCATCCTTCATTTGATGAATTTGTCTCGGATTGTTCAATTAGCGTGTAGAAGGTCCTATGTCAAACACATGTCCTCCAAATTTCTGTCCGAGACCTGGCACACGCCAATCTCTTATTTACTCGTATCATTGCTCAAGCCATTTTTTTGGGCTATCAGCCGTTCTGGAGAGCCCAAATTTTCAACATTTAGGGGCAGGGGTGATGTAGGGCCCAAATTCTCTTCCTGTTTCAAGATAAAGGATAAACAGTGGAGAGTGCTTTGGGAGACACAAACTTTCGAGCTCGTTAAACTTTTCAAATCCCCAGATTTCTCCAGAATAGGTCAAGATTGTACTGCTTTCTACTGATTGTACCTGGTACTTTTTCGTAATGCTGATCCCATCAGTGTCCAACAGTTTGCTCCAAGTAGCGTTCACGGCACAGTTGGCTGTCAATATTCTTTCCTCGTGGAGTCTACTTATTGAGAGTCTTGATGACAATGTCACCACAAGATATCTGTAGTTCCTGACGACCTCAACCTCTTCTCCATTCATCCACCATCTTTCATTTTTTCCTACTTTTCCTCCATTAAATGGCTTAGGCTAGATAGACTTACGGTAGATAGGTATTAAAGGAGGGGTGCTGCTGAAGTAAAGTACTGGATAACATCTTGGTCGATTAAGTTATGAAGAATTTATGGAGAAATTTCAGTTAATTTGAGCACACGATTACAATCTAGATAGCTCGAAAAGTGATCCTTGGTAGAGCAACTTAACTCTTTCTACTCGTGAATACTTAGTGGAAACAGTATTATGATGTAGCAGTCGACTGACCATTTGGATTTTCTTCTTCCTATAACTTGTTAAAGTATAGGGAAAAACTTTTCTTCGAATCGAATCACAACTTTTAATTGGTGTCGAAGTTACCACCTTCGATCTTCCCTTGTGAAATTGAAAAGTGTAACTTGTGATGACGAACTTACTCCCCTCTGGAATTGATAGGTGTGTAGTCATTCGTTGATGAATTCTGGCATTGAACCAACTATGAACAACTTTGGGAGATGGTGTGAAATATGGAGTACCTACTGTCTGCTACTGCTACCAACCATCAGAGGGAATTCGATTTCACTTCAGAGTCTACTAAGGTAGCGGAAGCTCTGTTTTCACTTTTCAAGGTTCAAAAAATAAAAGCTTTTCAGTTTTGGTTTCGTGACTGTCTGTGTGTCCGTCTGTCTGTCATGACAAATGTTCTACATTATCCAAAAATGTTCAGAGATTGTGCCGGTTGATGTGTAGATGGTCCCCTATAACGGAGTACTTAGAGATTGATGTTTGTAGATCAACTACCCTGCATCGGATCACACAATCGGGTTATGGATACGAGGAAGCTATGTGAAACACCCACTTGGCGGACTTTTTTGGATTTTACCTTGGAACAAACGAGTAAAACTTGTAATGGGAAGTTATTTTTGCTTCCGATTCTACCGAAGTAGTGGAAGCTTTGTTTTCACCTTCCAAGGTTGAGAAAAAAGTTCTCCAAAATCAAAATTTCCACTCGCGTTTTACTTCTCAGACCTTTCTAAAGAATTTTGGTTCCGTGTCTGTCTGTCTGCCTGTGTGTCTGTCATGAAATCCTTGTAACGGGCATAACTTCTACAATTCTCATCCGAATTCGTTGAAATTTTCAGGGATTCTGCGGATTGGCGTGTAGATGGTCCCCTATGAAAATCACAACCTTCGTAGAAATAGTAACCACTGCGCATGCGCAAACGTGAGTTTCCTTGTGACGGCCATAACTTCTTCATTTTCCATCCGATTTCAATGAAATTTCCAAGAATTATGCGAATTGGCGTATAGTTGGTCCTGTATGAAAATCTTCACCCCCGGACTGATATGGATGTGTAGAGTTCCCTATGAGGGTAGTGCAAGGTACTTAGAGATTGGTGTATTGAGATCAACTACTATGCATCGGATCATCTATACAATCGGGCTATGGATGAGAGGAAGCAATGTGCCGCACCCACTTGGTGGACGTATTGGTTTATTATTTTAAATAATAAACGTTTGGAATCGGACGAGCAAAAAGAATTTCAACCCCCCTCAAAATTCGTTGGTTTACGTTTCAAGTTACGTAGAATCCAAAAACCAAATAGAAAATTGCCGTCCGTCCGCCGTCCGCGGCATTTTCCCTAGTTCCCGTGGACCAAATTTCATGAAATTTGGTATATGAGCTCCATTTGGGGTATAGTTGTGACTCGAAGCTTTCGGTTGATGTAAGTTACTTCGAAAAGGGTTGAAATTTAGGGTTGAAATCGATGTTTTTCTTCATGCTGGTTGGTGGTAACAATGGCAAAGCCGTGTTCTAATAAACCTTTGTGTAATAGTTTGCTGCTATTTTTCTTTTCTTTTCTTTTTTACACGTTTTTTAGTTTTTTAAGAGGAGTCTTGTTGGGATTCGACTAACCTGTAATCTCTTCGTGTTTTACAATATCGTTATATTATCAATAAGCAACCTTTATTGGGTCAATTATTTCAATGCATATCGACTATATTTACACACTTATGTTCCAACGATCGAGAGATGAGTGATAGATAAGTGAACTTCATGAGGTCTATCGGCAGATTTGAAATTGACTGATATTGTCTTGATTAGGCGATTGATCTTTGGAAGGAAAAATTAAATGAGTTAGAGGAAAAACCGGATGGATACTTAAATATGATATTGCTTAGTGGCTAGTGACGTCACGATCGATGAAGATATCCATCGAACCGTTGACATACAGTTCTGGGATTCCTCCTTATTTTCGATAGTGAACCTTGGGAATCGACCCAGAAACAAATTTCTACCCCCCCCCCCCCCTAAAAATTGGTTGGTTTACGTTTCAAGGTACGTTGAATCCGAAAATCGAATGAAAAATCTTCCGTAACGAGGAAGCAAGCTATCTGCCACACCCACTTGGCAGGCTTTTTCTGTATATGAAAATGTGCTAACGAGTTTTATTGGAAAAGGTCCAATAGTTTAGAGAGAATCTGGTAAATTGGATAAGAGATTTAATTTAAATGGATAATTCTAAATACAACAAAACGCTGCAAATTATTACACAATGGTTTATTATTTTTCTATATAGATCACTCGTCTACAAAATCACCAACCATCCAATATGAAGAGGAAAAAAAAAAAAAAATCAAAAAAATTAAAAAAAAAATCAAAATCACAAATCATCGATCGCATTTTGGTCAGCTCTAATTTGAACGGAGATTAGGCCTCTTTTGCGATTCACACTCGTGTTTTGATTTTTATATATATATTTCAATATAAACCCTTAAATATTCGTAGGGAGCGAACGGTTTGTCCTACAGAGCTCCGCGTGGTCCCAAAAAATTCTAAAAATTCTATAGAATCTTAAATTGAAGGAAAAACAATACCTTTGTATCGAAATTTCTTGAGTTAGGGCGTTTTCAAAATTTCAAAATTGATTTTGGAACCCTTAGAAGTGACCTACATCAACCAAAAGCTTCGGGGCACAACTAGACCCCAAATGGAGCCGATATACCAAATTTCATCAAAATCGGTCAATGCTAAGTGGCAAAAGTGCCGCGCACGGCGTACGGCGGACGAACGGCCAAATTTTTATTCGATTTTTGGATTCTACGTACCTTGAAACGTAAACCATCAAATTTTGAGGGGGTGTTAAATTTTTTTTTTTCTTGGTCGATTCCAAAGGTTCATTATTGAAAATAATAAACCAAAAATAAGACGAAAGCTAGATCTTTACCTTATTTAATTTAAACAATTTTTGAAAATTTTAATTGTTTTTTAATGGATAAATAGTTAGAATTCTTAACATTTATCGTTCTACTTGTTGTTGTTCACTATCACTACGTGGTCTTCACGCTGGTTGCGCTGCTGTTCCTCGGCAGCATCTGCCTCCTCGCCCTAGACCTCCTATTCTCTCGACGAACGGGCGACGACAAACCCGCCGACAGACGACGGAGCCTCGCCCAGATTCCGCCGCTTAGACGCAGCTCCACGCAGGCGACTCCGCGCATCGTCGTCCACGACGCAGACTCCGACGCCACGTCCGACGTCCCCGTCATCGAGCGTCGCCACAACAACACGCCTGCCTCGTCGGAGAACGAACGGATCTGACGGTGGCTCGTCAGGCTCACAAATGAGGTGCCAGAAGAGCCTGACAGACAGGACGTTCTCTCGCTGAAGATTCCTTTGACAGAGATTGACGGATCCAATTTGCAGAAAACTCCAACAACTCTAAGGTACTTCATTATCAGCGATGGTTTTACAGCTCATCCAAATTAAATTCAAGCATATTGATTAGAAGTGTATGCATTTGAGGGGTCGTCTCATTGGATCAGGATTAGTTCAATTTCAACCAGCAAGCGATAAAACATACATTTTTATTCACCTATCTACTGCACAAAACCGTTTCACTCAACATTATTTAGTTAGTAATTTGAGTCGAAACTCTGCAAATCATTACACGAAAATTAATTCTCTATATTGATCACTCGTCTGCAAAGAACACATCTTTGCCATTGCCTCTACCTACCAACCATATTTCGGCTTCACAATCAAGTTTATTTTGAAGAAATAACGAGTTGTGGGTGCCTGCATTAGGAAATTTGGTTACTGGTTGCAAAGGACGCAAAACTGAGTGTAAGTACCGAGTTCAGCCCCCCCCCCCCCCCCCACCCCACACGTTTGAATTTTATCTGTTGGATATGGTAGGTACCTATTTTGAGGATTCAAATCAACTGTTAGGTATTTTTGTTTTCAATTGATCATCATAAAAAACGCATATTATTACACAAAGGTTTATTATTTTTCTATATAGATCACTCTTCTGCAAAGAACTCGGCTTTGCCAATTTCACCACCAACCAACATGAAGAAAAAAAATAATAAACCAAAAAACATCGATCGCATTTCGGTCAGCTAACATTTGACGGGGAATAGGCCTCTTTTGCGATTCACACTCGTGTTTCTGATTTATCTTAAGTCCAACCCTTCGTTACAACCCAATTTTTGTAGGGAGCGAACGGTTTGTCCTACAGGGCTCCGGGTGGTCTCTAAAAATCTTAAAAACTCAATACTATCTTAAATAAATGAAAAAACAATACCTTTATATCCTTTATATTCGATTTTTGGATTCTAAGTACCTTGAAACATAAACCAACAAATGTTTAGGGGGGGGGGGGGTTTAAACAATTTTGGTTTATTATTTTCAATAATGAACCTTTGGAATCGACCAAGAAAAAAAGTTTAACCCCCCCCCCCCCAAATTTTTTGGTTTACATTTGGGGTCTAGTTGTGCCCCGAAGATTTTGGTTGATGTAGGTCACTTCCAAGGGTTGAAAAATAAGGTTTGAAATGTTGAAAAATTGAATTTGAAAAATTTGTATGAAATTTTTAGAATTGTTTGAGACTACGCGGAGCTCTGCACGACAAACCGTTCGCTCCCTACCAGAATTTAAGGGTTGGACTTACTATATATCAGAAACACGAGTGTGAATCGCAAAAGAGGCCTAATCTCCGTTTAAATATTAACTGACCGAAATGCGATCGATGTTTTTCTTCAAGTTGGATGGTGGTAACAATGGCAAAGCCGTGTTCTTTGCAGACGAGTGTTATATAATATATATATATATATAAATAATAAACCTTCATGTAATAATTTGCATCTTTTTTGTTTGTTTTTACTTGTAAGTTGTTGAAAATAAATAGTGTTCCAAAAATATGTAAAATAAATTCTTTATTTAATATTTCTGATGCCACAAATAATATTCAACAGTAATTCACATCCAAGGCCTCTATAGCTCTAGCTCCTCGTGAACGATCAATCAGCCCTGCCACTCCATTCCAAACGCCTTCTCTATATTTCGCTCATCCGTCCGATCTGACAATATGCGTGTGGGCTATGGGGATCCGCAGCCAAAACCCATGTACAAAAGATGCAAACCAACCAAAACAGGGTGATGATATTAACCACTGGGGCCCCATGGTTCGTCCGAAACTCAGAGCTGCATTCTGATCTTATTATCGCCATGGTTCCTGAAGTCATCAAGGAATCTTATCTAGGTTTAGCAACCTCCATGGTCAATCATAAAAACTACTACCACTACTACCTGAACGGAAAATCAAGAAAAAACGACCACAAGATATATTAAGAACTCTTGACTGAAGTGGGAAACAAAATAAATAAATAAATAATTACAATAACATTAAATTATAACTAACAACATACTTGCCTGTAATGGTTACTTACAAACGAACTATTTATTCTTTTGTCTTATTATAACTTTAAGTACTAAAAAAAGATCAGACCACTAAATTCTGGTTTGTAGGTCGATGGCACCTAACCTCACGTGTCAGGTTAAATACGACTCTGCCCTACTGTACTCCTAACTACACTATTTCTTTTGAATAAAAAAGTTTACAAAAAAAAATAATAATTTTTTAACTCTGGTAAGGGTTTAAAATTTTGAAAATTTTCATCGTGGAATTTCAGAATATTCTGAATTGTTGGTCAGAAATTTTTTAAACGTTTTTTTTACATAAGGGTAAAACTTCGAATACATAAGTATGGGTCGAAAATCGTTCATTTTTTTAGTTTTCAGTCGAAATTACTGTCAACAGTAATGTATAAAAAAACGCTGCAAATTATTACACAATGGTTTACTTTTTTTTTATATAGATCACTCGTCTACAAAATCACCAACCATCTAACATGAAGGGGGGAAAAAAAAATCAAAAAAAAATCAAAATCACCAACCATCGATTGCATTTCGGTCAGCTCTAATTTGAACGGAGATTAGGCCTCATTTGCGATTCACACTCGTGTTTTGATTTATATATATATATATTTCAATATAAACCCTTAAATTTTCGTAGGGAGCGAACGGTTTGTGCTACAGAGCTCCGCGTGGTCTCAAAAAATTCTAAAAATTCTATAGAATCTTAAATTGAAGGAAAAACAATACCTTTATATCGAAATTAGTTGAGTTAGGGCGTTTTCAAAATTTCAAAATTGATTTTTGAACCCTTAGAAGTGACCTACATCAACCAAAAGCTTCGGGGCACAACTAGATCCCAAATGGAGCCCACATACCAAATTTCATCGGTCAAGGCTAAGTGGCAAAAGTGCCGCGTACGGCGGACGGCGGACGGACGGCAAAATTTTCATTCGATTTTGTGTTCTACGTACCTCGAAACGTAAACCATCAAATTTTGAGGGGGTGTTAAAATTTTTTTTTCTTGGTCGATTCCAAAGGACTATTATTGCAAATAATAAACCAAAACGCTGCAAATTATTACACAATGGTTTATTTTTTTCTATATAGATCACTCGTCTGCAAAGCCACCAACCATCCAACATGAAGAAAAGCGTCGATCGCATTTCAGTCAGCTTTAATTTGAACGGAGATTAGGCCTCCTTTGCGATTCACACTCTTTTCGTTTATCGAACTTTAAATTCTCGTGGTGAGCGAACGGTTTGTCCTACAGAGCTCCGTGTGGTCTCAAAGAATTTTAAAAATTCTATAGAATCTCAAATTGAAGGAAAAACAATACCTTCATATCAAAATTTTCTGAGTTAGGGCGTTTTCGAAATTTCAAAATTCATTTTGGAACCCTTAGAAGTGACCTACATCAACCAAAACCTTCGGGGCACAACTAGACCCCAAATGAAGCCTACATACCACATTTCATCAAAATCGGTCAATGCTAAGTGGCAAAAGTGCCGCGTACGGCGTACGGCGGACGAACGGCCAAATTTTTATTCGATTTTTGGATTCTACGTACCTTGAAACGTAAACCATAAAATTTTGAGGCGGTGTTGAAATTTTTTTTCTTGGTCAATTCCAAAGGTTCGTTATTGAAAATAATAAACCAAAAGTAGGTATGTATCTTCCAAAACTTGAAAGTTGAATTGTGAGTATGAACGTTCTATGGTTGATTCACCTCCCATTGTTCCATTGTTCTAAATTCTATTGTTTTTTCTTTCGAAGAATCCCTATACATTATTTCAATAGGCGTCATTTTTGAAAAATACTGGATACCTATTTCAAGGAATTATTACGGGTGAAATTATGATCAATATTAGTTGTATAAGCATAAGGACGTCTTGTACTACTGAGGGTCGCCCTAACAACTCCTGCTTTCATATAGGATATAATTTAGTACTGTTGATGATCTGGTTTTCCTCCTGATATCGCCATGATTCTCTCGTTCTTCTATACACTCATGCTTTTGGTTAATACGAAGGTATAAATCTATTAATAGTACAATTTACGCACTAAAAAATATTATTGTGGAACCTTGAATGTAGTGTCTCTCTGATTTCTACCGCACCACTCAACGAGAGTTATAACGTTGATAATGCAATTCATTTTTTGCTCATAACTTGTTCCTGGAAATATGAAAAATCAGCATTCCATCATCCTCTGTTACTTTGCTCTCGGCGTTCTAATTGTTATATTCTTACGGTGCTCCGGTTCTCGAGATGCTTCGTATATCACTATGTCCCCAATACTTGATCGAAGTTATATGGAATCAGAATTCTCAGCTCTCTTTACTACTATGTTTACTATGTCTCTACTTTACTACTAGATTACTATGTCCCTAATACTAACTTGATCGAACTCATATCGCACTCAACCTACCATGAAAAAATTGTGGTAAATAGGTACCTACGTATTAAATCAAGACACTAATTTCTGTGTTGATTTCTTCAACCCCAAGCTGTCATATTTCATTATTTCAAAATAATTCAAAAAACTGGGGGGAACTTTGAATTAATTTTGTTACGTCCAGTTTGTTATAGTATTTTATTTCTTAGTAAACCTTTTTCACTTTGAATCAAACTTTTTTACTTTCGTTTAAACCTTTTTGACTTTGAATTAAAGTCAAAAGTTTAAATTAAAGTGAAAAAGGTTTAATTTATAGTAAAACAGGTAATTCAATTCAAGTGAAAAAGGTTCAGCTAAAATATTAAATGCTATATCAATTATTTGAGTGATCATGTGGTGACCGTGTTTTGTTAAAATTGAATTACGAGGAGATTGTCTGAATAAATTTACTTGTGGTCTCGGATTCTGACGTCACATTTTCACCTTATCTACCGTTCCAATTTATCCATATTTATATTTTGTTTTCCGAAGCTCGTTGATTGATGTGAACGCTCTTTCGTACGGACTGGCGAGATTTCTCGTACATACTAAATTCACCTCGGGAACGTTCGTACATGCAGCCATAAGCTTATCGATTTTTTGTTATTTCTACTGTGTATCTTCGGAATGGAAGGAGTGCAATAGAGCAGGAATTCAACATGTTACACAAATTTATTTTATTGGAATAAATCACATTGGTACATGATGTTGTATGTGGTAATAATTATCTTGTAACCATGCAAGAACATGTAATTGCTACATGCAAGAAGGAATTATTACATTCTGTTGGGAATACTATAATAGGGTGTTTGAAGGAACTATGATTATCATAGACATGCTTATGCGTACACATGTGGGGGTAGTTCACACCTAGTACTTTGAAGGAGTGCAATCTAACTGGTGTTATGCTTTACTATTGCAGCTCCTCATTCTGTACAACCTTTTAAAAACGCTCGCATAACCATCAGTCGGTATAATGTTTTGAATCTTAACCAAGAATTTTCCAAATTAAATTCTTACCTAACCAATACCATCATCCCTATGAAAAACTGTCCACCAAGTTGAGTGGATCATCGAGGTTGCTTCATTGCATGGAATAACAGGATATATTTTTTTCATAATATATATACGGAATATTATAACATATATGGAATAACAAGATATTTTTCATAAATAACATAAATACGATATAAGTATAATACTTATATCGTATAAATAACATAAATACGATATAAGTATAATACTTATATCGTATTTATGTTATTTATTAAAAATTGCTTGATTGTACTATTGAACATAGGAGACCTCCATATCACTCCTACCTCGAACAAATCCGGAAAATTCCATCAAAATCGGACTAAAATTACTTTCACGAGTGAAAACTCTCATTTTCTTCTATAGCGGATTCGAATTCTGGAGCCTATTTCCATGGATGAAACGCTGCAAATTATTACACAATGGTTTATTATTTTTCTGTATTAGATCACTCGTCTACAAAGCCACCAACAATCCAACATGACAGAGACAAAAAAAATGTTTAACGACCCCTCAAAATTTGTTGGTTTACGTTTCAAGGGAGGTAGAATCCAAAAATCGAATAAAAATTTGGCCGTCCGTCCGCCGTCTGCCGTACGCGGCACTTTCCCCACTTAGCATTGACCGATTTTGATGAAATTTGGTGCGTAGGCTCCATTTGGGGTCTAGTTTTGCCCCGAAGATTTTGGTTGATGTAGGTCACTCTAAGGGTTCAAAAATGAATTTTGAAATTTTGAAAACGCCCTAACTCAAAAAATTTTGATATTGTTATATGGTATTGTTGATATGGTATCGTTTTTCTTTCTATTTAAGATTCTATGGAATATTTAGAATTTTTTGAGACCACGCGGAGCTCTGTAGGACAAACTGTTCGCTCCCTACGAGAATTTAAAGGTTTTAGATACGATAAATCAGAAACAAGAGTGTGAATCGCAAAAGAGGCCTAATCTCCGTTCAAGTTTTAGCTGACCGAAATGCGATCGATTTTGGTTTATTATTTTCAATAATGAACCTTTGGAATCGACCAAGAAAAAAAAATTTTTAACACCCCCTCAAAATTTGATGGTTTACGTTTCAAGGTACGTAGAATCCAAAAATCGAATAAAAATTTGGCCGTCCGTCCGCCGTCCGCCGTACGCCGTACGCCGTCCGCCGTACGCGGCACTTTTGCCACTTAGCATTGACCGATTTTGATGAAATTTGGTATGTAGGCTCTATTTGGGGTCTAGTTGTGCCCCGAAGCTTTTGGTTGATGTAGGACACTTCTAAGGGTTCCAAAATCAATTTTGAAATTTTGAAAACGCCCTAACTCAAAAAATTTCGATATAAAGGTATTGTTTTTCCTTCAATTTAAGATTCTATAGAATTTTTGGAATTTTTTGAGACCACGCGGAGCTCTGTAGGACAAACCGTTCGCTCCCTACGAAAATTTAAGGGTTTATATTGAAATATATATATATATAAATCAAAACACGAGTGTGAATCGCAAAAGAGGCCTAATTTCCGTTCAAATTAGAGCTGACCAAAATGCGATCGATGGTTGGTGATTTTTATTTATTTTTTTTTTAAATTTTTTTTTATTTTATTATTTTTATTTTTTTATTTTTTTTTATTTTTTATTTTTTTTTTCCTTCATATTGGATGGTTGGTGATTTTGTAGACGAGTGATCTATATAGAAAAATAATAAACCATTGTGTAATAATTTGCAGCGTTTTTTCTTCATGTTGGATGGTTGGTGGCTTTGCAGACGAGTTATCTATATAGAAAAAATATAAACCATTGTGTATAATTTGCGGCGTTTTAGCGCTTTAGGGTACGATGTTGTGGCAATTTCTAACGTATTTGGATTCTTGTTGATTACTCAAAATTTAATTTACTAAAGTTACGTTTAATCCTGCGGTCATGTTAATCAACAATCATTCTATCAAAGTTAACTGATCATTTTGGACATTTAATGAAAAAGTGAGGTACTCATCACCAGTAAAAGAGAGAGAGAGGGAGTTATTGACGTTTCAAATTTAATTTGAGAGCACGTTGATGCGCGAGTTTCAAGCTTATTTGGATACTTTTGTAAATTCAAGAGATGATTTACTAATTATTGAATAAACGTTACGAAATATAAAGATCCCTAATGGAAAATAATAATAATAATAAATAAAACAGTTCATTCGTTTGTAAAAATAATGTTAGTAGATATGTTCGCTAATTGACGTAATGAAAATCTTGTCATTAAATTGAAATGAGATATCAATTCCCGCAGTGTTCTTCAAGGAACTTAATATGAAAGCCACATCAACGGATTCTCTGGTAGAGCCAACTTTTGAGGGATGTGGTGCGGATATGAGAAGTATACTTTTGTGAAAAAATATCCTCAAAGAAGGAGAAGTCCAATGAATGCAAAAACAGATCGATCGGTTGTCCTGCGGCAGGATTGAAGTTACCTATATAAAAAAAGGGGATCAAAGGGTTTGCGAATTGATTGAAATCCAACGCAAACAGAAACTGTATTAAATTTTGATTAGAAAACATTGCTCGGGTTATGCGTTTTTCAATTTCAATATGAAACGGTATTCCATTAAATCGTTAATGGAATAGCTATGAAAATGCATAATTTGAAATTTTATTTGTTCAGGGAAAACTAGTCTCTTCTAAGAAGTGTAATCAGTGCAACTTTCATAACGCGCAGGTTCCAGCTCAGGATCCATTTCCGAAAGCGTTTTTCCCATGAATCACGGGAAATCGTATTCGAGTTGCTATTCTATACTTAATTTCACCTAGGTATGACATTTACTATTGAAAATGATGTGGAGGAACGTCCAGTGCATTGGACAATCCTTAAATATGATTGGAAGGAAGTATGAAAGATTTGGAAGTCTTGCTCCAATTTTGATTATTTATTTTCAATAATGAACCTTTGGAATCGACCAAGAGAAATTTTTTTCTAACACCCCCTCAACATTTGATGGTTTACGTTTCAAGGTACGTAGAATCTAGAAATCTAATACAAATTTGGCCGTCCGTCCGCCGTACGCAGCACTTTTGCCACTTAGCATTGACCGATTTTGATGAAATTTGGTACGTAAGTTCTATTTAGGGTCTAGTTGTGCCCCGAAGATTTTGGTTGATGTAGGTAACTTCTAAGGGTTCAAAAATTTTGAAATCGCCCTAACTCAAAAAATTTTGATATAAAGGTACTGTTTTTCCTTCAATTTAAGATTATATGGAATTTTTAGAAATTTTTGAGACCACGCGGAGCTCTGTAGGACAAACCTCTTCATGTTGGATGGTTGGTGGCTCTGCAGACGAGTGATATAAATATAAAAATAATAAACCTGTGTGTAATAATTTGCAGCGTTTCATTCGATTTTTGGATTCTACGTACCTTGAAACGTAAACCATCAAATTTTGAGGGGGTGTTAAAATTTTTTTTTCTTGGTCGATTCCAAAGGTTCATTATTGTAAATAATAAACCAAAAAGGACCACACGGCTTCTTCCGACCCTTCTAGAGACCAGCGGTTGGTGTGGGAGGGGGTTGAGAGGCTCCTAGTCCACTGATTGGTCACGCGCAATCTCAATTAGTTCACGATCAACTCCCATTTAACTATGGTTTTAAGTTATGTCGCTATTTTAAATTAGTGAAAAAACAATACGAGTACATCGAAAGTTTTGAAGCTAGGGAATTTTGAAAATGGTTTTCCCCAGCTTGTTACCCCCTTAGAAGTGATTTCCAATCACCAAAACCTTCGGGGCTCAACGGTCTTCATAGCCGGTATAGCTAATTTCACCAAAATAGGTCTATGGTAACCGGGCAAAGTATCGTGAATGGCGAATGGCATACGGCGGACTGACAGAAAAATCTCTACCTATTCGATTTTTGTTTATTGTTTTCTAACCAAACTCTTAACTACCAAATTAATATTAACTACCAAATTCTCTTTTCATTGAGAGATAGTCCATTTATTATCAGACGAATTTCGACATATTATTGACTGAAGTTCCAGGATAAGCACAATCTAGAATAATACAATTGTACCCCGTAACCTTCATCACCAGGATAATATTCAACAAACAAGAGTAAGGAAAGTAATCTGATAGTACACAACAGTGTTTTACAAGGGTTTAGTCATCTGTTTAGCTAAAGTAAAAGTATTCCTCCATGAACTCAAGGCATGTGTTGCCGTTTGTTATTTTAGGCATGCAGGTTTGATGTAGAATTTTTGAGGGTCAGTTTGTGGCTCCAGTCACCAAGTGTCCTCCAGGTAGTCTCGTTGTATCACACTCGTTAGCTACGTGTATTCTCAAGCAATAACAGCGTTTAGAGTGTGTTAATTCCCCAAGAATACACGTGGCCAACCAATCAGCTGATATGTCGTGAAGAGTTTCTTTGCGGTGATCAGCAGTTATCTTCGTCCAGTTTACAGATGGCAGAAATCAGCAACTCTCATCTGAAACAGAATACAATTAATTTGATCAGATTTGCTTGGAACGATGATAGTATATCAGAACTAATTTCTGTCTCATTGAAGCGGTGGATTCACGAAGGTTTTTAGCATTATTTTATTGAAGGAGAATTCCGCATGGAAAATTCCAGTATAAATTATTGAAATCTTTGGACCTACCTCAAAAAATTCAATTGAATTCTCATCTCTGATTTTTTTTTTACTATAAAGCATCGCATAAACAATTTGACGGTTTATGTTTCAAGGTATGTATAATCTGAAAATCGAATTTTAAAGTGCCGTACGCAGCACTTTCCTTAGTTACCATGAACCAATTTTGATGAATTTTGGTAAATGGGTTCCATATTTGGGGTCTAGTTGTGCCGCGAAGCTTTTGGTTAGTGTCAATCACTTTTATGGGGTGAACAATAGAAGTTGAAATTTTCAAAATGCTCTATCTTGAAAACTCTCGATATAAAGGTATTGGTTCTTCACCAATTTAAAATAGTATTGAATTTTCAGAATATAATGAGACTAACCAGAGCTCTGTAGGACAATCCGTTCGCTCTCTATGAGAACTAAGGGGTTGGACTTACAATAAATCAGAAACACGAGTGTGAATGGCAACTTTTCATTGAAGGAAATTGGCCTAATATCCGTTCAAATTTCAGCTTATAAAAAATACGATCGTTGTTGGTTTCATGAAATGAAGTTTCATGCGTTGTACTCAGTTGTGAGTCCTTAACAACCAAGAATCAAATTCCGTAATGAAGGCACCCACAACTTCCAGAGAGTAATGTTATTGCTGGTAGGTAGAGTTGATGGAAAAGCCGCGTTATATACAGAGGGGTGATCTGTACTGTAAAACAGTGAACCATTGTGTGATAATTTGCATCGTTTTTTACATGAGAAGCTTAAATGAGTGCTGAATGCAGGAAACGGAGTTTTGTCCTGCGTGCGAACTACCAAGTTCACTAAAACTTTTGATCCTGCACTCACGTCGTTTTAGACATGTGAGCACTTTCGTCGGGTCTTTGAAGTGGATTTTCGGGGTTGAAAAGGTTTAATAAGCGAATGACCGATTGTGTCAATTCCATAACCTAGATTTTCGCTTCAAGCGCTACTTCGAACGTTACGCAATTTTATTCTTATTTCCAATAGTTGTTAATATTTTTTGTTGTTAGTATTGATATTTAAAAATCATCTTGTGAAGGTTCAATGCAGCAGTCTCAAGGGTGTGCACGATATTGTTGCTCGAATACCGTAGGTTCGCGCCGTAGGCTTTTCAGTGTGAATGACTAAAGTAGGTATAAACTTTGTCGCAATACATAATCAAATTGAACATGTCATCACAATCTTTTCTCTTGCCCCAACAAGATATATGCTTGCATCAATATAGGTTATGCTCTAGTGGTATGCTCACTTGTGCCCCAAGGAAACACTACAAGTTCACTAGCGTCGGGTCAAATCACCTAGTTTCCCTCGAACTATACTCCCTGATTAGTTTAACTGAAAGTTACGTTCGGCAAACATGGAAGATAATCTAGTGGTTGGAGGGAGATGATCGCAGAGTTGTCAGAAATATTTCAAGGAATACCATGACCAATGGGGGGCTCGGGTCACCATGACCAATGTATGTATATCCCGTGGTATGTTCGCGACTTTACAATTCACAACGATCTGCGAATTCCAATGGGCCAAGATGTGACATTTTAACGCAAACATCTGTCAAGGATGCACCACGAAAATCCACTAGCAACTTTTGTTGCCTCTAATCCAAATTTCATTTCTCCCCGAAGGGTAAAGAGAAGAATACCGGTGGACCTACTATCGAACCCATGAAGCGATAACATCATGAAACGTCTGAAAATATATATTCAAAAACTGTTGAATATTCTGGTTATTTTATTATGTACACCACAATTATTATTCTTGGATGACTTACGTACTCACATAAATCTGGTAGAGGGTGGCTAATAAGCAAACTCGTGTATTATCAGCAGCTTCACACTGCTAAATACTGTTCATTATGAGCATGATTGAAATGATTTTAGAACAATAATTTCACATTATTTATTGAAAAAAAGAAGTTATTTTGGATATTAACTTGAAGCAAAAACAAAAGCAGTGCCTCAGAATTTGAAAGTTAGGTACCAAACCGAGTTTTCTGTTCTTCCAGTTTGGAAGGTTCTTTTCGCTTGTCGACAGTTTTGGTAACTTCAAGTTACAACAAATTGGGACTGTTGGCGTCTATATTAAACATTTTATCCTACATGACGGATGGTCGTAAGTGCAATACCGTTGAATTTACCCTAGCATCCCTTAATTTATAGAAATTAGGAGTTGAAATGCGAGGCACATTTCAAGGAAATAGCGATTCGATAAGCAAGTGAATACAGAGTGAGAAAAAGCGTACCGAAGAGGAACGATATCCTTTATGCTTTTCAAGAAAATACGCTCCATCTTGGCACCTACGTCAGCCATATCGGTTTTCTCCCTTTTTTTCTCTTTTCTTCGCATTTCTCAGATCGTATTCAGTAGTGTCGTTAGCTAAGCTTAGTACCTGATTTCAACGTTCCAACTTCCACCTCTATACCACTGTCATTTTTTCCAGTTGTAGAATCAGAAATATCAAGTCTGAGTTTGAAATATTGCGCTTCCTTCATGAATTTGAATGTCGCCTCTTCAAGGAAACTTTTAATACTTGATAAACCTGCCATGGAGCATGTAAGATAGTGAAAACAAATATTAGGGTTTCATCATAATTTTTCCCTTGTATTATTGTGCCCTCCGTTCAGGTACACTGCGCACTTGCATGTACAAGTTGGGCGGGCAGTCTACCTATATCACATAACGCACATGAAGAATTCGTGTGAAAAATTGAAAAAATTATATGTGTTTTTAAATTTAGGCAGATAGATCTCGACGGGCTGTACAAGAATATAACCTCTCAAAGTAAGCGCAAATTACAGACGCACAAACTATACATACATACACATTGTAAAATAAAAAAGGTAAAGGTAAAATGGGCATATTATTTCATGTTTTGCGTCCGCGCCATCATCTTGCGTATTGTCTTATGCCTGTTAATTCCAATCATAGATTGAAAAATCTAGTATTGAACGTTGAATTCAAAACATTCCACACATTCAAATTTATTTTTGAACTTTACAAAATATTCTAAATAAGACCCTCTCCGGGTAGGTTGGGATAGGCAGAAGCTCTTGCCAATGGTTTTTTTAACCAGTTAATACTTGAATGAAATCCGGTGTTTTCTAGGGTGTTATAAAATACTTGACTCGGCCTGACAATGACAATCATGGGAAATTGAACCTTATTTTTCAAGTAGCTGAATCGAACGGTGGAACCCCGGATTAAATAATTATTTGTTCCAACTTATTGCGTTTTGGCTGGAGGAGTTGTGCGGGATTTGTTCTGATCCCGTGAAACTCCCCGATTATAACGTGGTTTCCCAGTTACCAACCAAGTGATGGAGATTACAAATAATAAAGTGTTTCTAAACCTTTTTGCTCCGATTCACCTTGGTTCTTTCCGTTACTGAGCATTATTTGGGTCATTTTGGTTTATTATTTACAATAAAGAAACTTTGGGATCGACCAAGAAAAAAAGTCAACCCCCCCCCCCCTCAAAAATGTATTGGTTTACGTTCCAAGGCCTGTTTTTTCAGTTACCAAGGGAACATTTTGTACATGGGCTTCATTTGGGGTCTAGTTGTGCCCCGAAGCTTTTGATTAATCTAACCATGAGTGTGCTCTATTATTTTTTCTCTATCCTGTAAACATTACTTAATTCTTTTATTTTGGTTATTTGCTTCTATTAACAAATTGTCTTTATTTCAATAATTTTTCATTTGTAAACTGTGTTTTTTGGCGACATGGGAGTATACCCACGCCAATGATAAAGGAAAAAAAAAAAAAAAATTTGCAGTGTTTTTTTTTCAAAATCCTAACCACCATTCAATATCAATTTTTATCCATCAAAATATTCAGGTCAAAAAAAAAACATTCGATTATTCGTGAAAAGTTGCATTGGAAATATTGCGATGAAGAGGAATCCGGCTGTTTGTTGTTGTTTCGTGCGCACACCACGCCTGGAGAGCGATGTTTTCGATGCGATCCGCCCCGACTGTTTTGTGTGTGCTTAGCTTTAGAATCCCAGTATCAATAGCTAACACTTGAGAGCGGTATTTAAAGTGCTACGCTGAACCAGAGAGAGGAGGGACCTACCAATGTTTCAATAGAACAGGTGGAATAGGTTGTGATATTCACAATCTACTCCCTCAAAATGTTGGAACTGCCGGAAAATAGTATCTTTCTGAAATTACTTTTTAGAAGTCTGTTAAAAAACGACTGTAGACACAATAGCGTAGCATATTGGAGTGATAATTCTTTCAAGATAGTACCGTGACATTTTTTTCTTTTTTCAAAAATCAGGCCAGAACTTGATTTAGGATTTTTCTCTGCGTTTATTGTTGGTGGAGTGGATGGCAAGATACCTTGGAAAAAAGTGGGCGCAAAATATTCCAAAACATGGAAACATGGAGATTTCATCTGGAATTTTCGGAATTCAAAACTTCAGTGCGTTTTCCTGAAGGTTGTGATGTTGGTCACATTTCCATTCTTGAGGTACCTACTACATATTAATCTGTATAGATATTTAGGTAATATCTAAAAGTGCATCTTTATATTTCTTATCATTAGGAATCCTGAGATCTACTAGTCCTTTGTTAAGATAGTTCAAAGAAAAAGAGAAAATAGCTCCCCACGTTGTGCTTGGTACAACAGAGAACTGAGAATGGGGTATTTCGGTGGGTCGGAAATTCAGGTTTTTGACCTCAAATTTGGATTCAGTACCCTTGAAAACCTCTATACTCCAACTTTAAGCCCAATGATACTATAACATGTGGCAGAAAATTAAATTAAAGAGATCACACGTTTGAAAAAAAAGGCGGGCCGCCATAAATGCACACACACTAGGCAAGGACTACGCCGCGCGCGTGTGTGAGTAGTATATCGTGTTGTATCTAAGAGGTCCTCCAAGGGTTTCCGTGCATGGATACTTTTTTCAAAGACAGTTGGCTAGCTACGTCACGATTGGCTAGCCACGTCACACCATTCAAATCTTCAACTTTCCTTAGCTCCTCTGATTTTGGTTTATTATTTTCAATAATGAACCTTTGGAATCGACCAAGAAAAAAAAAATTTTAACACCCCCTCAAAATTTGATGGTTTACGTTTCAAGGTACGTAGAATCCAAAAATCGAATAAAAATTTGGCCGTCCGTCCACCGTCCGCCGTACGCCGTACGCGGCACTTTTGCCACTTAGCATTGACCGATTTTGATGAAATTTGGTATGTAGGCTCCATTTGGGGTCTAGTTGTGCCCCGAAGCTTTTGGTTGATGTAGGTCACTCCTAAGGGTTCCAAAATCAATTTTGAAATTTTGAAAACGCCCTAACTCAAAAAATTCCGAAATAAAGGTATTGTTTTTCCTTCAATTTAAGATTCTATGGAATTTTTAGAATTTTTTGAGACCACGCGGAGCTCTGCAGGACAAACCGTTCACTCCCTACGAAAATTTAAGGGTTTATATTGAAATATATATATATATATAAATCAAAACACGAGTGTGAATCGCAAAAGAGGCCTAATCTCCGTTCAAATTAGAGCTGACCGAAATGCAATCGATAGTTGGTAATTTCGATTTTTTTGATTTTTTTTTTTTGATTTTTTTTTTCTTGATTTTTTTTCTTCTCTTTATATTGGATGGTTGGTGGCTTTGCAGACGAGTGATCTATATAAAAATAATAAACCATTGTGTAATAATTTGCAGCGTTTTTAAAAACATGAACAGACCCGATTACCGTTATTCCTGAGCCATACTCTTTGAAAATAAAAATAAGAAAATTGACTGAAATACCCCATTGAACCAATTAAATTGATCTAAGTTTCTCATGTTACAATATCATATATTTAAATCGATCAGTCCTCGCCTACCCTCCGAATCAATGAGTCTGTAGGTCGTTACTTCGGTTGAAATCATGACTTTGTATATTGGGTAGAACAATTACAGGTATTATTGCATTTTTCGAACGACACGGTCCGCAAAAGCAAAGGCTAACCCCGGGGCTAAGGTTACCTTGGTCTCTTAACCCTTTAGCGGGAAAAACTCGGGCGTCATGGGAAAAATTTGTTTTCCGATCTAGTCGGGTTTTTATGGATCTATTAACAATATTTCAGCCTTTTTTGCGAAAAAAAATGGTTCACGCGCCATAAAATGGCATGGTACAGCATGTGTACTAAGGACCACCAGGTGCACTTTTCGGTCATGATGTTTCTTGGTACAACATTTGTACCAGTAAAAGGTAATCAGGGAATGATCATAATTTGAATTTATTCTGGATGATCTTGCTTTCAATCAATATAAAACAGATGACAAATTCGACAGCAAACAACACTTCACTAGGACTTGTTGCGTTGGCATGCGACGCGTCCAATCTCCAGTGAGAAATCATGGGGCGCCCGCCCCGAAAAACTTCAATAACATCGTTGCGAGTACACGATTCCAGTGTTAAGCTTTCATTATGGATACTTGAATAGCTATAGAAAAATTGCGTTCCTCGAATAGAAGACGAAATTCATCCGTGTGGACATCATCGCCTAATGTTTTGGTTTGAATAAAAAACAACAGCAAAAAAACTTCGTCGTTAGCGTTCCTTGGTACAACAGTAGTACCGCAAAACACCCACTTTTGCAATATCTCGACATATAGGCGGAGCTAAGAGATGCTACCATTTTTCCCATGATGCTGCACCCTATTGAGAAGGAATGGAACGAAAAACACGCCAGAATTTAAACTGCTTCTACCTTGGTACAACAGTTGTACCAAGGAACGCTAAAGGGTTAAACATTCCCTTAGAGATACAAGAAGAAATTTGAATGGATGAGATGAGTCACGTGGCGTCTAGTTCAGACCCTGTAAACCGTGTGGTTCCCAACTCACGGTTGCTCACTCCGTTGCGTGTCTCTTCCGTGAGGTCCACTCTTTCGCCCCACTTGACGGATCGTCCCTCGATTTGAACATACGGCAAATAATATTTTTTGAAACAACCAGGAAAAATTGTTCATTTATCGTTTGTAACCCGTTGTATCTCGTTTTATGACTTGTCTCGTGTTTTTCCGGTGTGAAAAGTGCCTCAGCTGTCAATGAAGGATCGCAGCTAAAAATCTTGCAACCAATATGTTCGATATCGATTCGCTGTAAGCTTACACTTGAACGTGACTAGTACTAAATTGAGGAAGATGGTGAAGATGACTAACATGCACCTCAACACTGGTAGTAATGCTAAGTGAGGAAAATTCCATTTTGAGGGGTTAATCTAATGGAATTAACTCAATATTGTTATGTTGGATAATTATGATGGATAGGTCTGAGACTCCAACACAAATCTAATATTGTGACGGAACAAAGAACGTCTCGAATTCAAATTTTGGAAATGGATACTTTTAGACCATGTGCATATACATATGTATACAAAACTACGGATGGTGACCATAAAAATTATTGAACTATTATTTAAATGGGATGATCGCAAATCGAAAAAGCAGCAATGCCACGTGATTCAGCGTGTAAAGACCATAAATAATTATACAGATTTGGTTCCCCAGTGAGTGAGGATACCAGGAACAGAGTCTAACAGAAAATTTGATCCTTTCTCCGACCTTTCGTTTCATTTATAAACCTAATCAGCGTCTATGAAACATACCTACAGTTAATAGAACCCTACCTTCAACAACATGCGACAATATGAACGAGATATGATTATTATGATGGTTCCTATTATGGTAGGTACTCGTATTTGTGGAAATTATCACAGTTGTTACATAGATTTGTTTGTGTTGATTTCTATGATGTTACATAGTTTGAAGTGTTTTGACGCCCTTGTGGTATTCATGCAGTGATTCTTTTTTGTGCAAATTCCCGCCTATCCGATCATTATTTTCGAGTTTTCGCTCAATTACTGGTAAATTTTCTGCTGTTCTAATCCAAATTTGAAACTAGGGTTTTACTATTTTTGTTTTACAGGTCCTGAAAAAGTTGTTATATTAAACAATAGTTCGGCAAAAGAACCAAGTTTCTGTCAAACCTTTTTTTCGATATTCTTGAATGCTGGTGTTTGTTGAGTTGATCATTTTCGATTGTTTTTTACTGGTAGCTACGTAACTCGATTATTCTAAAATTCAATTTATTTTTCATGGGTCGTTTTAAAATTTTGTCGGATAACTTTGTGTGCGATTAAGGATCAGGTGAAATAATAACGTTGATAATCCAATAATTCAAACATGTATAATTCTAGGTTACACCCCCTTCTAGGTTACAACGTATACAGAGGTTATTGAAATTCCTTCAGCACCAGATAGAAAACGAATGCGTGTTTAATCAAATGGAAACCCATCAATAGGCGCTAAATCATTTCTGAACAGTCACTAATTAAAAATTCCATAACAACGGTATCAGAGTTTCACTCAAACCTAACTATATAATTTTGGAGGTTTGGAGGTATTGGTGGGGAGTCGATATTTTCCCATTCTGCCCTGCTTGTTCCCAATTTACTGCCTTACCGCCAAACAATAGAGGGGAGCCCAATGAAGAGCCCACAATTCTGCGGTGAGTTTTCAATTTTCAACAAAAGGCATCGGGTAACCAAATAAACAATGTATTGGCCAAACAACCGCGGAAAAAAATTTGTTCGTGTTTCGTATACGAGACTAATGGCTGGATTAGCGAGGTGCTACACAATGAGCTTAAAAATATCGCTGGTTTAGTTCAAAAGTTTCAGGTTTAGTTTCAACACGTACGGTTTCAAAATGAAAAGAGATGTTTTTTCCTTCCATAGAACGGCTCAATAAATTTTCATTCTGCGAAGATTAAGTGAAGTTTATTGTCAAACTCAGGTTTTGTACATCGGATTTCGATCATTTCATGGTGTGCGAAAGTTTCTTTTTTGCCGGGATTTGAACTTGGCAAATAATACCAGTATATCTCTCCTCTATAATGAACTGGGAAAGGTGGAACTTTTTGGACTCTGTTGGAAAAGCTGCTCTCTATGAAAACTCTATTGCTAAAAATGTTGAGATTCGGACAAAAAAATTATTTGCACGATTTGGAAGACAATCCACAAAAAAATATACATGTAGAGTTAAGTTTGATTATGACAGTACCAAAAGGGAGAGGGCAGAGGAGGCATTTCCAGGGATTTTGAGATACACAGACTGACAGGCACGAAATTGTTGAGGAAGGTCTAAAACGTTAAGTACGAGTAGAATTGTTAATCAAGAATGATATATTTTTGTTTGTTTATAACCTGAAATTGATTGTCACAGATAAGTTTTCAAAGATATGTCTATTTGATATTTTGGATCCTTTGGAATAACTAGTTTGTTTAGCAATTCCTCCTTATTCTCGTTATATTGAATTTCGCTCTACGCATATTGCCGATAATACTTGAGGGAGAGCCGCTTGCCTGAAGAAAAGCCATGCCTTGCGGGGCGAAGTAGAGGAATATTTTACCTACTTCAAAACACCCAAAAACAAAAAGGAGGAGAAGGTCTCTCAGTTTCATTTGTCATGGAAGGACTTTACTCGTACATAGTTCAGTTCAACAGCGAACATGGTAATTGTTTAATGTTTTTGGTTCAACAGCTCGTCTATTACGACGGTTCCCAACAGGAGTGGATTCACTGCCCAGGGTTTCGAAAGATGTAGAGGAGAGGTGATCTGTTTCTGGGCGTTTTAGTTTTGATGAAATTTGGTATGTAGGTTCCATTTGGGGTCTAGTTGTGCCCCTAAGATTTTGGTTGATGTAGGTCACTTTTAGGGGTTCGAAAATGAATTTTGAAATTTTGAAAACGCCTAACTCAACAAATTTTGATATAAAAGTAATTTTTTTCCATCAATTTAAGATAGTACATATTTTTAAAAAATTTGAGACCACACGGAGCCCTGTAGGACAAACCGTTCGCTCCCTACGAGAATTTAAGGGTTGGACGTACGATAAATCAGAAACACGAGTGTGAATCGGCAAAAAGGTCTAATCACCGTTCAAATTTTAGCTGACCGAAATGCGATCGATGTTTTTCTTCATGTTGGATGGTTGGTGGCTTTGCAGACGAGTGATCTATACAGGGTGTCTACACTTTCGATGGGCATAACTTCAGGGTTCAATTCTACAAGGTATTTCCAACAAAAAATGTCTCTTAGCAATTTTCTTTTAACCCACTCAAAATTCCTTTTTTTCCACTTTAATGTTTTTCTTCGCGTTTTCGACCTTACGGCACTGATATGGTCATAACTCCCTTATTTCTCGTGAAAATTCAAATCTGACTACACCGTTAGAAAGAGCGTTACATTTCTAAGCTACCCTGTGCAAAATCACAATATTTCAGCAATAAAATAGTTTCAAACAATTAAGTCAAAAAGCCAACTCTAAAAATTTTTCGAAACTTGACTTTTTTCGACCAAAGTTTTCACTCTAGATCCCTGCCCATTTCGATGGGCGCTCTTCGGAGAAAACATGCTCAGATTATCGGCTTTTCAACGGTCTATCAATTTTTCTTTTTTACATTCAAATTGGAAGAGTAAATTAAGTTTGAATGCCAGAAAACGTGTGTTTTACAAGCAAATCCAGTGTTTTAAGCGGTTTATGGTCCCCCTCGACCTCAAGATGGCTTGACGATTTTGGTATCCTTTCCTATGTAATTTTTTACGCTGAATCAAATAGTGATACTTCCGAATGGTTCCGACTGCTAGAAAGTGGATTTTTCGAAGAAAACCTTCGTTTTTCTTACATAAAATACGCATTATTCGTAGATACAGTCGTGAGCATACAGAAACACCTTTGAACTCAACAAAAACTTCAATCAGCTAGAAATTCGGTGTTTTTGTTGAGTTCAAAGGTGTTACTGTATGCTCACGACTGTATCTACGAATAATGCGTATTTTATGTAAGAAAAACGAAGGTTTTCTTCGAAAAATCCACTTTCTAGCAGTCGGAACCATTCGGAAGTATCACTACTGGATTCAGCGTAAAAAATTACATAGGAAATGATACCAAAATCGTCAAGCCATCTTGAGGTCGAGGGGGACCATAAACCGCTTAAAACAATGGATTTGCTTGTAAAACACACGTTTTCTGGCATTCAAACTTAATTTACTCTTCCAATTTGAATGTAAAAAAGAAAAATTGATAGACCGTTGAAAAGCCGATAATCTGAGCATGTTTTCTCCGAAGAGCGCCCATCGAAATGGGCAGGGATTTAGAGTGAAAACTTTGGTCGAAAAAAGTCAAGTTTCGAAATTTTTTTAGAGTTGGCTTTTTGACTTAATTGTTTGAAACTATTTTATTGTTGAAATATTTTTATTTTGCACTAGGTAGCTTAGGAATTTAACGCTCTTTCTAACGGTGTAGTCAGATTTGAATTTTCACGAGAAATAAGGGAGTTATGACCATATCAGTGCCGTAAGGTCGAAAACGCGAAGAAAAACATTAAAGTGGAAAAAAAGGAATTTTGAGTGGGTTAAAAGAAAATTGCTAAGAGACATTTTTTGTTGGAAATACCTTGTAGAATTGAACCCTGAAGTTATGCCCATCGAAAGTGTAGACACCCTGTATAGAAAAATAATAAACCATTGTGTGATAATTTGCAGCTTTTTTTTTGTGTACTGAAATGGGTACGATGCTAATTTTTGATTTAGAAGTTTTCTTAAGCAGGTACTTAGGTACCTGCAATTGTCCGATTTGTCCACTGACTTCCCAACGATAATTTGGCATTTCGGTACCAATTTTGGACTGATAATGATGAAACTACTAGTTCCTATTACTAATCAAACTGTAGAGCTATTACACAAATAAGAGAAGTTATGTTTTGAAAGGAAGTTCGATCAATATATTTTTTGTTGATGCCGGAACGTTCCATTTATATTTTTAAGTTATTGAGAATTGTTTTTCTTTTAAATAATTTCTTTACACGACAAATAAAAACACGACTTACAAACGATAAATCCATTGTCTTTTACAAGCCGCACCGAGTGCGGCGCGCGCCTGGTCGTGAGACTCCCCAAGGTGCGCCTGACGGTGGGTTAAGAAAATCGAAGTATCAGCTACATGAGGGAGTAGTCAGTCTTGTGGGTGCGGCACATAGCACGAATCCTTAAAACTATACAATCAAACCTTGGGTTCAACATTTTTAAAAAACTCAAAATGTAGAGAACTTATAGTGTACCCACACGTTTATTGTTCGTTTTTTCAGTATTCCATACCAACAGTTTTTTCCATACCATACCAACAGTATTCCATACCAACGTTTTTTTCAGTATTCCATACCGACATACGGCATGCAAAGGGAATGTTTGGAATATGTTAAGAGTCCATATTCATGTTCTACTCGACTACATAAAAAAACTAGTATTGATGATATTTTTAACTTAAATACGTAAAATTGAAACATAATATCAATGTAAAAACTCATGAAAAACGCTGCAAATTATTACACAATTGTTTATTAGTTTTCTATATAGATCACTCGTCTGCAAAGCCACCAACTATCCAACATGAAGAAAAACATCGATCGCATTTCGGTCAGCTAAAATTTGAACTGAGATTAGGCCTCTTTTGCGATTCACACTCGTGTTTCTGATTTATCGTACTTCCAACCCTTAAATTACATACTATCTTAAATTGATGGAAAAACGATACCTTTATATCAAAATTTTTATGAGTTAGGGCGTTTTCGTAATTTTTAAACCTTGTTTTTTAACCCTTAGAAGTGACTTACATCAATCAAAATCTTCGGGGCACAACTAGACCCCGAATGGAGCCTACATACCAAATTTCATCAAAATCGGTCTATGCTAACTGGGGAAAGTGCCGCGTATGGCGGGCGGCAGACGGACGGCCAAATTTTTATTAGATTTTTGGATTCTACGTACCTTGAAACGTACACCAACAAATTTTGAGGGGTGTTAAAAAAAAATTTCTTGGTCGATTCCAAAGGTTCATTATTGAAAATAATAAACCAAAATTACGTTAAATTAGCTATCTAAGCCAAAAATTCCCCCTTCAACTATCGAATTATATTAATCTAAACTAAAAACTATTTCTTACCATAGAATATTTATCTAGTTTAAAACCCACAAAAACTGTATCCATTCCACCCGGGTTCATTGTATGTATGAAAAAACGCTGCTAATTATTACACAAAGGTTTATTATTTTTCCATGTAGATTACTCGTCTGCAAAGAACACGGCTTTGCCTTTGTTACCACCAACCAACATGAAGAAAAACATCGATCGTATTTCGGCAGCTAAAATTTGAACGGAGATTGAACCTCTTTTGCGATTCACACTCGTGTTCCTGATTTATCGTACGTCCAACCCTTAAATTCTCGTAGGGAACGAACGGTTTGTTCTACAGGGCTCCGCGTCGTCTCCAAAAATTCAATACTATCTTAGATTGATGGAAAAACGATACCCTATATATCAAAATGTTTTGAGTTAGGGCGTTTTCAAAATTTCAACCCTTATTTGTCAACCCTTAAAAGTGACTTACATCGATCGAAATCTTTGGGGCACGACTAGACTCCCAATGGAGCCCATGTACCAAATTTCATCAAAATCGGTCAATAATAACTGAAGGAAAGGAAGTGCCGCGAACGGCGGACGGACGGCCAAATTTTTATTCGATTTTTGGATTCTACGTACCTTGAAACGTAAACCAACAAATTTTGAGGGGGGTTACAAAAATTGTATTCATGTTCGACTCCAAAGGTTAATTATTGGAAATAATAAACCAATATGCCTACAAGGGACCTGGAGTCCAACGTGTGACGTATAATTTTTTTTTTTTCGTAGTTTAATGGACCGTATTATTACGTACGTAGATTATTCATTGAGAAAGAATCAACCCCAACATATCGTTCCGAACTTAATTTCATCTACCATGCATAATTTTTTCTACAATATATAACTTGATATTCTTAAACTAAACCTGTTCTGAAACATCAAATAAGTGCATAAACCTCCGGCTGCAGGCCAAAAATCCAAATTCGTTTCCTGAATTCAACGGAGTGGTTATCTCACACTTTACTGAACTAATTGAGACAAGTTGAAGTAGGGTTGAATGCAACAAAACAACAAGTTAAAAAAATTAAATATACCTTATGATGGTTAATTTGAGTGTTTTCACTCCGATATTCTTAGTATGCAGGGATCTTTTGACATTTAAACGACCTAATACTCATTCGATGACTTTCCACATCACTTTGTAGCAGGCCTAGAAGCCCTCTCGACAGACACTAATAATTTTACCCGACTAATTTTGACGATAAAATTATTGAGTATACTCGGACATTGCCTTTCTAACTGTAATATTGACTGAAGGACTTTGCCAGTTATTATAATGCATAATTTTTTCATAGGAAAAATGTACGAGGCGTACGATGTAGGTTCACGCCGTTTTTTAGATTCGTAAATTCAACATAAAACGCCAACCCACGCCATGAATCTTCAAATGTCAAGTGGAAAATCGGAATACCGAAGTACGCACTAATAAACGGGTTTTGATGATTTCTAGAAGCAGGATAAACATTTACTTACTTATATGGGTAAGTTTATTGTTGAAGTTACCTACTGATGTATAGTTGCAAAATACTCGCAGGTTGAAGGGTGTAGATTTATGTTGAATTGAGCCATTAATACCTAGGTATTTTATTTTTCCAATAGAAACAATTACAGAATTTGGCACGGAGTGATCATAAAATAGAAGGCAGAATAGAAAAGCCAACTAAAATTGAGAACGGAAAATAAAAGCTTTTTGATCAATCGGATACGATAAAACGACCCACGATTATGTATTTCTATCATGATTTATGTCGATGATTTCAATGGAAAATTGATTTTTCGAACAGATTTGTTAATTATAGGAGACACGATACCTTGAACGCGAAGTGTTGTCGGGCTCGTGGCTACGCTGACAAGCTCACCGCCTGACGGCTGACGCGATTGTGGCGGAGCAAGGAGGGATGCGAAGCCAGGATGTTGTAGGGGAAGAGCAATAGGGGAAAATAGAGGGGTGGAAAAATAAGATGGGGAAGGCGCCAGGAGGGCGAAGGGCGCTAGGGGGTGCCGGAGGGCGCCACGAGGTGCCAGAGGGTGGGTTTTCCTTCCGGCTTGCGAAGGAGGGTGTTTGAATCTTCGCACACTGGGTTAAAATTTTGTAGGGTTATCTATTTGAAAACAAATTTTGATTTCCACATTTTTCAATAGCTTATTAGTAATTAGTAAAGTTTCACGTCTGGTAAAAAACGGAGTTTTGGGTGTATTTTATAGTTATTACCATTCCCTCCCTATACAAGGTGTCCCATAACGATACAGCCAAACTTTAGGGGTCATTCTACAAGGTATTTCCAACAACAAAAATGTCCGTTAGCAATTTTCTCTTAACCCCTTATTTTTAAAGTTTTTATTTTAAATTTAAAGATTGGTTTTTGTATGTTGAACTTTGTCTTACTGAAATGACTACAGCTCCCTTATTTTTGGAGAAATTCGAATCTAATTACATAGTTGAAAAGAGCATTAAATTTCCCATCAGATGAATTACGAGACACATTTATAACCTTGCACCTAGTTAGATTTTTTTTAGCTTAAAACTTAACTTTAACTAACTTAAAACTTTGCAATTTTCGAGTTTTTTTGACGAAATTCTCAAGAGATTTTCACCCATGTGGAAATTCGATGCGGTTTTCAGCAAAAACATTCTCAAAATCTCAGGTTTCCAACGGAATAATCAAAACATATTTTACAAACGAATTTAGGGGAGAATTTTTTTTTTGAACGCGGAAAAACGTGGATTTTTTACAACGAAATCGACAGTTTGACGGAGGGATCCTCATCCCGCTTTCCATTCAACCCTCCCGTCAAAACGCCGAATTCGTTGAAAAAAAAAATCCACGTATTTCCGCGTTCAAACACAGATACATCCCCTAAATTTGTTTGTGAATATTTTTTGTTATACCTTTGAAAACCTGATATTTTGGGGATGTTTTTGCTGAAAACCGCATTGAATTTCCTTCACAAAAAATGGATGAAAATCTGAGTAAAATCTGAGAAGTTTGGACTAGAAAAAATCCAACCAGGTGCAAGGTTAAAAATGTGTCTTGTAGCTCATCTGATGAGAAGTTTAATGTTCTTTTCAACGGTGTAACCATATTTGAATTTTCATGAAAAATAAGGGAGCTATAGTCATTTCAGTGAGACAAGAATCAACATACGAAAAAAATCTTTATAGGTATTGAAAAAAAAACTTGAAAAAACAAGGAGTTATACGACAATTGCTGGTAGACATTTTATGTTGGAAATATTTTGTAGAATCGACCTCTGAAGTTTGGCCGTATCTTTATAAAACACCTTGTAGAGGGAAAAGTCAAATTATTGCACAGCGATTCATTATTTTGCGTCATAGACCATCCATCCACAAAGAACACGACTTTTCCGTAGGTCAATAGTTCGTTAGGACATAAGGATCACGCGAGGTAAACAATTATGTTAATCGTGTTTGACCGCAATAATCGTTATTCGAGAGTTTTGGGTGCCTTCCTCGTTAATTTAGAGTTTTCGTTGCTTAGGAAGCTCAACCGATCGACATGAATCCTGAATCAAAAACAAGAGAATAGAACATGTTCTTGCATAGATTGCGAATTTGAAGATCGGTTAGACGTTCTGACATCATCCTTCCAGGGGACCCTAAGGGCTTAGTGCAAAATTTCAGCGCTCCAGGAAAAACGGAAGAGAATTTTTAGCTTAATCGCTCTCACAGCTGATCATTATTGAACTGCCGGTCAGTTCCGACACTTTTTCAACATCCCCAACAGTTTTCAATATCCTCCGTATTGAAAACACGCTACCAATATCAATCAGACGAAGGGGTAGGAGGTTCGTCGACACAAGAGCCTCCCAGAGCGAGCTTTAAAAAGCAATCATTCATAGTCAATGTCTCAGTTAACTCTATCCTGTGTCGAGATTGAGTTGGTCCTATGGGAAAAATTAGTGAGGACCATTTAGCATACTCAGAAAGCATTGAATATCGGTATTTCAACTGATGTAGATTATTTGGAGAAATTCCTAGCTGATAGATACAAATTATTGGTGTTGAAATAACTAAGTTCGTAAGGCCCTCTATCGTAGCCATATACAAGCATAATTACGTGCAATTGAAGAAAATGGTGAGAAAATGGATCAGATTGGTTCAAACCCATTCTAAGATAGTTTGAAAATGTTTTTTTTTTTTCTTATTTCTGCTTATTACCGTACTTTCGTTTTCGCCTCCTAGAAAATGAAAGGCCTAAGTTGTTTTCCAGGCTCCTTCAATCTCCAGTATAACATAAAGGCTAGGAAGAAATGCTTTGTGTCCACAGAGTATTGAAGTGCTCCTTCCCATCCAAAACCAAAATTAAAAGTCACAATGGAAGAAGTAACTACATTATTTAAAGTTGGAAGCCATCTAAAAACTGGAGCATTCCACTACAAATGGGCTTTCTGTTCGAAAATGACTTTTGGGAGGATTCTTATTACCCAACCTTCCATGAAAAATATACCTGCCTAAAATAAGTATATTTGATTTCAATTTCCATATTGTTTGAATGTGGTGTTTGACAGCTTGTTCTCGCCCACAAATTTTCCAGAAATGACTTCTTTCTAGTCGCCTTATTTATACTTTGTCGCCAGATAAACTTTGAGGAATCAACCTATTCGTGTCAAAAGTGCCCATAACCACACGCTTACGCTGAACTACTTACTTTATACCAACACTGATGAGTTTTTATACCAGATGTATCAGAATACATTGTAGAAGGTTTTATTCTGTTTTGTTCGAGTATTAATTAAGGAATCTTTTGGGAAATTGAAAGAACTGAGAAATTGTATGTAGCCTGGTCTACTAAATGGAACGGCTCAAGCACATACACCTCCCACAGCACCCCTCTAAACGCCCATCATGCAATAAAAATGAGAAATATCGCGGAAATGTGAGGCACAACCGGGAACGTTTTCTGTTCCTACGTAAATATTGATGTTGATTCGCCCGGTTTTAATCTTGAACCCCTCACATTTCTCTAAAATGGTTATAACTTCTAGTCATCGGCGGCCAAAATTACTTTATTCCCGTATGGTAAGCCCAGGAAAACTCGGTGAAAGCTAATGACTGCGCGTACGTAGTTGAATGTGGATGCCCCAAGCATTTAGTACTTCTTAAAAACGTATCACCATGATCAGATGTTGAATAATTAAAAACTAACATAACTAACATATTCATTCCACAAATCATTAGAGGAGAAGAAGTGAGCATACCTACTTTTGTGATGCGCTGGACATGAAAAAAAAAGTCCATTCATGCAGCATGAATTAATGAGCGAATTTTCAAAGAAATCATTCAGTTTAAGGTGTGGTTAAGAAAAGGACCAATGGTGTTGCAATTTGTTGTAGAAAGTTTTTTTTTTCGATTCTTGGTTTATATATATGTATATATGTTTTTATTACATACTTTTACACCAATAATCGACGTCCTGGAAGACGTGAAATCACTGGGCTGAAAGCTGAATCTGGGAGCCCGAGAAGCGTTCTGATTGTGGAAGCTCCAGGACGTAGTTAAAGATGAGTGCGACAGATCGCGTTCATGCTCGTATGTTCCCAACCTCATAACAACAAGCCACCTTTTGTTTATCACACATTTTTCTCCTTGATGCGTTACCGCATCTAAGTAATTAATTTGATAACATTTAGTTATATTCGCGATATGTACGAAAAAATCGTGCGATTATCAATAATACACTGGGTTTTAAACGTTTCTATCGGTGGCAGTTGTCGATAAAATATTTGAACGAGGAATCTTTTTTTTTTTTTTTTTTTTTTTTTTTTTTTTTTTTTTCTTTTTTTTTTCTTTCTTTCTTTCTTTCTTTTCTTTTTTCTTTCTTTTCTTTTTTCTTTCCCCGACACATGATTTTCGCATGAAAATTCGCTAATAATACGCTGCAAATTATTGCTGGGTATGCTTTGAAGATGTTAGGAGTCCATATTCATGTTCTAGTCGTCTCTACGAACTCATAGAGTACCCACACGGCTACTGCATTTCTGGGTACAACAAATATACGCACGTATTCATTATATATATATATAGCTACAAACTTTTCTTAATTTTGGACAATTTTCATTTTTGAAAAATGCATTCATATCAGAAATTTTGTGCTGAATCCGAATATACCATATATTACCATGATTTTCAATGTAAAAACCACAAAAAACGGGAAAAACCCATTTTTTTGGGAGTTTTTTTGAATTTTGGACCACTTTGGATTGTCCAAAATTGCTGGTTAACGAACTTGACCTATGGTTTGATGCTACAAACATTTTGGCAAAAACTAAAAAAAAATTTTTAAACAATTACTCAAGTTATCGTCCGGAATGACACACACACACATATATATATATATATATATATATATATATATATATATATATATATATATATATATATATATATATATATATATATATATATGATTTTTGGAAAAACTTCAGGGATCGTTTCAGAATGTTCCAAAACGGATTTCAGTGTGAAAATTTTTCGAAAAAGTCGATTCTAAAAATTTTGAGGCCATTGCAATAGCTTCATTTTCCTTGAAAATTCGCTAAAAGACTTGGAAGTTTAGATTTTTATTGTATCCGTAAATACACTTGAGCGGTTAGCTACGTTTGGAACATCATTCTAAAACATTATACCGAACTTTATATTATTGGATTTCATCAGATAAGAGGAAACAAGTGGGTGTGGCACGTAGCTTCTTCGTATCCATAACCCGATTGTATCGATAATCCAATGCATAGTAGTTAATATCCAAACATCAATCTTTAAGTCCTTTCGTCCAGCTATATCCGGTTTGGAGAAACAGAAATGTTTCTCCTGGAACGAAGCTGCGACTCTTTAATACAAATGTAAAATCGGTCCTCCTCTACGGCTGTGAGACCTGGAAAGTCACAAGCTCGCTTACTCAGAAGTTGCAGGTCTTCATCAATCGATGTCTGAGACGGATCCTATGGGTGTTTTGGCCAGACATAATTTCCAACGAACAACTGCTTGAAAGAACAAGTCAAAGACCAATCTCTTTAGAGTTTAAGCAGTGGAAATGGAAGTGGATCGGCCACACACTCCGCAAGGATGAAGCGTCCATTGAGAAGAGGGCACTGGATTGGAATCCTCAAGGAACTAGAAGAAGAGGACGACCACGAGCATCATGTAGGCGGTCTGTGGAGGCCGAGGCTGGACGGGTTGGGAGGACGTGGCTGGAGGTCAAGGCTTTGGCAACAAATCGGGAAGGATGGCGAAGCTTCGTGACGGCCCTATGCTCCTCTTAGGAGTAACAGGAAATAATTGAAAAAAATTGAAATCTTGAAGTACCTTGCACTACCCTCATATGGGACTCTACACGTCAACCGGCCCAATCTCTGAATATTGTTGGAAAATGTAGAAGTTATGACAGTAACAAGGAAATACACGTTTGCGCATTCGCAGTGGCTAATGTGAGTCTGGAGGCAACGATTTTCATAGGGGACCATCTACACGCCAACTCGCACAATCCCTGAAAATTTCATCAACATCGGCTGAGAATTGTAGAAGTTATGGCTGTTACAAGGATTTCACATTTGCACAACGGCACAAAATACTTTGAATTTGAGGGCCATGGTTTTCATAAGGGACCATCTACAACCTAATTCTCATAACTCCTGAAAATTTCATCGAAATGTGAAAGTTATGGCTGTAACAAGGAAATACACGTTTGCGCATGCGCGGTGGCTACTATCAATCTGGGAGCAACGATTTTCATAGGGGACCATCTACATGCCAACCCACATAATTCCCGAAAATTTCATCAAAATTGGGTGAGAATTGTAGAAGAAATGGCTGTGGCAAGGATTTCACGTCTGCGCATGCGCAGTGGCTACTATCAGTCAGGGGGTGATGATTTTCATAGGGGACCCATATACACGCCAACTCGCACTATCCCTGAAAATTTTATCAACATCGGATCAGAAATGTAGAAGTTGTGGCTGTGGCAAGTATTTCGTGACAGACAGACACGAAACCAAAATTCTTCTGAAAGGTCTGAAAAGTGAAACGCGAGTTGGAGTTTTGATTTTGGAGAACTTTTTTCTACATTGAAAAGTGAAAACAAAGCTTCCGCTACCTCGGTAGACTCGGAAGCAAAAGTAACTTCCTCTTTACATTACAAGTTTTACTCGTACGTACCAAGGTAAAATCCAAAAATAGAAGTGAAAAATTACCTACCAATCATACAAGGCACTTTGACCCCTTGACGATGACCAAAATGAATGAAATTCGAACCAAAACCAAAAAAACAAATGATACAACTCAAAGCTCTCTAACCGTTTATTTTGTATAAGAATAGAGAATTGAACGAGGAATTAATTATAAGTCTATAAGTAACTATAACTATAATTTACTATAACTATAATAACTATAAGTCTAGCAATCATCAAAAGAAGCTCGCAGTTCACAGTTCGTGGGCTAGGATACAGGAGGTAGGAAAAAAGCTTGTTTCTCGTTTCGGTATTCATGTCACTAAGTTGAGCTTCCTCAGCAACTAAGAACCAAATTTTGTTATGAAGGCACCCTCAAATATCGGATAATGACCAGGCAGAGACTGGCGAAATAAATTCACCTCTCACGACAATTTTGACGACGATTGATTTGACAATGGGGCTGTCGTGTATTAACCAATGGAAAAGCCGTGTTGTTTTCTGATGGGTGCAAATGCAGAAAAATAATAAACCTTTACGAAATAAATTGCATCGTTTTTAGAAGACCCGAAGTTCACTTTCTAGATTAATTCCAAAGTCGTTCTTTTGGCTGGACTCCTACTTCCGTTTATAGTATAGACATCAAAAATCCTCTTGACGGACTAGACCCCCAACTTCACTCTGTGGTCTAAACTCCAAATTATCTTCATAGGGTAGACCACCCATTTATATTTCTGAGATATATACATGTTCCTGATTAAAGAAGGTTAACATTTATGAAAAATAAAATCTAGCTGTCCTTTATCACACCAGACTTCATGAGGAAAGTCGATCAGAAGTCGGTCAACGCAATTCCAAGTTTGATCGGTTATCTGCTGATGATTATACTTCTCTTCTCATTTTATAGGTGAGTAAGAGAATATGTGTGCCGGTCGATCTACCCCCATCTCAGCAGTCGCCCCCTACCTATTTTAACTACTCAGAACAGTTCAGGATGAATTAAGCTGTAAATTGTTTGCAGGAGTATAATCGCACCTGAGTTGAATTATTGATTGCATTAAAGATTGAATTGGAAATCAACGTACATTCGACCGTACACCATTATGCTTATCGAAACATAGGATACTAAACTATACGACCCCCTAAGGGCTGTTACAGGAATTGAGCTGTGAATGAGATTAACATTCTGCTCTGAATAAATGATAACAGTATACTGTCCACTTCGGCAGTGATGAGGAATTGTTTACTCGAGTCAGGTTTGAATCTCTATGGCTAATAGAGCGAATCGGGAACTTGTGAACATTCATAATTTTGTCATTGTATGCATGCCATGGTACTAAGTTGCTAGAGTGTTGTGTCTAGGCAGTTTTCTTCTTTAGATTCTTCATTTGGGGTTTCTCGTTTTATTTCGTCTCAATCCAGAGTATTACATTATCGGTGCTCTTGTGTGACTAATCTCAGCTTTCCAGGTCTTTATTTCCTACTGGTTAGCATGGTTGGTTTTGGTTTCAGAATTAGTACTAACAAGCAGAAAAAATAAGAACTAGGAAATCAAGATTTTGTCAACTATTTTTGAAATTGAAATCTTTGAAAATAATTTCCCAAAATTGGAAATGTTTGAATTGTTCCAGTCCTATTCCTGGGGTCCTAAATGTATCGAGTTGTGCACGTCACTGGAAGTTTGACATTTTTCAGAATCAGGATGGGAGGGTAGGGGCAAATATATAATTGGGTATCGATTTTGAAATGCTATTCCGTTTCGGAGATGTGATCGTACAGGGAATGTATTAACACGTGTATAAAAACGCTGCAAATTATTAGACAATGGTTTATTATTTTTTCTATATAGATCACTCGTCTACAAAATCATCAACCATCCAATATGAAGAAAAAAAATAATAAATAAAAAAAAATAAAAAAATAAAAAAAAATAAAAAAAAAAATAAAAAATAAAAATTAAAAATTAAAAAAAATGAAAATTACTAACCATCGATCGCATTTCTGTCAGCTCTAATTTGAACGTAGATTAGGCCTCTTTTGAGATTCACACTCGTGTTTTGATTTATATATATATATATTTCAATATAAATCCTTAAATTTTCGTAGGGAGTGAACGGTTTGTCCTACAGAGCTCCACATGGTCTCAAAAAATTCAAAAAATTCTATAGAATCTTAAATTGAAGGAAAAACAATACCTTTATATCGAAATTTTTTGAGTTAGGGCGTTTTCAAAATTTCAAAATTGATTTTGGAACCCTTAGAAGTGACCTACATCAACCAAAAGCTTCGGGGCTCAACTAGACCCCAAATGGAGCCTACATACCAAATTTCATCAAAATCGGTCAATGCTAAGTGGCAAAAGTGCCGCGTACGGCGTACGGCGGACGGCGGACGGACGGCCAAATTTTTATTCGATTTTGGTTTATTATTTTCAATAATGAACCTTTGGAATCGACCAAGAAAAAAAAAATTTTAACACCCCCTCAAAATTTGATGGTTTACGTTTCAAGGTACGTAGAATCCAAAAATCGTGATTTTGTAGACGAGTGATCTATATAGAAAAATAATAAACCATTGTGTAATAATTTGCAGCGTTTTTGAATTCTACGTAGGTACCTTGAAACGTAAACCATCAAATTTTGAGGGGATGTTAAAATTTTTTTTTTCTTGGTCGATTCCAAAGGTTCATTATTGAAAATAATAAACCAAAATGTATCAGCAATCACATGTGTGATACTATATCAGGATGATGAAACTAGGTAATTATTAGTACCTATGTTTCATTGTCTGTTTTGTGGAAGTAAACGTTCAATCCCCCATCCAAAAGGACGTCTTCTAGTTTCAAAGTTGCAGGTTTCAATAGGAAAGTAAAAATGGCGACCACCAAGGTCAATTTTGCTTCCAAGTCTACCAAGGTAGTGAAAGATTTTAACTCACTTTTCAAGGTTGAAAAAAAAAAAAATTCTCCAAAATCAAAATTTCCACTCGCGTTTTAAGTTTCAGGCCTTTCTGAATAATTTTGATTCCGTGTCTGTCTGTCTGTCATGAAATCCTTACCACAGCCATAACTTCTACATTTGTCTTCAATCATAACTGAATAAACGGTTTTTCCCATTTTTTCTCCGGGAATTATTGTTTAATTTTGATGATTCCAATCTTTCAGCTTTACAATTCCCTAGGGCACTAATAAAGTTCTGAAATCTTCAAAAATTTCAAATTTAGCCCTATAACTTTCTAAGTTGTTGCCCCTACAATTTAGGAAATACTGACCCGCAATGAGGATCGAACGGCAACCAACTGAGCCTCCCATAACCATCCGGAAGGAACGTCTTTTCATCTTTTCTTCCGGAACAACCGGAAGCTAATATTCTTCCACACTGCTTTTCGAAGTAGTTTAGTCGTATAATAATAATTAAACTGAGAAATTTAGTGGGTCGTGGTTGTCAAGTCAAACTAACGTTTTCGTCGTACGCTCTTCACCTAACCTACATCATAGTCGAGAAGGATTTGATGTGTTGGTGGATGCGCGGTACTGGAAAACTGCGAACGAATTTTTATTCACGCCTTCCGATCCGTTAACTTGTGAAGGCTTGATAATCATTACGGGCAATAAATCGGAAGGAACAGATTTGGAGAGGTGGGTGGAAGGAGGGGGTCGAGATGGTAGAGGGAAGTGTGTTCTCACACGATAGCTGCTGTCGATATTGGAAAGATGACGGGTCCTTCGATGGGCATCCACCAGACTCGAGTTTTCGAGGTACCCCCCCCCCCCCCTCCATCAACGCCACTATACCCTCTCTTGCAATCTCTATGTTTATCTCTCTTCTCGTCTCTCTCCTTCGCCCAAGTTTGCTCTTCTTCCCCACCGCTCACTCTATTTTCTCTCCGTTTAAAATATCGTTCGTGCTTGGGAGACGTTATTCAGCACTCACCCACTAGGCTGACAGATATTTGCCCAACCAAGTTTTCCCGGCATTCGCACTCTATATCCTACAAATGCAGTTTTATCGAGATGAATTCTTCCGCCACCACCCATGATTACCATCCTTCTCTTCAATATGCGACCCCGGAAAATCCTGTTCTCTTGAGTGATTCTCTTGAGTGAGAGTGGAACTCCGACATAATCCCCAACCTAGGGAGACAAAGCCTACGATATGGCTGGAAACAGAACTAACCAGAATAAAATAAAGGTAAATTAAATCGAATTTGGATGTCTACATCTGCAATTGGTCGTAGTCATTTTGGTTTATTGGGACGTCCCACCGTAAGACTTGGGCGTCCTCATGCGAATAATCTGGGTTGAAAGTGGACAACACTCAACGGAGAAAAAAATTAACCTCATAAATACCAATCCGTTTTAGACCATTCTGAATAAAAATCTCGAGAAACTCATAAGTGAATGTGTGTTTGTATGTGACGAAATTGTGTGTATTCTGTCCATCCCTTAGTTTCCGACAGATTTGTGAGTCATATTAAGATTTACTCTTCGAACCCAAGGTTTGAAATTCTGGGAACATACTCGTAATCAATATAGTCTGAATTGTATTAACAATTCATTGTGTCAACGAAAATCAAATAAGTGGTGCCACCATGATCCCAGGACACCAGTAACCGCATTTCACCTTGAATACGGATGTGATCTTCAACGGACTGTACGAAACTCTGCCAAAACAAACAGATAAAAACCAACGCCGCAGTAGACTGCTGTAGTGCCAGGCACCGTTGGTGAGTGGGGAGGAGTGGACTCGACTTCGCATGTTAGGTATCGTTGATCATGGATTTTGCTTCCAAGTCTACCAAGGTAGCGGAAGATTGTTTTCACTTTTCAAGGCTGAAAAAAATCCTCCAAAATCAGAATTTCCACTCGCGTTTTACGTTTTAGACCTTCCTGATTTTGGTTCCGTGTTTGTGTATCTGTCTGTCATGAAATCCTTGTCACAGCCATAACTTCTACAATTCTCATCCGTTTTAAGAGAAATTATCAAGGATTGCTCGCGTTGGCGTGTAGATGGTCCCCTATGAAATTCATTAGGTACCCCATGACTGATAGTAGTCGCTGCGCATGCGCAAACGTGAAATCCTTGTAACAGCCATAACTCTTACATTTCTCAACAATATTCAGAAATTGTGCGGGTTGACGTGTATACGGTTCCCTATGAGTCCTGTGTCTATCCTTCAAAAGCCAACATTAATCCCAAACAAAACATAAGATCATGCAATAAAAGTTCTCAGAGCACTGAGAGAGGAGCAATATTTGCGTTGGATGTTATTATAGCTCAAAGTGCACCCATAACAATCTGGCCAGATTGTGCTAACCACGTCACGAATATGATGTTACCTTCAGACACCTCAACTGGCTTTATTTAACTTAACGATGTAAATTATTCCAAATCATTCTTTTATATTCTTCATTCTTAATTGCAAGTATGTTAGCAAACTAAATCTATCAAGCTGTCATAAGATGGACGACAATTTTCAGATCCTTGACTTTGATCTAGAACACATTGAATTCGAAGAGAAAAAACATAGACTTTATTCATATATCAGTGAAAATTAAACTACAAGTGAAACTTCACGTTTTTAACCAACCACTCACCAGCGATTTTTAAACTATATTACGCAATGTCGAATTTACATTAAATTATAGAAAATTTCTGTTTGAGTTATGAAACACTCACCACAAGGAGTTTCTGGCGATCACATCTCCAGTCTGAAAAGAAAGAAAGGTAATAATTAAAGAAAGATCAATCGAAACTGATACATAACACTGAATAATACAAGATGACAATAATAAAAACAAAAGTTACCTACATATTCATCTGGAATAAATCCTAGAACGACCCAAAAAAATCTAAAGTTGTTCCAAAATCTCAACATTATCACAACAGAATGACCTGTTCGATGGCCAGAATGGGGTGTGCGCCTTTTTTTTAATCGAAAGTAGACCTTATCCTGAGAATTTTGACACCAGCCGTTCTCGTTTTGGATGAGTAGATCTTTTTCTATGATTTTTCAGTTTCGAATGCTAATGACGTCACGCGCTCCTCCGGGGCGGGACCCCCAGTCCACTGTGACGTCATTAAGTGTTTGAAAACTGAAAGAACTTTGAACAATCATAGAAAAAGGTCTTCTCACGCTAGGAGGTGAGAAGACCTTGGTGTGAAGACGTTGGTGTAAATGTTCTTAGAATGAGGTCTAGTTTAGATTAAAAAATAACAATAAACACTTTCTCCGACCCATGCGCACACCCCATTTTTGAAATGAAGACGAAATTTTCTGAGTCCAGCAACCTGTTCCTCCATTTATGTGAAAAGGTGGTAGTCGGAAGGCGCGAAGTCGGGAGTGATTCTAAAGATCCCAACCAAACTTCGTCAGAAGTGCCGACGAGGACTGAGCGACATGAGGGTAAGCATTGTCATGAAGAATGCAGATACCGGATGTCAATTTTCTTTGCCTTTTGTTTTGAATCACCCTTCAGCTTTTTCAGGTCTCGAAATATCTGGCTGCGTAATCGTTTCCTCTTTAGGCAGATAATCAATCAACAAAACCCCTTGCCCCAGGAAACATTAACCACGATTTCTTGTTGACTTCGCGGTTTTGAATTTTTTCGGAGCTAGTGAGGAGGGAAGATTTTTGGTTGCCTTTTGTTTTCTGAAGAGTTGTGGGCCACCCACGTCTCGTCCCCTTTAACGTGCCACTTGAGCAGTTCATCCCGCTGTTCTATGTAGACCTCCAGATATTCACGAGCTGCAGCCAGACGTTGCACGTAACGCTCGATTATCAACTCTCTTTGATCCCATCAGAAATTCCGTTTTCGGAAACGATCTCATGGATGAGAGTTTCATGGAATCTCAGGATACATCGTACTGAACTCGTTCAGCGTCTAACGAAAATATTCACGGACGGCGTTGCCCAATTATTCTACGATTTCATCAGTGAGAAGTGATGAAACACACTTCTTCTTTTCTTCTCTTCTTTGTCTTCAAGGGGATGCCTTCCAGCCTTAAATTCACAAACTCATCTCATCACCATTAACTCACACATCACAACCGGTCCATACAGAATTACAAACTCTTCGTTGATCTGAACACTGTTGAAACAATGAGCAAACAAAGCTTGGATCACACTTCGCACAACAACCCTAGAAAAAATTTTCCCTGGGACTTTTTCCCTAGTTGATGGGCTCCTCTCTTGATAGGTTAATGAGATTTATTGTCATGTATCCAATTGATTCTCAGTAAAAATAATAATAATAATAATAAATAATAAAAAAGAAGATCCTATTAAAGAGGCGTTTGTAATATAAAGCCAGTGAGTTTGAGAACGGTAGAGGCAGAAGATTCCTTTTTTCCTTAAGAGTGAAGATCGGGTATATCATCCATCTTATTAGTGATATGATGAAAGTCTCACTAGGGACGACGGTTTTTGGTTTCATTCATGGTCTCCCCACAGCCAGGCGAAGGATGGGAGTTGTGTAAGGGGAAGAGAAGAGACAGTGAGAAGAAACATGGACGAATAAGAGAGAGACGAGACGTGGTGATGATGAGGAGGAGGAAAGGGTGACCAGATTAAACATAAATCCTCGTGGCTTCGGAAATATATTTTCCAGTCATCCCGAGGCATATCGGTTAACTGAGACACACATATCTGATACCATGCGCTCGGGCCTCAGTTCAATACAAAAATTATGCTTACATGATTTTGATGCTCTATGATTAGCTAAATCTAACCTTTGGTTCTATAAGATACAAAAAAGAATGTATAAAACTTTCTTCTCGTGCTATGAGGGTCCTGTAGGGAAGCAAAATAACCCTGAAAATCATCATGGGAGAATCTAAGAACCGCCCTCGGAGGTTTGACACATGCAAATACAAAAATTTTTATATTTATTTTGGTATTGTTTTTCCATCAATTTAAGATAGTAATGAATTGTTAGAGACCACGCGGAGCCCTGTAGGACAAACTTTTCGCTCCCTACGAGAACTTAAGGGTTTGATTTACGGTAAATCAGAAACACGAGTGTGAATCGCAAAAGAGGCCTGATCTCCGTTCAAATTTCAGCTGAACGAAATGCGATCGATGTTTCCTTCATGTTGGTTGGTGGTAACAATGGCAAGCCGTGCTCTTTGCAGTCGAGTGATCTAAAATGGAAAAATAATAAACCTTTGTGTAATAATTTGCAGCGTTTTATTTTGACAATTGTTTAGTATCATCCCAGATTTCACAACCTATCATATTCATGGGTGATTTTCTTGTCGTATGGAGTAATACACGCTTTTTTGGCTACTCGCTCTTTCGGGAGTATAATCGCTTTGGGTAATCGCTCTTTTGGTATAACTGACGCTCATCTATCCACACATCCATCGCTCTTTCGTCCTCAATTTGTATCAAACTCGCTCTTTCGTCCTCAATTTGTATCAAACTCGCTCTTTCGTTCAGCTCTGCTTTCTCGTAGGTTCTGATAACAATCGAAGGTATGGCCTGAGTGGCTGGTTATGGCGAACACGGAACCTTGAAATACGGTATTTGGCAATCAGAATATGTGCGAAAAACACGAATGATAGTATGAGGAGGTTGGGAATTTATTTAGGGATTGCTCAGAATAATGGTCATAAAAACTCGAGTGGCTTCCGGAAATCTTCTACGTTTTGATTCCCACAGCCATAGGGTTTACAAGTGAGCTAAATGAACGAAAAGAGGACTTTTACGTTCATGTTCACATCATTTTATGTTCGTTATCACTGTGTCTATCATTCGTTCTTGTCATAATTTCAGAACCACTCATGACAACCGCAATGTAACCTCCCAGTTACAGATTAAGCATTTTGTAATCTGTAACTGAGATATTTAACAAAATCAACCGCACAAAGTCAATGTTTTTTTTCTAATGCGGTATGGAATCGATTAATTTTCCTTAGATACAGGTTATTGTATTACCACAAGATAATTTCTTGTTTAAATCGATCACTTTCATCGCTCCGAGAGACCAGGGAGTTTCCGAGCAGTCTGGATGGCAAACGAGTGGAGCTGATAGAAGAATGAGTGCCATATTGGAATGGGATGTGTTGAAAGTCGGATTGGGGGCTGAACGGGGGATGTGGTGGTCCCCACTCCAACTGTCACCGGGTTTTGCTTTTGACAGGACGAGGCTCTTGGCCCTAGTCACATCCCCTTCCCCGCGTCTCCGCACAATCGCATGTTAAATCTCTTTTTTATGCTTTATTTATTTTTTCCTATTCTTCTTCCAAATCACGATTAGCCTATACAATACCTTTGCCGGAAAATTCAATTTCATTTCCACTCCCTGGTTACCGTGTTTTGCTTCCGAGTCTACCTAGGTAGCGAAGCATTGTTTTCTTCTAATATTATAATTTGCTTTTCTGCAAGTTTAGTGGTAAATAAATTTATCTCATATCATAAATGAAAAGAAGAAGGCTTACATACAGCCAAAGAAACAGTTTGAGCTGTTTGATGTTCAAAGTGCAGCTCGAAAACTTAAAAAAACTGACGAATACGAATGATAAAGAAGAACGTCAACAACAGTACAAAATCTTAAACAAATTAGAGTTGATATTAGCATGTAAAAGGTACCAAGAAACAAAAGTTACCCACCAAATCATCATCAAATCATACTATCATCGAAAAGGTATTTACCAACGAAGTAGGTGACTACCGAAGAAAAAATGTAAACCGATTCTGACCTTAAGATTCCTCATTTGAGAGAGCAATAATTTCAATGGCGTAACTAAATAGCCCATTTCCTTCCTTAGGGCATAGTGTATACACGTTTCAAACTTCGTGAATATCATTTGAGCCATTTGACAGTAATTGGTTCAAGACATAGAGACAGAGATTTACATGTTAGTATGTCTGCAGATTAATGTGGTGACTAGGTGCCTAGATTGAAACGTGACAGCAGACCTAGGCACAGTGTTTTGCAACAACGAATTCTGTATCTACGTAATTATTCTACTATTGAAAATCATTTTTCGGGATCCCAACTTTGTCAATTATCCCATGAGTATGTTGAAATATATCGCCGAAACGTCGGGAATTATATGTCTTTTCATGAACCTCAGAAACTTCTCAAGTATCATTGAAACGGTCGAAAATTATGTAACTAAGACCAAACGTATAAATTCACAGTCCTTTTCTGTTCTTAAGATATAGCAACCTAAGTGATAACTGAAGGTACCCATGAGGCTTCCTTTTACAATGTGAAGAGCCTGTTCGACGAGTTGAAGAGAAATAGAAGAGAAACAAGGTGTAGGTAGTACAGTAGAGTACCGATCTCATTCATATTAATAAAGTGCGAGCCTCAGGTTCCTTATGAATTAAACACAAGATCCCACTGCTACTACGAGTGGGATCTGAGAGATCCTTCCATCCCAGTAGTTAATTTTTACCCTCACCACTCGCTCAATCCTCATTCGGGTTCTCTTAGTGAGTAGGGTAGGTACGAGTATCTTCAAACATTAGAAGGGCGAGGTTAAATTCGTATATAGGATTTCATATTATGTATAGACTTTTTACCCATCCCACACTATAACGGCGAGGACGTTAGGGTTAATTGTTCCACATGGACAACTTGCCCAAAATGGGCCCTCGAATTATTTTTCCCTCTGAAAGTCCTCCGAAATGATGTCTTGGATACTAATAAAATCACTCACGATGAGATTTTGGACCATTTTAATAAAAAACGGATTTGAGAGGAATGTTGTATATTTCCACTAAAATAATGAGTTACAAGTTAAATCGATTTCGACTGTTAGGTCATCATCAGAGTTATTGTTTGTTACTGATGATGACCTAACCGTTGAAATCGATTAAACTTGTAACTCATTTTTTTCGTGGAAATAGACAACGTTTTACTCAACTCCGTTTTTATTATGATGCCTTGGACGTGTTCACGGATTTTGCTGACCTGGTCGAATATACATAGAACCAACTGAGGAAAATCACAGTGTTACCTACACAGGTTGAAAGCTTTTCAAAAACAGCAAGGGTGCAAGTCACTTTTTTCAAGATAGGTTTCCCGCTCTACGAGGTTCGCACTTAGAACCAACCATACCTACCTAACCTGATTTGTTGGACCAATTTAAATTCTTGAGATTACTTAGCCAAATAGGTACTCATAGTACCAAGTGGGAAACTTCCACAGGCCGTGGCTGGGGGCAATAAATTGACTTTTCTCTGAGTCCCTGGCTATTAGGGAGTACACGGGAATGAAGAATTCGATCATCACTGAGCAGGGATCGGAGAACTAGGGTTTTGGTCCTGAACCCGTACTAGGAGTTACTGAAAGTTTAATTACTCTGCGAATCAAAAAAGGGGGGAACAAAAACCAGCAACACACTGGGGCAATACTGCAAAGCAGAGGCCAGCCAGGCAGCTGAACACCATTTCTAAGGAAATAGCGAAATTTCTGATGTCATTGATGCGGAAATACCTTCGCACCATAGGCTTCCCTAACTGGCCACAAAATGGGCAGTTGAATGTCTACTCTGTTGCGATGGGGTAGGGACAGCAGAAGACTTAGGAAGGTACTCTTTAGCATCTACCAGATTCCGACAATTCGGTAAGGGCGCTCTTGTACCTGTCGAAATTGTTCGGGAAACGCCCACAAAACTCATTCACTTTGTGAATGAAGAGGTCTTAAAGCTGATACTTATTGAATATTGAATTCTGTCACAATATGTATGAAACATGGTCTAAGTGACTAAGGGACGTCACTGTGGCAACCCCATGAAATTATTATATCAGTTTATAGGTTCCTTGGCAACGCTGCCTCCGATCTGCTAAGATCAGATAGACGGACATATTGTATGGAGTATTTCAGTTCTTCACTATTTGAATATCACTATGATAAATTTGTATAATAAATGTATTCTTTTATTCAAATAGAGTTCTAAAGCTATTATAGTCACATAGACCACAAATAAGTGGAAAAGTGGGGGAACTAGTCCATGAATGATAGCTACTCAAAATGGACCATAGGGTGTGCGCCTGGGTAGGAAAAACTGTTTATGGTTATTTTTATTCTAAGGTAGACCTCATTCTGAGAATTTTGGTACCAACCACGACCTTCTAGCGTGTGTAAATCTTTTCCTATGAATTCCTAAATTTTCGACCGTTTATGACGTTACAGTGGACTGGGGGGTCCCGCCCAGGCGAGAGTGGCGCGTGACGTCATAAACGGTCGAAACTTTGAAAAATCATAGAAACAGATCTACTCACGCTAGAAGGTCGCGGTTGGTGCCAAAATTCTCAGGATGTAGTCTACTTTCGATAAAAAAAATCTTTAAAAAATCAAGGCGCACCCCCCATTTGGTAAGAAAACTCGTCCGAAACAGGTATTGGGACACTTCGCACAAGAATTCATTCTATAATATCATTCATATTTCCGTTATATATTTCTTTAATCTCCTCCGAAGAATTAAAATATCATTTCTACTTTTATTCCTATTCGGGAAATGGCTGTCGAAGATTGCAGTTTGAAAAAACTGTTTATGTAATTTATAAAGTTGTAACTCCAAACAAATTTGGTTAACTTCTCCATTTCTACCTTTTCTCACGTTAACAATATAATTTCATTGGGGACATCACGGACGAGCTTAGGCCTAAATAGGACCAGTCAGCACTTTCGGAATTAGTCTCAGCTGGTTCAGCCCGGTAAATGTTATCGTGCAGAGCTGGGATTAACTCCGCAAAGCAGAGAAGTTAGAAGTCTTTATTACTTAACCAGAATTAGCGGCACATTCGGAATAAATGCTAACTAGCACTGAGAGATGGGCCGTATACTGCTGACTTCAAATAGGTACACAATTTTACCACACCATCATGCATAGTATACTTATATTATACTTTGATTTTGAAGAATATGCTTTAATTTATTGGTATGTGTGTGTGCGTGTGAGTCACTCCGGACAATTACTTTCCCATGTTCTATAATTTTTTATTACTATAAGATTAACTTTAAATTATTAGTGCTCGAATAAAACATAGTTTCTATCATTTTTGTCTACCTCAAACGAGTAGCAGATTGTCATTATATTTGTATCAAAACCGAAGAAAGGTCCAAGGTTCCCTCGAGAAACACCTAGATATCGTAACCTTGTAGCATTCTGCTCGAGACTTGAGGTTGATGTATACAAATTTCTTTCCGTAGGTAGGCGTTTAAGAGATCTACAGCAGATCCTTTTATTGAAACCACAACACCCGAGCGACGACAACCGCAATTTGCTGAACCCGCGCGGCCCCGTGAAATAACAAATTCTTCGACTACGAACCGACAACTCGCCAACATTTCCAATTCAAGTCACTTGAACATGGCTGATCATAGGAAATGAACAAGGCGCTCCCCTTTTATCCTCTAAGACTGACAAATGATCGGCTTGAGTGAATGTAGATGAGGGTGCATCAGTAAGCAAATTACGTCGGGAGTTTAGTCTGGGGGTTTTCCAGCCTCGACTGAACGATCCGCCAGCTCTGTTCTGTTTGGAGCTCATGGGAGCACTCCCGGGGGTCCAAGTTACCTGATTAGAACGGCCCTATAGCCCTGCATGTACCTCCTATAAATAATTTTCTCGAATCCCACGTGAAAGCCCATAGCTCTGCGGTCCCTGGTTATCCGATTTCCAGGTTGAAACGGCGTATGCAAACCGATACATCTGCATAATGGTTTTCTCGAATCATTAGTTGATTAGTGTGGAAATGCCTTCGCATAAACCATTAACTTACTCAATAACTGCTCTTCCATTTCCATAATGTTTGCCAGCACAAGCAAATGCGTCATGCTCGGAGCTTCAGCATTATAAATTATTAGATCCCCACCTACATCTCAAATGAGGCATTATAATTGCACTTGCTTTGTTTAGCTTTCCTGATGAGAATGGAAGGGTCAACTCAAATGTGAACTCCGCAAGTCTGAATCAATTTCTGTACGTTCAGCGAATTTTCAAAGAAATTGTAGCTATCGCAATGGCCCCAAAATATTTTCTATTTGAGAATTTTCTCCATGCAAATTCATTTTAAAACACCTTGTAAAACCCAAAATTTGACTCTTTTTAAAAGTTATTCCAAACGATAACTTAAACTAGAAAGCTACTAAAAGAAGGAGTTCGATTTTGTTATGAATGCGAAACAACATCAACAACTACATCATATTCCCTTAAGACCAATCCAATTAACTAAAAATCCATTTTGATGGTTCGTCGATTCAACATGAAAGGTGAGGATGAGATTATTCTCATATAATATAGCGTATTATCCTGTATCCATAATAATTTTCCGTTCTTCTTTTCCCCTCTCTTGAAAACAGAGATTACAAAACAAAAAAACAAAAACAGGTTTTAACTAAAGTAACAATTAGCTAAATTGCTTTTGCGAAATTAAATGTCAGTCTCTCGTAAAATGTCAAACCCCAGCTGACCGTCTCTCAACTTATTGCTGCTATCGCCTGGTTTATACCGCTGAAATATTCTTTTCAAGCCTAATCACTCTTCCTGTCGTCTCAACAGCTTCAACCAATGGTAGCGCGTCGGAAGCTTTACACCAAAGTACGATAAGGTAATTCCGTAAAGCGCATGCTTAAATAGCGTAAGGGACTGGAGTTCCTCATGGATGATAATAATTTATTTGATAACTGTGAGTTAGGTTAACGCTTTCTTTCAAATGAATTCTTTATAATAATTAAAATATTCAATTTTCTTCTAAATATATGTAGGGTGTCGCACGAGTTGTCCCCCCCCCCCCCCCATTCTGCTAAAAATCATCCAGATAGTGGTTAAAAAAAGTTTTTTAAAAATCTTCATGATTTTTCCCGAGGATCTCAAGTATGACCACGGTGCGCATTGCGCACGTGCGCAATGGTGCGCAACGCACACCAACTTTGTTATCTCAAATGGGAACCCGTTTTTTTATTGCAGATTTGGATTCTACTCGAAATTTCATGAGTTTCAGACCCCTCAACCGATTGTTTTGGTTAAGTAGCAATTTAGGGGTACAGTTAGCCACCTGAACTAATTAAAATTGCGTCGTAACTCATAAGGATGGAAAAACAGCGATTTTCCAGTTAAAACCACCTACTTTTCGGCCACCGTTTCGAAAAATTCCAGTTGCATCCAAAAATAAAAAGCATCACGTGATTCAGCATCGAAAATTAATGAAAAAACGTGTATCACACTTGGGGTCTACCTTCATCTCAATTTTGCACAATCCAATGGTTGCGCATGTTTGCGCGCTCGCTGGACGGGTTGTGCGCAACCATAAGAATCGGTTGAGGGGTCTAAAACTCATGAAATTTTGAGTGGAATCTAAATCTGCAATAAAAAATAGGGGTTCCTATTTGGGATAACAAAGTTGGTGTGCGATGCGCACGATTGCGCACGTACGCAATGCGCACCGTGGTCATGTTTGAGATCCCTGGGAAAAATCATGAAGATTTTTTTAAAACTTTTTTTACCACTATCTGGACGATTTTAGCAGGGGGGGGGGGGTATTCGTGCGACACCCTGTATATTTATATAAACAAAGAGTAAAACATACCTCTATTTTACACAACATTTCTCTCACACAACTTTCCTAATTGCAAATAATGATTTTTGAATGGTCCAAGGGAGTGCATCAAGGGAAATACTGTTCTCAATTTACATAAATGAAACAGCACATCTAGCACTACCTAACTCAAAACTTTAAAATACAAGTATCAATTTGCGGATGACGCGGCTGTACTACGCGGCACTGGAGATTTAAATAACTTACACGTACGACAGGAGATCATGATGAAAATCACGTTATTACCATGTTAGAACGCATCTGTAGACCCATTCGATTTTGTATTTATTCCTGGTGTAGCCTACCTCATCAGCTGTCTTCCAAAGGGAGGATCAGAATTGGTTTTAATGATTTCGCGTATGATTACTTTTTGCCTCACACTCTGAAATGAAGCCGTTGGTCAAGGACTCAGAATTCACACAAGAGTTTTAAAAGTATTTAATAATATAGTCATTTATGGCAATTTACTGTGTAGTTTTTGGTACATTATTTTCAATAGTGGACCTTTGGGAACAACCAAAAAAAATCAACCCCCTCAAAATTTATTGGTTTACTTTTCTAGGTTCGCAAAATCCGAAAATTTAATAAAAATGTTGCCGCCCGTCCACCTTACGCGGCACTTTCCTTAGTTACCATCGACAGATTATGATGAAATTTGGTATTTGGGCTTCATTTGGGGTCTAGTTGTTCCCAAAGCTTTTAATTGATGTCAGCCACTTCTAAAGATTGAGAAATAAGGGCTGAAATTTCGAAAACGCCCTAGCTCAAAACATTTCGATATGAAAGTATTTTTTTAAATCACTAGTGATGTTTTCAAAAACTCAAATTTAACCCATTAGTGACCGTAATTATTTTTTTCTAAAATTTCTGGTGAAACTTGGTAAGATACCTCATGTTACGTCTAGGAGCACTGGAAAAATAATATTAACAATTTCGGCGTGCGGAAAGGTGGTATGAAGGGGTGTGCCCAAATTAGCCCTCTGGGCACTCAGCACTAACAGTCATGAACGATCATTTTTTAACAGTTTATTGAAGTGTGTAAAACCAATCAACCGCCAAAAAAGTTGAAAACCGTAAATTTTGTCGAATAAATTTTAAAAGCTGGGCAACTAACATAATATCTCAAAAATGTTGAGTGGAATGTATCGAAATGGTCATTGCATATTCCCTGCTTGAACATCTTGCACACATGGCGCATAATCAAGCAGGGCAGTTTATTCCTGCGTATCTCTTCATTTTCTTCCCCTCTGTATAAAAAATGTGGTGGTCTATATCATCATTGCATCGCTGACCCTAGATGTAGAAATAGGTCTTCCAGAAGTCACTGGATGTTTCCGGGCGACAACATAGCCTATCAAAAACGTCTGGGCCAATTCCATCTGAACTGTGATTGAGAAACTTTAGAACTCTTCTTTCGAAAACTCGTACCTAGGAAACTTTTTCCCCATGACAGAATACTTCAAAATGCCTATTTTTAGAGATTTTCTGTTACTTGTTTGTGCTACTCAAAATTATATGTAAGGAGAACACAGTTTTCTCTTGCACTTGCAAAATTCAAGTTTTTTATATTTCAATGAAATCGAAAAATCGAGAAATATACCAACTGGTTAAATTAGAACATATGAAAAGAGCTGGTAAGAGTGGAGTTGATATTCCACATCTTCTAAAACAATTCCACCCATTTTGAGTAAATGCGTCTATCCCCAAGGAAAATACCACCCATCACCATTTCTTGTTTCTTATGCCAACGCGGCAAGCAGCGTGCACATGTCCGGCAATTGCTCCCAGTAAAAGGGGTTTTGAGGGAGAACAATAAATCCCTGAGGATTGAAATATCCACAAAATATTTAAATTCTTCAACAGAAATTGACGGGTATTTTGAATTTATTTCAAGTGAATTTGGTTCATATACTTCATTATTCCCCAACGAAGGGTTGATCGCGTCTTGGTGGTTCATTCCAGTCTACAAACAATGAAATATAAGAAATTATAAGATGGTAAAAATCATCAGATGGTAATAATGAACGAAAGAATTTCATCTCAAAATAAAATCGATCAAATATCAAATCTGTTGGAATAATTCACGGCATACTTATGATAACTATGTGTATACGAAAGTGTCGCCAACTGCCCAGAGGGCTAATTTGGGAACACCATGATATAGCTCAGTTTTTCACGGAGCTACTACGGGATATTTACTCAGTTATGAACTTTTCTCGTAGGGTAACAACCGTAATCTAAAACTATGCAAAGAAATACCGTCAAAATAAAAATTTGAAACACTTATGGCAATAAATGCCGTAGCCCTCAACGACCAGATTGCCACTCATCTTGGCGACTGAATAAACCACACTGAGCAACTGATTCATTCAAACTGAATGCCCTCCTAACATAGTAGGGAATCTAGATAGCTTGTAAGGACAAAAAGTAAACTATACAATCAAAATTACGCCAAGAATCGGGAGAATTGTGAGACCAGGTTTGCCGTTCCGCTACTAGCCCGCTGGGCTCTAATGGGTTAATACAATTTCTCAGTTGCTCAGTAAAAAATTTTTTATGTAATACCAACTAGGAGCCCCTCGGGCGTAGTAACGTTCATAAAAACGTGCATTTCTCACTGGTAGACGACATTGCCAAGGCCACAGCGTTACTGATAGAAGGCGGGAGAGGAGGGACTGTCACGTGATTTGTCTCTCACTATTATTAGGACGTCCCACAGTAAGACTTGGGCGTCCTTATGCGATCGATCTGGGGTGAAGTTGGACAACACTCAACAGAAAAAAAAAATAACCACACAGTAATCCGTTTTAGACCATTCTGAATCCAAATCCGCGAAAAAAACCATAGGTGTATGTCTGTGTGTGTGTGTGTGTGTGTGTGTGTATGTGTGTGTGTGTGTGTGTGTGTGTGTGTGTAACAAAATCTTGTGTACTCTGCACAGGGCTTAGTTCTCAACCGATTTTCCTGGTTCTTTTTTTGTTCGTCGCGGAAAACTATCTAGTTGTGCACTACGTCGCCGGAATTTCGAATTTTGCCTTTTAAGGGGGGGAAAGGGGGGGTTAATGCTCAAAAAACGTGCGTTTTTGGGCATAATCTTGTGTACTCTGCACAGCCCTTAGTTCTCAACCGATTTTTGTGGTTCTTTTTTTCATCGACGCGGAAAACTATCTAGTTGTGCACTACGGCGCCGGAATTTTGAACTTTGCTTTTTAAGGGGGGGAAAGGGGGGGTTAATGCTTAAAAAACGTGCGTTTGCCGGCGTAATCTTGTAAACTCTGCCCTGGCCTCAATTTCCAACCGATTTGTGTGTTTCTTTTTTTGTTTGACTCAAATAACTTCCGATTTGTACATAATTTCACCCGAGTACCAAAATTCGCAAGGGGAGGGGGCGAGTGGGGGGGATCATATTCACAAAATATCCGATTTTTCAATATTTCGGTTCCTTTACTGCTTACTAACTGTCCCCAAGCTTTGAAATTAAGGAAAAATTCTCATTATACCTCCGGATTTTCATGAATTATTCTCTGTACGACCATGGAACTAATAGTGGTGCCACCATGGTGCCAGGACACCATAAACCGCATATTTCGTGTTTTTTTTTTTGTGTGTTTCACCTTGAATACGGATGTGAACCTCGACAGACTGCCTACTAAAACTAACAGATGAAAGTTCAATGTTACGACGTATTTCCGCTTTGGTGCCAGACTGGCACCATTGGGGTTGGTGGGGGGGGGGGGGGGGTGAACTCGAATTCGCATGTTGGGTATCGTAGATCATGGATTTTAAAATGCTCTTCAGATTCGAGGCTCCCACGCCGCTAAATGTTATGGTGGATAATGGTGAGGGGGGGGGGGGGGGTCACTATTTCTTGCCTAAAGTAATAAACCAAATTACATCGAGTGAAACAGTTGTATCGCTTACCAACTGGTTAAACTGATCTAATGCTTATCCAATGGGACGTCCCCTGGAATGCATGCATTACTAAACAATATGTTCAACGTATACTCTTGCCTTGTCGATTTTTCAGGGTTTCTCTCATAATCGGTGGAAATTAACAATTCGTACCTAACCGTGGAGGCCTTTCCGATTCACTCCATCAATTTAATGTAGGTACGGCGAATGTACCAGTTATTGAACAAGGACCGGTTATTTGTAATATTTTTCGCCTTTTTTGAAGAAGTAATCTTTTATCATGAATAATGATGATAATGATTCCATGAAAAGGTAGGGATTCTTCAATAAACAAGTGATGTTTTCGTCTCGTTTTAAGAGCAACTAACAATTGGCTCCAAACATATAAAGTGCTTCCCCTTTTCATGCGACTTTCCCCTCAAATCGAGATCTTTCGATTTTCCGAGATCTCAAACGTGACATTGTTCCGTTTCCACGTATATTGGCTAACGAGCAATTAGTCTGTCTGAAAGCAAAGACGCAACGGATCGATACTCGCAAAGAAAAGAGGAACGTATATGATTGATATGTATCGCTTGAGGGACATGAGAACAACTAACGGACAAAACATTCAAGCTTTTGCTTCTATTCAGGCTTTTGTATTAAGATCGCTCTATCCCCTTGACTACGAGACGATTAAACTCATTAAGAACTGCAGTGTTTAATTAGATACTATATCATATAATATCACAAAAGGCTTTCGATTATCAATACTTTACTATCACCAATCACATATCCCGATAATTTTAAAAAGCATATATTTTAGGCGATTAAAATAGTGGAAAAACTATTTGACCTCATTAAGACTTAACGTAAATAAGTTAAAATGAAATATGATGACCCGATGCTCTCACTCAACCTTCCCAATTACAATTTTCGCACACTTTTGCAGTCAATTTTCGGCAGATATCAATTCTGTATACTGCATTTATGTTTTTTGTGATTTCTAGCAAGAAAGATATCCTCCAAGTCGTCAAATCACCAAAAAACCGTGGAATTTTATCAGCATTCCAGTGGTCACCCAACTTCAAGATTATTTTCAAAATTGATGGAGTTAATGGAGCTATAATGTGAAAAAAAAACGTGACCTGTTTCAAGTGAACAATCCTGATGAAGGGTAGTGAGTACCCTCTTCATCAGCGGTTTTTTTTTGAAACACCATGCAGTGACCTCTCCAATCTTTTTTTCTACTTGAGGCTCTTGGATAAACATCTCTGCTTTTAGCCCTAAAATCTGCACTTATATAAATGCTGACCCAATAAACAGCTGCAGCTTTTGCTTCCGAGTCTACCAAGGTAGCGGGAGGTTCAAAAAAAAATCTTCTCCAAAATCCAAAATTCCACTCGCGTTTTACGTTTCAGACCTTCCTGAACAATTTTGGTTCCATTTCTGTCTGTCAGTGTGTCTGTCGTGAAATCCTTGTAATAGGCATAACTATCCGAAGTTATTGCCCTTTTTCAATGAAATCTTCAGGGACTGTGCGAGTTGGCGTGGAGAAGGTCCCCTATGGAAATCATCACCCCCGGACTGATAGTAGCCACTGCGCATGCGCAAATGTGAATTCCTTGTAACGGCCATAATTTCTACATTTTCTTCCCGAATCCGACCATATTCTCCCAGATTGTCCGGGCTGGAGTGTAGATGCCTCTTTATTAGGGTAGTGCAAGGTAATTAAGGATTGATGGTTTGAGATGAGCTACTATCTACGCATCGGATCATCTATACAATCGGGTTACGGATGCGAGAGCCACACTCACTTGGCAAACGTGTTTTTGACTGGCATCTTAAGATGTGAATTTTTTTTTAACGTGATTTATTATTGCAACTGATATTTAATACAATCCATCTAGCAATATTACATATCAGTTTGTACACTCCTTGAGAGCTCGTTTACAGTAAAACCCAGCCCGTTCTCATAAAGGTATCTTCAACACTGAGCTATAGTTGCACTTTATCAGCACAATCTAAGTCCAGTGGTTTTGCTTCCGAGTCTACCAAGGTAGCGGAAGCTTTGTTTTCACTTTTCAAGGGCGAAAAAAAAAGTTCTCCAAAATCAAAATTTTCACTCGCGTTTTGCGTTTTAGACCTTTCTGAACAATTTTGGTTCCGTGTCTGTGTGTCTGTGTGTCCGTGTGTCTGTGTGTCTGTCTGTCTGTGTGTCTGTGTGTCTGTCCGTCTGTCATGAATTCCTTGTAACGCGCATAACTATCCGAAGTTATTGTCCGATTTCGATAACAGACGGTCCCCTATGAAAATCATCATCCTCGGACTGATAGAAGCGACTGGGCATGCGCAAACGTGAATTCCTTGTAACGGCCATAACTTCTACATTCTCCATCCGATTTCAATGAAATTTTCAGGAATGTTACAGATCAGTATTTAGATGGTCCCCTATGAAAATCATTACCTTCGGACTGATAGTAGCCACTGCGCATGCGCATACGTAAAATCCTTGGAACAGCCATAACATTTACATTTTTCATCCGAATTTGATGAAATTTTCTACGATTGTCCAGATTAGCGTGTAGATGGTCCCCTATGAGGGTAGTGAAAGGTACTCAGAGATTGGTCCTTTGAGATTAACTACTATGCATCGGACCATCTATATAATCGGGCTATGGGTACGAGGAAGCTATGTGCCACACCCACTTGGCAGACGTTTTTTTTTTCTTTTTTTCGCTTGAGTCGCCGGAGTTCATCCTATTTGTGGAGGCGTTGTTCGTGCCTCCTTGAGTACCGTGCGATAATTTCGTGGACTGTTTCCATCCTCAAGTCTTGATGAATATCATCGTTCCTCATGTACCAAGGTGCCCGCACCTCTCATTATTTTACTTTGGGAGGTTTGGATTTTGTTAATGTTTGATTTTTTTGCACAGCCCCATAACTGAATTCCACAGGTCCAAATAGGGCGAAGGATCTGCTTATAAATAAGCAGTTTATTGTGGATAGAAAGTCGATAATTCCTTCCCATCAACCAATACATCTTTCTGAATTTGTTTTTAATTTCCTCTTTTTTCTTTTCTATATTTTTTCCAGTTTAATTTGGAGTCGAGGGTCATACCCAAATATTTTACTGCAGATGTCTGTGTCTCTGTCGTGAAATCCTTGTAACGGGCAAAACTATATAAAGTTATACTCCGATTTTGATGAAATTAGCAGGAATTGTACGGGATTGTACGGTGTTGATGGTCCCCTATGAAAATCATCTCCCCCGGACTGATAGTTCCACTGCGCATGCGCAAATGAGAAATCCTCGTCACAGCCATAAGTCCTACGTTTTCTTCCCGAATTCGAGCATATTCTCAGAGATTGTCCGAGCTGGTGTGTAGATGCCCCCCTTTGAGGGTAGTGCAAGGTACCTAGGGGTTGATTTTTTGAGATAAACTGTGCATCGGATCATCTATACAATCGGGTTATGGATACGAGGAAGTAATGTGCCACACTCACTTGGCAGACGTTTTTTGAATGGCATCTTGAAATGTGATATTGATGACACACTCAAAAATTCTATTCGACCAGAATGAACATCTGCCTATTTGGGAAGTCCCACTGAGTAGGGACTTGGGCGTTCTTATGCCATCAATCTGGGGTGAAGAAGAACAACACTCAACAGAAAAAAACACGTACTAATCCCATTTAGACCATTTTGAATCCAAATCCGCGAAAAACCCCATAGGTGTCAGTCTGGGGTCTGTCGTGAAATCAACGGAATCATAACGTGCAAATCTATATGAAGTTGTACTCCGATTTCGATGAAATTTCCAGGGATTGTACGGTGCTGATGGTCCCCTAAGAAAATCATTATCCCCGGACTGATAGTAGCCACTGCGCATGCGCAAATGTGAAATCCTTTTAACATCCATAACTTCCACATTTTCTAACAACATTCAGAGATTGTGCCGGATGATGCGTAGAGTCCCCTATGATGCATCGGATCATCAATACAATCAGGTTATGGATACGAGAAAGCCCTCGGATTTTTGAATTTGAATTAAAAAAGTAATGTAAAGTAAACAACCATTTCAGGTTGGATTTTCGTCCGACTGCCATTCCTGGCGTCGCGGACGCCATCAGCTGTCTTCCAAAGGGAAGATCAGAATTTGTTCTGATGATTTCGCTCATGGCTTCCCATCGCCTCACCGCCCTGGGTTGGGACGAGGGGGGCGATGGAGCCCGAAAAACGCACGCTGCAGGGGATGAGCCTTGAACCCACACCCCCGCAGAAGTCGGTCCAAAGTCCACCGCCAAAATGACGCAAACAAATGAATACAAGTAATTGATACAAGGTAATTCTCAACTATGAATATAGTGAATTTGAATTAAATTCATCAAGGTGTACATGAGAGTCAAAGAGGTTTGAATGAAGTAACTAAGGTTCAATCCAGAGGAAACAGGGTTTCAGTCGGTCACAGTTCATTCCACGTTCTGGGTCAGTATTTGCGAAATTGAATGGGCAAAAGCTTAAAAAGTTGTACCTAACTTTGAAATTTTAAAGGATTATAGATATTCATTAGTGCATGGGCCTAGGGAATTGAAAAACTGAATTGCCAGAGAAATATGGGGGAAACATAACTGAAGAAACGGTTTTTCCCATTTTTCTCTGGCAATTATTGTTCGATTTTGATGATTCCAGCGGCAACCTTTCAGTTTTTTAATTCCCGTGCGCTAGTAAATTTCAAAAATCCTTGGAAATTTCAAATTTATGTACAATTAAGTTATGCCCCTTCAGTTTCGCTAAATACTGACCGAGACCCCCTAGAAGGTCAAGAACTATAATATCTATGGAGCCAGCATACTCGAGGATCTCCTGCAATTATGAAACTTGGAGGAATCCGAAGGAATTCTCGAGGTCTACTTTGCCGTGAGCGGCTCACTCCGCCGCAAGCGCGATAGACAGAGGAGTGCGGAAGGGTGTGGAAACTCGAGTCGTCGTGTTCGTGTGTCGGAGTGCGTGTGTTTGCGTGGGTGGAAAGGGAAAAGCGAGGTTCGACGACCTCCAGTAACGAGTGCCTCCCTCCTCCTCCCTCTTGGCTTGATTCCATCTATCCTTCCCATCGCTCTCACTCCTCGCTCTCTCATCCCTCCGACCGGTTGTCCCCGTTTCCTTAACAAAAGTTACGAAGGCCATACGAGCCCCTCAAGCCTCTGAGCTCCCTCGGCATCATCTATATCAATTCCTACAAACCCCCTTTTCCTTCTTCTCACTTGCTACGACCAACTACTTATATTGACTCCTCGAGTTCCCGCCGCTTCGTTTTATGGACCTTCCCACCCTCATCTTCGACATCATAAACCCTCAATTAGGCACATTTAGAGCTTCCCGCTCTGCACTGCTCTCTCGACTGCACTCGACGAAGGAATACTTTCCTCACCGCAGGATCAAAAAAGAGACAACTACAGAAACGCGATTGAAATTAACTTTTCGGAACGCAATTCCGATATTTCTATTCAAGTTACGGCCTTCCTTGGTTTTGAATTTGGTGGGGAAATTAGCTTACGCTCAATATCAGAGATATTCGATGTTTTTTCAAAACTACCACACGAATAACTCAACTGAATCTGCTATGAACCATTTAGTATCAATAAGCTCATCCAAAACCAACAAATTTTGGTAAATAATATGTACGTATAAGATATATAAGATATATAAGACGTATAAGAGGGAGACGTGAGCAACAACAAAGCCTCAAGACTCGATTCCATAAACTATTGAGACTTCAATCCTGAGATACCTCAAACCTGCGGGAACACAATCCTGCGAAACCTCAATCTTGCAATAACTCAAACCCTCGAGAAGACAAGCATGCAAGACCTCAATATTGCAATACCTCAAGCCTGTGAGTAGACAATCCTGCAAGACGTCGATCTGGCGGTACCTCAAACCCACAAGAACATAATCTGCAAAACCTCAATCTTGTAATACCTTAAACCCGCGAGAAGACAATCCTGCAAAATCTCTATCTTGTAATACCTCGAACCCACAAGAACATAATCTGCAAAACCTCAATCTTGTAATACCTTAAACCCGCGAGAAGACAATCCTGCAAAATCTCTATATTGTAATACCTCAAACCCACGAGAACATAATCTGCAAAACCTCAATCTTGTAATACCTTAAACCCGCGAGAAGACAATCCTGCAAAATCTCTATCTTGTAATACCACAAACCCACAAGAACATAATCTGCAAAACCTCAATCTTGTAATACCTTAAACCCGCGAGAAGACAATCCTGCAAAATCTCTATCTTGTAATACCACAAACCCACGAGAACATAATCTGCAAAACCTCAATCTTGTAATACCTCAAACCCACGAGAACACAATCCTGCAAAACCTCAATCTTGCAATACCTCAAACTCGCGAGAAGACAATCCTGCAAGACGTCGATCTGGCGGTACCTCAAACCCACGGAACACAATTCTGCTAGACCACAATCTTATGGTACCCCAAACCTACGAAAACACAATCCTTCAAGACCTCAACCTTGCAATGCCTCTAACCCGCAGGAAGGTAATCCAGACTGATGGTGATCTTGCGATACCTCAAACCCGAGGGAAGACAGTATTGCAAGATGTCGATCTTGAAATACTCCAAACCTTTGAGAACGCAATCCTTCAATACCTCAATCTTGCGATACCTCGAACCCGCGGGAGCACAATCCTGCAAACCACAATTTTGCAATACCTCAAACCCGCGAGGAGACTATCCTGCAAGACCACAATCTTGCAATACCTCAAATCCGCGAGAAGACGATCCTGCAAGACCACAATCTTGCAATACCTCAAACCCGCGAGAAGACGATCCTGCAAGACCACAATCTTAGGGTGCCTCAAACCCTCAAGACAGCAATCACCCAAGACCATAAACTTGGTACCCCAAACCTACGAAAACACAATCCTTCAAGACCTCAACCTTGCAATGCCCCTAACCCGCAGGAAGGTAATCCTGCCTGATGGTGATTTTGCGATACCTCAAACCCGCGAGAAGACGATCCTGCAAGACTACAATTTTGCAATACCTCAAACCCGCGAGGAGACTATCCTGCAAGACCACAATCTTGCAATACCTCAAATCCGCGAGAAGACGATCCTGCAAGACCACAATCTTGCAATACCTCAAACCCGCGAGAAGACGATCCTGCAAGACCACAATCTTAGGGTGCCTCAAACCCTCAAGACAGCAATCACCCAAGACCATAACCTTGGTACCTCAAACCTACGAAAACACAATCCTTCAAGACCTCAACCTTGCAATGCCCCTAACCCGCAGGAAGGTAATCCTGCCTGATGGTGATCTTGCGATACCTCAAACCCGAGGGAAGACAGTATTGCAAGATGTCGATCTTGAAACACTCCAAACCTTTGAGAACGCAATCCTTCAATACCTCAATCTTGCGATACCTCGAAACCGCGGGAGCACAATCCTGCAAGACCACAATCTTAGGGTGCCTCAAACCCTCAAGACATCAATCCCCCGAAACCATAACCTTGCAATATTACAAACCCGCAAGATCAGAATCTCTCAAGACCGCTATCCTCTAAGTCCACTATCTTGCAACACCACAAACCCGCAAGATCATAATTCTGTAAAGCTGCAAATCAAAACCACTTGCATGATCAAGTTTAGTGAACCTTGATACCAATTTTTGGTGCTCGGTTACTAAAAAAGTGGCAAGGACCACTGCAGGGATGAACGGAATTCGGTTTAATTTTGATTGTTTGGATTCTAGGTCCTTTGAACATTGAACGAGAGTCGTTGATGGAATTCATAATTGCTCTGATACCCCCCATTTTTAATTTTTTTGATTTTCATATCACTCAGTTGGGCATCAGTAACCAAGAGGCCACAAGTCTCGAAAAACGTTATTATTTTATTGCCAGTGGGCACTTCCGATCAGAAGAATCTCGACCTCAAACCTTCCACGATGACATGGTGATAGCTTGTTCTTCGCAGACAAAAATGACCCACACAGAAAAGTAATACGCCGTTCTGTAATAATTTGCATCGTTATTTGCGTCAATTGTGCTCAAGGGATTATCCACAAGACACTCTCCCCAAGGAGAAGACCCCTTCAAACAAAACAGGGGGGTCCAACCTCATTCCGGTCCCTCGGGCGAGGCATATTACCGCAGCGGAATTATAATCTCCCGTGTACGTTCGGACGGGCGTCTGCGGCACGAGGGCCGCGAGATACCCGACAACAGGTGAGCGAGGCATGCCGTTGCCATGACGATATTCCTCGGGGGATGCAAATAATGACGAGTGACCTACCTGGACGAGAAATGCCGCCCTTATCCTCATAACCCGCCATTACGCCTCAGTGTCACCACGTTCCACCTCAGTTTAATTAGAGTAGCTAAGTTTAAGTTTTAGATCCCCAAATTCCTTTTTAGGATAGTCCCTAACTCCCGTTTAAGTTTATTAACTCTCCGATACGCGCGGTATTAAATTGATACAAAATTTAGTTTTGAAAGGTTCCTATGCCCCCTATCGTGTGGATTTGAGAGTACCCTTCTCGTTACCTTCCTAACCTCGAGTCCTCTTCATAATAATCATCAATATGTTGGCCTGTCAGAGGCCACCATATAGCCACCACAGGTGGCCATATGGCCATATGGCCACCTGTAGTGCTTGCAGCTGATTTTTAGGACGTCCCACAGTAAGACTTGGGCGTCCTTATGCGATTGATCTGGGGTAAAGTTGAACAACACTCAACAGAAAAAAGAAAATAACCACACACCAATCCCTTTTTGACCATTCTGAATCCAAATCCACGAAGAAACCATAAGTGTATGTCTGTGTGTGTGCGTGTGAGTATATGTGTGTGTGTGTGACATCTTGTGTACTCTGCCCAGGCCTTAGTTTTCAACCGATTTTCGTGGTTCTTTATTTGTTCGATGCGGAAGTCTATCTAGTTGTGCACTAATCTGGCGGAATTTCGAGTTTTGCCTTTTAAGGGGAGAATAAGGGGGGTTAAAGCATTAAAAAAAACATTCGTTTGCGGGCATAATCATGTAAATTCTGCCCAGGCCTCAATTTCCAACCAATTTGCGTGTTTCTTTTTTTGTTTGACTCATACATTTTCCAAATTGCACACTACTCCACCGGAGTATCAAAATAAGCATGGAGAGGGGGGAGAGTGGGGGGATAATATTCACAAAATAACTGATTTTTCAATATTTCGGTTCCTTTATTACTTGCTAATTGTACCCAAGCTTTGAAATTGAGGAAACATTTTCATTATACCTCCGGATTGTCATGAATTATTCTCTGTGCCACCATGGAACTAATAGTGGAGCCACCATGGTGCCAGGACTCCAGACCGTGGGTTTTCGTTTGTTTCGCCTTGAATACGGGATGTAACTAACTCGAGCGGTCACCAATCCAGATAATCTCTCGAGCCGACTGGCCTCAACTTCGGTGATCCATAAGTTCGGTGAGCTCATCAAACCAGCTATCGGTTGTGGCTTAACATATGAACAGGGTAATTCCCAGACTATGGCAAAACTACACATCCAATTTGGTAAACCCTTTATTTCAGATTCATTGGAATTTGACTTTCAATGTAAAGGTAACATCAATGTTATTGGCGATGGGTTGATAGGAACTTTCTGCCGCAATAACCATGATTGAGGGCTTCGTGAATTGAATAATATGGTTGGTTGGGTGCGGGTTTGGCACATCAGAAATATGCACCAATTGGTGCTGGCTAAACTTCACATAAAAATAGTAAACCGTTGTGTAGTAACTTGCAGCGTTTTGATGTAAATTCCAACCCAATTTCATTGATATACACTGCTGACGTCCAATCAATCTAAATCTATTTGCCTAATGAAATGCATGCAAGACAAACAGGAAGTGGCATATATCAGCCTCAACTCATCTTCGAAACCCGTCGTTGGGAGCGACAGTAAACGAGGCAGTTGCTGCATAAGGGATAAGGAAGCTCAGCTCTATATTCCTGAGGTGGATCAGGAGTAAAGTCGCCCCATATTTTGTGCCCCGAATAAAGTATAAGTCCGTCAACCCCCCATCACGATTAGGCGTATACGCTTTTCCCTGTTTCTCTCTTTATCTCATTTTTTCCAAAAGAAATTCTCAACTTTAAAACCATAGTTGGACACATAATAACTCGTTGATTAATCATAGTACCGAAAAAAGGGTTACTTTGCCCGCAAAATGTAAAAAGTTCATTTTCGAACATGCGGGACAGTTCGAATCTGAGGAACCTGTTGCTGCATGGAATCTGACGAAGACATTTGTAGCTAGCAAGTGCAAGCCGAAAATGAAGAAAGCGAAGGTCTGCTATTTTTTTCCAGGACTGCTAAAAACTTTTGCTTCCGAGTCTACCAAGCTGGCGGAAGCTTTGTTTTCACTTTTCAAGGTTGAAAAAAAAAGTTCTCGAGAATCGAAATTTCCACTCGCGTTTTAAGTTTCAGACCTTTCTGAACAATGAGAAATTTCACCGAATCCTGTTACCATTTTTCCTGAATAGTTATTGGTGTGGGATAGATAAAAATCGGGTTAATTTTGGAAAATAAGTCTCCTGTTATTTTTGGGAGACATTCAAAATTAATGATTGAAAAATAAAAACAAAAAACCGGGAAAACGGACATCTTCAACGTGAAGTGGAAACGCTCGCTGATTGGCTGTTCGGATCGCAGTTCCCTCCCCTTGTTGCCCGATGGAACGACGAAATCGTGTTATCTAAGAGGAAAGTTATCAAACAAAAACAAAGGAAACCTCATTTTCTCCATCTTGCTTTTTCTATTATATCTCTTCAGTTCTTCGATTTCGATCTTTACTGGTTTTGTGAAATGTTGCCTCTGAGGACTTCGCGACGAACTAGAGTCGTAACTATACCGTAGTGTGAATATAGTACCGAGCGAACGGTTTGTCCTACAGGGCTCCGCGTGGTCTCAAAAAGTTCTAAAAATTCAATACTATCTCAAATTGATAGAAAAACAATACCTTTATATTAAAATTTTTTGAGTTAGGGCGTTTTCAAAATTTCAAAATTCATTTTTTGACCCTTAGAAGTGACCTACATCAACCAAAATCTTTGGGGCACAATTAGACCCCAAATGGAGCCTACATACCAAATTTCATAAAAATCGGTCAATGCTAAGTGGGAAAAGTGCCGCGTACGGCGTACGGCGGATGGACGGCCAAATTTTTATTCAATTTTGGTTTATTATTCGAACCTCTGGAATCGACCAAGAAAAAAAAGAAGTTTAACCCCCCTCAAAATTTGTTGGTTTACGTTTCAAGGTACGTAGAATCCAAAAATCGAATAAAAATTTGGCCGTTCGTCCGCCGTTCGCGGCATTATCCCCACTTACCATTGACCGATTTTGATGAAATTTGGTGTGTAGGCTCCATTTGGGGTCTAGTTGTGACCCAGAGATTTTGGTTGATGTAGTTCACTTCTAGTGGTTCATAAATTAATTTTGAAATTTTGAAAACGCCCCAACTCAAAAAATTGCAATATAAAGGTATTTTTTCCTTCAATTTAAGATTCTATAGATTTTTTAGAATTTTTTGAGACCACGCGGAGCTCTGTAGGACATACCGTTCGCTCCCTACGAGAATTTGAGGGTTGGACCTACGATATATCAGTAACACGAGTGTGAACTCAAGAGAGGCCTGATCTCCGTTCAAATTCTAGCTAACCGAAATGCGATCGATGTTTTCCTTCAGATTGGATGGTTGGTGGCTTTGCAGACGAGTGATCTATATAGAAAAATAAAAAATAATAAATAATTGTGTAATAATTTGCAGCGTTTTTTTTAGCATTAAAGTTTGGTTGAATCTTTAGTCTTGTTATTAACACTTGAAAACCAACTTTTGCGGGCTAGAGACGAAAAACTTCTCTACATCTCATCAAATTGTACTGCCCAAAAAATTAGAAATGATGTATTTTCTGAACTGAACGAGCATAGCTATGGTTCTCAATGCTGTAAAAAAATTAATGATTGATTAGGGGTGGTTTGAATACTCATTGCATTGATAAAGAATTATGGGTGGGACCTGATTTACATCACAACAATCATCAAAACAATAAAATCCAAATACGGTGGAATCTCAAAAATCTACAATTACAGCTGTTCATTCATAAATCCTGAAGACATCGATTTAAGATTGGAACAAAAAAGTTCACTAAGGTCGGAAAGAATTATACAAAACTTTTGACCAGCCTATCTTTTTTTTGTTGAGAATCACACTAAGGGTTGTCTACCATACAGGAAAGTTCGAATCTTATTTCCGAACAAACCTGAACTTGTAAAAACATTAAGTCGTCCACAATCACCTTCGTTTATCTTCTTTTTCCGTTACGATTCAATAAACGTAGTTTATGCAGTTAAGTAGTAGTTTATTATGTAGTTCTCAAAACAATTGATGATTATTTTATTGACCTTCACAAGTCTAATCTAATACTCGAGGGTAGTTCGAGATACTGACATTGGATACCTCAGTGCTTGAAGATCCCTACGAATTGACCCATTACAACAAGAACGAAAGAGCAGCAGAGTTGGAAATAGTGAAACCGGTTGAAGGGGTGGTCCTGACTTAATGATGATATTACGAAATTCTTCTCTAACTGAGCAGTCTTTGGAATTTTTATGATCTCCCTCCTCAAACCGGCATTAGTCCCACCACTTTCAAAGTGCTGACGGTTTCACGAAATGCTTACCGTTAGGTGTATCAAGCTGGTTCTCAGCTCAGCTTTTGCTAAACTTTTCAACTATACTATTGTGATGAGTAGTGCTTATTTGTATATTATGTTATAAAAATATGACCGCGTTGTCTTCCATTTTTCATGGGAAGTTTTAAATAAATTTTGGCGTAGTGTTTCAATAAGGTCCAACGGTCAGAGAACTGGTCCAGTTATGATTATCTGATACAAACTGAGGAGAGGGGTGGGACACAGGTGTCCCACTGGCACAAGAAGTCTGGGACCAAGTTACATCGTGATTCTCCCTAAACACTCTCAGTGCTGCGATCTACCGAGCGAGTGGTAAACTGCTACCCCAAATGAACATTAGAGAACAGTGGCACATGCAGGCATGGTTTTACAAGCTTTTCAGAGACCGCTTTGCCCATTGGTAATTTTTCAAGTTGCACTTGGACGTATTGTCCCACGGGGAGCCAAAGTCTCCTCTATCCATATCATCGAGAAGTTTCTTGCGCTGCAAAATCAACGGTAGTAAGTAAGTCAAAGTAATATAGTTGGTCATTTATGCCTTCCAGCCTACGAATCCATGAAGATGAAATGAAGCTTGTATTATACATTACATACACGTATTATAACCCGACACAACATTTTTACACCTTCAAAGACCTTCTTCTCTACGCCACCTACTTTTCTTTTCACGACTTTTTATCATTTCACATTCCCACCTCCTTTGTCGGAGAACGAAGAATGGACCTGTTGCCTTGGTGAGCCTGGGTGAGATGACTTACAATTAGGTTTCCCTTTGCCCTTTTTCAACCAAACTCTCTTTCTCGCACCTCACCACTCTTTCACTCCTTGAAGGGTGGAGACTTTGGAATGGAGGAAAATGAGAATAATCGCTGATTCAGTATACCTATTGAAGGAAGTGGGTTCCTCCACTCTGCTCTGATGGTATTCAATATTACCAGCCAACAACTAAGTTACGGTCGACGTATTTTGCTTAAGTCGAACAGATGTTAATAATGAGAAATTTGCATGGGTTAAAAATAAAGTTTTATGACCTGTTTTTATGATTATGCTGCGATTATTTTAGGAATGTCATAATATGAGTTAATGTCATAATATTAGTTTAATTTTTACCGTTGAATATACATACATTGATATTGAAGGAGTTGATAAGACGAAAAACTGAATTTGCATAATACAGAATGTATCGGAAGTATCGCAAATGACTCCCAGGTTACTACGTTCACGGGGTTCGAAGTGCTATTGAGAACTTGATCATCACGGTTGAAACTACCAGATTTCGCGTTTGTGCAAAACTAATTGCTTTCAATGGTCCGATCACCATAAAATGCATAGGAGGATTCAAGTTTGATAGAAATCAGCTGATAGAAATTGTGATGAAATCATGTAAAAAGTAGGTGAGAAAGTAAAGTTAAAACAACCATCTCAGGTTGAATTTTCGTCCAACTAACATTCCTGGCGTCGCGGACGTCATCAGCTGTCTTCCAAAGGGAAGATTAGAATTGATTCTAATGATTTCGCTCAACGGCCCAACCCGAAAAATTATCAAGACGTGCAATACCACCCTCGAGCGGTTACCAGTCCAGATAATCTATTTATTTATTTACGTGCACGCCCAATTTACAATCAACAAAAATAAGGTCAGCTATGTACTAGTTTTACAGAAAATATAATTTGAAGGTAGGGGGAAGCAAGAAAAAAAATGACATAATGAAAATTGTGAATTTAACTAAATAAAATGGGGGAAGAAGAAATTAAGGACTTTAGCGAAGGTAAAATATGAAGAAAAAAACGCTGCAAATTATTACACAATGGTTTATTATTTTTCTATATAGATCACTCGTCTACAAAATCACCAACCATCCAATATGAAGGGAAAAAAAAAAAAATCAGAATCACCAACTATCGATTACATTTCGATCAGCTCTAATTTGAACGGAGATTAGGCCTCTTTTGCGATTCACACTCGTGTTTTGATTTATATATATATATTTCAAAATAAACACTTAAATTTTCGTAGGGAGCGAACGGTTTGTCCTACAGAGCTCCGCGTGGTCTCAAAAAATTCTAAAAATTCTATAGAATCTTAAATTGAAGGAAAAACAATACCTTTATATCGAAATTTTTTGAGTTAGGGCGTTTTCAAAATTTCAAAATTGATTTTGGAACCCTTAGAAGTGACCTACCTCAACCAAAAGCTTCGGGGCACAACTAGACCCCAAATGGAGCCTACATACCAAATTTCATCAAAATCGGTCAATGCTAAGTGGCAAAAGTGCCGCGTACGGCGTACGGCGGACGGCGGACGGCGTACGGCGGACGGCGGACGGACGGCAAAATTTTTATTCGATTTTTGGATTCTACGTACCTTGAAACGTAAACCATAAAATTTTGAGGGGGTGTTAAAATTTTTTTTTCTTGGTCGATTCCAAAGGTTCATTATTGAAAATAATAAACCAAAATCAAATTGAGGATATGAGGTCAGAAAGAGATTTGTACTACGGGGTAGCCGATGGAGGGGACGATGACGGTCGTAATTTGTTGAAGAACATTTTGTATGGAACAAAAGTGATGAGCGAGTGGATGAACGGGTGGCGGCAAGATTTATCTTTAAGAGCAACGAAGGGCAGTCCATGACGTTGTTCATGAGTTTGTAGAGGAACACGAGATCCGAGGAAATCCGTCTTCTCTCGAGCGTATCCAGTTGGCATCTCTGCAATAGAAGTTCGTAGTCGATGACGTCATATGGGATCCCCAACTTGTATGCAACGTAGCGCAAAAATCTCCTATGAACTTGCTCGAGGTGATATTTATGAACTACGTATAGAGGAGAGCTGTAGAGGCATACTCGAGCAAGGGCAACACAAGGGCTTTATAAAGTGACACAATGGCTTCAATATTTGAGAATTCCCAAGTGTTTCTTTTGATGAAGCCGAGAGCCAATATTGCCCTAGGAGCAATACTTGGAGAAGCAAAACCGCTCATCACAAAGGACTCCCTGATCGACGATTTCAGTTGTCCTTCGAAGTGATTCGCCACATAGAACGTAATCGAACATAACTGGTTGCTACAGACGGTGATAAGACACCACCGAGCATTCTGAGGGATTAAGGTAGAGATGGGTTACCTCGCACTAGTCCTCCAAACGAGCAACTGCCCCCTGCAACAACCGAGAATCGCCCAGAGATCCAGTATGGTGGACGGCCACTTGGTATGATTCTCAAAAAAAGATGGTATTAGTACCAGTGTCAAAAGTTTTCAAGGATTTCCTTCGAAAGTTGTGAACTTTTTTTCAATATGAGAACGCAAATGTGCTCAGAATTTATAAATGAAGACAGCTGTAATGGGGTGTACGCATGGGTCGGAAAAACTGTTTATTGTTATTTTAGTATTAACTAGACCTCATTTTGAGAATTTTGACACCAACCGCGACCTTCTAGCGTGAGGAGACCTTTTTCTATGATTTTTTAAAGTTTCGAATGTTTATGACGTCACAGTGGGCTGGAGGGTCCCGCCCAGGCGGGAGGGGCGCGTGACGTCATAAACATTCGAAACTTTGAAAAATCATAGAAAAAGATCTACTCATCCAAAAAGAGAACGGCTGGTGTCAACATTTGTTTTGTTTTTGGCTGGTGTCGGATGAGGTCTACTTTCGATTAAAAATGTAAAAAAAAAAAAAAAATCAGGCGCACCCCCCATTGTAGTTTTTTTTTTTTTTTTTGAGATTCCACTTCAATTTCGAAAAAAAATTTGTATCTCATTATTGTTAAGGGGGTCTCAGTCGGTCGCGAAAAAGGGGATTAGGTATTCTAGCGGCAACATTTTAGTTTTTCAATTCCCTAAGTAGATGCACTAGTGAGTTTCGAAAATCTTTGAAAATTTCAAATTTAGGTACAATTTTTAAACTTTGAGCGCCGGTTCTTGAGAGAAGAACTAACCCAAAACGAGGAACGAACGGTGACCGACTGAGAACCTCTTATGAGTGTTATGGGCACTTAAGTGATCTCACGGGAACCTGTTCATTAAACCAGCTAACAGCGGTTCGCCAACATGAGCCAATCCGTCACATGATTTCCACCAACATGAAAAAATCGTGTTGGAGGCAAAAGAGGCCCCCCATAATCCAGATGGACTGGAATTCGCAGGGGACCATCCAGGGCCAAACCCATACGATATCTGAAATTCGGATACTAATCTAGAATACTTCTACACGTTACATGAGACAAGCAAGCTCTCATGAGAACTCGTCTGAGCAACACACTGTTAGTCACAAAACAATAAGATCTTAAGCGTAAAGCGCGTTAAGTTCTGATTTTCGTCGATTTTTCTAATTCCTAAAAACCGGTGCTTTTGCTACCTTAGAAAAAACATTATATTTTCCGTGTTTGTAACGAGCTGACCAACCCCCCGAGTAAGTTGAACAATTATTTACATTTCAGTATCAACTATATCGTTCTTGAGCAGATTCAAACGAATCATAGTCAAAGAAATTTGCTTTGTCAAGTAGCCTAGTTATTTTTTATAACGTTTCATTCCAGACTATATGACTGAATCATCCAGCATTCTGATTATCAAGTTGTTCCTAACTGCTTGGTGTGAATTTCGCGATGTGTTGAACTCGATAGATATTGACGCTGATATTTACTTACCACCTAGCACTTTCATTGCGTCTGACCCAACAGTTGAGACGGGCAATTGGCGATGATCGTGCGCTCTGTTTTATTTTACTGCGAACTCAATCCACCTCCAAAAACTCGGGATTGGGGATCTTCCAACTCTGCATGACCCTGCCCTCTTGTGGAAAACTGCGTATTTATTGATGATCCTACCCTCAAGCTTATTCGCGAAATTTGAATTAATTCAACTCAAGACAAGAATATATATATAGGCACCTTCTCTGGAAGCAAAAAAAAAGTGAAAACATCGGTTCCGCTACATTAGGTAGACTCGGAAGCAATTTATTGAATTGAAGGGGGTAAATCAGAAAACTATTGCGGGATTGCATACTCTGTCTCTTCCCGCATGCGTCCGTCTCAACACTTGAGACTTTTTGTGAAATACACGGAAAAAATCTGTTTTTTTGATAATCCGTTTTTTATGACCTAAAGTGACTAATTATACCACTCATATTGAAATTTTCATCCAAAAGGGTATGACGCTTGCAGGGTATTGACGTGATTTGGGAGACGCAATGAAAGTGCTAGACAGGAAGATGATTGTTTTCTGCGTGTTAGGCAAAACGCTTGACAGATAGGTATTGAGGGTGAGTAAAGTCCTACGCCGTGCTCACTTGATATTTCACCCTCCTCGTACTGGTAAATTCCTTAATTGATGAAGAAGTAATTTGGGAGAATGATAGCTTTCGGTAAATTAGAAGTTGGTTACAAAACACATTTGGTACTTTGTGTGTTTGAGTTTGATGGAAATCACAACCTGGCAACCGGTTGTTGTGGGAGTTAGAGAAGTGAACGGCACGGAAGTCTACTTCTTCTTCAATACTCACCAGTTTGTTACAAACAATATTTATTCTGAAAAGAACGAATACTTCATACAGGATAAACGCCTCTAAGGCTTCCAACTTTCAAGGTCGATTCTACAACTAATTTTCAACAAAAATTGTCAACAATTTTTTTGAATCCCTTATTTTTCCTGGTTTTCCAATTTTAAGATTTTTTCGTGTTTTAGACCTTATATCACCAAAATGACCATAACTACCATAATCCCCAGGACTCCTAATAAGGACACCGTTGAAAAGAACGTTAAATTTCCAATCTCCCTGATACAAACTAAAATATTTTGAGAAGATGTGGTGAGTGGAAAATGAGCTCCGAGTTTAACAATCGAATTGAGATTATAAATTAGTGTTTGAACTTGGGAAAACGTGTTTTTTTTTCTTTTTTTAATGATTCGCAGCGGTCTTTTTTTCGGATTTTCAACGGAGGATTGATTGTTTGGATTGTTGTGCCTTAAAAACAATAAATTTTGAGTTGGAGCTAAATTTAGCTTTCTTGTTCCATTCCACATGTATTTTTTATCATTGAAAATAATAACCAACTAGCCCGGTACTCATATCTAAAATCTTCATCTTTTTGCGAAGAATTAGGTAATTTTTCAAGTGAATCATCAAGCTCTTTGAACGTCCTTGACTGAGATTATATTGTAAAAATAGTTTTAAAAAATCATGGCTCAATGGAAAAATACTTTTTCCAGGCAGATGACAGGCGACACGATTAAACAATCGAGGGAAAAAAGTTTGCGAACGAAGGCTCAATCGTAATTTTTCTACGAAACCTTTCAGGGTTTTGCCGCTGTCAGATCCGTCTAGTGAAACTGTCATCTGCACTCTTCTTACGCAACTGTACCCTCGTTAACGTCTAACGACATCAAAAGGGGACCTCCGACCATCTTCTCAGCCCAGCAGCTTCCACTCCCCGTCGGTAGGAGGACGAGAGAGGTCGATCCCTCTCGACAACTTATCTGACAGGCAGATATAAAACAATCGTTGGTGAATTGTATCTGTTTCGTGAAACAATCGTATCAGTAAGCGATACGCGTCGAGTCGGAGGGTGGTTGAACTATGACTATATCGCTGTACAATTCCTTTAGAAGCTGGTTTCCCCGCCCCTTTGCGGAGATTCTATCTCCTCTTGGAGACTTCTAACCCGACCCGTCCAAATATCCTCTCTCGGTATCGGCAAGGTTAATATTATTTCATTTGCGATCCAACAGAGGTTATTTATTCTTTCGGCGCGTTTTTCTACTGGAGTCGAAAAACCTTCCAAAATAATAGGCGGCGGTTTATTGGCTCACGGAACAGATCGCAGTTCATCAATTTTGAACAGGAAATGGGGCGAATGTGGACAAAATTTGATTCTTTTGAAATTGGAATTTTAATTATCTGATCAGTTATTATACACCAATTATTTATTTTACCTTATCGACATTCTGCCTTCATTTTTTTTTTTTATTCTTTCTTTGGTGAGATAAGAGTGTAAAACTTTAAATTTGATTTTCTCAAAAATGTTAAAATTTTGCGCAGTTTTGACAAAATGTCCGAAGTGAATCGTTCCCCTTCAGGTCAGTTTAAGGTGAATAGTGCCAAAAGTCAATATTATCAACAAAAATCTACCAAGTTAGTGTGGCACATATCTTCCTCGTATCCACAGCCCGATTGTATAGAAAATCCGAAGCATAGTAGTTAATCTCAAAACATCAATCTTTAAGTACCTTGCACTACCCTCTTAGGGGATTCTACACATCAACCGATACAATCTCTGAATATTGTTGGAATATGTAGAAGTTATGGCTGTTACAAGGATTTCACGTGAGCGCATGCGCAGTGGCTACTAACAGTCTGGGGGCAATGATTTTCATAGGGAACCATTCACACGCCAACACGCAGAATTCCCGAAAATTTCATCGAAATCGGGTGAGAAATATAGAATCCTAATCTAATTTTTAAATCCTTGCTGTGACATCGATTTCATGATAGACAGACACGGAACCAAAATTGTTCAGGAAGGTCTAAAACGAAAGACGCGAGTGGAAATTTTGATTTTGGAGAACTTTTTTTTTCAACCTTGAAAAGTGAAAACAAAGCTTCCGCTACTTTGGTAGACTCGAAAGCAAAAAACGGGATGGTGCTAACAGTTTATTATGTCGCACTGGCTTATCTGGAATTTGCGGGAACTCAAAATTTTGAACCTGCAGGAACTTCCCCCACCTACTCAGAAACAAAGAGTAAAGGTAAAAATTGTGCATCCTTTGGACAGGGGAGATTACAGTCTACATATAAAACAGCTTGATTTCGAAATTGCAATATGATTTCCATTAGTAACTAAAGGTTTCTCATCTCATCTCATCAGAAGACGTTATTTGAATTCTTCAAAATTACGAAACGTTACTAACTAATTAGTTTTCTAAAACCACCGGCATAACCTGTTTGAGCGATCGGGATCTCGAAAGAGTGCCTTCCTCCGGGATTTTTCCAATATAAATTAATAAGTCTCGCTCGATCCAGAGCAAATTATCCTTAGCGAGGCTCACCGAAATATCGGGTTAACGTCTAATCTCGCTGCCTGCAGGTATAAACAATATCGGAAGGAGCGCCGAACCTGATCCATCCATTCACATTAATTGTAATCTAATGGTCTCTAGACGCCCCCAGGCACTCTTGTCAGTCCATAAATCCTGGATCACCACGGGACGAAGGTAGGTCGCTGTTTTTGTGTTCCCCCTTCAGTCGCAGGACTTTTAATTAACCATGTAAACAAGTTTACTGTCAGCTAGCATGCCCGCTCGCTTCGCTCGTTCATCAAAGTGGTTGTAATTTGCTGTCTTGCGGGTTTATAGTCTCGCTGGATTGTAGGGGTCTTGCAATTCGGGTGGGGTTGGTGGAACTATCTTAGCCGGGTTTATGGGAGATTCTCAGAAAAAGCTCGATAGTAGTGTAATAGTTGGGTTTCTCCAGATGTGCGCCCTAGTGTTTTTTGTGTTTTTTGTTTGTATAAATACTGCTCAACTCTCCGGTCTTACTCTTGGCAGTCTGTATACTGCTGTCCTACCTAAATCACGAAACACGATTGCCCAGAATCAAAGGGCTTTATTCACGTTTACCAGTAATATAAATCATGTAGATGATACCTGTATTAGGTATCCAAGTATATCAGGTATATCCAACATCCAAATATATTAGGTATAACAAGAGTTCCTGCTTCCAGACAATGTGAGGTTTTCTTCAATGATGTTTTTTTCCTTTTTTTTTGAGCGACGGGGCACTTGTTGAAAAACATATTGTTTAGTAATGCATGCATTCCAGGGGACGTCCCATTGGATAAGCATTAGATCAGTTAACCAGTTGGTAAGCGATAAAACTGTTTCACTGGATGTAATTTGATTTATTAGTTCAGGCAAGAAATAGTTACCCCCCCCCCCTCACCATTATCTACCAAAACATTTCTAGCGGCATGGGAGCCTCGAATCTGAAGAGCATTTTAAAATCCATGATCTATGATACCCAACATGCGAATTCGAGTTCACCCCCCCCCCCCCTTCCATCACCAATGGTGCCAGTCTGGCACCAAAGCGGGAATACGTCGTAACATTGAACTTTCATCTATTAGTTTTATCAGGTGGTCCGTCGAGGTTCACATCCGTATTCAAGGTGAAACACAAAAAAAAGAAAAAAAACACGAAATATGCGGTTTATGGTGCCCTGGCACCATGGTGGCACCACTATTAGTTCCATGGTGGTACAGAGAATAATTCATGAAAATAATGAGGTATAATGAGAATTTTTCCTCAATTCCGGTGACGTAGTGCACAACTAGATAGTTTTCCGCGTCGAACAAAAAAAGAACCAGGAAAATCGGTTGAGTACTAAGGCCTGTGCAGACGACACAAGATTTTGTCACACACACACACACACACACACAGACATACACCTATGGTTTTTTTTCGCGGATTTGGATTCAGAATGGTCTAAAACGGATTACTGTGTGGTTATTTTTTTTCTGTTGAGTGTTGTCCAACTTCACCCCAGATCGATCGCATAAGGACGCCCAAGTCTTACCGTGGGACGTCCTAAAAACGAGAACGGGTAAACATAATGACCTCAGTTTTCTTGAAGATATTGCATGTTGCGAATTTCGTTTAGCTCTACAAAAAGTTGTCTATCACTTGAATCACTTTTTGATAATTTCAATCATCGAGACGAAGAAAATGTCTTCTCCACGACTGTCGATCTTTCGTTGTCGTTGCCATTCGCAAGGTTATTCCTGACTATTTAGGCGAGGGGAGGAATTATTAGGCTTTTTCTCATAATATAATTTACTCGTGCTCGAACGTTTTCGCCGTTAGGCATCATCAGGAGCTACAAATCATAAGAAAAACCATCCCAGGTGAGGCTTATTAAAACTTATTTTTAACGTTAACGTTAAATAGTCTTAAAATTTATAATATTATTACATAATATCTATATTATAGATCATCCTGAATATAGATATAGAGATATATATACAAAAAAAAATTTTCTCCTATCACAGCTTAGTTGCACTTATACCTAGTAATCTAATTTGGTAGTATTATTTACCATTGAGTATAATAAGGGGTTGGCTCCCACTTCCTCCTCTACCCATTGTCATTGTGACTGTCAATCTTTCACCTCGAGTTGAATGGAGCTGATCCTGGCCAGGAGATTCCGTTCATGACTAATTTATTACATTCAAGTTAGTTCCAATTACGTAAACCGAAGAAGAAGACTGCGAAAGTTGCCTGCTGCGGTTGACTCAAGACCTTTTCTGAAAACTACGTCCCTTTTTGATTTGTTCTGAAGAGCGCACACCAGACTGTTAAAACAGTTTCTTCCACCTCTCAATGGTTCTCCAACATCCACTTTAGGTACTTTTTCCATGATCCACTTGGAGGTAAAGGAGGACGTCCATGTGTAAGCTGTTGCAGATTGGTGTTTTCATGATTTTAAAAACGCAACGTTTTTTGTTAAGAATTCAGCAAGTGATAATGGGATTACGAGTATTAGAGTTCTTGAGAGAAACCTCTCTTTTGGTCTTAACTTATTCGACGTAAAGTCCACCTAAATTATCCCTGAGTGTCTATTGTTACGTTTGCCTTTTTTTGGAAAACGGGTGCTATAATAGATAAAGGCATCATGAATAGAAAAAATTGGACCGCTTCAAACCTCCATATTTCCGATTCTTTTAGAATAACCCGATCTAATAATGGAGACCCGGTACGCAAATCACCATATATCCGTCAGGTAAGTGAATGCCATCTTTAAAGTCAATTTATGTACATCCAGTGTATTAATGTACCTACCTACACATCCTCTCATTTTAGCAGTCGGTTCTGGTTAATTATTTTCAACTAGCTAAAAAGCCTGCTAAAAGCAGGCAAAAAAATTGTAGATATGTAAAAAAAATTTGATGTCGCGGCCTGGAATCGAACCCGGGACCCCCACGTTCAAGCGACATACGTACGTACGTACGCACGGTTGGCGTTTTATGTATTTAGATAATGAACCTGTGGAATCGACCAAGAAAATAACTGTTTAACCCCCCTCAAAATTTGTTAGTTTACGTTTCAAAGTATGTAGAATCCGAAAATCGAATGAAAAATTTTCGGATTCTACATACTTTGAAACGTAAACCAACAAATTTCTCATCCGCCATACGCAGCACTTTCCTTAATTCCCATGGACCGATTTTGATGAAATTCGGTACACGGGCTCCATTTGGGGTCTAGTAGTACCCCGAGGCTTTTGGTTGATTCAGTCACTTCTAAGGGGTGAAAATTAAGGGTTGAAGTTTTGAAAACGCCCTAGCTCAAAAACTTTTTAAACGAATTGATTGACTATTGATTTTTCATCAATTTGGAATAGTATTTTTGGAATTTTTAGAGACCACCCGTAGCTCTGTAGGACAAACCGTTCACTCCCTACGAGAACTTAAGGGTTGGACTTACGATAAAGCAGAAACACGAGTGTGAATCGCGAAAAAAGCCAAATCTCCGTTCAAATTTTAGCTGACAAAAATGCGATCGTTGTTCGTATTTTTGAGTTGTACTCATGTTTGCATCCTTAGCAACCAGTACCTAATCAAATTTCCATATTCTACAACTCTTTATTACTCCGAATTGAGTATCTAGCGTAGGTATTCATAATAACCTTGATTGTGAATTAAAAATATGGTTGGTAGGTAGTGACAATGGTAAAGCTGTATTCTTTGGAGGTGAGTGATCTATGCAGGACAATAATAAACCTTTGTGTAATAATTTGCAGCGTTTTTTAATGCTTTTAGCAAACAGTACCTTTATAAGTACGATTGATGACCGACTTCAGAACACGCAAACACCAGAAGGAAATCACTCATTTTCGGGTGTCAAAGGACTTCCACCACTTCTCCAAGCTCCGATATCGATTCTATTGTGGATGGGGTTTAAAAAGTTGGTCGCGGGTTGTATTGTTATGCTTAATACTCTTCGATTCGCCTCCGATCTTTTCAGCGCTATTAAAACTTGTTTTGAGAATTTCGGATTGTTTTTTGAATTAACGTTAACCGACAAAGCCGCAAGCTGATGACAATAATGATGGAGGGAAATTTCCATTCACTTCGAAATCTCTCTTTACAGAACTCCTATGAAAACGAAATCCCTCATCCAGTTGTTTCCTGCCGGTATTTCCACCTAAATATTTCACTGAACTTTGTGGCTGTCATGTCTGCATGACGACAACAGTGTGTCAGAGAGGAGGAAAATGATCGTCTGCATTCGCCCGAAAATTGTCCTATTTCAATGTCATCAAACACCTTGATCTAAACAGCATTATATTTTAAATAGAAATAAATATTGGGTTCAAATTAAGTTTTTGTGATTTTATTTGAGAAATTTCCCAATCTTAAAAAGTTGTGATAAGATGTAAAATGTAAGAATGTCTAACAGAATTCTGAGACTAACAGAACTCTAACAGAATTCCCTAACCTAACAGAATTCTGAGTTATGGAGTTTTTTTCCTCAAAATGGTCATTTTTCAGACTTCGCAACTCCAAAGAGAATTTGATAACAACTTATGGGAGTTCTATGAGGACACAAGAAGAGACATACGGTAATCACGGGTGAACGGAATAGACACAGAGCCAGAATTGTTCAGGAAGGTCCAAAGTGTGAACGTTTTGATTTTAGAGGCTTTTTTATCTTGATAAAAGAGAAAATAATGCTTCCGACATGATAGACTTGGACCATATTTTCGCTTCACAATTAAGTTAATTTTGAAGAAATAAACGCTTCACACTAATTTCAAAAAAAATATGCGGTTGAGGGTGCCTTCATTGGGAAATTTGATTACTTGTTGCTAAGGACGCAAAACTGAGTACACGAAACGAACTGCGATCGCATTTCGGTCAGCCAACATTTGAACGGAGATAAGACCTCTTTTGCGATTCACACTCGTGTTTCTGATTCATCGTAAGTCCAACCCTCAAGTTCTTATAGGGAGCAAATTGTTAGCCCTATAATTGTTCTGGGTGGTTTCATACGATTCTAAAAGTTCAATAATACACTCCTGCTCAAAATTAAAGCACCACCATCCATTTTCTCGTTTGTCTCTTTCCTTCTTCCCTTATAAATTTTGAATCCCGGACTGGCCACCAGGGAGCCCAGACATAAATTCGATAGAGCATGATTGGGACTTGCTGAAAAGAAGGATTCGAGACAGAAATCCACCATCAGACAATCTTCAGCAGCTGTAAACAGCAGCGAAAGAGGAATGGGACAATATCCCCAGGAGGATATCCAAAACTGGATTAGAGGCATGTTTCGAAGGGTCCAAGCCCTCATCCGAGCTAGAGGAGGTAATACCAAGTATTTGAAAGCTAAACTAGCATAATTCAAACCTTCTTTTCACTTTTTCAATTTTTATCATTTTACCACAAGAAGTACATTTTTCTTTAATTTATTAAAAACGTCTTTTTTTCTCGAATTTGTGCCTTGTTTGGTTACTTTTTTCCTTCTGTGATTGCAAACAATGTGTGTAAATGGATAAAAACTTGATAAGAGAAAAAACAAGGGGACAAACGAAGAAATGCATGATGGTGCACTAATTTTGAGCAGGAGTATATATCAAATTGATCAAAAAACATAGACTACATGAACTGAAGATTGCCTTATATACAATACTGGATAAGTTCCATGACCTGATGAAGTGAAGTACTTGGGCTAAAAAAACCGTGGTGGGATATTTCCTGGTTGCCCCTTATGGAACCGCCAACTATTTCGTCGGTTTAACTGTCCTATATTTCACATAACTGTTCTAGAACTGTATAAAATAGATTTTCAAAAATTTAACACGTCATTAGTACAAATACTTATGCCAGAAACTGCTAAAGGAGGGAAGGGTGTCGGCGTTCATCCCCGGATGACAAACAAATACTTCCAAGAAGATCTAGGGGAAAAGCTTGTTCTAAAGAGCTAATGAGCAACCAGTCGTTCATGAGCACATCGAGTTATCGAATCCCTTCCCTATGGTACTTGGAGGTTCTAACAACCTCCAATCCCATCACCTACCCAACCGTGTTATAAATGACGAGGAAGCTATGTGCTACTCCCACTTGGCAAAGCACTCTCTCATCACGTAATATTTGGCAGGGAAACTCACCTAATTCAACATTCATAAACTCGTTTGATGAGGCTCAGACATGTTCTGCGCGAATAACCCTCTATAATTCCCTCCTTTCTACCCCCCCCCCCCCCATAACTGTATTTACCGGTTATCGGAAACCCCCTCAAATGGCATCTCATTTTAATGCTTACAATCTGACCTTTTATTGTAATTGATTTACAAATAATATTCCGTTAAGGACTTAGTGGAAAGTTCCATGGAAGATACGTGAATACGGACCAATCTCCCCAAAATCTGCAACCACATTTTTAAATATTTTTACTAATTTTCAATGTTCAATAAAGTGCTTTTTTCTCTCAAAAATGTTCGACCTTTTTAACATAGCGAAATTAATCTGTCAGAAACAGGACCACCACGGATACTGGTAGAAGAAATTTCAAAAAGAATCAGGCAGATTAGTGGCAGAAAATCCTCGTCCCATGACACACCGAATTGAGTACCTCCTCCTTCGCGCCTACGGTGGTATTAAAGTTGGTCAAATATCGCACACTTGTCTCGAATGATTCGCTATCTGAACCTTTCAACACCCAAGTATGAGTACAACAATGATAAAATTTACTGTTGTGCATTGATGCTGTAACGCTTAAATCTGAAAGTCCCTTCAGCATTTTCTCATCTACCACCGAAAATACGGTATATCATAAAACTTGCTATTTAGTCTTTCAACTATGTCAGTTACAAACAAGTTACTTGGCGAAGGCGAATAGCGTTTGCCAGTGACAGTTTACTTGACGTCGTTCGATTGAAGTATTATGAAGTTCACACGGCTTCAAATTACCACGGAGTAAACATTTCTGCTCTCAAGTCTGACGGATAAGGAATTTGAGCGAACACTTCTCTCCTCAAGGTTATTAGTTCCGAAAAGTTTTCGGTCGCTACACTTTTCATCATCTTAGATATGGAAGAGACAAGCGACAAACTCCCGCTACTCGATCTTTGATGGCAATCTTCCCAACCAACATACCGAACTTTTATTTTGCTTACCGGAAAGCTTCTCATTTAACACCTTCCCTTCTCCTTTCGTTCTCTTGAAGAGGGAGTAAAATAAATCATTAATTCACAAATGTCGAGAAATTAAAATAAATAAACATATTGTTTAGTAATGCATGCATTCCAGGGGACGTCCCATTGGATAAGCATTAGGTCAATTAATACCAGTTGGTAAGCGATATAACTGTTTCACTCGATGTAATTTATTTATTACCTACTTTAGGCAAGAAATAGAGACCCCCCCCCCCTCACCATTATCTACCATAACAGTACTAGCGGCATGGGAGCCTCAAATCTGAAGAGCATATTAAAATCCATGATCTACGACACCCAACATGCGAATTCGAGTTCACCCCCCCCCCCCCCCACCACCAATGGTGCCAGTCTGGCACCAAAGCGGAAATACGTCGTAACATTGAACTTTCATCTATTAGTTTTAGTAGGCGGTCCGTCGAGGTTCACATCCGTATTCAAGGTGAAACACAAAAAAAAAAAAACACGAAATATGCGGTTTATGGTATCTTGGCACCACGGTGGCACCACTATTAGTTCCATGGTGGTACAGAGGGTAATTCATGAAAATCCGGAGGTATAATGAGAATTTTTCCTCAATTTCAAAGGTTGGGTACAATTAGTAAGCAGTAAAGGAACCGAAATATTGAAAAATCGGATATTTTGTGAATATTATCCCCCACCTGCCCCCTCCCCATGCGAATTTTGGTACTCGGGTGAAATCATGTACAACTCGGAAGTTATTTGAGTCAAACAAAAAAAGAAACACACAAATCGGTTGGAAATTGAGGCCTGGGCAGAGTTTACAGGATTATGCCCGCAAACGCACGTTTTTTAAGCATTAACCCTCCTTTCCCCCCCTTAAAAAGCAAAATAAAAATTTCGGCGCCGTAGTGCACAACTAGATAGTTTTCCGCGTCGAACAAAAAAAGAACCAGGAAAATCGGTTGAGAACTAAGGCCTGTGCAGACGACACAAGATTATGCCCAAAAACGCACGTTTTTTGAGCATTAACCCCCCCTTTCCCCCCTTAAAAGGCAAAATTCGAAATTCCGGCGACGTAGTGCACAACTAGATAGTTTTCCGCGACAAACAAAAAAAGAACCAGGAAAATCGGTTGAGTACTAAGGCCTGTGCAGACGACACAAGATTTTGTCACACACATACACACACACACACACACACACACACACACACACACACACACACACATACACCTATGGTTTTTTTTCGCGGATTTGGATTCAGAATGGTCTAAAACGGATTACTGTGTGGTTATTTTTTTTTTCTGTTGAGTGTTGTCCAACTTTACCCCAGATCGATCGCATAAGGACGTCCTAAAAAAAAACTAAATAACTCTTATCTGAGGCTTCTTTTCGTTCTTCCTTCTGAATGTACACCAACCTGATTGACAATTTAAAAAGAAAATTAACAAATCAAGAACTTCCAACATTTCAAACTGGACATCTGGAACTGATTTCTTTTTTCTCCTCATGTTCACCCCATAAGATCTCGTCTTTCGATAACCATCGTCATCCAAGGAGTTCTCATGTTTAATGCACATTCCAGTCGTTCCCGTATTCTTTAAAAGAATTTACAAAAAAATGCCTGCAGAACTCTGGACGGATCAAATTAGGAGTCACATAGTTAAAACTGTACTTTGACACTTTAAGTTTGCTTCAAATGTCTCCCGTCGTTTCTAAAATGTACATGAGATTTTAAAACGTTAGACTTCGTTTTTGCAGTTTTATATATTTCCAGACTCGAAATTCAATCCAAGAGACTGCTCCATCATTACGTCATCAAGAAAATATTTTAAACCCAATCAAATTAAAGAAGATTAATATTATTATTTTTCTTAACCTTTTTAAAATTCGATTTTTTAAAGTTTCTAATTGTATTTGAAGCTTTAATTGCACTTGATTGATCTTCTCTTTTCAGTAGATTGGTAATCTGACGTTGTTTGACGTTCGAAAAAACTCACAAAATTGGACACATTCGACTCAAAACCAGGAAGTTCTGCTTAGATTGGGTGTAAAAGAATTGCGAAGATTTCGCGTGACGTCATGACTGGTTGGTGAGAAGGGTGCCGCGCACGGTAACCTTCAGCTTGCAATAATGCGAAACTCGCTTTTTGCTCTATTTCAAGCATCGGATACCCTCCGTACAACCGCTTTCGGGAAGCTCTCACTAAAGTCTTTCAGTTGAATTGACTGGATTGAACATCCGAAATTACCTGAACTATTTCTCATTATCGACATTTGGAAGTATTTCAAAAACGTTGCAAATTATTACCTACACGGTGGTTAATTATTTTACTATACAGAGCACTTGTTTGGATAGAACGCGGAAACTAGGTACCAAGTATAGCAATAACCTCGCTATCCGAGAGTTGTGGGCCTTCATTCCGAAATTTGATTCGTGGTTGCTAAAGACGCACAACTGAACACTACACGAAAATTATTCAAAGAAACGAACAACTAAAAGATCAGCTAAAAGTTAAAAGGAGATTAGGCCTCTTCAGCGATTTTCACTCGTATTTCTGCTTTATTATTCGTCCCAGTTCAAGTCCTTGTAGGGAATGAACGGTTAGTCCTAATGAGGTCTGGGTGGTCTCCTTCGATTATAAGAATACAATAATATTTTAAATAGATGAAAAAGAATACCTTCATATAAGTAGTTTTTGAGCTAGGGCATTTTAAACATTTCAACCCTAATTTTCACCCCTTTGAAGTGACTAACTTCGACGAAAAGCTTCGGGGCACAACTAAACCCCAAATGGAGCCCATATACCGAATTTCATCAAAATCGGTTCGTGGTAACTGAGGAAAATGCCGCAGATGGAAGGAACATGTTTTATTCAATTTTCGGATTCTACATAACTTGAGATGTAAACCATCAATTTTTGAGGGGGGCAAAAAATGTTGTTTGTCTTTTAAAGATTCATTATTGAAAATAATAAACAAAAACGGTTGTCGCTTGGGAATCGTCAGCCAATTTACTATAATTTAAATCAAGCCCACCTCATTAATATTTCACATTCAAGGGTTGTCTCCAATTTTACTAGATAAATATGAGGCGTGTTGGAAATTTCTGTTGAACAAAATATTGATGTGACCACCACACGTACCTACTCACACAATTTTTCAACAATACAGCATGTTTTTCTTGATATTTTAAACAACAAGTTTCAGATAAACTAAGCTCACACTTCAACAATGTAACGCGTACGGAAATGTAAAACGTCGAGGAAAAATCAAAATGAGCAAAATGCCCTAAAAGTCAGAATGACATTTCAGTACAGAAACGCTGCAAATTATTACACAATGGTTTATTATTCTTCTATATAGATCACTCGTCTACAAGATCACCAACCATCCAATATGAAGAGAAGAAAAAAAATCAAAAAAATAAAATAAATAAATAAAATTAAAAAAAATAAAAAAATAAAAATAAAAATCACCAACCATCGATCGCATTTCGGTCAGCTCTAATTTGAACGTAGATTAGGCCTCTTTTGCGATTCACACTCGTGTTTTGATTTATATATATATATATATATTTCAATATAAACCCTTAAATTTTCGTAGGGAGCGAACGGTTCGTCCTACAGAGCTCCGCGTGGTCTCAAAAAATTCTAAAAATTCTATAGAATCTTAAATTGAAGGAAAAACAATACCTTTATAACAAAATTTTTGAGTTAGGGCGTTTTCAAAATTTCAAAATTGATTTTGGAACCCTTAGAAGTAACCTACATAAACCAAAAGCTTCGGGGCACAACTAGACCCCAGATGGAGCCTACATACCAAATTTCATCAAAATCGGTCAATGCTAAGTGGCAAAAGTGCCGCGTACGGCGGACGGCGTACGGCGTACGGCGGACGGCGGACGGACGGCCAAATTTTTATTCGATTTTTGGATTCTACGTACCTTGAAACGTAAACCATCAAATTTTGAGGGGGTGTTAAAATTTTTTTTTCTTGGTCGATTCCAAAGGTTCATTATTGAAAATAATAAACCAAAATGGATTCATTCTAACAAACAAAAATTACATAGTTGAAACCAGCTACTTATATTCAAATACGAATAGAAATTAATAAAAACTAGTGCCAATATACTGTATTGGAATATACTATATATTGAAATTCCTCTTTTCTCACCATCAAAAGATAGGACCAACGGCGATCTAGAAATTTAACCATGATTGCGATACTGTGCGCAATCAACACGAACTTCGATTTTGGTTTATTATTTTCAATAATGAACCTTTGGAATCGACCAAGAAAAAAAAATTTTTAACACCCCCTCAAAATTGATGGTATACGTTTCAAGGTACGTAGAATCCAAAAATCGAATAAAAATTTGGCCGTCCGTCCGCCGTCCGCCGTACGCCGTCCGCCGTACGCCGTACGCGGCACTTTTGCCACTTAGCATTGACCGATTTTGATGAAATTTGGTATGTAGGCTCCATTTGGGGTCTAGTTGTGCCCCGAAGATTTTGGTTGATTTAGGTCACTTCTAAGGGTTCCAAAATCAATTTTGAAATTTTGAAAACGCCCTAACTCAAAAAATTTCGATATAAAGGTATTGTTTTTCCTTCAATTTAAGATTCTATAGAATTTTTAGAATTTTTTGAGACCACGCGGAGCTCTGTAGGACAAACCGTTCGCTCCCTACGAAAATTTAAGGGTTTATATTGAAATATATATATATATATATAAATCAAAACACGAGTGTGAATCGCAAAAGAGGCCTAATCTCCGTTCAAATTAGAGCTGACCAAAATGCGATCGATGGTTGGTGATTTTGATTTTTTTTTGATTTTTTTATTTTTTTATTTTTTTTTTAATTTTTTTTTCTCTTCATGTTGGATGGTTGGTGATTTTGTAGACGAGTGATCTATGTAGAAAAATAATAAACCATTGTGTAATAATTTGCAGCGTTTTCAAACGGAAACCAGAATTTTTTATAGCTGATCTGGATTCCACGTGAGAGCTTTTTGTTTTCGATTGCGCCTAATCCGGCTCCTCAAAATTGTGCAACCCCACAATTGCACTAAAAATTGTTTAATTCTGTTGGTTTCCGCGAGAAATTGCTCTTTCTCCATCTTTATGAGGCTATTTTATTAGTTAGACTAAATTCGTAAATTGCTATTAGCAATTCGACTTTCGTGAACAGGTGGTTCAATAGGTTGGGGTGATTATAAAGTGTTCCCTCTAGTTTTTGGTAATATCTTTTGGTTTATTATCTTCAATAATGAACCTTTGGAATCGAATTTAAAAAAAAACACAATTTTAACCCCCCTCCCATCGAAAATTTGTTGGTTTACGTTAAAGATACGACGAATCCAAAAATCTAATGAAAAATTTGGCCGTCCGTCCGCCGTACGCGGCACTTTCCTCAGTTCCCATGGACCGATTTTGATGAAATTTGGAATATGGGCTCCAATTGGGGTCTAGTTGTGCCCCGAAGCTTTTGGTTGATGTAGGTCACTTCTAAGGGTCGAAAAATGAGTCAATAATAAAATGCCCTAGTTAGAAAAATTTCGATACAAAGGTATTGTTTTCACATCAATTTAAGATAATATTGAATCTTAGGAGTCCACGCGCCCTGTAGGACAAACCGTTCGCTTCCAAGAAGAACTGAAGGGATGGACTGAAGGGATAAATCAGAAACACGAGTGTGAATCGCGAAAGAAGCCGTTCACTCCGTTCTAATTTTTGCTGACCAAAATGCGATCGCTGTAGGTACGTGGTAGGTAGGTAGTATCTATGGTTTGTAGGTGGTGATAATGGCAAAGCCGTGTTCTTTGCTGACGAGTGAGCTATATAGAAAAATAATAAACCTTTGTGTTGTTTTTCACTCATGTAGTTACTAAAGGACGGGAAAACGGGAAAACTTCAGAAATGTTTTGAAAAACAAAAACCTTCATTCAGATACGTACTTGAAACGAGGAAAATAAAATAATGTCCTACTAAAGTCTCTGATATGAACTAATTTCGCCGTTTTTATATCTTCCGAGAAAAATAAGATAAAATAGACTTTCCGCTACGATAAATGAGGTCTTTCCGTCATAAGTATAAAATAATGTTGGTAGGTAACAAAATCATTTGTTCGAGAGGAACATTGGAAAATCTGAGTCTAATCGAAAGAAACCCACTTCGGTCATCATGAAGGAGAAACCCCAGAGGGAAGGTACGTGCATGGAGAAATACGATGGGACGGTTCGATGCGTGTGGTGACTGGACCTATGGAGATAACGTCACAAAGGCAAGGGCGGATAGCCCATCGCTCCGAGACCGCTAAATTTAAATTTAAATTCGCTTTACGGTGTTCACTACCTAACCATGCCAGGTACAAAATAATTGCAGTCTACACGAGCCTGTGATCTTCAAGTAACTCCCTGTAACATTCTCTGTATCTTTAGATCAAAGGCTTGTATACACTACAAGTAAATTAGAGGCACTTCCCTACCCACAGGTATCACAACATAGTTGTACTAATAGTTAAGTTCTGATAGTTTATACCATCAAAACATGATATAAAGCATTAGTACTTCTAATATTACCTTAATGTTCTGGTATTTAGTGAGTACTTCATATCTTAATTATGTACATTTCAATTTTCAGGCCGATTCGTTTTCCGCTGTAATATAAAATGTTAGATAGCTTCGATTTTCGGTCAGAGTTTGACACGTAGGCAACATGATTTTACTAATCTCTCGATACAGCGTTAATAATATGATAAAAGCATCACCTTCGACTAAGTGATTAGATAAGGACAATATCCCGGTGAGGGGACGTCCTGGTGATCAGCCACGCGAGCAATTCGAAAAAGACGTTTTTGAATATCAATGTCTTTTGACAAAAAAGTTTTTCATTTTATTACGTTTATATTTATTTTTATAAATATAAGAGTAATAAAATAAAAACTGGTCTAATAAAAAATCCGACCGACCTCAAAACTGATGATGGCAACCCACTAAAACGGGAAAAAGAATGACAACCTATTCAAACGTTTGCGCATGCGCAGTGGCTAATATTAGTCCGGGGATGATTATTTTCTTAGGGGACGATCTACCGCACAAACTCAGAAAATTTCTCTGAAATCGTAAAATTTTTTTGAAGTTTTGTCCGTTGCAAAATATTTTGGATGACGAGGAGGCTATGTGCTACACCCACTTGGTAGACTACCCGTATTTTTTGGGTACTGGAACCCCCCTCATATAGATTCTCAGTTTAAAGCTTAGAATCGGACCTTTAATTTGAATATATACAAATGGTATGTCAATCACTCAGTCAGGGGTTTCAGGGGAAGTCGCGTGATTACGGGCCAATCTCCTCGAAATAAAAAACCACGTTTTTCAACTCTTTTCACAAAATTTCGACAATTTTAACAAAGTAAAATGAAATCCGATTGAAACGGGACCACCATGGACACTGGTAGAACACATTTCAAAAAGAATCAGGCAGATTGGTGCCAAATAAGAAAATGCAGCGTGTACAAACATAATATGTTTCATATTATGAAATAAAAGGGGAAAAAATCGTCGTCCCATGACACACCGAACTGTATACCTCCTCTGCATTGCGCCTATGGCGCTTTTAAGTCGATCTAAAATACCTCCAAACTTGCAAACTCCACCATCAAACCCCTTCGAATTAGTTTAGATCCATCGAATAAGAATCACTAAATCCCAGAGGGAGAGAGAAAGAAATTATACATCTTCCATAGGCTCTCCTCATTCTACTTCCCTCGTGTAATGGACCTATTGATTCCAATAAATATCTATTGATCACGGGAAACAAGATATTATCAACATCAAATATTGTCAAGCTGGTCTCTGAATATCTTTTTCCATAGTGAAATCATGCGCTGCTGAGAATTCAGCATTTGATTATTAAAGACAAGAGGGGCTAACCGAAAGTTTATGCAAGGAAATTGAAGCATTTGAATTATTAAATAGGGAATATTATTAATACCTTGGACTACAAAGAAACCAAACCAAGAGGTATTGAGAATATTGAAATATGTAAGGGCAGTAATGAATAAAGTGGAGGTTCATTCAATATTTAATATATTTAATTTGACGTCGTCTTGATGCTTTACCCGAGTGTTTTTTCTTTCCTCATAATAAAATGAATAAAAATGATAAAGTATGAATAACCAGGATAAAAGACAAATCTATTTTGGAAAGTTTGACTTCAACTGCACTCTTCCCAATAAACGTTCTTTCCAGAAAATCTTCAAATTTCGGCTGGTAGTAACCTAACCACACTGGTTGGGTACCCCAAACGAGAGGGGTCTTGTGGGGGTGTAGTAGAAGGGGTCTGGTGTATATTGCCCCTGTGCAGAAGCAACCCATGTTTTGAAAATTAATATTGTTAACAATATTATAAAGATTTAAACAATTTATTCAGAGTCACCATTGCAGGAGCACGGAAGCACTGGTTATAATACTCCAGATCGAAATATTATAACTCGTAATGTAACCGGTAGAGGTGGATTTTACATCCAACTGGAAATCAACGATTATTGTGATCTGTTGGTTTAACGAACGGAGCCGTGAATTGAATTCGACATAGCATTTTCCTCATTTTGATAAATAACTTCTCTGGGAGAAAATCAGAAAGGCCTGGCCTCCTTCAACAAATTGAATGAAAAGTTGATTTTCAAGGCTTTTCCGAGAGGAAATGAAGGGAATGGGCATCGTAAGAGCGCTGCGCGAGGGTGAATTATCTACCACTTCCTTCCCACTTTGGGATTCTCCCCGATATCAAAGGACTAGTGGTGAGCAACCCCGCTGAATTATACCAGAGATGTTCTATCGCCATTTGTTTCCAAGTAATCGATACGAGTGTAGGACTCAGTCAAAAACTGATTCATTATAAAATTATAAGTAGAACAAGGATTTACACCAAAGAAGCTGATTATTAACATACTATATTGTGTTTATTTCCAGTTAAACTCCAATTTTAGGAGGAAATATGTGACATGAAGAATACCAATTGGAAAAACACGTTTTTAGGCTATTTATAAAAATGCAACAAGTTGAAATTTGTGAAATAAGGATAGTTTTGATCAACTCAAAATTTGTTAACATGTCGAATAGTTCTTTCGAAGGAATGGATGATATATCGTTTATTGATGAAAATGTGAATATACAGACATCTCTTTTCCCTACATTTAAGCACGTTAATGTAAATAAATTCATTACAATAGGGAAATTCCTAATGGATCGCCGTTAGAAGTATAAGCAATATTAGGATAAAGTCACGTTGAGGGCCTTTGAAGACATAATTTTAGCTATGTCCTTATACATGTTGGTCCCAAATGTAAAATTATTTTGAGGTTTTATAGAAAACTTTACGATGATTGATAACATACAAAACCTTCCGTGTACCTACAACTCGTATTGGTTTACTATTTTCAATAGTGAATAACCTGGTGGGCGTCGGTGGTCTAGTGGACAGTGTACCCGACTGCGGTGATAAGATAAGAACCGTCTAGCGGGGATGCGAGTTCGAGTCTGGTCGCTGCAGAAAGTTTTCTGTCTATTAGACGATCGGCAATCTCTCGTTCCAACCCAGGGCGGTGATGTTTGGGAAGCCATGAGCGAAATCATCAGATCAAATTCTGATCTCCCCTTAGGGAGACAGCTGATGACGTCCGCGACGCCAAGAATGGCAGTCAGACGAAAATTCAACCTGAAATGGTTGCTTACTTTACTTTACTTTACTTTACTTAGTGAATAACCTTTGGAATCGACCAAGAAAAAAAAAAGTTTAACCCCCTCAAAATTTGTTGGTTTACGTTTCAGCGTACTTAAAATCCTAAAATCGAATAAAAATAAGATGATGTCAATATAAGATAGTATTGAATTTTCGGAATTTTTAGAGACCACGCGGAGCCCTGTAGGACAAACCGTTTGCTTCCTAGGAGAACTGAAGGGTTGGACAAACGATAAATCAGAAACACGAGTGTGAATCGCAAAAGAGGCCTAATCTCCGTTCAAATTTTAGCTGACCGAAATGCGATCGATGTTTTTCTTCATGTTGGTTGGTGGTAACAATGGCAAAGCCATGTCCTTTGCAGACGAGTGATCTATATAGAAAAATAATAAACCTTAGAGTAATAATTTGCAGAGTTTTTTCCATGGTATTGTCCAATTATGTCACAAACTCATTCTTCCAATGGCAATCTACATGGAACTTGATATCCATATCAAGGAAGACCCACTCAACCACGAGGAAGGACATGAAAATAATAAACGATATCCTATTACAACGATGAGCTTTCTAATTTCTTTTAGTCGACAAAAGCAGAGGTCGGTTCAACTTTGTCTCCACCAATGTCCAATAATAAGGCGTTGTTGAGTAGCTAGACAGGAGCATATCAATTACACCGTATACCAATTTAGCTAATGGGGAAGGGCCGACTCGGTGATGGACTCACGTGGAACACGCCCTTCCTACAAATATTTGCTTCTTCCACGGGAAACGTGATACACGGCTAAAGGATTGCCCAGCACGCTCCCTTCACAGATCCAAATAGTATGTGGTCATCGGTGAATAGAATAGTAACATGAAATTGCCAGATAGGATGGAAGTTGCCATTTCCAACTAAAACAATACCAAAATACAGTAGGATGGAATATTTCAGATCAGAAAATTGGTGTTATCCTCATGTTTCCTAAGAGAAACAACGCAGAAAAAACCAGGGAATAGGGGACCGAAGAATAGTCCATAAATATAATAAACCTCGGACCTCAAATACCTTCTCATGTTTCGATGTTTTCGGCCGTTGTAGTAATTTTAAAGATTACCCTCATTATTTGATCATTTCTACTTCTTTCAATATTTTGTAGGTAGAAAAAAGTACTGCAGCTCCAAATAGTATTTTTCTGAAGTTTGTAGGAACATGGATGTGTCTTAAGTTACATTACAATAAAAACTTATATCAAGAAAATCCACTCATAATGTCATACTCCTTAACAAAAACAATCATTTGAACAACTTACTCGTACTTCACAGTACATATTGTGGACTTATCTGGCCAAACTGCACAGTCGATACTTCCATCTCAAATATTAGCGGTCTACGATTTCACACTCCGCATAATAAAAAAGAATTTGCGGTCTCCGAGATCAGACTCCGCATTAAAAAAAATACCACTCAGTCTCCCAAATCAAGAGCAAATTGGATGACGGAGGGGGAAAACCAGGTAAGTCGTATTTGTTGAAAATCGAGATATTTTCACTGTAGGCGTTATTTTGTGTCAGCTTTCGATTGCGAGTATCAGCTTTAGTCTACCATGCTTCCTATTAGCTGGGGCGTCAGTGATTATTCGGTTAACTCTCATTCCCGAAATTTCTGTTTCGAGAACAGACCGGTAACTGAGTTTACATACTTTTTCCCAGTGTACTAAATTGTGCTTAACCAGGCAAGTAGGTTTTCTTATGGCGGGTGGACCAGGTAAGTCTGAAAATTTGGTTGCTCGGAACCAAGAAAGTATGGAAATTAGACTGCACGTAACCAGGTAAGTATGGATCAGACTGCACGTAACCATTAAGCATGGAAATTAGACTGCACGTAACCAGGTAAGTATGGAAATTAGACTGCATGTAACCAAGAAAGTATGGAAATTAGACTGCACGTAACCAGGTAAGTATGGAAATTAGACTGCACGTAACCATTAAGCATGGAAATTAGACTGCACGTAACCATTAAGCATGGAAATTAGACTGCACGTAACCAGGTAAGTATGGAAATTAGACTGCACGTAACCAGGTAAGTATGGATCAGACTGCACGTAACCATTAAGCATGGAAATTAGACTGCACGTAACCAGGTAAGTATGGATCAGACTGCACGTAACCATTAAGCATGGAAATTAGACTGCACGTAACCAGGTAAGTATGGATCAGACTGCACGTAACCAGGTAGGTATGGAAATTAGGCTGCACGTAACCAGGTAAGTATGGAAATTAGACTGCACGTAAACAGGCAACTCGACAATTTTTTTTTAAAACCATTGAATTTACCATTAAGATGTAATTTGAAGGGCAGTTTGAGCAATCGTTTCGGTTCTAGGATACTTTCGTCAAAAATGGCAGGGTTAAATATACATTATTGTGGATTCCTGAATTAGGAATAACATTTGAAACTTTAAAATGCTCTCCTGTAAAATTCATTTTTTGTACTTACTGCCCCTTCCCTGCCAGCCAATTATTACTATCATTATCTTTTGTGTGGGGTTGTTCAATCAACTTCGCGTACTTTCTACTCGACGATATAACCGAGTCTGACCTGTGTGATGCCTCATTGTTGAGACCGCCATTGATGGGAACTAAAATCCGAGCTTCAATCTTCCAACGAAAGGAATACCCTCGGATCAATTGCTCCTTGACTTGTTGATGTTCAACCTTGCGATATTACATTTTACCTCCGATATTTCAACTTACCTTCGATACAAACATTTTTTTCTGATCTGAGGGAGCCGTGGAAATATTATTTCCCCACAAACCCGCGGACTCCTAAATTGGCGAAGGAAATACTTCAACCACTGTGCAATGAAACGACTCGATCAATCATTGAAACACTATACCGAAACCTTCTCCAACGATATACGAGAAAATCAATGTTGTGTAATACACGAAGCTTTGGTTACCACAACTTTCAGAACTTCATTCCGCGAAGAAAACAAAATTATTATTGGGTTGTAATTGGCAATTTTTGAAAATTGAAAATGCCCACATTTTTAAAAATTAATTGTTTGATTACGGGAAATAACAATTTTGTAACCAATATATACTCCTGCTCAAAATTAGTGCACCACCATCTATTTCTTCGTTTGCCCCCTTATTTTTTCCTTTATCAAGTTTTTATCCATTTACACACATTTTTTGCAATCACAGAAAAAAAAAATGTAACCAAAAAGGGCACAAATTCGATAAAAAATATGGTTTTAATGAATTATAGAAAAATGTACTTCTTGTGGTAAAATTATAAAAATTGAAAAAAAGGTTTGAATTATGCCAGTTTAGCTTTTCAATACTTGGTATTACCTCCTCTAGCTAGGATGAGGGCTTGCAGCTATCGACCGATGCCTCTAATCAAGTTTTGGATACCTTCCTGGAGATACTGTCCCATTCCTCTTTCGCTGCTGTTTCCAGCTGCTGAAGATTGTCTGATGGTGGATCTCTGGCTCGAATTCTTCTTTTCAGCATGTCCCAAACATGCTCTATCGGATTCATGTTTAGGCTCCTTGGTGGCCAGTCCAGGATACAAAATTTATAAGGGAAGAAGGAAAGAGATAAACGAAAAAATCGATGGTGGTGCGCTAATTTTGAGCAGGAGTGTATAATTTCCAGTATGAAAAAATTTATTTTTTTTTTTTTCACAAGGTTTTCATCACTTCAGACGATCTGAAGGATCATCATCATCATCATCTTAGGATTAACTAGAAAGTGTAAAATAGAGCCAAAGTATTTTCATCAACAAAATATAGGATGAGTTCGCTGGCCAGTATTTTTGAACAAACCTGCTGGTTGTCAAAGGGTTCTGAAAATGGGGACACAAAACGTTTTTTCGAGGATTTCAGTGAAGTTAACGTTTGAAATCTGCGATTATGTAGTATATTAGAATTAGCGCAAACGTTTCTACCATATGAAAAACGGACAATTGTCAGCTCATGTATTTCACAGTTCCTTCAACAACTATTTTATATTACGTGAGTGTATAACTGTGTAGATTTGTTCTCCTCAACTCTACATTGTTACGGGATTTGAAAATTAAGGTTGATTTACCCCGAATGAATGGACGAGTATAATACAGTAACGAGCTATAGAAACCATGTCTAACGATGAGGGAAACTTCCAAAGCCCCGTCGCGTTCGAGCGCTTGAGTTGATCAGTTAGGGGAAAAGGATCAAACATGAAAATTACCTTCAAGGGAGGGGACTTTGTGGAGACATAAAATCATGGTCGATTGGCGCTCAGTGGCTATAAATGGCGTGTTTTCAGAGGAGCAGCTGTTCGTTGGATGATGGATTAAAATAAAGTGTAATTTTTTTTTCGTGTAATTGGTCTATGTGTTCATGAATTCATGTAACGGGCAAAACTAGATCAGTTAACAGATGACATTTTCATTGATTGTGAGGGTTGAAATGTAGATGATCTTCTATGAATTTCATAGTTCCCGGAAAGACAGCAGTCTCTGCGCATGCGCAATCGCTAAATCTTCTTGTGTGACAAAACGTGACTTCTACAGTTTCCGTCCGAATTCGATGAATTTTCAGGGAATGTGTGGTTGGAACCCCATAAATTCCATCATTATCTGATCTGGTCATCTGCAGCCTCCTGGCATACGTGACTTTCACAATATTTGTCCGTTTCCACTCCAAGATAGAGGACATCCTCTGAGGTACCTTTTGATGATGTGTTCGAAAAGAAAAGGAATTAAGTTTCGTATACTTTTAGTAACTTCACTTATTAATTTGTATTCCCAAAGTTTTCGACTAAGAAAATGATCGTTCGCATGACAGCCACGATTTGAGGACCTCTAGACGCCCTTCAAGTATCGACCGAACCGCAAGAACGTTTTGTAACACACGTTTTACTCAAAACATCTCGATGGCTTTCGACCATCTAAGAGGATAATAGGATTCTAGTGCTCTCGAAAGGTGGGAGCTTAGGACCACATACTCATCAAGAGGTTTTTAAGTGGAGAATCCAACGTTGACATTTTCCTTAGGATAGTTATCACCTACGACTAAATTGTATACTACTAAAAATAAATGTTAAAAAAAGCTATAGAGCATTGGGTAATAAACCAATATTTTTTTCAGTAAAGAGCATCTGTCTGCAAAGAACACGCCTTTTTTCGGTCCCTAAAGAGACCATGGGTAGGTGAGGGGAGGGGGTTGAAGGACCCTCGGCCCAGAGGCTCCTAGGCAGGTCACGTGTACCTACCAAATCTCGATTAATTTAACGATCAACTCACATTATTTAACCATGGTTCATCGTTCAGATCTCTGGATGGTCTCAGTCGTTTTTAAAACATGAACACTATCCTTGATTTGATGAAAAAAACGTCAGTAATTATTTATTCACTAATTAAATATTAATGATCCTCATAGGAAGCGGTAGTTCCCACAGAGCTCTGGGTGGTATGAAAAAATTCTAAATATCTTCGCTATTTTAAATTGATGAAAAACATATTGTTATAGTAATGCTTGCATTCCTGTACGTTGGAAGTTTTTACGCTAGGGCGTTTTGAAAATGATTTCCCTCACTGTTTATCCCTTAGAAATGACTGACAATAACATAAACCTTCGGGGCACAACTAGACCCCAAACGAAGCCGGTATCCGAAATTTCATGAACTGGGAAAAATGCTGCGTACGGCATACGGACGGAAAAGTCTTTCTTCGATTTTGGATTCTACTAACTTCAAACTTAAACTATCAAATTTTGAGGAGGGGTTATAATGTTTTTCTCGCTCAATTCCAAAGATTTATTATTGATAATAATAAACCAAAACTGAACTGTATTCTTCCTCATACATCCTCCAAATACCAGTTCCCATTGACCGATTTTGATGTAAATGGTATGTGGGCTCCATTTGGGGTCTAGTTGTGCCCCAAAGCTTTAAGTTATTGTCCTTTGCGTCTTAGGGATAAAAAATGGTAGAGCTTTTCTGATGTACAGGTATTGTTTTGTTCATTAATTGAAAATGGTCACAATTTATAAGAATTTCTTACACCACCCAGACCTCTGAAGACGAATTGTTGGCTTCCAACGAGGAAAATGATCATTTGATTAGTTAATAAACTATTAATGGCGTTTTCAATAATTTAGAAGATTGTTCAACTTTTAGAAACGAATGAGATTATTCAGAGATCAACCAATGCCCCCCACCACCCCCCCTCCCGTCCAAACCACGATTCCTACATTGTTGACTATATTGCTGCCTTGACTAGCCAAGATACTTATAACTGGGCTGAAAATGCAATCTTTTTCGTTTCTTCGGAAATTTGATCGGAAATTTGTATAGAGAATTTTGTTCTGGTTTAAAGTACATGTACTTCATAATTATATTTAAGATAGTTCTTGTCACTGAAACATTCAAAAATATGTAACATATTATATTCATGTTTTTGTTAATATAACTTTTTCGAATGTTACATAAACTCTAATATTATTGATCAAAAAAAGACAGTGAGTTTTGCTGGCAAAAATGACTGATACCGATTTATAGTCACGACGATAAATGATGATAAAATACAGTCTGATAGCTCAGGCTCTACGTAACAAGCATTTGAACTTTCAGTGCTCCGTTCAACAAAGAAAGCTTTGTCAACAAAGGTTTTCTTGTTGGTTTGAATAAAAAGTTATGCGGGACGACCAAGGAATAATGAGAAACTTTCTTCGTCGGTGTTTCGGGTTAACCATGCGGAAATGAAATGCTTCCACTTTTTAAAGACGTTTTCTCCATTAAAATTTCGAGTAGGAACACACAAATCCATGAATTTGTTATAAGTATAGACGTGATAGGAGGAGAAATTCGTTATTATTCTCGGAGTTGAACTATTTGAAACTGTTGAAAGACTTTGAACAATATTCGTTATTGAAATGAAATTATGTTTCTCACGTGGATATAATAAATATAAACGAGATGACTATGTTGGACCATGGTGATGTATCTCGTCAACCGGGATAAAAAGCCTCACAATCACCGAAGTACGGGGCAAATATGAGCTCGTTAATGGCTTAGGGCATGTGGCTATAGCTTCCTCACCTAGAATTACATAGTCCTATAGAAATGGTCGATAAGAAATGATTCCCAATCACGGTTGGTTGCCTTTCACGGTTTTGTTGACTATTTTTCGAATTTAAAACATCAATACGATTAAAAATGTTTATCCCCTTAGGTATGTTTTATTTTTTATTTTTTTTTGGTTTGCCTTTTTAGTAATATTGTGGCTCCTGCCGATAGGATATAGACGAAAGAGGGCGTCGGTGGTCTAGTGGACAGTGTACCCGACTGCAGCGATAGGATAAGAACCGTCTTGCGGGGTCGCCAGCAGAAAGTTTTCTGTCTATTAGACGATCGGCAATCTCTCGTTCCAACCCAGGGCGGTGATGTTTGGGAAGCCATGAGCGAAATCATCAGATCAAATTCTGATCTCCCCTTATGGAGACAGCTGATGACGTCCGCGACGCCAAGAATGGCAGTCGGACGAAAATTCAACCTGAAATGGTTGCTTACTTTACTTTACTTTTACTTTATAGACGAAAGCAGTAGGGAATCGATGGGCCAACCCCAAACTACCCTCAAGAATAAAGTAAAATTGACTTTTAGACCGTGATAAACTGATGTTATAAGAAAATCACGTTTGCGCGTGCGCAGATGCTACTATTGGTCCGATGGCGATGAAAATCATAGGGGACAGTCTTGCTGACCCGTAAGAACCCTGAAAATACCATCATGATTAGGGTTGGCAACGATATATCGATTTATGAAATATGTCGATAGATAACGGTTGATATAAAGATATATTTACCGATAATATTGCGACTGTTTTCAACGAGTAAAAATTAATATTAAAATGAATGGGTGAGGAGGGACGCAAGTATCTGTGTAAAACATCAAGTAATTTTATTCCAAATTTTGTAGGTACCTTCCTGATGGCTTGATTTCAGACTGCTGACTTAAGCTCAAACACATGTACATGAATGGTTTACACCTTCAGTGGCGCTATTTGACGTGAGCCGAAAATAATGGAGCCGCATCTAGATTAAAACTACCTACTATACGATGTGAAGCAGGTTTTCACAACAATTATTTTAAATTTCGAAGGACCATGCCTACAGTATACCTCTGTCAATTTATAAATCTAACATTGCAATGGCATATTATAATAAATATAAATATTATATAAATCTAACATTGCAATCTACGATATTTTATATGTTGTTAGAACCCCTGAGGGTAGTTTTATCCCCAAATTTGTAACCCAAAAAAAACCCTGACCAAACCATGACAATTTTAACCATGAATTTCTATAATTAATACCCAGTAAAACTTTTTAAGTAGGTTAAATACTAACTTCTACCGGATTTTCCAAGTAGATCTTCCGATAAGTCGAATATAACAATATATTTCTTCCAAGGTGATGTTAGTAACGTTTCAATTGACCAACCTACTTACTTCGACAAGTTTTTCCTAGTAGGTCTTCCGACATATCGAAATATCGATACACTTCCTCCGATGTATCGAAATATCGATACATTTTCTCCAATATATCGAAAGTATTGACATCATTGACGATATATCATTGATTAGTATATCGAAATATTCCATTCGATATGCCATCCCTTATCATGATCGGACCGTAATTTCGTATATGAAAAGGGACAGTGACCACAGAGAGACCGACTGACGCTGAACTAAACATTTTACAGAAAGGTCCAAAACGCAAGAGCGCTCGAAAAACATGAAGGACGCGTTCAATTATGGAATGACCTAGTACACGGGAAAAAAAGCTGACCTACTTAAGGTAGACTGGAAGAAACAAATACTCCAATAAATAAGAATGGTATTCGTAGAATGATATTTAGAGGACGCCAATTTGCGAAGGTTTCCAATATCATGAATGAATCACTATAATGATACATATTAAAGAGAGTATCCTTTCTGTTGTACATTGTGTAGGTTGGAATATTTTGTACACAATGCACTTTTGGAGGTTCTGTAGAGTTGCTGAAATACGGTGTTCAAATTAAGGTTTTCGGAGCTTTGCCAAGTGCTTACAATTCAGGCACAGGGAGAAGTGCAATAGTGCGTCCGCCGAGACTTTTTTATCCAAGCTTCTGATCATCGAATTTCATCCGATAAAAACTTCAAGTCCTTCTCTTCCAGTGGAGCTTTAAGTTGGTTGTTGATGTTTCCACTTCAATACTTCCTTTCTGTAACCCTTACGCTTGTAAGAGAACCTAGCACGCTTGATAGTTCGTACACGAGCCTAGATACGCCTAAATTAAAAAAGCACACTCCAAACTCCTGGCATTGTGGAGGCAGTCAAGCCCAAGGTTTTTTTTTTCTGTACCCACCATCTGTTACAGAAAGAGACTTTGAAGTGAACTTTACATTTCAAAGTCACGATACGAATATCCCTGTTCAAAAAGCTATGTCTTTGACCTCTTTGTTTGAGAATCATTGGGTGAACGCAAAGTGAGGGTGTCATTTATCGAGGCTGTCGGGCACCGGTGCTATCTTATCAGGTTTTTCGAGAGCATTGACATTAACTTAATTGACAATAAAGAACGTGATGAAGAAGAACCAGGGAGAAATCAATGAGGTGCAATGTGGATACAGGTCCATTGAAAGTCATTTTAAATTAGTAGAGCCACTAACCAGGAGCTACACGCAATTTGGTAAATTTCATAGTTTCAGGTGTATCAGTCATTGCTGCACCAATCAGAAATTCCAGGGATTCCAGAAAAAATAATTGTTGATGAAGAGAATAGCGTAACCCCAGTATCTTACAAGCCCATCTTCAGAACCTCAGGTCTTGAGCATCGAAATTGTGGACTCAGGTGGTGGTTCTGAGCAATCGGATGGACAAACAAGCAAACGTAAATAAATGTAAATCGCGTCTGCCTTTGAAAATCGTAATTCAACGCAATTCATTTGTGCACCACTGAGCCTACGCTGATTCGGTATAAGTTTAGTCCGTTCTATATATCGTTGCTTCCATACTAAAGACACCATATCACAGGCAACCATTTTCATGGTTCGAGAAAATTTAGTTTGAAGTTTTGATGCGCCAAAAAAATCGAATTATGATTTAGATATTATAAAAACGTCTTTGACATGTTTATTTCTTTTTTGGTTTATCGTTCTCAATAATGAACCTTTGGAATCGACCAAGAAATTTTTTTTAACCCCCCTTCAAATTTTTGTGGTTTTCATTTCAAGGTACGGAGAATCCAAGAATCGAATAAAAATTTGGCCGTCATTGACCGATTTTGATGAAATTTGGTGTACAGGCTCCATTTGGGGTCTAGTTGTGCTCCAAAGATTTTGGTAGATGTAGGTCACTTCTAAAGGTTGAAAAATGAGGGTTGAAATTTATAAGGCCCAAACTGAAAGTATGATATAAAGGTATTATTTGTCCATCAATTTAAGATAGTATTGAATTTTTAGAATTTTTAGAGACCACGCGGAGCCCTATAGAACAACTCGTTCGCTCCCTACGAGAACTTGATGGTTGGACGTACGATAAATCAGAAACACGAGTGTGAATCGCAAGAGAGGTCTAATCTCTGTTCAAATTTTAGCTGGAAGAAATGCGATCAATGTTTTTCTTCGTGTTATTCGGTAGTAACAATGGCAAAGCCGTGTTATTTGCAGACGAGTGATCTGTATGGAAAAATAATAAACCTTTGTGTAATAATTTGCAGCGTTTGTTGATAAGTTTGACGGTTCCAACCATTTTTGAACCCGCGGTATCATATTCGTGTTACTCCTTGGGGTTTTTGCCTTGTGTCTTGCACATCCCCAAAAATATCATTGGCCTCGAGGAATATCGCGACAAAATCGTGTTTGCACTTCACAGTAAATAATTATTAATGATTGGTGAGCCCTATAAGCCCCTGTAGTCTCCAGAAATGTAATTACATGAAAACAACCAAAACTGCTGATATGTGCCTCGGTGGCAAATCGCACGCATGGCGGCAAATAAATGTCATTTAACCAGTATTCTAAGTATCTGACTTATGAATTGTGACGCAAGCGGGTAATGCATCGGTGGTGGTAACTAACTTTTCAGGCTTTTACTGTTCAGATTGTGGAAGTGTCCTATTCGGCCGCTTCAGTTCCCTCTTTCTCTCACTTTCTCATTCTCCCGTGGTCTTTTTCCTATTCGATTTCCCTTCTCTTCTCTCGAGGCCAAAAAAAATAAATAAAAGAGAGAAGAAAACACCCTCCAGGACCGACTAAAAGGAAAGGGGGAGCCAGCAGACGAAGGGAGGAAGTGATGGTGAGGAACTCTAGGACCAAGGAGTGGGTATGGGGGAGGACTTATCGATCCGAGTGAAGTGAAACCGCACCCAAATGTCCACCCATATTATCATCTTTATCTTTGTTCTGAAAATAACGTCATCATACCGTTCAGTGACTCACGAGAACCGGTATGACCTGGCGGGAACTGAACCGAAATCCCCTCCTGAGCCCTCAACTTGAGATCGATTCTGCTCGATCAACTAGTGATCGAACTTGAAAGTAGTAAAATATCATCAATAAAATCAATGTTCCAATAAAAACCTATGTTATTTCACGATTAAAATACTGTAAAAAAGCACTCATCACAATAATGTGACATTGACAACCAGATAATTCATCTCACATATAGACTTTCGACGTTTTTATTGATTCAAGTTTAATTTGTATTTACAGCTAGTATTTAAAAAATGTGCCATGAGAGAGAAAATGTGCCACCAGAAGTTAACATATGATGTTTGGTGAAAAAGTCCGAAAGCGATCTGGCTGTCAATGTATGGAATCATTTCAAGAAAATTAATCAATTTGGAGTAAATCAATGTAACCAGAATACTCAACCTATTACGATATTCGAAAACAACAGCCACCTCGACCATATCATCTTTCACTCATGACAATCTTTGGTTTATTATGGGGTTGCTATGGATAGATAGCTTGCACGTCTTCCGCATATTTATATTCATAACTGAGGTAACCATTATTTCAATTTAAAAAAAATCAATCAAATTTGTCCTTACAGTCAGGACATACACGAAGCTGTTTTCATTTGACATGACATTCAAAGTGGAGTTTATATGAATTGACAGTTGAAAATCTACTCTAATGAATCTAATGTTGACACGTTACCTAGTTGATGGATCAAGATTTCGATTCCATCAATTGTTGTTGTTTCCAATATGTGAATGATCCAAGGAGAAAAAATCAAATCAGCACCCTAGAACAGCATAGTAAATCATAAAATGTGTCCATGCTGCGGCTTAGGGATGCGTATTACTTTTGCAAATGTGAATGTAGCGCTATAAAATGGTACCTCCCTATTGGATATTGTGTGAACCTACAAAAAGGTTACTCCAACCCACGTGGTTTGCTATAACCTATTCAAACGTCCACATGATGCCGGGTGCGGAGTTCCCGAATGAAAACAGCTGTTCACCTGGAGGAGTGGAGGTAATACGACTGCCTCCTCCCAAGAGGAGGTTTACGTTCAGTCATGATTTGGATCAGGATCGATTAATGTCGGCCACTGAAAATAGTAGGCATCGATCTAATACGAGCGACATTATTGAAGACAGCTGTTCAACTGTGAACAAGGCGGGTAAGGTGTTTGGAAGCGTACGGCGGCTCTAAGCTGACCATCATTTCCCGTCCTTAGGCCGATCGTAAGGTTAAGCATTCTGGCTATTGGTAGGGTAGTGAGGAACACTTACTGTCAGACGAAGCGCCACACCCCATGTGAGGAGGATGTCCAAAGTTCTTCACTATAGCCCCCTTCTGGTGCCACAACAGCGCCTGCGTTCCTCTTCATCCCTTCTCATCCCCCACCTCAGCCCAGCTGGTTTTCCTCCTCTATTCTAGGCTCACCCTCCACCAATTTCATTATACACACCAATTATTGGAGTCTTCATTTTTATTGCTTCCCCCTTCCTCACTCCTTCCTTCGCGCCCTTTTTTTCAATGCAATGTCAATGACTTCCCTTTCTCTTTATTCGTCCTATTTCCTTGTCTCCAACTTATACCCATTTTCTTTCCATAGAATAAGTTCTTTCTTATTTTAATTTGAAAGTTGATTGTAACGACAATCTTCATGAATCAAACCCGATATCCCAATTTGATGTTTCATCGTTATACGGAATTTACTATGAATCAATATAAATGTCTTTTAACGATGTTCAGAGGATAGGAAAAAAAAGTCTGCCGAGTGGGTGTGGCACATAGCTCCCTCGTATCCATAACCCGATTGTATAGATGATCCGATGCACAGTAGTTAATCTCAAAACATCAATCTCTAAGTACCATCCACTTCCCTCATAGGGGATCATCAACACGCTAAACTGAACAATCCTGAGAAATTTTGTCGAAATCGGATGGAAGATGTAGAAGTTATGGCTGTTGCAAGGAATTCACGTTTGCGCATGCGCAGCAACTATACCTACTATTATTCTGGGGGAGATGAATTCCATAGGGGAACATATACACACCAATCTAGAAACAACCCTAGAAAATGTCATAAAATTCGGATGTAAAGTAAGTGTTATGGCTGTTAACAAGAATTTTACGTTCGCGCATGCGCACAGGCTACTGTCAATTTTACGGCCTTGGTTTTCATTGGAGACCATCTACAACCTGAACCGCATGATCCTTGAAAATTTCATCGAAATCGGATAAAAATATGGAAGTTATGGCTGTTACAAAGAATTCACGTTTGCGCATGCGCAGCAACTGCTATTATAACTATTATTCTGGGGGAGATGAATTCCATAGGGGAACATATACACAACAATCTAGAAACAAACCTAGAAAATGTCATGAAATTCGGATGTTAAGTAAGTGTTATGGCTGTTAACAAGAATTTTACGTTCGCGCATGCGCAGAGGCTACTGTCAATTTTACGGCCTTGGTTTTTATTGGAGACCATCTACAACCTGAACCGCATGATCCTTGAAAATTTCATCGAAATCGGATAAAAATATGGAAGTTATGGCTGTTACAAAGAATTCACGTTTGCGCATGCGCAGCAATGCGAACTGATAGTAATCAGTCCGGGGGTGATGATTTTTATAGTCAAATGTCTAAATCACACCTACAGCATTAGTTCATGTATCCTCCGCTAGGGATTGTAAAGCATTTTTCCCTTGAATCACATGCATCGCATTATCTCACGCTTCACCAAAATAGGTAGGTAACTGAGCTTATCTCAGATGATTCAAAGGAAAAACGCTTTATTATCCCTAGCGGAGGATACATGAACTGATGCTGTAGGTGTGGTTTAGACGCCCGTTTTTCATAGGGGGCCGTCTACACGCCATCCCGCACAATCCTTGAAAATGTTATCGAAATTGGATGAGACTAAAATTCTCAAGTTATGGCTGTGGCAAGGATTTCATGACAGACACACAGACAGACACGGAACCAAAATTGTTCAGAAAGGTCTGAAACGTAAAACGCGAGTAGAAATTTTGAAGAACGTTTTTTCAAACCTTGAAAAGTTAAAACAAAGCTTCCGCTACCTTTGTAGACTCGGAAGCAAAATCTCGCTTGATGACTGCACCAACTAGCGCTATCGGTAGGAAAGCCTGCTTTGTCAGCCCCAGAGATACAACAGGTAACTCGATACCTCGTCGTAAATCAGAACGAGACAAGGAATTAGTGATTGGAAAATTCTTGGGAATCAGATTTTAGGGGATATTCTACATTTGGGACCTTATTTTGGTTTATCATTTTCAATAATGAACCTTTGGAATTGACCAAGAAATAAAATTTTAACGCCCCCCCCCCCACCACCGCCAAAATGAAAAATTTTGAAAATGCGGTAGTTCAAAAAATTTCTGTATAAAGGTGTTGTTTTTTTTATCAATCTAAGACAGTATTGCTGTTTTAAATTTTTTTTAGAGACCTCGCGGAGCTCTGTAGGACAAACAATTCGCTCGCTACGAGAACTTAAGAGTTGGACTTACGATAAATCAGAAAAACGAGGGTGAATCGCAAAAGAGGCCTAATCTAAGTTCAAATTTCATCAGACTAAAAAGGGATAGCTGTAGGTACGTGGAAGGTAGGTAGTATCTAAGGTTGGTTGGTGGTGACAATGGCAAAGCCGAGTTCTTTGCAGACGAGTGATCTGTATAGAAAAATAATAAACCTTTGTGTGATAATTAACAGCGTTTTTCACCTTCCGCAGTAATAAGCTATTCATTTTCAGATGAGACTCAGTCCTGGGAATGTGAGACATAGACAATTTTCATACGAACAATAAATGATGAGACATGTTTATTCTTTGTCTTTATTATTGTGGGTAACGACCGGAAAATGAACTTCCGACAATCACAAAGAATCAAACCTCTAAACATTGTTTTGAGAACTGCTATTGTGATCAAAAAATGCACCAATTTTGGTTTATTATTTTCAATAATGAACCTTTGGAATCGACCAAGAAAAAAAAATGTTTAACACCCCCTCAAAATTTTATGGTTTACGTTTCAAGGTACGTAGAATCCAAAAATCGAATAAAAATTTGGCAGTCCGTCCGCCGTACGCCGTACGCGGCACTTTTGCCACTTAGCATTGACCGATTTTGATGAAATTTGGTATGTAGGCTCCATTTGGGGTCTAGTTGTGCCCCGAAGCTTTTGGTTTATGTAGGCCACTCCTAAGGGTTCCAAAATCAATTTTGAAATTTTGAAAACGCCCTAACTCAAAAAATTTCGATATAAAGGTATTGTTTTCCTTCAAATTAAGATTCTATAGAATTTTTAGAATTTTTTGAGACCACGCGGAGCTCTGTAGGACAAACCGTTCGCTCCCTACGAAAATTTAAGGGCTTATATTGAAATATATATATATAAATCAAAACACGAGTGTGAATCGCAAAAGAGGCCTAATCTCCGTTCAAATTAGAGCTGACCGAAATGCGATCAATGGTTGGTGATTTTGATTTTTTTTTTTTTTTTATTTTTTTTTTTATTTTTTTATTTTTTTTTTTTTTCTCTTCATATTGGATGGTTGGTGATTTTGTAGACGAGTGATCTATATAAAAATAATAAACCGTTGTGTAATAATTTGCAGCGTTTTTGGAGAAGTAACCTCCAATTTACGTCAAACGAATTAGCACCGTCTACATAGGTTTGACGGGAAAAAATTAGACACAAAACGATTCCTAACTTGTCCAGTTAATTTTGGTTAAATAAATTCGTAAATTCTTGATTTCATCACGACTAACATGCTTTCAGGTAAGCATTTAAACCCATTTTCGTTGTTAATCTTTCTTCCAAGAAGTCTTTTACTGAATTATGGAGCCTAGACGATATTATATTTTTTATGAAATTTTAAAAGTGTGCTATTTGGCCTAAATATCCGATTTTTTCAAGTCAAACTCAGAATTTTATGAAATTTTCTCCTCTTCTACTTCTTTTTTACTGAAAGTTGGAGTCCTAGAATTTAGTGTACTTACATGGCTTTTTTAATCAAATAATGTTCCTTCAACAATATAGAAAAAGTAAGCAACATTCACAGATCATTTATAGAAGATCAGTTATCTCGTGGACTACAGAGTCAGATTCACCCTAACTTTTTGAAACGATTAGCAGTAACAGTGAGTACTTTGTATTTAATTGCTGTTAGGACTTACATAAATTTAAAAATTCGTAATCGATGATTTTACACTAGGTTTTCCACTACATTATATCTTTAAATTACTATCTTTCAACATTTTCTCGGAAAAAAAATTGTCTAAATTAAAATAGATTACTGTTATAGTAACAGAAAAACGCTGCGAATTATTTCACAACGGTACATTATTGCTTCCGAGTCTACTATGATAGTGGAAGCATTGGTTTCATTCACTTCAAGGTTGAAAAAAAAGTATCCAAAATCTAAATTTCCACTTGCGTTTTACGTTTCAGACCTTCCTGAACATTTTCGGTTTCATGTCTGTCGGTTTGTTTGTCATGAGATCTTTGTGAAGGGCAAAACTATATGAAGTTATAGTCCGATTTCCAATAAATTTTCAAGGATTTTTCGGCTAGGCGTGTATATGGTTCCCTATGAAAATAATCGCTTCCTAATTGTTATTAGTCTGTGCGCAAGGGCAATCGAAAAAAAACCTGTGACAGCCGTAACTTCTACATTTTCAGCTGAATTTGAAAACATTTTCAGGGATTGTGCAAGGTAGAAACTGTTGATGTTTGGATCATCTATGCAACCGGGCTATGATTACAAGGAAGCAATGTGCCACATCCACTCGGCAGACTTTTTTCTCTATAGGTCGCCCGACTGCAATGAACAAAGCTATCCTAATAATGGTAACTGTCAAACAAACTATCGTGCAAGGTTGACCGTCAATTTCATTCTGATATTATCATTCAATCAGCTGAAATTTTGAATTTTCAACTTTTCCAAATTTAAGTATGGATTTTAAGTTTAATTGGTGGCTGCTGTGACCCCTACTCATCTCTCCAGCGAGCGGAAAAAGGTTTAGTAGGGAATTAAACGTCTGAAATGTCGCGGATTCAGAATGGAGTGATGGAGATGGAATTCACTGGTGATGAAAGTAATTAACTCGAGCAATGAAATTAAAAGGGTCGTAAGATGGAAAGGGTTCCATGAAAATGAAGCGATTTTTTTTTAGCTCTTTCCTTTTTTGCAATGATTTAACGTTTATAAGTAGATACTTACAAATGTATCTTCGTCTACACTCCTTCGATTCTATGTCGTCAATATGAACAAAATCTAAGCCTGATTTATTTCGACGATGTACGTAGAGAGACGACATAAATCTCACCTTAATAATTTGAACACTTACAAACACATTTCAAGCTGATCTCAATACTCATCTCACCCATTAAAAGCTCTTCGAAAGTAACTATGAACATATTTTTAATATTAAGATTGTTAGCAATTATCCGTGGAATCCGTTTTGGACCAATTTAAGAAGTGGGCTGAGGTATGTGGTTCAGTTCCATAACGGGTCTTGGAATAAGTAAATTCTGTTTCAATAAGATCTGTGATCTTAAACCGACTGTGATTTTTTTGTTTTGTTCAATGCTTCGACTGTGATATTAGGAATCGCCTGTGAGTGTGTATGTATGTATATGTGTGTGTGATTAGTGTTGCGTGTTTTCGAGCTGTGGCCCGGGGTTCTTGGCCGGTCTGGGGGCGGCCCCCCTTGGCGCTTGGAATAGGTGGTCTACCTCTATGGTGGACCACGCTGTTCGTAAGGGCTGCCTCTCCAGAAATGGATTGGCAGCCCCGGGAGCCGCCGTGGTGGGTGGGTCAGGGCCGGTCGGGACACCCCGGCCGGTGCGATGTCGCTCCACACACACCTTGTTCCTAGAAATCCAAATCACGGGAGTTCCTATATCATTTAAGTTCCTATTTAATTTGATTTTTTCACAGTGTTTGACGCGTTTCTCTTTGTTCATACATTTAGTTTTAGTATTGTATCCATATGTGCTGTATTCTTGCTTAATTATTGTTAGTTTGTAGAGATTGATTTTGACGTACCCATACCTTATGTAAATGTGAAGGAATAAAGGATAATTTGAATTTGAATTTGATCATCGCATCAGAAATAAAAATTGTTATGCAGGGTGTCTCACGAGTTGTCCCCCCCCCCCTACCAAAATCGTCCAGATGGTAAAGTTTTTGAATCTTAATGCGCATTGTGCACGTGCGCAACGCACAGTAACTTAGTTGTGCGTTAACCCATTTTTGCCCGGTGTTTCCATTTGGGGACATTGGACTCTGTCTTAGTTTTTTATAGTTTTTGACAACAGAAGTGAACGTAGATATGAAATCTCATGTTTACGTATTAGGGCTAATACATACTGATCTTACAGAGGCTCAGTTCGGTTCCAAATGTCATTGGGTGGGGTGTCAGAGTACTTTCATTGTTGACTATAATTTTGAGTGTGACATGACAAAGAAAAAGTAACTACTAAACCTGTTTTATTTTGTTTTATTCCGTTTTTTTTCAAGATTTCTGTTTTTGTTAGAAGTTAACAAAAGACGTTGGGGAGAAATCAGCCGAATTTTTACACTTCACCCAAAAAACGCTGAAAATTATTACACAATGGTTTATTATTTTTTATTTTTCTATATAGATCACTCGTCTGCAAAGCCACCAACCATCCAATATGAAGAAAAACATCGATCGCATTTCGGTCAGCTTAAATATGAACGGAGATCAGGCCTCGTTTGCGATTCACGCTCGTGTTTCTGATTTATCGTACGTCCAAACTTCAAATTCTCGCAGTGAGCGAACGGTTTGTCCTACAGAGCTCCGGGTGGTCTCAAAAAATTCTAAAAATTCTATAGAATCTTAAATAATACCTTTATATCAACATTTTTTGAGTTAGGGCGTTTTCAAAATTGATTTTGGAACCCTTAGAAGTGGCCTACATCAACCAAAATCTTCGGGGCACAACTAGACCCCAAATGGAGCCTACATACCAAATTTCATCAAAATCGGTCAATGCTAAGTGGGGAAAGTGCCGCGTACGGCCAAATTTTTATTCGTTTTTTGGATTCAACGTACCTTGAAACGTAAACCATCAAATTTTGAGGGGGTGTTGAAAAATTTTCTTCCTTGCAAGTATGCAATTATAATTTTCAATTTCTGACAATGGGAATCTTCATTTTTCCACCTAACTAATCATGAAAGACCATTGAAAACCATTTAAATCAGCGTTTTTTGAGGAATCCAGAAAAGAAAAAACTCGGGCAAAAACGGGTTAAACGAGACTCCCCAGTTTTCATTGAAGATTCGGATTCTACGTAAAATTGCATGAACATTTCACCCCTCAACCTATTATTTTATCGCGCACAACCCGCTCAGCGCTCGCTCAACGGTGCATGTACAAAGTACCCAAGTGTGACACATGATATCGCACCCTTGCGACGAAAGTGTCACAACTCGTAAGCGGTCAACTTTTCAGGAAACGCGAAAAACGTCTACGGCTCACATTTATGGATGTATCGGGGTTGATTCTTCGCCATATTTTGAAATAGTGACCAAAAATGCGTTTTCCCTGCATTTTTAGATAAAACCAAAAAAAAAAACCCGAAAAAAAAAATCATGCCCCGAAAATCCCGGAATCGTAAAAAATATCATGTTTTTTGAGTTATCACTCTTTTCATGAATCACTCGAGCATGGAACGTCTTAATATTTCGAGATGTGACAGTGCTGAGGATGGGAATAGAATTGGACGACCAATCAAAAGTCAAATAATTAGTAGTCAACAGTAGTCATGAAGGACTACTCTGTCTGACTACTAGTTATTTTTGTAGACTAAGAAGGGTCGGTGTGGTGGGGGGCTTCTGAATTATGAACTGACTCCAACTCCTCGCGCTTTCACCTACTACGATGGTACTATGGTAAGTATGAGAAATTCACCCTCTCCACGAATTTGTAGAAAATGATGGGTATAGTAACGCCCCCAGATAATTTATGTGACACTCATTGAAGGATTTTCCACTTCAACAAATGTAGGAAATCCCTAGGACATTCAGCGAGTTAGCGTGAAAAGTATTGCTGAGTACGCTGAATTTCAAAGCTAACGAGAAACACCTTACATTTGATAAACAAGAGTCGCTTTCTAATAAAGATTCAGAGAGAGAGAGAGAGAGAGAGAGCAAAAAATACAAACCGAAGGGAGCTCTTTTATTTTCATTATTGGTCCAAACCAGCTCGTCCCACAGAATTTTCTCCAGCATTTAAGGAGTAATTCTTTCAAAAAAATTTTAATCCGATTCTTCCTTGGGTGAAACTTGAAAATGTGGAGTTTATTGGTTCTCAGAAGTTCTTGGCGAGTTCCCATGATTCATGTCTGATATTGACTAAAGACGAGCTGGAAGGAGGAGTTCACCATGAATAAGTTAACGGTTTTAGTGCGTTCCTAGCTACTTTTTGTAATAAGTATATAAGTTGAGATTTTTCATTTTTTTAAACTGTGAATGTAATGGCTTCATGTATTACATTCATGTAATACATTATTGTAATGTAATGTAATCCTGAACTTGAGTAGCATGCCATGTCGACACCTTATATTCCATCCCCCCCACAAGTATACGTCAAAGTATTATAGACTTTGTTTGGTTGGCCAATTGTAGGAACAATGCAGTACGAAATGAGTCAAATAGAATCAACATTAAACAGTTACGAAAGTTAGGGCTAAAAAACTTACCTCTATCATATTTGATATTAAGGTCTATCAAACTTTCTGTGACTATGAGACCCAATGGGGGCATCGAACCATACTCGACAGAAGTCAGCTGCATTGATCTTCAATCCCTACTGAACTGGACCTAATGCTCTTAGGTGTTAAGTGGCGTTCATCCATAACTTGGTAACGTAGACAGATCGGAGCAATTTCTTCTGCAGTGATAGTGTTATAGAAGGTATCCCTTGGGGCTCAAACTTTTCGAAGTGTTTGAATAGCTGCTCGTTATGCATTTTCAAAGCAGATTATACGAGCTTGATCGACAGATGAGCAATCTTGATGCTGTATAACTCGAAAACGAATCGCTCGGCTACGTCATTGGCCATTTCAGAGCCTGTTTCATGGAATGAGGTAAAGAATTCCACATAAACGGGAGTGCTTTCATACACAACAAATGGGATTGTTTTTCCCCTTTTCAGGGAAGAAGCAGTAAAATCACTACCAGTAAACCCATGAAAACCTGTGAGACCTTGGCCACCATGTGGTGTCAGAATTTGGATAATTTTTGTTACATCAACTTTTTGGTCTACAGAAATAACTAGTAGTCTGGCAACGTAGTCTTTTAAGGCTATTTTTCGTTATAGGTTTTCCTGGTGGTTCTTTAGAGCTTTGGTTCGTTCCCTGAAGAAGGCGGACGAACATGGAGTGCCTTTTGCTTGGTCGTCCAAATTTATTCCATTCCTCAGCACATTAAACCCCGAAAGTGGTGATGGTAGATGCTCATTATAATGTAGTAAAAATAGTAAATTATAAAATAAATAAAAATTGTTTAAATATTAAATTTGAATACCTATGGAATTTGAATACCGATTTAACATAGAATTGTGCTTACTGAAAGAATTTCCTTCCAAATTCGTATGGTTTGGGTGCCTGAATGTACTCGAATTGACGAGGATGACTGAGTTCTAGCATTTTCTTCTCACCTTTTCTACTCTCATTTTTCAGAAGACTTCTTTTTTGTGTATGTATACATATTATTACAATACTTTTCACTGTTATACACAATTAGTACCGTACATATAGCTATTATATTCATACTTAAAAAAAATAAAAAACTCAACTTTCTACTTATTACAAAAGGTAGATAGGTTCCTTTTTTCGTCCAAACATCGTACGGCATAATTGTCGAAATGTAGTCAAATTGGCAACTTCTGATGAGTTGCTAAAGGTGAAATCCCCAGGCAGACGGTGGCAGACGTACATATTTGTAATCTAGGTCAAAATACATTTCAAATGAGACCAATTTCAAGGTTTTATTCTTCCAGTTGAGTTAATGACCCCAATTTGGAAATTTTGACTGGCCGCTGTGGGTAAACTCCTGAGGCAGACGGTGGCAGACGCACATATTTGTATTCAGGGTTAAAATACCTTTCAAATTTAAGTAGCCGTAAAATTAAGTAGTACCCGGATATCGCAAGGCAGACGCCCAGTACGGGGTTCCAAGAGTCACACAGAGTCAATTTAAGTCCTCGTCAGAACTTTATTTTTCCGGTTGAATCGGAATGTCACCAGCTCTCGAATAAAAGATATGTGTCCACAATCATTACTATGCAGTGATGATTCACCAAATTTCGCTTGTGATATCAACCTCAAAATCAGCTCAGGTACCACAAGTATGAAGGCGACCGACGGCAAGTGAACTAAAATTGATGTTATCCAAGGGAGAATCAAGGAGGAAACTCCATTTTAAAATGAAAAAAAAAACAAAACTGAATCCTGGCTGTAACAAATGAAATGAAATGTAAAGAGGGCTCTCAAGAATGAATAACATGCAGGACTCCAAGATGGTTCGGCTCAAGAACTTTACTAGGTACATGAGTTCACCATAACATGTTGAGATCTTATCAATAGGCTTCTAGCAACTATACCTAATTCTTATAATTCAGAATTGGATAAAAATCTGTTGAAACAACTTTCAAAATTTGCTCAATAATTCACGAATGAATCGGAAGAACGATACTTTTTGCGAATTTACAATGAAAAAGAAGCTACCCACCATGAAACGTAAAAGACAATTTTATGTAAGGGATGACAAATAGGGGTCGAAATTTTCAAAACGCACTAGAGCGACATCTTTTGATATAAATGTATTGTTTTTCATCAATTATAGTCTTCACTTATAGAACCGAATGAGACAACCCAGAGCTCAAATAGGACCAATCGTTCGCCCCTTGTTGAACTCAAGGATTGATTATAGCGATTAGAAGGTCCAAGTTCACAGTTCCCTTGCCAGAATGCAGTATTTATTAACGGAAGTTTTATCCAATGTTCTGGTTCTACGTTTCTTAGAACGTATTTGAAACGGCAATTTTTGAGAAGGGCGGCTGAACAAATTATCAACTTATTATTAAATCATCAAATTGAACAAATTATGAACAACGAAACATAGTTTCGTTATTGATGTTTATAATCGTGTTTTATCACAGTTCGAAAATGGATAAATATTCGTAGGGATCGAACTTTGAAAATTCGCTCTTTCTACGCTGAAGTGTTTGACACGGTTCTCTGCCATGACCATTCATAAATATAATCTAATCTAACTATGTGAGATTTCTAAAATATTAAAGGTCTGTGCGGGCACTTTATAATTACGTTTAATTGAATCACCAACACCCAATTTGCCGTCGATTTCATTATTTCAAACCATCTGATTGTGTTTGTCGTTGTAAGGAAGCCTCTGTGATTGGTGGCTTCTATTGGGGCAGCGAGTATGTGGTGGGATGATCCAATGTGCCACTGTTGATCCTCTGGCTCATGGCCTTGACTACCATCACTAATTAAGTCATTCACAGGATATTAGCTTCATCCCTTCCCCCGGTCCATCCTCTGGCCCCTATCTAACCTTCGCTCTGAACCCAGCGGGTGTCGGAATACGGGACGAATTCGACCTACCCCCCCCCCCCCCCCCCTCGCGGAATCAACCTCCGGTTGGATTAACACCACATCCTCGTGTGTGTAAAGTCGCAGTGGACTGTCGGGCATCTAATCAGGGATTAAGAGAGTCAACGAGGACTAGCGATTTCTATCGCTAAACAACAGCCCGTAGAAGGTTTTCGAAGGTCTTCTACAGTATTTGAACCCAGTGTGGCAGGTACACCAGAGAATTGGGGAATTTCCCCGTTTTAGTTCTCCTCGTCCTATGAAAATACCCTGAATAAAAATGGACCAAGGGCAATTAGGGCCTGTCTCACCAATGTGGATAAACTTCAGACCGGGATTGAAATTAAATCTTCGGATCAGAATTTTGAACGTCTCACGGAAGATTTTTACCCATGGATCAACCAGAAGTAATGAATTTCCAATATGGTGACAGCTTTGGAATCCACGGATCAGCGAGTTACACCACCTGGAAGGATTGTTTAACCCCTGGTGTGTATAAAGTGTATGACAGACACAATTATGAATGAAGTGAGTATCTAGAATATCCCAGGCGCTCAGTACCTGTCCCCCCTTTCTAGAAGGTTCCAAACCTTCTGTGATCTCTTCTTTGCTGTGATCTAACCACCACGAAAAGTACTTTGTTCCCTAGTTTCTGAAAACCACTGTGTCCCTCAGACATTTTATACTCAGGCAACCAAAAAACGTACGTTCTTGGGCATAATTTTGTCTCAATTTCTAACCGATTTGCCAAATATATGTTTGTTCAGATGACTTCGAATGACCAGAATATCGAAATTAGCATGGGGAGGGCGCGAGTGAGGGGATAATATTCACAAAATATCAAATTTTTGAATATTTTGGTTCCTTCATAGCTTACCTACTAATTGTACCCAAACTATGAAATTGAGGGGATATTATTAATATAGCTTTGGATTTTCATGAATTAAGTATTCTTTGTGCTACCATGGAACAAATCAGTGGTGCCACCATGGTGCCAGGACACTGTAAACCACACATTTCGTCGGTTTATGTGTGTTTCACCATGGAAGAAGATATATCTATCTTCTTCCATGGTTTCACCTTGAGCTCGATTCGCATGTTGGGTACCTATCGCAGATCATAGATTTTGAAGTTCTGTTCAAATTAGACTCCTTGAGACCCCCATAGACTACTTGGGAGTGAGTCTAATAACTTTGTTTCAACTAATAAAATGTTGGTTTGACGAAAAATATATGAATTAACCCATCATGTGTCTCAAAAACAACTTCACAGTTGCTGCGTGTCTGTCAGACCCTTTATACACTGGGAGTCATCAGAGGGTTTATACACACCGGGGTTACATCGAAATGGGGTAAATTGTGATACGGCTCAGTTGGATAATGCATTGGTGAACCTCTGTCGAGAATTAACTTTACTTCCAGCGTTGGTGAAACCGGCCCTAAGTTGTGATCAACTCCCTCCAACATTGCAGTGTGGAACAACGAACATTTTGAGGAAAAAAACGCTTCAAATTACTACACAAAGGTTTATTATATCTATATAGATCACTTGTCTTCAAAGAACACGTTTTTGCCATTGTCACTACCTACGAACTACTGTTACTGTGTTACGATTGAAAGAAAGCGACCGGCCGATTTTCCGAAGGGTATACCTCCTAACATACTCGGCTACCTGTTACAGTCTTAGGCAGCCTGGTGAGTCAGGCAAGGAAAGGGCCGAGCTTCCGTACCTCAGACCTTCGTAATCCGGGTATTGTCGAGTCATAATGAGGTAGAAAGCCCCACTCTGCCTGAGGAAGGATTTTTATCTCGAATGTGGTTCACTTGCCCTTCTGGGTTTCCCTTCATTCGCCGTAGAAATTTGAAAGTAGCATCATCCTTTACTGGAAGCGTGATTTTATTTTTGAATTAATGAATCTACATTCTCTTCATTGATAGGACTTTCCCAAGTGTGAGAAATCTATATTAGTGTTCTGTATTTTTTTGTTTCGCTGTTTTTTTCTTGTTTTTTTTTTTTTTTTTTTTTTAGATGAAATTTCAAATTTCATTAAAATTGGTCCATGGTATCTAAGGAAAGTGTCTCGGCGGACGGACAGCAAAATTGTTATTCGATTTTTGGATTCTACGCACTTAGAAACGTAAACCAACAAATTTAGAAGGGGGGTTAAAAAATTGTTTCTTGGTTGATTCCGAAGGTTCATATTGAAAATAATAAACCAATGGGGGGGGGGGGTCGCTATTTTCGTAACAGAATTCTCTGACCTTTTTGGACAGTTAGCTCATGGCTAAAACATGTTCCATGTTAAGACCCCAATTACCATTGCGGCGCGAGAAATTTACCAGGATTTTAATGTAGAGTTGGAAAAGAAGGCACAGAGTCCCGTTTTTCGCATTTTTTTAGGGTTGCACTTGCATTTTAGGATTCCACTTTGAAACATAGGTCGCCTCACGAGTAATTTTCCAGGATTTTAATGTAAAGTAGGAAAAACAACACTTTTTGGACGTAGAAAAAACCAAAAATATCGCGTTTTTAGAGACATTTTTGCAATTTAATTTGGACATAGGTAAACATGAATTTTGAAAAACGAAGATCCGTTCCTCAGGAGATTCAGGGTTGAATTTCAGTACCAATATGTGAGGATACCGTTGCGATCATTTTGATCCTCTTTCTAATTTTCGCTTTGCAGTTTTATTATACAGGGTATCCCATCCCAAGGACCGGAAAACTTCGATAGTCGATTCTGCAACTAATTTAAGCAAGAAAATGTCTCTTAGCAAAATTACCATAACTACCTTAATCTACCGTAAACATAAAATTAAGGGCACCGATGGAAAGGGCATCAAATGTCCCAACTTTCTAGTGCCTACAGAAAACTATTTGTGAGGTACTGATGGGTAAAAAATCACCTCGTAAAGTAATTTTACGAGGTGAATGAACCTTTGGAATCGACCAAGAAAAAAAATTTAACGCCCCTTAAAATTTGTTGGTTTAGGTATGTTTCATGGTATGTAGAATTCGAAAATCGAATAATAAATGTTCCGTCCATCCGCGGCACTTATCTTTTCAACCATGGACCGATTTGCTACAAATTTGGTACATGGCTCCATTTGGGGTCTAATTGTGCCGCGAAGCTTTTGGTTGATTTCAGTCACTTCTAAGGAGTGAAAATTGAAGGTTGAAATTTTCAAGAGTGTCCTAGCTTGAAAACTCTCGAAACAAAGGTACCTCTCGTTTTTTCACCAATTTAAGATAGTATTGAATTTTTAGAGACCACGCGGAGCTCTGTTCGCTCCCTACGAATTTTTAGAGACAATCTGTCCGCTCCCTACGAGTACCTACTTAAGAGTTTTCCTTCGATAAAACAGAATCCCGAATGTGAATCACCAAAGAGGTCTAATCTCCGTTCAAATTTTATCTGACCGATTATATGCGATCGCTGATCGTTTCTTCGAGTTGTATTCAGTTTTGCTTCCTTAGCAACCAGTAATCAAATTATCATATGAAGCTCCCTAATTTTCTAATCGAGTGTGAAGCCTTTAGTTCTTTCTAATAAACTTGATTGTGAAAGTGTGAAGGCAGTATGGTGTGGTAGTACCTATCAATGGTTGGTAGGTAAAAAAAGAAAACGCTGCAAATTATTTCACAAAGGTTTATTATTTTCCTGTATAGATCACTCGTCTGCAAAGATCGCAGCTTTGCCGTAGTCACTATTTATTTATTTTTTTAACCTACCAGTCATAGGTACCTACTAACTACGAGAGTTTTAGAGCTAGGGCATTATTGGAATTTTCAACCCAAATGGAAATTAAGGGTAAAATCCCGCAAATTAAGGTAGTTATGGTAATTTCAGTGACAAGGTCTAAAACACGAAAAATCTTGAAATTGAAAAAAATAAGGAGTTAAAACCAAATTGGATACACTTTCTTACTCTACTTTATTTCTCTAGCGACGAGAAAAATGTAAACTAGGTAATTCTCAACTAATAAACTTTAATAGATTAAAGGTTTGAAGTAATGATTATAACTAGAGAAATAGAGTAAAACCAACATAAGTTCATAGAGTGAATGACTGAGATCTGCGACGAAAGTAGATATAGAAAAACGAAAAAAGACCCAACCATTGGCAAAGTATGGGCAATTGAGAAATAAGGAATGCTAGAACGTAATATTTTACAGAACTTTTTTCAGTACAGTTATGTACATGTAACTCATTACTAAATTTTCACAATATGTTATGAATATTCACCCAACACTACTCAATAAAAAACATATACAACAACTACAAGCGTAAACTTGAAAAAATTGAAAAGGAACTTAAACCGTAATGTGTTCAATATTATTAATAATCAAACATCAAATATTATTAATAATCAAACATCAATAATCAAAATTTGAAAAGGAACTTAAACCGTAATGTGTTCAAGATTATTAATAATCAAAATAAACATAAACAAACGAAAAGATAGTTGCCCTCGTACAGGGAGGAGGTGGCGAGAAAATTTCTCCCTCCTACAAATTATAATAATACTGGTATAAATCAGTCTGGACTGACAACATTTCTGTCAACACCAATTGATCATTGAATGAAATTTCTTCTTCTATTGATAAAATGATATTGAAATTCGAGCAAAACAAAGTGAAACGAAATGAGACAAGGAATTACATGGTAAAAGTTAAAGAGAGTGAGACTATCAAAATTTTATGAACTAGAAATTAACAATTCGATAGAAATTGTCATAATTCCAGTAAATCTGCGAAGGAGTAACTTTTCCGCCTGCTGAACAGAGGTTGTCTGATTCCTAGCTCATTACTGGATAACTGAAACATAAATAATAATGTGTGCTGCAGTTGTTGTTATGAAAAGTAGGAAGTGTACCTAATAAACGTATTGTTCAGAGAAGCATGCATTCAATGAGTTGCCTCTTTAAACGGGGAATTATTACAGCGAGCTACTAATACTCAGTAAGGTCCTTGAGGGTAGGACTATAACTGCCATCATGACAGTTTCGCCTTAGGACCTTATCGATACCTTAAAGCACAAAGGCACTATGTCCAAAAATTTCACTTTTGAGATAAATGGGTCGGTAACATCATAGAACCTTACTCTTTCATAAGAATGCATGATAGTAGTGCCAAAAACGTTGAAAATGGCTTAAAACTGGAAAAATTGATAGGGTTCTATGTCCCCTCTCGTGAAATCATTAATGGCATTCGATGCTTTGTCCAAAAGAGGAATGCTCAATGTCCCAATAAGCTAGCTATAAAATTCAATCGTGTTGTGGACATGGGAGCTTTGTCCGGACATAGCTCCTTTGTGCACTAAGTTCATGGAACGTGGATACAGTTACTTTAGAGGATGATAGCATGCATACCACTGTAGAGCGTCGAAGAAAAACCCGATCTCTCCCTTTAAGAATAAGCCTAATTTCCGTTCAAATTTCATTGATTAAATGCGAGCATTAAGGGTGTCTCAATCGGTCGCCGTTCGTTCCACGTTCCGGGTCAGTATTTCGCGAAATTGAAGGTGCAAAAACTTGAAAATTTGTACTTACCTAAATTTGAAATTTCCAAGGATTTTAGAAATTCATTAGTGCATGGGCAAAATGAAATGAAAAACTGAAATATTGCCGCCGGAATCATCAAAATCGAACAGTAATTGCCAAAAAAAATGGGAAAAACTACTGAATAAACGGTTTTTCCCATTTTTTCTGACAATTACTGTTCGATCATGATGATTCCAGCGGCAAAGTTTCAGTTTTTAAATTCCATGAGGCCATGAACTATTAAATTTCTAAAATCCTTTAAAATTTCAAATTTAGGTACAACTTTTTTAATGTTTGCCCCTTCAATTTCGCGAAATACTGACCCGGAACGAGGACCGAACGGAGACCGACTGAGACCCCCTCAATTGTTTCATTGAAATGTGGTTTGTTTTGTACTCAGTTGTGCATCCTCTGCAACCAAAGATCAAATTACGATTTTATAATTTATATTGATTTTTTCAGGCTAACAATTATATTGCAAGTAGTTATGCTATGCAGATGGATAATAATGATAATAATAATGAGGAATTTCACCGAATTCTGTTTGCATTTTTCCTGAATAGTTAATGGTGTGGGATAGATGAAAATCGGGCTGATTTCGGAAAATAAGTCTCCTGGTAGACAATCAAAATTTTTGATTTCAAAACTAACCGGGAAAACGGACGTGAAGCGGGAACGCTCGCTGATTGGCTGTTCAGATCGCCGTCTCCTCCCAGTGTTGCCCATTGGGACGACGAAATCGTGTTTTCTAAGAGAAAAGTTATCAAACAAAAACAGGGGAAACCTAATTTTCCCCATCTTGCTTTTTCTATTTTTTTCTTCAGTTTTTCGATTTCGAACTTCACTGTTTCGTGAAATTTCGAATCTGGGAACTATACATTTCTCGATCTCAGCGCTTCAAGCGGCCATAAATGAACTATTCCAGGATGACGTCATTTTCCCGTTTTTTTTTAAACATTCGTATTTTCTAGACTGTTTTGTTTATTCGTAAATTAGGAAGTTCGGGCTGAATGTTTGCCTTAGGGGGTTTTTCGAGGTGCTGAATCCGATTTTGGGGTCAAAAATAGGAAATTCCGACATGGTGAAATTCCTCATTAACCGTCGTGTAGTAATTTGCATGGCTGTTAACTTCTGCTCTGTGTTGTTTCAAATCGTGGAAAATTTGTGATAATCAAGTAACAAATGAGATACTAGTTCATTTTTAAATAGCTTTTCAGTACGTTGAATTTCTGTGATATTTTACTATACAGTAGGTAACTTACTTACCTATGGATAGGTAGTTGAAGAGGACGATTTTGGTGATCTTTTGAAACCGTGAGTTCCTCAAATTTTTTCGCTCTTAATAGATGAATTAGGATTTTGTAATTATTTGACATTTCTAGGAGAATGAACGATTTGAAAAATGTAATTATTGATGTTCAGTAATCCATGTATTATGCATTAAAAGCATTCCAAAATTTACGATCATCTATAACCAACACGTGAAACCTCCTGGCGACACCACCCTCTGGTGCCAGTCTGTTACCAAGGAACCGGTGGTGACGCCAAATTAACATCGAGAGCGAGATAAATTCCCTTCTGCTTTTCAATATGGATGACCAAAAAACCTGCCATCAACCTCCTGAGAAACTATTTTTCTCACCCCATCAACACTACTTGCTTTTCTAAAAGTTAGTTTAAAAGCTCAGCTTCCCAACAGTAGAGTCAGTTTCATTTTTTAGAGGTAACGTTTTTGATAAAATTGAGTTTTTATGCGAAAAAACGTATGCATTTTTCGGTTTTTACAGGGTTTAAAAAAAACCCTACATGACTAGAGGAATGTGAAGGCGTATTTACGATATTTTAAACGCTGAATCGAATGGTGATATACCCAGACCTTCCTAGGGACGAATTAAATCGAGGCTGGATAGCTACGTATAACGTTATTTGGATTGGTGGCCACTCGCGAACGGGATCGCATGTCCTATTAATTTTTCGAGAAGTGTTGTCACACTACTTGAGGGGGCGAAGCAATAAGTTTCCCTGAACGAAATCATCAGGATAACTGTTTTCAAAGTGAAGTATAAAGCATAAAGAATGCCACCTACATCATCAGCAATTTCTGTTGCGTATTGTTTGTTTTATTTAATAAACTCACTTTTTTTCGAATGAAGTATGCCGTGACAATAATTAACGTCAAAGTTACAGTGACAGTGATCACCGCCAGCCAAATCTTGAGTCCAACTAATCCTTCTGTTTGTTCCACACGTTGAGCCGTTGTTAGGTCTGGAATAATATTGAATGAAATTATGTATTGTGATGATCAACCAGAAATATTTCAAAGAATTATTCCGTGTTTGGAATATGTCCAGAATCTTCGTACTCTAACATCCAGGATCAACCACAGTATTAATGGCAACAAAAGGTTTCTACAGAAAATACAATAAAAATATATCGTTTTCAAGATCTTAGATATTTTTATGAAAACTGTGGATGGAATATGGACCAACCTACATTAATCAATGCGAGAATAATGACTTGCACATATGTTATAGTTAGAATGAAGGTAAAATGTCCAAGCACGAGGGTTTCACACAGAAAGTCTAATTTTGGTTTATTATTTTCATTAATGAACCTTTGGAATCGACCAAGAAAAAACATTTTAACCCCCCTCAAAATTTGTTGGTTTACGTTTCAAGGTACGTAGAATCCAAAAATCGAATAAAAATTTGGCCGTCCGTCCGCCGTCTGCCATACGCGGCACTTTCCCCACTTAGCATTGGCCGATTTTGATGAAATTTGGTGTGTAGGCTCCATTTGGAGTCTAGTGGTGCCCCGAAGATTTTGGTTGATAGAGGTCACTTCTAAGGGTTGAAAAATAAGGTTTGACAATTTTGAAAACGCCCTACCTCAAAACATTTTGATATAAAGGTATTGTTTGTCCATCAATTTAAGATAGTATTGAATTTTTAGAATTTTTAGAGACCACGCGGAGCCCTGTAGGACAAACCGTTCGCTCCCTACGAGAACTTAGGGGTTGGACTTACGATAAATCAGAAACACGAGTGTGAATCGCAAAGAGGCCTAATCTCCGTTCAAATTTTAGCTGACCAAAATGCGATCTATGTTTTTTTTCCATGTTGGTTAGTGGTAACAATGGCAAAGCCGTGTTCTTTGCAGATGAGTGATCTATATAGAAAAATAATAAACCATTGTGTAATAATTTGCAGCGTTTTTATGACAAAGTTGATATATTGTCAATACCAAAATGTTGTTCGATGAGAACCCTGCAAATAATTTCACAACGGTTTCATATTTTTCTTTCCAGATCACCTAGTAAGTAACGCGGCTACCAACCAAAATGTTATCGTGCGATGAAAACAATAAGGTTTATCTTAACAGTGAATAGGTACCGATACAAGGAAGCTCAGGAACACAAAAGCTAATGAACATTTTTATTTAGAAGGGAGCCAATTTTCCACATTTTGTTCAGGGCTATCAATTGGAAGTTTGATTTGACATAATTTTACAATCTCGCAAAAGTGAAAGTGACGATCAACAAAGCTTTCACTATGTTTGTAAAGTCGGCAGCAAAATGGAGAAAATCAGTTACAATTTCCAAAACTGTGGGAAAGTATAACAAATTCGTCACCAGTAAGTCGTACTGAAAATATCACATGAGTGAATCAAAACAATTAATCCTAGAACATCATGTTTTGGACTCAAACTAGGTAAGCGGATGTAAAACAATCTTCACAGTATTTTACTACGGACTTTTTACTACTACTTCTATTTTTTAACTTTTAAATCTCTTTAAAAAATAGAACTTGCACTATTGTGACAGGAAATTTGATTCTCTTTCCAATGGTTTAATAAAATTTGAATTTACTTCATCAATTAACGGAACTTTGACAGTTTTAGTGAAAAAGGTCGAAAACACGAAGAAAATTGTAAAGTGTTTTTTACTCGAAAACGAAGCCTTTTTAAGAAAATAGCTATGAGACATTTTTTGTTGGAAATTAGTTGTAGAATCGATCCCTAGCCGATGGTGCGCACTCAACGTTTACACCCTGTATAGATCACTCGTCTGCAAAGAACAGGGCTTTGCCATTGTTACCACCAACCAACTTGAAGAAAAACATCGATCGCATTTCGGTCAGCTAATATTTGAACGGAGATTAGGCCTCTTTGCGATTCACACTCGAGTAATCCCTCAAATTTTTGTAGGGAACGAACGGTTTGTCCTACAAGGCTCTGCGTGGTCACAAAAAATTCTAAAAATTCTATCTATCTTAAATTGATAGAAAAACAATACCTTTATATCAAATTTTTTTGAGTTAGGGCGTACCTATTCAAAATTCCAAACCTTGTTTTTCAACCCTTAGAAGTGACCTACATCAATCAAAATCTTCGGGGCACAACTAGACCCTAATCTTCACAGTATTTTACTGCGGACCCCGATTCCGATGATATTTGACTGCTCAATTGCGTTGATCTTCATAATTTTGTGATATAACACTACCAACCTACTAAATGCTGCTCGAAACGTATTTGAAACAAAATAGCTTCACTCTTCACGTTAATTAAATCGGCCAACAAACAAGAAACTAGACAGAGTGATTACATTACAGCGAACACTCAATGATTCATGAGCCTGGTAAGCATTCAGAATGGTTTAATAAAACAAATTAGAAAATTGAAGCCTGGTTTCAAATAGGGAAACAATCAGCAACCACCATTACCCTCACAGACTAACAAATCAAAGTCAATACCAGTTGTTGGGGAGAAGAGGGTAGAATGTGAAACCAGGGGCTAACCACAATCACAAACGTATTCTCATGTTGCGTTGTCTGTAAACGGGTAACAGACACCAATCGAATAACTTTGACAAATTACATAATCACACATTATTTTATCACATTTGATCTCTGAAACGATGCAGTAAACAAATAAAAAATGATGTTGTTGTTGTTGTAATGTTTATTATTATAACACTTCGCAAAAGAGAGGCTAAGTTGAATTCATTCATTTAGAAAAACGGCGTTAATAATTGGTTCCACACTTTTGTCAAACCTTCCCTAGACAGTCCATATGGATCTAAGCTCATGCTTGGATCACATAAATTCTTCTGTTCCGAATTCTATTTCTAAGTCTCCAATTAAAAGTTTTTGTGAAATTGACAATTAGCTTCGTACCAGTTATTTTGTGGCGTATAAATTCTGTTATATGTACATTTGTACCGACCAACCACCCGCCTCCTGAGATATCCGGGTAATAAGTTTATAATAGGTTAATAGCTACTACAACAATGTTAATTTTAATGTACTTGATCTACTCTCTGGAGTAAGCATGAAACTTACTATTGAACAAACGCTCAGGAACTTTCGGGGTCTATCCCCCCCCCCCCCCATTCAATGCCATTATACTTCCTTAAATCTAATCAACTTGATTACATTTTCCATTATGGTTCATCATGTTCGAAATTCGACGGTTTACAAGGTTTGAAGGTATAAAAAATCAAAAATACAATGTAAAAAATGCTGTTCGTGTGCGGCACTTGCCTTAGTTATCATGGGAATAAATGGAATGGTTGGTTATGATGGACAAAATCATTTTTTGGTGCAAAGTTACCATCCGAGGTGTTAAGTTACCTTCTTATAAGGTATCTGCGTTTTGGTGCCCTAGAAGAAAGATTCAGAAGTGACAATCATCAAGACTAGCGGATTTAAGATTATTAGAATAGTTGGATTTTTAGATTAGGAGCAATCATTGCATTTTTCCAGTTGCAAGCTTGTTTTAATATTTATGTAGCTAGATGCGATGTGAGGGGGGATGGGGACGGGCACTGAGGGTGTATGACTACCTACATACAAATAGTATTTATGCAATAGTAAATTATACGATTCATAACTTACTAGTGTTAGTATTCGGTGGATCAACTTCTGTAGAAATCGTGGGTGTGGTTCCCATTGTATCCTGATTGAGTCCACTTACGTCATCTTCTGATAGAGGGAATGATTTGGCTTCATGATAATCTGTACATACAAAGGTAGAAATATTCTCTGATACATTCTACAAATTCCTCACCCACAATCTTGAATATAAGATCTTTTTTTGAAGGTCCCGATCATTTTTTAGGACGTCCCACAGTAAGATTTGGGCGTCCTTATGCGATCGATCTGGGGTGAAGTTGGACAACACTCAACAGAAAAAAAAAATAACCACACAGTAATCCGTTTTAGACCATTCTGAATCCAAATCCGCGAAAAAAACCATGGGTGTATGTCTGTGTGTGTGTGTGTATATGTGTGTGTGTGTGTGTGTGTGTGTGTGTGTGACAAAATCTTGTGTCGTCTGCACAGCCCTTAGTTCTCAACCGATTTTCCTGGTTCTTTTTTTTTCGACGCGGAAAACTATCTAGTAGTGCACTACGTCGCCGGAATTTCGAATTTTGCCTTTTAAGGGGGGGAAAGGGGGGGTTAATGCTTAAAAAACGTGCGTTTGCGGGCATAATCTTGTAAAATCTGCCCAGGCCTCAATTTCCAACCGATTTGCGTGTTTCTTTTTTTGTTTGACTCAAATAACTTCCGAATAGTACATGATTTTACCAGAGTACCAAAATTTGCAAGGGGAGGGGGTGAGTGGGGGTGTAATATTCACAAAATATCCGATTTTTCAATATTTCGGTTCCTTTACTGCTTACTAATTGTAAACAACCTTTGAAATTGAGGAAAAATTCTCATTATACCTCTGGATTTTCATGAATTATTCTCTAACGCCACCATGGAACTAGTAGTGGTGCCAGGACACCATAAACCGCATATTTCGTGGTTTTTTTTGTGTTTCACCTTGAATACGGACGTTAACCTCGACGGACTGCCTATTAAAACTAATAGATGAAACTTCAATGTTAAGACGTATTTCCGCTTTGGTGCCGGACTGGCACCATTGGTGAGTGTAAGGGGGGGGGTGAACTCGAATTCGCATGTTGGGTATCGTAGATCATGGATTTTAAAATGCTCTTCAGATTCGAGGCTCCCACGCCGCTAGAAATGTTATGGTGGATAAGGGTGAGGTGGAGGGGGGGTCACTATTTCTTGCCTAAAGTAATAAATAAATTACATCGAGTGAAACAGTTTTATCGCTTACCAACTGGTTTTGTTTCACCTTGAATACAGATGTGAACTTCGACGAAACTGCATACTAAAACTATTAGTTGAAAGTTCAATGTTATGACGTATTTCCGCTTTGGTGCCAGCCCGGTACCATTGGTGAGTGTAAGGGGGGGGGGGGGGGGACTCGAATTCGCATGTTGGGTATCGTAGATCATGGATTTCAAAATGCTCTTCTGATTCGAGGCTCCCATGCCGCTAGAAATGTTAAGGTGGATAACGGTGAAGGGGGAGGGGGGGTCACTATTTCTTATTTAAAATAATAAATAAATTACATCGATTGAAACTGTTTTATCGCTTACCAGCTGGTTAAACTTATCTAATGCTTATCCAATGGGACGTCCCCTGGAATGCATGCACTACTAAACAATATGTTTGTTAAGGAATCCGTTTTGGATCAGTATATCATCAGGTAAAATATTTCACTACATACAAATACTCGCAATGTCCTATACTCATCATGTTCGAAATTTGACGGTTTACAAGGTTTGAAGGTATACAAATAGGTACATTATAGGTATGATAGGTATAGGTTTTAAAATACAATTTAAAAAATGCTGTTCTTGTGCGGCACTTGCCTTAGTTATCATGGGGAAAAAATGGAATGGTTGGTTTTGATGGACAAAATCATTTTTTGGTGCAAAGTTACCATCCGAGGTGTTAAGTCACCTTCTTATAAGGTATCTGCGTTTTGGTGCCCTAGAAGCAAGATACAGAAGTAACAATCATCAAGACTAGTGGATTTTAGATTATTAGATTAGTTGGATTTTTAGATTAGGAGCAATCATTGCAGTTTTCCAGTTGCAAGCTTGTTCTAATAATATGTAAGTACCTAGATGCGGTGTGAGGGGGGATGGGGACGGGCAGTGAGGGTGTATGACTACCTACGTACAAATAGTATTTATGCAATAGTAAATTATACGATTCATAACTTACTAGTGTTAGTATTCGATGGATCAACTTCTGTAGAAATCGTGGCTGTGGTTCCCATTGTATCCTGATTGAATCCACTTACGTCATCTTCTGATAGAGGGAATGATTTGGCTTCATGATAATCTGTACATACAAAGGAAGAAATATTCTCTGATACATTCTACAAATTCCTCACCTTCAATCTATAATTTTTAAAACTCTTTTTTTGAAGGTCCCGAACATTTTTTATTAAAGAATCCGTTTTGGATCAGTATATCATCAGGTAAAATATTTCACTACATACAAATACTCGCAATGTCCTATACTCATCATGTTCGAAATTTGACGGTTTACAAGGTTTTAAGGTATATAAATAGGTACATTATAGGTATGATAGGTGTATATATGTTTTAAAATACAATTTAAAAAATGCTGTTCGTGAGCTGCACTTGCCTCAGTTATGATGGGGAAAAAATGGAATGGTTGGTTTTGATGGAAAAAATCATTTTTTGGTGCAAAGTTACCATCCGAGGTGTTAAGTTACCTTCTTTTAAGGTATCTGTTTTTTGGTGCCCTACAAGAAAGATACAGAAGTGACAATCATCATGACTAGTGGATTTTAGATTATTAGATTAGTTGGATTTTTAGATTAGGAGCAATCATTGCATTTTTTCAGTTGCAAGCTTGTTCTAATAATATGTAAGTACCTAGATGCGGTGTGAGGGGGGATGGGGACGGGTAGTGAGGGTGTATGACTACCTACATACAAATAGTATTTATGCAATAGTAAATTACACGATTCATAACTTACTAGTGTTAGTATTCGATGGATCAACATCTGTAGAAATCGTGGCTGTGGTTCCCATTGTATCCTGATTGAGTCCACTTACGTCATCTTCTGATAGAGGGAATGATTTGGCTTCATGATAATCTGTACATACAAAGGTAGAAATATTCTCTGATACATTCTACAAATTCCTCACCCACAATCTTGAATATAAGATCTTTTTTTGAAGGTCCCGATCATTTTTTGTTAAGGAATCCGTTTTGGATCAGTATATCATCAGGTAAAATATTTCACTACATACAAATACTTGCAATATCCTATACTCATCATGTTCGAAATTTGACGGTTTACAAGGTTTGAAGGTATATAAAATCAAAAATAAAATTTAAAAAATGCTGTTCGTGTGCGGCACAAATGGAATGGTTATCATGGAATGGTTGGTTTTGATGGACAAAATCATTTTTTGGTGCAAAGTTACCATACGAGGTGTTAAGTCACCTTCTTATAAGGTATCTGCGTTTTGGTGCCCTACAAGCAAGATACAGAAGTGACAATCATCATGACTAGTGGATTTTAGATTATTAGATTAGTTGGATTTTTAGATTAGGAGCAATCATTGCAGTTTTTCAGTTGCAAGCTTGTTTTAAAATTTATGTAGCTGGATGCGGTGTGAGGGGGGATGGGGACGGGCAGTGAGGGTGTATGACTACCTACATACAAATAGTATTTATGCAATTGTAAATTATACGATTCATAACTTACTAGTGTTAGTATTCGATGGATCAACATCTGTAGAAATCGTGGCTGTGGTTCCCATTGTATCCTGATTGAGTCCACTTACGTCATCTTCTGATGAAGGGAATGATTTGGCTTCATGATAATCTGTACATACAAAGGTAGAAAGAAATATTCTCCGATACATTCTACAAATTCCTCACCTACAATCTATAATTTAAAAAATCTTTTTTTGAAGGTCCCGAACATTTTTTGTTGAGGAATCCGTTTTGGATCAGTATATCATCAGGTAAAATATTTCACTACATACCAATACTCGCAATGTCCTATACTCATCATGTTCGAAATTTGACGGTTTACAAGGTTTGAAGGTATATAAATAGGTATATTATAGGTATGATAGGTATAGGTTTTAAAATACAATTTAAAAATGCTGTTCTTGTGCGGCACTTGCCTTAGTTATCATGGGGAAAAAATGGAATGGTTATCATGGTATGGTTGGTTTTGATGGACAAAATAATTTTTTGGTGCAAAGTTACCATACGAGGTGTTAAGTCACCTTCTTATAAGGTATCTGCGTTTTGGTGCCCTAGAAGCAAGATACAGAAGTGACAATCATCATGACTAGTGGATTTTAGATTATTAGATTAGTTGGATTTTTAGATTAGGAGCAATCATTGCAGTTTTTCAGTTGCAAGCTTGTTTTAAAATTTATGTAGCTGGATGCGGTGTGAGGGGGGATGGGGACGGGCAGTGAGGGTGTATGACTACCTACATACAAATAGTATTTATGCAATAGTAAATTATACGATTCATAACTTACTAGTGTTAGTATTCGATGGATCAACATCTGTAGAAATCGTGGGTGTGGTTCCCATTGTATCCTGATTGAGTCCACTTACGTCATCTTCTGATGAAGGGAATGATTTGGCTTCATGATAATCTGTACATACAAAGGTAGAAAGAAATATTCTCCGATACATTCAACAAATTCCTCACCTACAATCTATAATTTAAAAAATCCTTTTTTGAAGGTCCCGAACATTTTTTGTTAAAGAATCCGCTTTGGATCAGTATATCATCAGGTAAAATATTTCACTACATACAAATACTTGAAATATCCTATACTCATCATGTTCGAAATTTGACGGTTTACAAGGTTTTAAGGTATATAAATAGGTACATTATAGGTATGATAGGTGTATATATATATGTGTGTTTTAAAATACAATTTAAAAAATGCTGTTCGTGAGCTGCACTTGCCTCAGTTATCATGGGGAAAAAATGGAATGGTTGGTTTTGATGGACAAAATCATTTTTTGGTGCTAAGTTACCATCCGAGGTGTTAAGTCACCTTCTTTTAAGGTATCTGTTTTTTGGTGCCCTACAAGATAGATACAGAAGTGACAATCATCATGACTAGTGGATTTTAGATTATTAGAATAGTTGGATTTTTAGATTAGGAGCAATCATTGCATTTTTTCAGTTGCAAGCTTGTTCTAATAATATGTAAGTACCTAGATGCGATGTGAGGGGGGATGGGGACGGGCACTGAGGGTGTATGACTACCTACATACAAATAGTATTTATGCAATAGTAAATTATACGATTCATAACTTACTAGTGTTAGTATTCGGTGGATCAACATCTGTAGAAATCGTGGGTGTGGTTCCCATTGTATCCTGATTGAGTCCACTTACGTCATCTTCTGATGAAGGGAATGATTTGGCTTCATGATAATCTGTACATACAAAGGTAGAAATATTCTCTGATACATTCTACAAATTCCTTACCTACAATCTTTAATTTTAAAAAATCTTTTTTTGATGGTCTCGAACATGTTTTGTTAAGGAATCGGTTTTGGATCAGTATATCATCAGGTAAAATATTTCACTACATACAAGGGTCATTTTCCTGGAAAGGTACAATCGGTATCCCAAGATTTCAGAAAACTGAAAGTTCGACTCAAGTTCTGCCAAAAATCAGGGATTAACCTCACACCATACTGATTGAATTTTGACGAAAGAACACACAGTGGGACGCTTAATTAATTAATCAAAAATTAAAGAAGAAAACCTATCGAAAGAAACCTATTGACGTGGTTTCCGCGTAAAGGAGAATACTCGGAACCCCATCTCCATGAGTAGCGAGAACTGGGAGTTATTCCAAAAATTGAACCAGGGCGGGACGCAGGTGTAGAAAAGGGTTAAACCAACGTTGAACACGGTTTTTCTGATAGCAATCTAGAAACGTCCGAAAGTAACCAAGTAATCTCAATTTATCGGTTTTTCGAGCCAAAACTTGGTACCAGGGGATTTTTACGGCTGCTGAATACAGTTTTGAGGTCGAAAAATGTAAAGTTTTAAAATTGCAACGGAAAATTCAAATTAAATTGTTAACAACTTGAAAAAAGTCTTTCATCTCTCCAAAAACCACCATCACGGGCAGATGAAAGACACAAAAAAGACACGAAATTCCTGGGTGGCACTTAGGTTTTTCAGCTTTTCCCGCGTTCTGGTGCTGTTCTGCTGAAGTGTAACCATATCGCTGGAACCAGCTCGGTAAAAACAAGAACTAGAGACCAAAAAGAAAAAATTATTTCGATTTCTTGCCGTTCTTACAGAGGGCAGATGAAAGACAGACGGTGAATGTGACACCACAATTTCGCAACTGACTCCACTTGCGCACGCTTCCACACAGAAGGAATACGTATCCCGCCGCTTTCTTTGATAACCTAACGACTAACCTCACCTCTTACAGAGGTGGTAAAACCGCGGGAAACGATAAAAAGCTGCCAAAATACGAAAACACAAAAATGGCAGATTAAAGACAAAACCCTCCGGACAAGCACATTTTATCCTCCTGCTCGCTTTATTTGCTTCTGAAAAAATTCTGCAAATCCATTTTTTTCATGTCCAGGTATTCGTTTTATCCGTGTGACGTCACACAGAATGGATGTTGGAAGAAGAAGGAGAAGAAGAAGAAGAATAAGACTAATCTCCCTGAAAGGCGGCCATGTCGACTCCGTTGTAAACAAAGATTGTATAGAATATTGCATAGGTTTTTCATTATGCCAATCTGTGCGGTTATTAGTTGCTCTTCTCGTCCCGGATGCGGTATTTAATTTTTTGGTTTGCCTAAAGTGATTAGAAACAGTGTGCAAAGACAAGAAACTTTCCGGAAAAAGAAGAATATCAGCCTTTTGACGTCGCTGCTTCCCAGCCTTCTGACAACCATGATTTTCGATGAACTGACACTTTTATAACCAGCTTCAAATTACCTATCTTATTATTATTTGTACACGTTTTCTTTTTCATCAGTTAGGTATTTGTTTGTTTCCCTGGGAAATATCATGTTGTTCACCTCTCGAAACCAACTGCTCATCACGAAAATTCTGTAATCTTCACATCAAGTTCATGGTGTAGGTACTGCCTATCGTTAATTCTGTGCGAATTGTATATTGTTTCAATGTACAATGAAATTTCTGAATAAATTGCGTGTTTTTCATTGATTGTTGTACATTATTCCATTATATCAACACACCTAACTTCAGATCTACAATAAACAGACGATGGGAGTCAGCTCACGTAAGTAAGTACCATTTAGGGTTTCAAGGAAAGAAGTTACAATAGTTATGAAGTTCACCTTTGAAAAATACCTTCTTTTCTAATAATGGTAGGGATTTGGTTCATTATGGATATCTGCATTTAGTTGTTGCGTCTATAAGTTCGTGTATCAATCATAGTAGGATTGATCTGTACTACTTCCCTGTTTGTGAAAGTCTGTATGTGCGTGGTAGTTAGAAACAAAACACTTGCTCTAAACTATCTAGAGATATGTTGTTGGACAACTAATGAACCAGTAGATAGGTAGCTACTGAATAATCGGTAGTTATTACTTATATGAGACCCAAAAAAATGCATTGAGAACTCTGGAAAATCTAGGTTTGTGGTGTTCACTAGGTACTTTCTAAAGGCGAATACGCTCAACCATCAGTAGGTAGGAACGTTTTATATTGCAATCTAAGGTCAGATTGGGATGTAAATAGGCACTTGTCTCTGGTTCTCTATGTGAGTAGATATCTATTATCTATCAACACACCTAACTACAGATCTACAATAAACAGAATATCAGGTTTCAAGAAAAGAAGTTCGTAGGTACAACATTTATAAAATTTACCTTTGAAAAATACCGTCTTTAGCAGTTAGTTGTCTGTAAGTTCGTATATCACTATATCTATCGTAGTAGGTTTGATTTGTACTTCCTTTTTTGTGAAAGTCTGTACATCCGTGATAGGTAGAAACAAAACACCTCCTCTAAACTATCCAGAGATATGTTGTTGGACAAACAATGATCAAGGAGACAGAGAGCCACTGCAAAATCGGTAGTTGTTATGTTTGAGACCCAAAAAAAATGCAGTAAGAACGCTGGAAAATCTAGGTTTCTGGTGTTCACTAGGTACTAAAGGTTCTAAAGGTGAATACGATCAAAAGGTAGGAAGGTTTCATATCACAATGTAGGGTCAGAAAAGGATGTAAATAGGCACTTGTCTCCAGTTCTCCATGTAAATAGGTATCCAAGTAGTAATACGTTTGTTCAATGTGGCAAATAAATATTCAAATTTTCATTCTGAAAAACTTATTTCGAGAGTTTTTAATAATTAAAATGATTAAAATGTCAATTATTGACACTAATGTTTGTGTCAGCCTGGTTTGCTTGTCAGCATGACAGTTGACACCTGTCATGTCCCTGTTCTTTGTGTCAAGACCCCTCAGTGTCTGTATCAGCTATTTGCAATCTGATCGCTACTTACGATTACATAATTGCTATAAAAGAATAGAAAGAAGAAAATAATGAATATACCACTATCATTCTGTTTGCATACCAAGAAATAGGACCTATGTGGTATGTAAACATAATGACCTTGCTGACAGCGAGTCAAAATGGCGCCCTTTCACGACCAGCTGATAGGGTTAGCTGAGAAGGTTAGGTTTGATAACCTAAGATAGGTTAAATTGAGTCTCACGGATATCACCCATATGCAATAAAGAATCACTACAAATTCAGGCCGCTGCTTTCATAGGTGATTCACAGTGTTCAAGCAAAGTTGACTACCTAGGGGTCCGGACATGGCAGATTACTGGACATTTAGCAGATTAAACTTTAATTTCTATATTTTAGCGTGAATAAGTGCATATTTTATTGATTGCCCGAAGTAGAACAAAGTTGATAGTTTATGGAGATTTTTTTTTTACACCCAAATCAAAAATGTGCATTCGGAATCTTCTCTGGACAACGATTCGCCCTTTCTGGGAAAATGACCCACAAATATTTGAGATATCCTATACTTGCTTTACGTGATAAATTTCACCTCGAAATACGCCTCATTTGGGTAAAAATCTTTGTATCGAATCAATTCGAACTGCGCCTTGTCACTGCGCACGAAGACAAACGTGGTCTGCGGTCATACGCTGCCCATTTACGATTCGAATTTTGATAGGACGATCCATGAGTTCCACACAACACAGAAATTGCTCCAACTCGGGTTTAAATAGGTGGCAAGAAGCTCCAGAGTTAACGAGAAAAACATTGTTCGAACTGAACATCAGAGATGCCTGGTTACTACAGTTCAGAGCATTCAAGGCAACTTCAGTTTCTTGAGCAGTTTTGCAATTTTGCGAATTATACTTATTCTACTGATTGTTTCCTCTGCCACGATTAAAACGTCCTCGTTGATTTCCTCCTCTTCGACCTTGTCCTCAACGATTACGATATCGTTTTTCTAATGCGATCGATCTCCACAGATAGAAAAACACATCTTGAGTTTTGAACATAAACCCAAAAGCCGAAAAAGGCTATGGGAAGGAGCTATAGGCAAAAAACAAAACAAAGAAAGAGCCAAAACATTGTGGTTCTACGGGGCTCCTGAAGTTAGCACAGGGTCTCAGAGGGGAAAAACTAAGATCCACCACTGGGTATTCCTACGACTGGACTTTAATTCTAAACAATGTGTTGGCGTGATCTGCTACAAGAACTCTGAGCGCAGAAGAGTGTGTAGGGATTTTTTTGTAATATACAGAAGCGGTCAAGCTGTAGAGTCTAAGAGTGAATCTCTGATTTGAATCACTCCTGAATTGTTGGGCACGGGGAGTGTTATGTTATTATTATAGGAAATCAGAAGATCACGTCAGAAGATTTCAATCTGAATATTGATTATAATGTGCGTAACAATGAAGATTGCTGTAGACAAGGAAACAAGAAGCATATAAATTATTTACATTTTAATACAATTTTGAATGGCAAGATTAACTCCAACCCCAATGGATAGCTTTTGTTCGACTGGTGATGTATCTACATTATGTAGGTATAGTCAATAACTTACTAGTGTCATTAACACCAGCTGACATGGTACTCGTCGTGTTAGGTCTTCTATTTCCTTTCACGACATTAATGGTTTCCAACACTCCTGTCTTCTCATGGTCATTTGTAAAATAATAATACCAGGAACAACTTGTTGCATTACATTTTTTTAACTCTCAATTTAATGAGTTAATAGGTTTTGATTCATCATGATGGGCATATTTGGAAAAATTTCGGAGAAACTCTTAGGATGGTTCCAGAATATTTCAACATTTCCTCCACAGATGTTCACTATGGAAAATTTGGAATCGAATATAGAGGTCAAGACTAACACTTCATCTCTTGATATGTAACGAAACCAAAATTTATCCAGTTGTGTACTACATTGCCGGAATTTTGAATTTAGCCTTTGCAGGGGTGGACGCATGGGAGGCAGGACAGCCAACAAATAATTATTATTATCATTAATTAATTCATGACGTCATCAGGAAAGAGTTATTATGTCACATAACTTCATCATGTGAACCAAACATGGGCAAATACACAGAAGGCCAATAATCCCCGAGTTTACCTAGGTAGCGAAAGCTTGGCTCTAACTTTTGAAGGTTGAAAGAAAAACTTTCTCCAAAATCGAAATTTCCACTCGCATTTTACATTTCAGACATTCCTGAACAATTTTGATTCCGTGTCTGTCTGTCATGAAATCCTTGGCACAGCCATAACTTCTACAATTCTCATCCGATTTCGATGACATTTTCAGGGATTTTGCGGGGATTGTGCGGCCAAATTTTTATTCGATTTTGGTTTATTATTTTCAATAATGAACCTTTTGAATCGACCAAGAAAAAAAATTTAACACCCCCTCAAAATTTGTTGGCTTACGTTTCAAGGTACCTACGTAGAATCCAAAAATAAAATTTCCAAAGAATAAAAATTTGGCCGTCCGTCCGTCCGCCGTACACGGCACTTTACCCACTTAGCATTGACCGATTTTGATGAAATTTGGTAGGTATTTAGGCTCCTTCTGGGGTCTAGTTGTGCCCCGAAGATTTTGGTTGATGTAGGTCACTTCTAAGGGTCGAAAAATGAATTTTGAAAACGCCCGAACTCAAAAAACTTCGATATAAAGGTATTATTTTTCCACAATTTAAGATATTATAGAATTTAAAAAATTTTTTGAGACCACGCGGAGCTCTGTAGGACAAACCGTTCGCTCCCTACGAGAGTTTAAGGGTTGGACATACGATAAATCAGAAACACGAGTGTGAATCGCAAAAGAGGCCTAATCTCAGTTCAAATGTTAGCAGAGCGAAATGCAATCGATGTTTTTCTTCATGTTGGATGGTTGGTGGCTTTACAGACGAGTGATCTATATAGAAAAATAATAAACCATTATGTAATAATTTGCAGCGTTTTTGTTTTTACCTACCAACCAGAGGTACCTACTACCTACCACTGGAATCATCAAATTAAAACTATTATTGCCAGAGTAATATGGGAAAAACATGGGGAAATTATTATTCAGTAGTTTTTCCCATTTTTCACTGGCAATTATTGTTCGATTTTGATGATTCCGGCGGCAATATTTCAGTTTTTCAATTCCCTAGGGCCGCGCACTAATGAATATCTAAAATCCTTTAAAATTTCCAATTTAGGTACAACTTTTTAAGTTTTTGCGCCTTCAATATCAAGAAATACTACGAATGAACGGCGACTGAATGAGACCCCCTAAGGTCAACAGTAAATTGAACACTGCCGCGCAGTGTAATGTAATGTCAGGTAAGCAATTTAAATTACGCAAGTAAAACAATGAGATACGACCTTGAAATAATAGGCTTGTTACATTTGGCGAATTCAAAGTCCCTATTTTGGGGATTGTAATGTTAAACGTCACCAATGGAAGCATCACTAGACCTGTTGAGTTTGTGATTGTAGGTTTCAGGTGTCCAGTTCTTATGGGACTAGAAGGATGTAAATTGTTTGGTTTGATAAGGAGAGTTCACAATTTGGGGTGTACTGACTTCAAGGCTAAATTCATTGAAGAAAATGTAGAGAGTTTCACGGGGCTGGGTAAAATTCCGGATGAATGCCGCATTACTCTGAAAGTTGATGCTCGTCCTGTCATAAACGGTATGAGACGGGTGCCTGAATCTATTAAAATTAAGTTGAAGGAAACATTGGAGGGGCTGGTGTTGAAAGGGGTGATCAGTCAAGTGAATGACCTAGCAGATTGGGTGAATAACATTACTATAATGGGAAAAAGTGACAAATCCCTCAGAATTTGTCTCGATCCTTATCATTTAAATAAGGCTATTAAGTAATCCTTATCCAATACATACTAAAAAAGAACTCGAACTAAAGCTCGCTGGTAAAAAGGTGTTGAGTGTCTTGGACATGGAGGATGGCTTTTTTCAGGTCCTCTGGATGAAGTTAGTAGTTTGCTCACAACTTTCATAACTCCTTTTGGTAAATACAAATTTAATAGACTTCCGTTTGGGTGGAATTTGAGCCCAGAGTTTTCTCAAAAGATGAACGTGAAATATCTTGGAGACATACCCAACTTGGGAATCTGTTTTGACGATTTCATTTTGGCAACCGAGGATGAACAAGAGCATTATCGGTTATTGAATGTAATATGTCAAGGGCTAAAAAATTCAACATTAAGTTTAACCCAAATAAGATGCAATACAAGGTAGATTATGTTAAGTATACAGGGTCAATTTACTCTAACAACGGATCCGAAATAGACCCTGAAGGGCTGAAGTCCAGCTTAAGTCTTCCTACCCCGACTGATAAAAAATCAGTTCAAAGAATGTTGGGAATGGTGAACTATTTTGCGTCTTTTATTCCAAATTAATTAGGTATTACCAAACCTTTAAGGGAATTAATTAGGAAAGAAAATGAGTTTTCTTGGTTGACCAGTCATGGGAAACATTGAAAAAACGTCTGCCAAGTGGGTGTGGCACATAGCTTCAACGTATCCATAACCCGATTGTATACCTAGATGATCCGACGCATAGTAGTTAATCTCAAAACACCAATCTCTAAGTACCTTTCACTACCCTCATAGGGGACCATCTACACGCTAATCTGGACAATCCTAGAAAATTTCATCAAAATCGGATGAAAAATGTAAGTGTTATGGCTGTTACAAGGATTTTACGTTTGCGCATGCGCAGAGGCTACTGTAAATTTTAAGGCCTTGATTTTCATTAGGGACCATCTACAACTTAATCCGCACAATCCCTGAAAATTTCATAGACATGAATCAGAAGAGGACAATAACTTCGTATAGTTATGCGAGTTACAAGGAATTCATGTCAGACACACAGACACGGAACCAAAATTGTTAAGAACGGTCTAAAACGCAAAACGCGAGTGATACCTTGGTAGACTCGGAAGCAAAATGAACCATGTTTTGCTGTATTTCACCCCCTTACCAATGATTTTCCCATGTCTCAGAATAAGGTTTTGTAATTATTGACGGGACGTCGGTGGATGACTCTCTTCAGCTGGTTATCAAGTATTTACATGATGGTTGGCCAGACAACAAGCCCCTTGTTGGGGACTTGCTAGTGTTTTTCAAGATTCGTAGTAGTATTAACCTAGAAGATGGGGTGTTATTTGTCAATGGTCGTTTGGTGGTACCAAAAAACATGGAAGTTTAAATGCTCAATTTGATACGTGAATCTCATTTTGGCTTCGTGAAGTGTAAGCAACGAGCTATGTCATTACTGTACTGGCCTGGCATGAATAAGGTCGTTGAAGATTTGGTTCATAGATGTTCAATTTGTTCGTCTTTACTCCCATCCCCGCATAAGTATGAGCTTTTGCCATATGAGAGGGCAAAGAGACCCTGGGAAAGAATTTCCAGTGATTTTTTCGAATTCGGGGGGTTCGATTACCTGGTGGTTGTGGACGCTTATTCTACTCGTAATTGGATCGAAGTTCAGAAGGTCAGTGATAAGTCATGCAAAACAGTCATAGGTTTCCTTGAGTCCCTATTCTCGCAATTAGGTGTTCCTGATTGCCATGTCAGTGATAATGTTCTTTTTAATTGCAAAGAATTTAAAGATTTTGCTCAATGCTTCGATTTTTGTTTGGTATTTACTAGTCCTAGGTATCCGCAGAGTAATGGACGCGCTGAAAAAGCAGTATCCATTGACAAGGGTATGCTCAAAAGATGTTTGCTTTCAGGGGAGAAACTAACTGATCATCTTCTTGTATACCGAGCGACCCCTTTAAATCATGTAGGTTTGTCTCCTGCTTCATTGTTCCTGCACAGAAATTTGAAAACTAAAATTCCAGTCCATTACAAGTTGCTTGAACTTGAAATCAGGTCTGATGTGCAGGACAAAGTAGTTAGGAGAACTAGTGATCAGAAGCGGTTCTATGATTGAAATGCTAAAACTCTCCCAGACTTGACCATTGACCATTGACGATATTATCCTGATTTGGGATTTTGACCGCAATGTGTGGGAGCCTGGGATCGTGGTAGATGAGGGACCTGGTCCAGGCTCATATTTCGTTAAACTTGTTGGTACTTCATCTAGTAGGACGTTTCTGCGAAATCGAAAGTTTATGAGGGAATGGGTTTGCGTGTATGATGTGGAGGTTGATCGTGGGTCTCAATCTGTTGACGACTCTGAGCACTATCGTATGGTCCTATCGCTAGTGAACAGACTCCTGAAGAGGGTTCTACGGAGGAGGTGGTTGAGAGAGTTCAAGGTGCCTGCAAGTTTACTTACCTACAGGATAATGTCCGCCAGTAACAAAGCCTAATTTCCAGCATAGGTTCTTCACATGTTTGTACTTTTTGTCCAACTTGTATAGCATGCTTTAGTTTCTATGTAGTTATGTTTTCATAAATGTGTAATGCTTTAATAAAATCAACCTGCAACCAATACAGTGTGAAGGGAAGGGGATGTGCCATATTTACAGTGTTGCCAAGTTGGGGGTTTCCCCCCCAAATTTGGGTTTTTTTTTTCTTGACGGGGGGATTTTGGGGGGAGAAATCTTTTGGGGTTTTTTGGGGGTTTTTACTGACGAGTCGGGGGGATTTGGGTAGAATAAAAACGAATCAGCAATTAAAATAGCAGCAGGTAATATATATATTCAATGGAGTGATAAACTTCACCGAATTTACCAATGTCTATCGTGGGCTCAATGGGACTATAATTTTGGAGTTTTGGAGGACAAACTTTTTTCGATCTTTGATCTTTCGCAAGCACACACTTTGATAAATTCTTGAAGTTTATTCGTCCGTTCACGCTCGTTACTATTAGCAAACTTAAGTTTTGAAGAACTTGAGAAGGTTTTGGAGATGTGGGTGGAATGCGACCTCACTGTTTGACATTTTGATTTTTTGTACAAAACATATTGTTTAGTAATGCATGCATTCCAGGGGACGTCCCATTGGATAAGCATTAGATCAGTTTAACCAGTTGTTAAGTGATAAAACTGATTCACTCGATGTAATTTATTTATTACTTTAGGCAAGAAATACTGACCCCCCCCCCCCCCCCCACCATTATCCACCTTAACATTTCTAGCGGCATGGGAGCCTCGAATCTGAAGAGCATTTTAAAATCCATGCTCTACGATACCCAACATGCGAATTCGAGTTCACCCCCCCCCCCCCTCCTCCTCCAATGGTGCCGGTCTGGCACCAAAGCGGAAATACGTCGTAACATTGAACTTTCATCTGTTAGTTTTGGTAGGCAGTCCGTCAAATTCACATCCGTATTCAAGGTGAAACACAAAAAAAAAAACACGAAATAAGCGGTTTATGGCATCATGGCACCATGGTGGCACCACTATTAGTTCCATGGTGGTACAGAGAATAATTCATGAAGATCCGGAGGTATAATGAGAATTTTTCCTCAATTTCAAAGCTTGGGGACAGTTAGTAAGCAGTAAAGGAACCGAAATATTGATAAATCGGATATTTTGTGAATATTATCCCCCCACTCACCCCCTCCCCTTGCGACTTTTGGTACTCTGGTAAAATCATGTACAACTCGGAAGTTATTTGAGTCAAACAAAAAAAGAAACACGCAAATCGATTGGAAATTGAGGCCTGGGCAGAGTTTACAAGATTATGCCCGCAAACGCACGTTTTTTAAGCATTAACCCCCCCTTTCCCCCTCTTAAAAAGCAAAATCCAAAATTCCGGCGCCGTAGTGCACAACTAGATAGTATTCCGCGTCAAACGAAAAAAGAACCACGAAAATCGTTTGAGAACTAAGGCCTGGGCAGAGTACACAAGATTATGCCCAAAAACGCATGTTTTTCGAGCATTAACCCCCCCTTTCCTCCCCTTAAAAGGCAAAATTCGAAATTCCGGCGACGTAGTGCACAACTAGATAGTTTTCCGCGACGAACAAAAAAAGAACCAGGAAAATCGGTTGAGAACTAAGGCCTGTGCAGAGTACACAAGATTTTGTTACACACACACACACATACACACACACACACACACATACACACACACACACACACACACACACAGACATACACCTATGGTTTTTTTCGCGGATTTGGATTCAGAATGGTCTAAAACGGATTACTGTGTGGTTATTTTTTTTTCTGTTGAGTGTTGTCCAACTTTACCCCAGATCGATCGCATAGGGACGCCCAAGTCTTACTGTGGGACGTCCTAAAAAGTACCCTACCTGAAGAAACTAGTTTATTTTTAAAATGTTTTTAATGTTTTTTTCAAAACCTGTATGACCTGAAACGTATATTGCTAATACAATAATTGCATTGTCTTCAAGATCCACTCCGCCCTCAAATCATTAATAAATTACAATCTACTACTAAAAAAAAAAAAAAAAAAATGCATTGTATTCATTGATATTGTTATTTCATCCTAAAGTTTTAGGGTTTTTCTTTTTTGGGGGGATTTGGGGGTTTTTCGAGGTTGGCTCAGGGGGTTTTGGTAGCCGCTTGTTGGCAACACTGCATATTTATAATGTTGGCAGCATTGTTTTGTTTCACAAGTCTCAGTTGTATCTTGCACAGTAAAATAAAATAGATTTCTCTTGCTATGTCAATGGTTTATGAACTATTTCCATCAATCTTACAGTTATGCCTGTTACAAGTATTTCACGTTTGCGTATGCGCAGCGGCTACTATCAGTCCGGGGGTGATGATGTTCATAGGGGACCATCTACGCACCAACCCTCACAACCCCTGAAAGTTTCATCGAAATCGGATAATTGTAGAAGTTATGACTGTGGCAAGGATTTCATGAGACACACAGACACACAGACATGAAACCAAAATTGTTCAGGAAGGTCTGAAGCGTAAAACGCGAGTGGAAATTTTGATTTTAGAGAACTTTTTTTTTTCAAACTAAAAAAGTGATAGACACAGATGCAAAATACAAGTTATAAATAGATATATTTACTCACCAATTACTAATGTCCTCCGCAAATAACGATGACTAGCTACAATCAGTTTGCAAATACTGTGAATACCGTTTTCGAACTGACAGAGATCTTCGCATGAATTTTGTTGTAAAAGTAACTTTTTTAAATGATCGGCCCATTTATTGAGGGCGGGATCCGTATGCTGGATCAACGAAATTGCCGCCGCTTCAACGCAGAAATTCGACGATTTTTGTGATTCACGGTAGTCTGCACTCACGATGTCCGCGAACTCGCCCGGTACGACTTTGCATAATTCATACAGAATATCATAGAGACCGAAACACATGACGACTGTCTTGATTTGGACAGTTTGGTTAATCGCTTTGAAGTCAGGTAAAACAGTATCACACAAGGAACTATCAAACTTGTTCGTTACATTATCAATGCCACTACACCGAGTCCTTCCGTCCTGCACATCCGAACTTATGAGCATCACAGGCCCCATGGGGGAGCTAATTCTTTGATAAACTGGACCGAAGCTTGTCCAAAAAGAAAATACCGGCATTGATAACAATAACCACGAGATGCACGACAAATTCATAACTGCTCTATTGAAAACGAGGTACTACAATCTACAACAAACGCGTTGTTCACTGGTTATCAATCAGTGATTTCAAGAACAGGGAACAGCTAGGTCGTAGGGATGAGACATCGATAATATCGAAACATCGATGTTTTGCTCGTAACATCGATGGTTTTGATACATCGATGATTTGGTCCGATGTTACCGATATGTCGAGGAGTTGGCATGGTAACATCGTTTGATAAATTTGAGCTTCTAGGAAGTCGGAAAAACCCAACCTCCAGACCATATCTGTATCCTCACATCTTCATTTAATTTTCTTGTAATTCGAAGAACACCTCCTGTTCTTTATAAAAACAAGAAAACAATAGGAAAAAATGTCTTTATGCTTGAAAGAATAATTTAAATGGAGAAGGTATGGGGAGGAAAAGGTTCTTCTTTTATCATAATAAAACAAAGAAGTGTATGAAAAAGTGAAAAAATTCATCACGAATGAATATATTGTAGTGGTGTAGGTTATTCAGGAAAGACGAAAAATCACGTTAGAAGAAAACATCCTCTTCTAATGATGGTGGAAGAGCGCCTTCTCCAGGTTTTCTATTTCATTGACAAGTGAGGATTTCCCGTTTGCGAAAAATATCGATGTTTTACCTTGTGAAATGATCGATATCGATGCTGCTAACAAATATCGACATCGATGTTTTACGTTCGATGTCCCATCCCTAGGCGCAGGCTGTTCTGTTGACAAACACGCCTTTACTCAAAGCGAACTTCACAGTGGGAAGTTCGAAAGGTCAATAAACACCAGGTCACTTGTCACCAGTACTCTGTGATAAACACTCTCCTTCTCCTTCTTCTTCTTCTCTCTAGGAGCTGGTCGACGGGGACCATGGATGGTTTACACAGTATTTGCAACGCCCGGTAAAGATGCCACGGAAACCTCTGCCGGCAAGCACTAGTCCACCAGGTGTCGCATGGGGCGTTTTGAGTCAATTTCCCGCTCTCTCCCTATCAATCAACACCGGCGCCCGATGGAATTCCAAATTCTGTTCGTTCCTGTGATTGACCGGCCAATATAACGAGTGTGAAGAACTGAAAAATGAACAGATCTCCGAACCTGGCGACACTGGGATCAACCCCGCACCCCGCATCTTGACTACCGAACCTTTGAAAGTGCTTCTCTTTCGTATTCGTCGCTGCTTTTGTACGGTTATAATTGCGTTTTATTTCGTTTGATTATAAGTAAAGTGTTATCATAAAAGTATTGTTAATAACCTGTTCTAACATTGCTCTTTATTTCCGAGAATAGAACAAAACTTTTGTACTTTTGTTGATAAAATCTGTGAATTGGGCCCCTAAACTTTTTGATATTTTACTCTTACACCCGTTATTTGAGCTTGTTTTACAATAAAAAAAAACGCTGCATACCTATTATTACACAAATGTTTATTTATTTTTCTACATAACTACTTCACTCATCTGCAAAGAACACGGCTTTTCCATAGTCACCATCTACCAACCGTGGATAGATGCCTACTGCCTACCTACCACATACCTACTTCACAATCAAGTTTATTTGGAAGAAATAAACGCTTCACACTCAGTTCGAAGAAACAGGGAGTTGAGGTTGCCCTGATTATTAGGAAATGTGATTACTGGTTGCTAAGCACGCAAAACTGAGAACAACTCGAAGAAACGAACAACGATCGCATTATGGTCAGCTAAAATTTGAACGGGGATTAGGCCTCCCTTGCGTCTCACACTCGTGTTTCTGATTTATCGTAAATCCAACCCTTAAGTTCTCGTAATGAGCGAACGGTTTGTCTTACAAAGCTCCGCGTGCTCTCAAAAAATTCCAAAAATTCAATAACTATCCACCTTGGAAGTGGCTGACATCAGCCAAAAGCTTTGGGGCACAATTTGTCCATATACCGAATTTTATCAAAATTGGCCCATGTGAACTAAAGTAAGTGCTGCGTACGGCGGACGGACGAAAAATTTTGTATTCGATTTTTTGGATTCTACGTAACTTGAAACGTAAATCAACAAATTTTGAGGGGGGTTAAAAAAAATTTCTTGGTCGATTCCAAAGGATCATTATTGAAAATAATAAACCTAAAGCCAACTTAACATGAATTTTCCTGTATATCCATCCTCCTTTGTGTTACTTATTCATCCACTTAGTACTTCCTATATTACTATATTTTTTATCGTGAAATAAGCTCAAATAATGGTGTGAGAAAACTCGATCAAAAAGTTTAGGAGCCCAGTGATTCCCAGATTTGATCAACAAAAAAACAAATATTCAGTGATTAGTGATTTACGATTTCCATTTCTTACAAACAATTATTGCCACTGTAATTATGAAAAACATCGTGGGAATGACTTCAGAGGGTTGAAATTTTGATTATATTGGCCGATCAATCAAAGGAACGAACAGAAGTTCAAAATTTTGATTTTGGGGAACATTTTTTTTTTTTTTTATTCTTGAAAAGTGAAACAATGCTTCCGTTATCTTGGTAAACTCGGAAGCAACAATACCCGTATATCGGAGGTTGACGAGCTAGGGCGCTTTGAAAAGTTTTCCCCCACTTTTCCCCTGACAATAACCAAAATCTTCGGTGCTCAAATATTGAACTGTGTTATTCAGGACAGAAAATTTCTGAAAATAAGAAAATAAGCAGATTGTGTAATTTTGTGACATTTAATGTCACAAAATTACACAATCTGCTTATTTTCTTAGAGCACCACTTTCTCAAACGAATCCAACTCAACTACAAGATTTCCCAACTTTGACAACACAAAAAAACACGATCCCATATGATTCTCATAACAGTAGGAACCTATTTATGACATGGAAAGGTAGATACGGACGATCGTCAGACGAACAGACATACACAAAAAATCCCTGAAAATTTCATCGAAATCGGGTAGAAAATGTGGAAGTTATGGCCGTTACAAGGAAATTCACGTTTGCGCATGCGCAGTGGCTACTATCATTCCGAAGGTGATGATTTTCATAGGGGACCATCTAAATACTAATTGGTAACATCCCTGAAAATTTCATTGAAATCGGATGGAAAATGTAGAAGCTTTAACCGTTACAAGGAATTCACGTTTGCGCATGCGCAGTCGCTTCTGTCAGTCCGAGGATGACGATTTTCATAGGGGACCGTCTACACACCAACCCGCACAATCCCTGAGAATTTCATCGAAATCGGACAATAAATTCGTATAGTTATGCCGGTTACATGTATTACATGACAGACACACAGACAGACACGGAACCAACATTGTTCAGAATGGTCTAAAACGCAAAACGCTAGTGAAAATTTTGATTTTGGAGTACTTTCGTTTTTCGTCCTTGAAAAGTGAAATCAAAGCTTCCGTTACCTTGGTAGACTCGGAAGCAATATTCAGGAAGCTTCAAAATTCAATGTGAGGAGAAATTCAGAGTGAAGAAACGATCAGACTTGAAAAAAAATCAAAATCAGAATGAACTAACAAAAACGCTGCAAATTATTACACAAAAGTTTATTATTTTTTCACACATATAAATCACTCGTCTGCAATGAACTCGGCTTTGCAATTGTCACCACCTGTCTATCACGTAACTACAGCAATCCCATTTTGGTCAGCTAAAATTTGAACTGAGATTTGGCCTATTTTGCGATTCACACTCGTGTTTCTAATTTATCGTAAGCCCAACCCTTAAGTTCTCGTACTGAGTGAACGGTTTGTCCTACAGGGCTCCGCGTGGTCTCTAAAAATTCAATACTATCTTAAATTGATGGAAAAACAATACCTTTTTATCAAAATGTTTTGAGTTAGGGGTTTTCAAAATTTCAAACCTTATTTTTCAACCCTTAGAAGTGACCGACATCAACCAAAAGCTTTGGGGCACAACTAAACCCCAAATAGAGCCCGTATACAAATTTCATCACAGTTGGTCAATGCTGACTGAGGAAAGTGTTGCGTACGGCGGACGGACGGACAATTTTCAATTCGATTTTCGAGTTCTACGTACCTTGAAAGGTAGATAAACCAACAAAGTCTGAGGGGAGGGGGGTAATTTTTTTTCTTCCTCGATTCCAAGAGGCGGTCAACAGATTAATCACTAGTCTAGTAGGGACCCAGCTCCCCACCACCGGCTTGGAATTCCTCTGTTTTTCGCCGCCGACGCTTCACGCCAAATATATTCAAGAAATTTCAATAATAAAATAGTTTCGTACTCAGAGGAGTTTGAGAATTAGCGCTAGGTATAAGCCCAGTTTTTGAAAAATTTGAAATGTTTTTCAAAATCTGAACTTTAAAATTCTGAATAAGATCGAAAACACATCTTTATTTTGAAAATTTTAGCAGAGCGCCATTTGGAAACTAATAAAGAGTGCATTCCCGTTTTCAAAATGAAAATCACTTGAACTGGTAGAGAGAGAAACGTGAACTACGACTGCCCCTTTTGCTACAATCGAAGGTTCTACCATCTAGTGAAAAAAAAAATCTTATTTAAATCGGGGCTGAACTAAAATATCTCGATCCGTTCTCAAATGAGAAGAAACGAAATTTTCTTCATTTTGGTGCTGCCCCGTGGTGGCAGATTTCACAACTAAACTCGGGACATTTAGCCTTAATAATCATAACTTCTGCAGTTTTCATTCGATTTCGATGGGGTTTTCAGGGGTTGTTTTGTTGAGACTCTAGATGGTTCCTTATAAATGTTATCGTTATGATCATCGAATTGGTAGTAAGACAGTTTTGGTTGATATACATCGGATCATCCCTTTCGGGTTTTGGATACGAGGAAGCTTTGTTTCACACCTACTTGTTTTATATTATCATCTAACTAATTTATCCAGATTGTGAAATTGAACAAACAAAACGGAGGGGGAATAATCGAAGTCCCTGTACAGTCATCTTTGCATCATCGCAGGTCACTGAGCTCATTCAGTTGATCTTTTAAGGTCGGGGGACGATGAGCAGAATGTTGCATAATAACGAAGTAACGACTCTCCAAAACACTGGACAGTAGGCTGGTTGAGTAGGAGGGTGCTCGACGTAACTCGGTGTAAACAAGGGACGTTGTATGAGGTTGCCACCCAGACGCCCCCTCATTTGTTAGACATTCCACATCATTTCCGCTTGGACGACTACATGTCTCCAAAATGTCGTCTCCTTCTTGTCGTTACTTCGAGTTCCGCCTCTCACTAACCAGAATCAAACACGACACTTCAATCTCTTCTGGCTGAGCGGTTCGTCGATGAATCACTTGCCACATGAATTACCTATAGCCAGGATTCGGTGTCGGGGAGGGGCATTGCCCCCGTGAAAAACCCAAAATCATAGTCAATACCAATAATACATTTGTAATAGTCAACTTTTTAATTGCATTTTACAGGTACGAATAATAATTATTATATGTTCATATAATGTATTATCGATCATCCTTCTAATGTAAGGAACGCTGGTAAGAAAATGCCAATAGATTCCAAACACTGCAAATTACTTCACAACGGTTTATTTTTCTGTAGAAATCATCCGTCTGTGAAGAGCACGACTTCGGGCGTCCCACAGTAAGACTTGGGCGTCCTTATGCAATTGATCTGAAGTAAAGTTGGACAACACTCAACAGAAAAAAAATAACCACACACTAATCCGTTTTAGACCATTTTGAATCCAAATCCGCGAAAAAAGCCATACGTGTATGTCAGTGCAGTGCCGTCCTTAGGGTGGAGCGAGTGGAGCGGCCGCTCCAGGCCTCGCGCTGAGGAAGGCCTCGCAGCGCGAGGTTTTTAGCTTACTTAGCGAGTTTTAGCTTACTCTCGCTAAAACACAATAAGTAAAAGTTTTGGTTGAATTGAAATAGTGTGCAGAGTGAAGATATACATGCTTAAAATATAAAGTCTGATTATACGCGCAATATTTTCAATTATTGGATGAACAGAATTCAATGAACAGAATTCAAAACCCGTTTCCTAACGCATTCATTGAGAATTTTACTCACTATACCCGTTACCGTGGCAAGCGCAGAGAGGAGTTTTTCCCGCTTGAAACTTATCAAGACATATTTAAGATCTTCCATGAGTCAAGAAAGGCTATCATCCTTGGCAATGCTATCGATTGAATCTGACACGACGGCCAAAATTAATTTTGATGAGATTATTGACGACTTCGCTGGAATGAAAGCGAGAAAAGTACAGTTCATATAAGGTGAGTCAAAGTTGATAATAACACAATTTTAAATATAGTTTATCTAACAATGAACGATTGCATTTACAGTATTATTTTACATCGGTTTAGCTGGAACTATCTGTTTTACTAAGTTATTTTATCTTATAACTCATATTTTAACAGGCCTCTATTGTAGGCTATTGTGTTTTGTTATTTTACAGATCTGATGTGAAAATTACAAACCTACATTAACAATGGAACAATGGAAGAATTTAATAAACAAGATATGAACATCTAAAAAGATATGGAACGTCAATGTTAAATAAGTATTTACAATAATGTATATGTTTATTATAATTTACTATTTGATTTAATAAAAAGCAAGAAAGAAGACATTTCGTTTTTTCTAATGAATTTATTGTTTGTTAGACAAAAATTACTATGTTTAACATTAACAAGCACTGTTTAAGCATTACTTAAAGAATAAACTTTGTTTTGAGTTTTCTAGCTTATTTTTCTGAGATTCCTATTGTTTTTTTGTTTTTTTTACCTGAAACCTGAAACGAAATTAGTCGAAACATACCAACCTGAAATGGGTGTTTTGCACCACCCCTCCCCCTTTTAGAGTGTAAGAGATAAACGTTTTGTTTATCAAAAAGCTTACAATTACGACTTTGCAAGTATAGCTTGACAAGTATTTTCCAGAACCCCCCCCCCCCCCACGGTATCCATAGTTAAAAAAGGCCTCACAAAATTGTTTTGCTCCAGGCCTCGCATTTTCTAAGGACGGCACTGTGTCCGTGTGTGTGTGTGTGACAAAATCTTGTGTACTCAGCCCAGGCCTTAGTTTTCAACCGATTTTCGTACCTAGTTCTTTCTTTTTTCGACGCATTAAGAGGTCCTGTTTGGGACAGTCAATAGACAGTCCCCGGTGATGACAGGTGAATTATCTCTGGTTAATAGTCGGAAAAGTATGAAACATAACAGTGAAGGTCATGTTTCATATTTCTAGGTACCTAATGAGTTGGATAGAGGAGACACGTAGTGAACATAACTTTGATGGGTGACTTCTTTCCATCCTCGCTATGTACGAAATAGAAGCTCACACCCCCACTTGACATTATGTAAAATACCTACTGAATTTTACTTGTTGAGACATACCAAAATATATTTTATTACTATAAAACTACTATACATTATAATAATAGCCCCAGCCATATTATTTACCTAATCACGTTTGGCCTTCCCGCAGATGAGTAATTTGTCATAAGCCTGTTACGCACGCGTGAATGTTTTACGTCAAAATAATGTCACCTCCATCTAATCGCATAATATGCGATAAAAACACATATTCATGTGTTTTATGTAAAATTCAATGTAATTTTAATGCTTTATGTAAAGACGCTTTCCTCCGAAGAATGCTTCTGCCTGATGATGCTAGATTTATAGCTTGTTATACACTGGAGACCAAAAAAACCGGCGCAGTTGAATTGTTTCCAGAGAATCAAGTTAAAATCGCTAACAGTTGGGTTTGAGTCAATCGTAAGGTCAATAATAAGGTTCACAGAGATTACGTGCCAAGGTCCATCCATGTTTTCCCTCGACTATCTGTGAAGATTCGCATCAGCAAGCCATCTGCGTATCTTTCGAGCGCTGACATCGACACTCCGAGCAGCACGCAGCCGGTGAGAGGTCTCTAGAGCTGTCTAAGGGTGCGATCTCTAAGGGTTTGCATCACAATAAAACGGTCGTCAGCAGGACCCGTTGCCCTTGGACGCCCTGATCCCGGCCTTCTGGTGTAGCTACCAGTTTCACAGTACCTCTTAACTGCCTGTCGAACCGTTGTTTCGGGCAGCCCAAGGGCCCCGGCTGCATAACGTTGGCTCCGGCTGTCCTCTATCAAAGCAAGAAGTCTAGCGACCACACAAGAGTCTAAAACCATTTAAACGGACGGTAAACTTTATTTTTAAAAAATAAAAAAAAAATATGACAAACCTAATTGAAAGGAGCAAGTACGAGAAAATTTATTTTTAAGGCATAATTACAAGAAAGGCTTGTGTTGACCGCACTGAAGGCAGACTATCGAAAAGTCATCTTTCGTCCTTTAGGCTTCTATCGTGAATTCAAGAGAGCATTTACAGGAAAAAACTGGATAGTCGAGGGAAAACATGGATGGACCTTGGCACGTAATCTCTGTGAACCTTATTATTGACCTTACGATTGACTCAAACTCAACTGTTAGCGATTTGAACTTGATTCTTTGGAAACAAGTCAACTGCGCCGGTTTTTTTGGTCTCCAGTGTAGTTTCTTTTCGATTGCCAGGCAGCTTTGTTGAAACACCCAATACTTTTACAAAAGTAAATAGAAGAAAAACTTTGGATTCTTCATTATCGATGATGGAAAGCTTTTCATTCGTGCAGCAACTTAACTGTAGCAACTTCTCGGATCCATAACAAATTTAAGGTATCGGTGATCTGATATAAGGAGCAACATCAAAACGTCAATCCCCAAGTACACTTCGAATTAGATGAAAATTGTAGGTATTATGCTTGTTGAAGGCATCCACTTTTGTGAATGGGCATCGGAGATTGCTACTTATCCACGGACCATCTTGACTACAACCCGCACAAATCCGAACAATAACTTTGTATAAATTTGCACTTTACAACTTCTAACGCCAATAACTTGTTTTTGCTTTATTTTCATGGTAAGGACTAGCTCACTAAACTTCTATGATGATCTGAAATCTCCATATTTATCGTCAACTGATATGCAGTTTCATCAAGAACATTACTCTCACAACTGCTTCTTTTTCTTTTTATGTTGCTCATTATTTAACGAGTTTTCCGTTGATAATTACTACAAATTTTTTTCTCTCGAAAATTTTTTCTGATCCCCACTGTTTTAACTACCGTAGTAGTTTATCGGCAGAAAGTTTCGACGAAAGGAAAGTTGGAGTGTATAACACAGTTTCAATATTGCAACGGGTTACTTTCTTTCTGTCACGTTTGATTTTCCCTCAGTGACAGTCTCCAATAGACCATCCGGGAGAACACCATCTCGTTTGCGGGAGACCCAGCAAATGCAGGGAAAGGTAAACACCAGCTCGGGTATTATTGGGGCGGGAGACAATCGATCCCCGCTGAGGTGTGGATATTGTCGGATTGAGCTGATTCCGAGATGTCAGGGTGGGCGCCGAGGGGGAAGTTTCGACGGTAGAGAAACGATCTGGAAATGAAGTAGAGATTGCGCCCCGCTGTATTGAGGGGATCCCCACCTTTTGTTCCTGGAAACCATCTGTTCCGCAGTTAGAACGCTCGAACTGCCAAAACTCAGTTGTTACAAGGAACATAGCAGATTTAGCAAACGATGATCGGTTCAGCTTACCAGTTATGAACCATAACGGTCCAGTACATTTTCTCGTAGTGTTGCCTACCAGTTGAGAAATAGAGCCCACAGCGATGATCAGATGGCAATGAAATCCAGGAGGAATGTTAAAACATCTGTACCCAACCACCCCTTAGTTTGTGAGTGTTTCGAGTTTCTTAGGAGTTCAGGTGGCTAAATTACTACTTAACTGATTAAAATTGCGTCGTAACTCATAAGGATGGAAAAAGAGCGATTTTCTAGTTAAAACCTCCTACTTTTCGGCCTCCGTATCGGAAAATTCCAGTTAAATCCAAAATTGGATACCACCGCGTGATTCAGCGTCGAAAATTCATGGAAAAAACATGTATCACACTTGGGGTCTATCTTCATCTCAATCTTGGCACAATCCAGGGGTTGCACATGTTTGCGCGCTCCCTGGACGGGTTGTGCGCAACCAAAAAAATCGGTTTAGGGGTCTAAAACTCATGCAATTATGCGTAGAATTCAAATCTGCAATACAAAATAGGGGTTCCTATTTGAGATAACAAAGTTGGTGTGCGTTGCGCCCGATAGCGCACGTGCGCAATGCGCACCGAGGACTTATTTGAGATCCTTGGGAAAAATCATGAAGATTTTTTTTTAAACTTTTTTTTACCACTATCTGGACGATTTTAGCTGGGGGGGGGGGGGGGGTGACAACTCGTGCGACACCCTGCATAACAGGGGCTAAGATTTACTGTAAACGGGCCCTCAAAGAGTGTACACAAATGCAATGTTATGTTGCTGGATGGAATCTTTAAAATTTTCAGTTGCAATAATAAATCACACTTCAAAAAATCCAGTGCTTATTAATTCATACTAATGATCTGGTCATGATTTGTTGTGGTGTCACAAAGGAGTAGTGCCCTCCATGCCAGGGCTCCAAAAACCGCATCTTAACGGGGGTTTTCAATATGATCTACTTGCAATAATGAAACAGGCACCAGGAATGTTTTATGAGAAAAATGTATTAACGAAGAGTGTTTTTACAATAATAAGTTTCGTACTTAATTTCGGTGATCGAGAATTTTAGAAAGAACACTGACTGAAACAGTCCATCACATGACACAAAAATTGTGGGCGTCATTATGATGATCAACAAAACAAAAATACCTAACAGTTAATTTGAATCCTCAAAACTCCCATTTCAAATTAACTCCAACTTCCTCAAGTATCGTTGGCAACATCCATGCAGGCAACTCCAAGTTTTCTTCTGACGAAATTTTACAAATTTCTGTTTTGACATCGGCTTAGTAAAAATGTCTTCAATTTGTTCAAACGTTTCTTGCTTCATGGTGCCATGCCAGTCGTGATCTTGAGGCTTTTTCCCAGGTCTTGTCGCAACGCTCAAATGCATCTGGCTTCCAATTGCTTCTCGGTATGCTACTCCCACTGCAAGTTTACTCTCTCTGACCATCTTCTTTCCTGGTGTGTGAACCGCTTGATTCCAGGACTCTGCTTCCTCACAAATAATTGCTTGTGCATAATTCGTCGGTTCATCTGTGCTTATTTGCTGCGAAACCATCACACTAGGGTATCTGACTGGTGGATTTATATTATGCTTATCTCGTAAATTGTACCTGTTCACTTGTTGCTCCTTTTGGTCCTGCTTTTGTTCGTGTACTTCATCTTGATTTTCTTGATCTTCCCTAGAATCTTCTAGGTCATCCCTCAGTTGTTTCCGTCCTTCATTTTCTTCCTGAGTTGGCTGAATTGGCACTACTGCCAACTCACGGGATTCTTGCAGGTTTTCGAACTCACTTTCGGATTTTCTCAACTCTTCTAGAAATATCACGTCTCTACTTATTTCTAGTTTATTTATTTTTCTGAACCAAATTCTGTATCCTTTCACGTTTTCACAATATCCAACAAAAATCCCTTTTTCACTTTTAGCATCCCATTTTTTTCTCAACTGTTTAGGTACATGCATATAGGCTTCAGTTCCAAAAACTCTAAAATGTGAAACACAAGCTTTTTTCCCCCGCCATACCTCAAATGGTGTTTTACCTTCCACTTCACTCTTTCCTGTCCTATTGAGAGTATACACAGAATAGTTTACTGCTTCAGCCCAAAGCCTTAAATCCATTTTTCTGGTATACAATAAAGATCTTGCCAAATCGTTTATTGTCCTCATTTCACGTTCTGCCTTCCCATTCTGTTGTGGAGTGTATTTAACAGTTCTTTGATGTCTTATTCCAAATTTCTCAAATAAATCTCTTACTTCTTTGTTGACAAATTCCAAACCGTTATCCGTTTTGATAGTGTCCACGTTCCGATCGAATTGTGTCCTAAATCTCGTCAAGAAATGTTCAATCTTCTTAGGAACTTCGGTCTTCTGAGCTACAAAATATACCACACGATAGTGACTATAATCATCTTTCAGAAGAAGGAAATATCTGGATCCACCAATCGACGTATTTTCCATTGGACCGCATAAATCACAGTGGATTAGCTGACCAATTCTATTGGTTTTACTGAAACTATCTGGAAAAGATTCTCTATGATGTTTACCCATTATGCATCCTTTACAAGTAAAATTTTCCTTGTTTCTTACTGCAATTTGATTTTCCTTGAGCAAATTTGAAACGTGTTTCAAGTTCTGATGCGCAAATCTCTCATGCCATAGCTGCAGAGAATACGCTTTTGGTTCTCTATCACTTTCACGTTCTATCACTTTAAACTGCATTTCTATCATATTCATATTTTTGTACCCAACCGCTATTAACTCATTATTTTTCATTACTTCACATGAATGATCTGTCAGGACAACTGTGAGACCTCTAGACGAATTCGTCGAAAATACATTTTTGGTGATATCTGGAACATAGAAAACAGATCCTAAACTATGTTCATTCCATCCCCGTCCTAGAGCGAGAATTTTTACGTCCCCCTTACCCAAAACTGGTATTTTCTGACCATTTCCAACAACAATGTATACAGGATCTAAAAATGGTACGTAATTGACTAGCCAATCCTTCTTGAATGTCATGTGATGACTGGCCCCTGAGTCCAAATACCAATTCTCATCCTTTTCGCTTTCTAAATTCATATTGCTTAAGAGACTTACTAATACCTGCCCTTGTTTACTAGTATGTTGCTGCTGCTTTCGTTTCAAATGGTAACAGTCTTTCTTGTAGTGTCCAGGTTTCTTACAATAAAAGCATACTTTTGGGTCTTCTTTTTCGTCTGCTTCTGCTTTCTTCTGTGGTTCTAATTGTTGTGACTTCTTGTTCCAATGTTTCTTGGCCATCAGAACAGCGTTTTCTGTATCTAATCTTCCTTCTTGCGTCTTCAACCTTCCCTCCTCAGTCAACAGTCTTGCCGTCAAATTCTTCAAGCTTCTATGCTCTGAAGGTGTAGTCTCCCATGCACTGAAGAAATGGTTGTAGCTTGAAGGTAGCGTGAGGAGTATCTTGGTCATGATTATATTTTCTGACACTGGTTCACCAAGTGCTTGTAATTGCTGCGCAATTTTCTCTACCTTGGATATATGATCTGAAATAGTGTCGCAAGGATCCTTCTGGTACTGAAAAAACTTTGCCTGCACTAAATGAAGAGACTGCTCTGACTTCTGCTCAAAGATGGATTGAAGTTTCTCCCACATCTCGTGTGAAGTATTACATGTCATCAGGTGAACTAATACTTTTTCGTCAACCGTAGTTATGATCAGTCGTTGCACCTTAAAGTCTTCCGTTTCCCAGTCCTCCAATGCTTTTTCATATGCCATGTCAGGCGCATCTGCGTTTGCATCCCCAGCTCCTTGGACTATGTTCATCTCGGGCTTTTTATTTTCTCCAGTAACGAACTTATACTGTTTTAGTGATTTCAAAATTATTATTACTTGAAACTTCCACTGGCTCCACCCTTTCTCGTCTTTTAACTTCTCGACCTTTACCTCTTCTACTTTACTGGCCATTTTCTCCTTCCTTCCTGGTTTTTATTTTCTTCGTTATTCTGGGCCCGTGACCACTTGCAATAATGAAACAGGCACCAGGAATGTTTTATGAGAAAAATGTATTAACGAAGAGTGTTTTTACAATAATAAGTTTCGTACTTAATTTTTCGGTGATCGAGAATTTTAGAAAGAACACTGACTGAAACAGTCCATCACATGACACAAAAATTGTGGGCGTCATTATGATGATCAACAAAACAAAAATACCTAACAGTTAATTTGAATCCTCAAAAGATCTGCTACTGACTATCTATCAAAACCAACAGATACAAGTCCGACGACTCATTTATAGTGGAAAAAGATGGTTTGGAGGGGGTGCATCCTAAACTATTTATGTCTTATTTTACAACTTTGGAGCACAATTGCGTAGTTACTATAAACCTTCCCAAATAAATACGAATCATTGTGAAATGGAAGCCGGAACATCACCCAATATCTATGTTTCTGAATCCAGAAACGCTGCAAATTATTTCACAAAGGTTTATTATTTTTCTGTATAGATCTCTCTTCTGCAAAGATCACTGCTTTGCCATTGTCACTATTTTTTTTCTAAACTCCCCTCAAAGTCAAATCTTTTGTGACGGAGGGGGCACGCCATAAATGAAAATAAATAAATAAATCAAATATAATGGGGAGGACGCCCAGGACTCACCCGACGCCGGCCCTAGGGATGAGGGAAGATGAGGGAGGTGGGGGTGGGAGAGAGGGATGAAGGGAAGTGCCTCTATAAAACGACCACCAGTTCAAATATGAGCCGAGCAGGACAAGGGTGGTGATACCACGGAGTACGCCTACCAAGATGCCCAACTCACGCAACTCCGTGGCACTTTTCCCGCACCACACCCCGCGCCATGACAAGGTTGCAGCCATCACCCTGATGTTCTTGGGTGCCACTCCTTTTAGCTCCGACACCGCTTGCTGTAAATCATCTCTATCATATGTACTTTGTTATCTTAGCCCGCCACGTCTGCTCCAGGATAATGCAAGACTGGTCGGGCTTGACGGCAACGATGTCGGGCTTCTTACCCTGGTCACTTGGCATGTGATACAATCTCTCCCTCTTAACATCCCAGCCGCTAGATGACAAAGCACCTGCTATCTGCTTGGCGACCGCATCATGACATAGAATGCGGCTCCCATGAGTCCGAGGACACTGCTGCACTACATGATAAAGATATTCATTTCCACTCCGACAGGCACGGCAAAGGGCAAAAATTTTTTTTTTTTAATCTATCTGACTGATCGACTTCATCACTGAATTTGAGGAACGAAGTATAATCATTTTATCCGCAGTTATTTTATTATTTGTAACAAATTATTCATAACACGCTATATTATCATAAACAATAAATGACAGCATTCGGGTTTGTACTCCATATTAGTCGTATTACATCCTCGATTACCACCTCAAAGTTTGAAGCATTTGATAATTTGCCAAACGTTTTAAAGCGAGAAATCAATAAATAAATTTAACTACCTATTCAACATAATCATTAGATTTTTTTTTATAGTAAGATATTACATAACACATCGTGTTAGATGTATTCATAGCCCTACGTTAATTTCAAATGCATTCTAACTACGTATATAGCATATAAAACAATTCATTTCAATAGCAAATATATTTACATCGGTATCATTTTCACAGTAACATCTTGCTGTATTAGCACGGATGTCATAATAATGACATTTCTGTAGGCACATTCCTTAGGAAGATGTCCTTTATTGCAAATTTTTTAATGTTCGGTCAATTGGTTTTACTTTATGATCAAACAGCCTTAGTTTTTATTTGTACTCGTACATATAAATGGTTGGTCCTACGAGATAAATCAATCTGAACTTATGGTATTTTTTCTATGTTCATCAGTAACTACATCTATCTGTTCTTGCGGGTGATACATTTTATTTACGAATTCGAGCAAAAATTACGAGATAGGTGGGTAAATATCACGTCAGGACATCGTTATATACATTACATTGGCATTCTACCGAAAATGACAAATAAAAGAGGGTGTTGAGAACATCATGTACAGGTGTAGTTTTTCCACTACTTATATTTCTAATTTAAAAATATTGGTTGAATCAGTAATAATTTACAGTTTTGATTATCAATCATAATCTGCTCTCACGAATGGACTTTTTTTTTGTCATTGACTCTTCAGCCAAGATCAGCCAGCACTTCATTCAAATCTTCTTGCAGCCTCAGAGACATCTCTTTCTGGCGGTTCAGGTCGTCTTGTCTTCGATCAATGTTAGCCTGTAACAAACATTTGATCCCTCTTATTACTTATTTATTTATTTATTTTTTATTTTTTTAAAAATATTAATCTATTGTAATGGGCCACACAACTTGAAAACGCTGTAAATTATTACCGTTACTGCCAAGAACACTGATTTGCCATTGCCGCTACCTACCAACTAAATTTTTGCTTCACAATCAAGTTAAATTTGAAGAAATATACGCTTCACACTCAATTCGAAGAAATAAGAGTTGTGGGTGCCTTCATTAGGAAAATGTATTACTGGTTGCTTAGAAGGAAAAACTGAGCGCAAAGAAATGAACAACGATCGCATTTTGGTCTGCTAAAATTTGAACGGAGATTAGGCCTCTTTTGCGATTCACACTCGTGTTTCTGATTTATCATAAATCCAACCCTTAAGTTCTCGTAGGAAGCGGTTGGTCCTACAAAGTTCTGGGTGGTCTCATTTGGTTTTAAAAATTAAATACTATTTTAAATCGATGAAAAAACAATACCTTTATATTAAACGTTTTTCAGCTAGGGCGTTTTGAAAATTTCTCCCCATAGAAATGACATCAACCATGGTAAGTAAGGAAAGTGCCAATCACGGCGTGTGGGCGACGGACGGCAACATTTTTATTCAATTTTTAATTATTTTTTTTTATTTTGAACAATATATACCATGTAATTTTGTCTAAAATACAAATAACTTTGATCAATAAGTTGACAAAAATATGTTCCAGGACGCACATGTTTCTAAATAGAGCTAACCAGTTACTTCTATAGGAAATTTTCAAAATATAGCTTCTAAGCTATGAACCAATAAGAAACCTTTTTTAACGTGAACGATTTTTTCAGTTTTATTTCTAAAACATTGAACTCAAGCAATGAAAAGAAACTACGAATTATAACAACACTAGCGGCAGCCAATTAGCTGCATCTTTTTTCTATAATGAATTGAGTCTAAAGAATTTTTTTTCCTGGCATAACTAGGAGCACGGTTAAACAAGCTAGTTATATTCCCTTGAACTTTGTAAATATATCATCACAAGATGAATGACTTGACTATACTACACTTCTAACAATTGCTGGGAAAATGATAAAAGTCGGTGAAAAGATTGTTTTACCACAATTTTAGGTGTCATTGCCCATCAATTTAGAATTCTTTCATTAAAATATGAAATAATTTATCGCGGTTATTAATCACAATCTTCCCTAGATTAAACAAACGTTTAATTTTGCTCTGAATCGCACAAGAACGATTGGAAGGAAGAAGACTCCACAAAAATATGGTGGGGGTGGGGTCATGTTTACTTTTTACAACCGCAAAGGTGGATAACAAAACGTGGCATTCGGTGGAAACTCATTTTCGAAATTGTCTTCGTTTATAAATACATGTATATACGTGCAAGTATATTTATAGGTATACTCAGTGCACGACGAAGATTGCGGCACCTACGAAATGACAAAAAATGTTAATATTTTGACTCCCGTCCAACCATTATTTTGAGATCGTTATGTCTCTAATTTGGTGAATATCGATCGATCGTTTGGATTGTAATCGGTTCCGGACAGAAATGGATATAGATATATTAGTACAGACATTCCCAGAATTTTAAAGCTTGTTTTTAAAAGCTCAATAATATTTAAAATCGTGCATTTTGTAATTAAACCCCGCTTTCTTCCCTTCCTACCCTTGCAAATCTGGCGAAATAATGAATAATATCCGAGTCGAACAAAATAAATCCGATTCGTGCAGAATGAATGGATGAGCAAATTTTCAAGTTTCAATTTTTTCAAGTTCGAAACACACACACACACAAAAAAATGTTTTCCTTGTCACCCCGAACTCATGCATTACCCACTCGTTTGTTGATTTTTTCGATTTTCGTCATACCTACCACACCTGGTTATGTTCCAAACATTTAAGTAGTTCATATTCATATTCTTCTTGTATCTACGAACTCATAGAGTACCCATACGACTATTGCATTCTTGGGTACAACGAATATACCTATACACAGGTTTTCATAGTACACAAATTGTTTATATGTTGTAGGAATCCACTCCAAGGAGTGAAAATGATGAGGAAAATCATGCGTTTGTTGTGTTTATTCAGATTGATGTTTTGTTGACGTGAATGAAAAATCTTGTTGTTGTGTTTTGGTCTTTGACAAAGTTGATTCAGGAAAATATATTAGTCTTTGGACCCACCCAAATAAAAATTTGAAGGAAGAGAGAAGTTCAAGAACTGATCTTGAAAGAGAGAATTCTTGAAAGACCACTATGCTTCGAACATTAATGAAAAGGATGCCAGCTCTACGAACCATTTCGACTCCTAGAATAGAAATCTTGAGGGTCAGGTTCAAGCGATGGTTAAATTGCGACATCTGCACATCATCTCCAAGAGCGCATACGAGAAGCCATAAGGTCTCAATTTGTGAAGAGACAAATACTGCAGAGTGAGCCAAATACAAGCCTAGGCAGTACTTGTACGAGTATGTCATCTCGTGCGTACTCTTATCTACCTCGAATGCAAAGTGAACTCAATACAACTTGCCCAAACTAACCAACTTTCTGTGTCACAATAGAAAGTAAGTCTACGCCTTATTATGGCACGGTAGCGTAAGAAGAGTGTAAAGAACATTTCGGGGACAACAAGGGGAAAGGAGATATGGAACTGGATTTCGTGTTGCAGTATCTAACTGGTTCTCAACAAATACACTCTCGGTAAATGACGAAAAAACTTATGTCATGCACTTCGGGTTGAGGGATTTGACCAGTTTAGATAAAAACCCAAAGGAAGTGAAATTAATTGGTGTCGTTCTTGACCCGAAGCTGAACTGGACATCACATTGCACCCAACTTGAAGTTTCCCTAAATAAATACACCTTTCTCCTGAGGCGCCTTTCCGATAGGCTGTCAGAGTCTGCTGTATTAGCAGCTTTTCATGCAATTTTACAAAGTAGGGCGGTATATGCCAATCTTTATTGGGGCCATTCTCCTGCTTCATCTGCCATCTATGGGTGCCAAAGGAAAGCCGTTAGAGTGGTTGCTAACTTGAAATATCAAGAAGACTATAGGGCTACCTACAAGCAACTAGGTGTTTTAACAATCCCAGCTGCCTTTACTTTGACATGTTTTTGTTATGTCAGGAGAAGTATTAAATGTTACGCCTACCCTGCTCATGTTTATCCTACACGGCATAGGCTAGACCTCTGTCTTCCTTTCCATCGTTCAAAGACCTCATGTAATGGCAACACCAGGTATTGAATTTTTTAACGCCCTCCCTTTGAAACTTCGAAGTGCAGCTCTCAGTCCTTTCAGAGCCAAATTCTTAATCACGCTAGCGCCTAATAACTTTGATAAATTTTTCCTTTCTTCTTTTGTTTCTTCTTTATATTTAGTTCAATTTGTTGACAATTCTTTTGTTTCTTCTTTGTGTTTAGTTTAATTTGTTGACAATTGCACACACAAATTGTGTTTTACTGCAAATAAAAATGATTGATTGAATAAACACTCAATGCTGGGACTACTAAAACAACTCTTGTTTTAGGCCTTCCTGAACAATTTTCGCTACCATGTTCAGGCCACCGAAAAGCACAATGTCCAATGAGCCCAGGAGGGTAGAAGGAAGGGACAATGTGGATTCAAACAGCCAGCCGGAAAATGGGGCGAACAGACATCAACGAACACGATCACCATGGGGCGATCAACTTAGGAGATCAATTCCTATCAAGCAATCCCCACGCCGAATTCCCTGCAGTTAGCAGAATAATGTGGATAAATTGTTACAGGACATGATTAATCAATGTGTTCTCGAACCATCAAATAGTCGATGGGCACCGCCAATAGTTTTGGTCCCCAAAAAAGATGGTACCACTAGTTTTTTATAGACTACAGGCGTCTCATTGGAGTTACACGATTTTATGGATACTCATCATGGGGCCAACCTTAAAACGGATATTGGCAAATTGCAATGAAGCCAGAAGGCCAAAAAAAACTCCTTTCTGCCTTTATCAACAAGATTGTGGTCAAATGGAAATATACACCTTCTTCGCCGAGCTTTCGGTAAATTTATTACCTTCTTCAGGGCTCGAAGGATGTTTATTTAGCGATAGTACCACCAAACGTCGATAAGTAATGAGAAGGTGGAGACGCCACTACAAAGAAACAAGTAGGTAAGTATAGTTTGGAGTTTAGATTAAGTTAGATTAATTGCAAAATACGGCCAATTGAAAAAGGTTTCTAATAAGATTAGTAAAAAAGTAGTAGTTGTAAAGCAGCAGTAGTAGCAGTAATAGTTTAGTAAATAAGTTTAGTTCAATACGGTTGAGGCAGTTGTGTCAAAATTTATAACTTAAATAAATATCTTACCCATAATTATAGAAGATAAATTTACGGAAAAGTGAAAAAAATTAATTAAAAACACCAGCTTTATAAAACAGAACAATAGAAAAACAAAAACGCAATGACTCCAGCTCACAGAGAATAATAACTTTGATAACAATGATAACAGGTAACAATAGTAACTTCCTCTTCACTTATTTATCTTATAGCCAGTAGGAAGCATCAATCAAACAAAGACTGTGTCCTAATAAACAAACCATATTCAAATGAAACAATTTTATACGGCTGCTAATAAACAGTGTGTGAGGATTATCACAGTGCGTGTCTTCATGTACCAATTTAACGGTCCAAGTCACGAGGCTCTATAGTCATACATATCACACGCATAAGGCTTCCCACTAGTGCGTGTCTTCATATGCTGTCTCGACCCTTTCAGTCTTTCAGTCTTTCTAATACACGGATAGTGTTTAAATATAACAATAAGGTTTCTCGTCTTCACTCGTCTCTGAAGGCCAAGGATCCAGTAGCGCTACAATCAAACGTGATTTATCAAATAAGTTGTAGGATTGTCCCACTGACTACATTGGACAAACAAAGCAATATATAAAAGACCGCAATGGTCAACATGCAAGTGAGTGTCGTGGGTCTGGGGTTGAATTGGATCTATGTGCGTTGGCCAGACATTCGGTGGACATAGATCATGAATTTAATTTTGATTCAACAGCTATATTGGATCGAGAGCCAGTGCTGGGTCGACGTTTGTTTAAGGAAATGGCCTACATACACATGAACCCAAGAGCATGCAATAAACGTACTGACACGTCTGGTCTAAGCTCAGTTTATGCGGGTATTCTGGCTGAGTTCCAAAGAATTCAATCTTCCTAATGAGTCTCCATCGACCATTTATGCATTCCGAAGATAAGTGGTAGAATTGCACTTGGGAGAAGCCTTTAGCGTGTGATAGATGTGATTACAGAGCCTTGTGATTGGGAACTCTGAATGACCACATAATGACTCACGCCGAGGATGGGCTATATCCCTACGATAGATTTTTGGGATTACTGAATACCGCAACTGAAAGGGTCGAGACAGCATATGAAGACACGCACTAGTGGGAAGCCTTATGCGTGTGATATGTATGACTATAGAGCCTCGTGACTTGGACCGTTAAATTGGTACATGAAGACACGCACTGTGATAATCCTCACACACTGTTTATTAGCAGCCGTATAAAATTGTTTCATTTGAATATGGTTTGTTTATTAGGACACAGTCTTTGTTTGATTGATGCTTCCTACTGGCTATAAGATAAATAAGTGAAGAGGAAGTTACTATTGTTACCTGTTATCATTGTTATCAAAGTTATTATTCTCTGTGAGCTGGAGTCATTGCGTTTTTGTTTTTCTATTGTTCTGTTTTATAAAGCTGGTGTTTTTAATTAATTTTTTTCACTTTTCCGTAAATTTATCTTCTATAATTATGGGTAAGATATTTATTTAAGTTATAAATTTTGACACAACTGCCTCAACCGTATTGAACTAAACTTATTTACTAAACTATTACTGCTACTACTGCTGCTTTACAACTACTACTTTTTTACTAATCTTATTAGAAACCTTTTTCAATTGGCTGTATTTTGCAATTAATCTAACTTAATCTAAACTCCAAACTATACTTACCTACTTGTTTCTTTGTAGTGGCGTCTCCACCTTCTCATTACTTATCGACGTTTGGTGGTACTATCGCTAAATAAACATCCTTCGAGCCCTGAAGAAGGTAATAAATTTACCGAAAGCTCGGCGAAGAAGGTGTATATTTCCATTTGACCACAATCCCGATCAATTGACACAGTCCGTTTTGTTGGGTCGATCTACATAGTTGCTGTTTATCAACAAGGTCTATGGTTATTCATGTTCTACCTTTTTGACTTTCCAATGCACCCGCCACCATCCAACGATTGATGGAGGCAAATAGACCGAAAGAATTAGGGCTTGTCTACTCGCTAACATCATTATTCTTGGGGAAGACGTACCTACCGTGGTATGGAAACTCGATGGGTTACTGAAGAGACTCGGGGAGGCAGGATTACAAACTCATCCTGATAAATGTACGTTCTTCAAGAAAAGAATTAAGTACTTGGAACACAATTATCTAGGCCTCTGGATTTTTTTTGAAAACTCCCCTCAAAGCCAGATTTTAAAAAAAGTACGCCAAGTGGGTGTGGTACATAATTTCCTCGTATCCATAACCCGATTGTAAGGATGATCCGATGCATATCAGTTAATCTCAAAATATCAATCTCTAAGTGAACTTTCTCTTGCACTACCCTCATAGGGGACCATCCACACGTTAAACCTCATAATCTCTGAATATTGTAGGAAAACGTAGAAGTTATGTCAAACGTCTAAATCACGCCTACACCATTAGTTCATGTATCCTCCGCTAAGAATAGTAAAGCATTTTTCCCTTGAACCACCTGCATCGCATTATCTCAAGGTTTACCAAAATAGGTAACTCTCATATGATTCAAAGCAAAAACGCTTTATTATCCCTAGCGGAGGATACATTAACTAATGCTGTAGGTGTGGTTCAGACGCTCGTGAAGTTATGGTTGTTTCAAGGAATTAATAAAATACTTTCAATTCGGGGGCCACGATTTTCATAGGAGAGCATCTCCACTCAAAATCGCATAATTCCTGAAAATGTCATCGTAATCTGTTTGGAAATGTAGAAGTTGTGGCTGTAACTTCGTGGGAGTGGGAGAGAGGGATGAAGGGAAGTGCCAGTATTAAAAAAAAAAAAAAAAAAAAAAAAAACATTGCGACTCAGGGACGTCCTAAATACTACCAAGGATGTGAGCAGTAAAGATACGACCATGTACTACCCAGCCCACAATGCCCACAGATGCTTGCGTGCCGCAAGACTTCAATCCCGCGGGATCACAAACCCCGTTAGTTAACTATCGCTAGACTAGGATTCTGAGAGAATTAAATCACCGATACGAGAGGACATATTGAGTGGATAATAATGATCAAAACAAGAAAATGTCATTAGCATGATCGTTTTCTGAAATAACGGGTTTCGCCACTCCTTACTATTCGTGGCCATAAGCAAACCACCAAAGCAAATAATGGTAAACACTTTTAAAAAAATTCAGTTCCGCTATCCGTTGACGATACCTACCACAACCAGCAATGCTCCTTTGACAATATTAGTACAAGGTGAAGATGTCTCCAAGTCGTAACATGATCGGAGGAAGTTTGGTCAAAGAAGCCGGAAAGCTCCCACCCCATCTAGGCATCTCGAAAACTTCAAAGGAACTCTAATGGGTTGAACCTCACTGCCAAGATACCCAGTGAAAATCGGGTAGCCTTGTTTTCTCGATTCACAGAGGCAGAGACTCTCCCTTTCCTTACTGTCATAGAGAGGTTTTTTTTTTCTCCTTTTCCCTCGAGATGGCGCCTTTTCAAGAAGTATATTCAAACCGTCAAAGCCCATTCATGGTGTACATCAACAGAAGTTTTTGATCTTCCAATACGCTTGCGTTCGGTGTGAATTATCAACAATTTCTGAACGTTTTCACTTTGTAGTGGTTTATCAAAGAAGAATGCTCGTTAGGTATAAACATTCCAACAAGTTTTGTAGGTCGTCACAAGTTTTTTTGGGGATTTCATCACGGAAAGAGTCAGTCAATTTTAAAGTTTTGTTTCTTTCTTGATTTATCGGAGTGCTTTTTTGCTCCTGTTTACGAAAGTAAAAAAGTTAAGTAGGAAAAGTTAACAACTATTTCAGGTTGAATTTTTGTCACACTGCCGCGGTCCTGGCGCCGCGGACGTCATCAGCTGTCTTCCATTGGGAAGATCAGAATTGGTGCCTATGATACCGTCCGCGACCGGTCACAAATCTCCCGAGCCGACTCAAACTTTACGGGAGTATGTTGAGGAAGGGGGGGGGGGGTGTTGTTGTTGTTTATTCGTGCTAAGTGGGCGTGGCATTTAGCTTCCTTGAGTTCATGTTGTTGTTGTTGCTGTACATACCTTAGCGCTGAATGCTAACAATTGAATTAATTTGGTGTGCTTCTCTGAGCTTATCGGATATGTTTATTTGTGTCAGTTTATTATAAGTAAATTATTTCACATAGAATCTGAATCTGCAATAAAAATTGAAGTTCCTACATAAATAGTGGAAGTTTTGCCATCTTGAACCGAATCATTATTTTGATGAGTCGTGAATCGATAAAGTGTGCTCCAAGTAATTCCGAGTGAAGACACGCTCTCAAATTATTTATAATATTTGGTAGCTAACAAAGAAAAACTCTATTTTCTGGATTTAGCGAACAATTCCGCAATCAAATAGTCAAGTGAAGTATATCTATCTAACAGCTGCTAGAGTCAAAATTCTTATGATCAAATTTACTTTCACCAAAAGAAAAATTAATACAACTAGCTGATAACATTCAGTGTGCTCAACTTTTGAACGATTGGACCTATTTTGACAGGAATTTCAGCATCGTGTTCATTACTCCCTTTAATGAGGGTTCCCGAGGTACCAATCAATTTGGTTTATTATTTTCAATGATCTTTGAAATCAAGCTAAGAAAAAATAATTTTTTGTATTTTGTAATATTGCAACTCCACAAAAATTGATGATTTACGTTTCAAGGTACTAAAAATGTAATAAGATGTACGCTGCCCATTCCTTAGTTACCATGGTTCGTTTTTAATGAAATGCCCAGATCACATCCTTAATCAAGGCGAAGAACCCAAAAACCCACGAAATACGCGGTTTTTGGTGATCAGAAACTATCCAGATGTACTGATTATGTTCCCTCAATTTCAAACCTTGAGGACCATTAGTAAGCCTGGAATGGAATCGTCACCCGATGTGTGCGTAATGGAAACGCACGTATTGCGGTATTTTTACTTTGAATCCAAAATATTGAAAAGTCGTTTCTTTTGTGAATATTATCCCCCCACTTGCCCCCTTTTCATACGAATTTTGTTACTCTGGTGACGTAATGTTCAATGGAAGTTATCTGAGTTGAGCAAAAAAGAAAAACGCTCAACTTTTCGTCAGAATGTGCCTAATTTTCACTCAATAATCCCCCGTTATTTGGAATACCAAACTGCGTGCCAAAACTTTTACAATTTTACATTAATACAGCATGCCCTACTGGTTACTTCCAAACCAACAAAAATGAACTAAATTTGGTAAGTTTATGCTCCATACTGTAAAGAAAGATACCTACTTGAGGAAATATTGGGCAATATTGTGCTCAAATTTTAACGGTCTGGATGTGATAACTAATGGAAACACTAAGTATACATTTTTTACGCCCTACACAAGGGAATATACTATTTATGGACATTCTGTGCATCGCACAACTGTGTGCAATTGTGTATAAGTTTTAAACAGTAAGGTGATCTTGATGGGAATTCTGTCCTCATGTTATTATACTCTTAACCTTCATCCGCTCGCGTAGGCGGCAGATTGGCCGCCTTTTCGAATTTTCCCATGTATGCTCGCTCATAGTACCGTGATAGCCCCAGAATCGCCATGTATTCTCTAGTTGATATGTAACCCATTAGATTGCGTTGAATTCCGATCGTGGTGGACGCGTCAGCTGAGTCAATACTACTCCAAAGTCGGGCGCATCGGGTTCGAGCCAATTTGCCGCCTACGCGGGCGATAACGTGAGAATTTTCGCATCGCTCGATTTGGAAAATGTAAGTAAATATTAATTTTCCTTTCGCATGTATTTTCAACTGTACTACTTTCACAGTACTCTAGAGTACGTGTAGGACTTTTCATAGATATTTCTTGTCGTACTCTGCTGTATTTTGAACTGAATAATGAATCTTTCGCATCTCGATTTGGAAAATGTAGGTTAGGTAAATGTTTATTTTTCTTCCGCGCGTTTTCTCGACAGTACTACTTTCGCAGGGCGGCTCTAGATTATGCGTTGGACGTGTTTCTTATCTTATTTGGAAATATTTCGAACTGAAAGCTAATAATGAATTGTTCATATTTTTCAGGGATCGATTGTATTTCACAGAGGAAGAAATTGCCAATGTCCTGGCTCAGTTATATTTTCAAATTTTATTATATTTTATATTTATTTATATTATTATTTTATTCAAATTATTATATTCAAACTTTTGTTACCTCCTTTCGTAGAAAAAGTAGCGAACTGCAGAATATTATTTTAGTGCAGAAAACCTTCAAAGACTGAAAATGTGATATTGATATAAATATATTTACCTTCTTATTGTGATTGCGATTATTTGAATAAAGAATTTATTATAAAAATGTTCTTGTAATGTTGTGCTGAGTTATCTGGTCAAAACTGATTTGAAACACGCAAGTTGAACGGAGAAAAGTGGTGAAATCAAGGGCGGCCAATTTGCCGCCCACGCGATCGGAAGTGTGACTTCAGGAGACGCGAGCGGATGAAGGTTAAAGGGGGCTTCAGGCGTCAGAATCATTCTGACGATAAGGTGGTTGACAATATAAAGGGTACTGAAAAAACTGCCAAGGGGAGTTCTGGAGCTCAAAAACGTCAAAGGCGCGGTCGGGACTTTCCTTCTTTTCCGGAAGATCTGCCAAAGAAGATGGCAGCAGAATGACTGCCAAGAGCATGGACAGTACATACCGGCTAAGTACCTACAACTGAACCCGAAGTACCATCGAGACTTCAATCCTGTGAGACCACAATCTCGTAAAACTGAAAAATGACTAACACTTGGAAGAGTTAGTCTAGTGATCTATTCAACTTCGTGGATTAGCGAGCTAAGTGAGAAGATAGAAGAAGAGGGCTAATACAAGCCGGGTAATTTCATTTGAATTTTTGAAAAGTTGGTGGCCAAATTTGTCTTTTTCCAGTATTTACATGTTTGGAATTTGGGTTTGGAGATAGAATTGTACGCAGAATTATTTCAGATTCACACTACCTACGTTAAATGTATAGGTTAGGTATGCCTATCCGAGAAAATAAGGATGAGAAAGGATGGGGATTTTCAGGATCAACTGGTATCAACTTTTAATACTATAAAAAAGCGGTTACTTTTTTCTCTCCAAATAAACACCCCTCACACCATTAAAAAAGCATCAATTATTTAATTGAATTTTAATGAGGAGGACGGGATTCACCCGACGCCGGCCCAAGTGACAAGGAAAGATAAGGAAGGTGAGGGTGGGAGTGAGAGATAGCTCCTGAAAAATGACCACTAGTTCAGGTATGAGCCGAGCCAGACACGGGTACACCACGGAGTAATCCTGCCGAAATACCCAACTCGAGCAACTCCGTGGGACTTTCCCCCCACCACACCCCTCGCTAAGATAAGGTCGTAGTCATGATGTTGTTGGGTGTCACTCCATTTTGGTTTATTATTTTCAATAAGGAACCTTTGGAATCGACTAAGAAAAAAAATTTTAACACCCCTCAAAATTTGTTGGTTTACGTTTCAAGGTACGTAGAATCCAAAAATCGAATAGAAATTTGGCCGTCCGTCCGCCGTACGCGGCACTTTCCCCACTTAGAATTGACCGATTTTGATGAAATTTGGTATGTAGGCTCCTTTTGGGGTCTAGTTGTGCCCGAACATTTTGGTTGATGTAGGTTTCTTTGAAAGGTCAAAAAATGAATTTTGAAATTTTGAAAACGCCCTAACTCAAAAAATTTTGATATAAAGAGATTGTTTTCCCATCAATTTAAGACAGTATAGAATTTTTAGTATTCTTTGAAACCACGCGGAGCCCTGTAGGACAAACCGTTCGCTCCCTACGAGAATTTAAGGGTTTTACGTACGATAAATCAGAAACACGAGTGTGAATCGCAAAAGAGGCCTAATCTCCGTTCAAATTATAACTGACCGAAATGCGATCGAAGTTTTTCTTCATGTTGGATGGTTGGTGGCTTTGCAGACGAGTGATATACATAGAAAAATAATAAACCATTGTGTAATAATTTGCAGCGTTTTAGCTCCGACACCGCTTGTCGTAAATCGTTTTCTACATTACTGTCTTTTCTTAGCCTACCAGGTCTGCACCGAGTCCCAGCTGCCATTGACAATTTGGATAAAATATTTTATATTCTTTCAGTAACTACCTACGCACTGCTTTTCCCCTCCTGCCCAGCAGCTAGAAGAGCATTATTGACATTTCTCATCACATAATTTTGTAGGGAAACCCCAAGCCACGTCACTCATGAAGTGAACAAAACTATTTTCTTGGGTCATACAATTTTCAAAAGAGTTGATGGAGTGAGGTAATTATTAGACGTTGATTAATACTACTTACAGTTAGGAAGTAATTTTGTCTCTTCGCGTGAGTCAATCGCTGATCGCATTTCTTTATTCTTCGATTGAGGTTTTCTATTTTCGAGGGAAGCGGGGCGTCTTCTGGCAGATCTCCTTCGCTATCCACGGAAGTCTCGTCCTCAGTCTCCTCTTCACTCGAGCTTTCGGATTCTTCCTGTAGGATGAAATTTTGTTTGAAGTATCGAATCAACAGAAAAAAAAATTGTTTTATTCGCGAAGTTGGAGTGTTTCAAAACATCTGCCTATCACTAATATCAATAATAGCAATAATGTAAGAGAGAGATCTTTTGGCGACCATGAGATCTAAACTATTTTCGTTTTTTAAGCCAATGCCAATATACTATCTCTTGTGAAGGCAGTGTAATGAGATGGTGCAGGAAAATCAAAACACAATCTTGAGTAATTTAGAGATGTAATTTCAAATTAATTCCTGAAGAGTGGAGGAACTTCACAGGATCAGGCCACCACTAATCACAAGACCAATTTCGATGAAATTACAAATATCGGCTTCATTTGGGGTGTAGTTTTGCCCCGAAGGTTTTGGTTATTGTCAAGTCACGTTTAAGGGGGGGATTTCCGGAAACGCCCTAGCTCAAAAACTTTCGGTATACAGGGTGTCCCATGAGTTATCACAAACTTCGGGAGTAGCTATTACAACTTTTTCGAGTTTTATGATTTTATTCGTGTTTTCGACCTTACACCATTTAAACGGTCACAACTCCCTCAAATTACACTCATAAATTAAAAATAAGGATACTGTTGGAAAGAGCGTAAAATTTCTCGATAGATGAACCGTTGACCAGTCGAGAAAAACAGAACGCTGGAGTAGTATTGCTTCAGAGTCTACCAAGGTAGCGGAAGCTTTGTTTTCACTTTTCAAGGACGAAAAAAAAAAGTTCTCCAAAATCAAAATTTTCACTCGCGTTTTGCGTTTTAGACCTTTCTGAACAATTTTGGTTCCGTGTCTGTGTGTCTATCTGTCTGTGTGTCTGTCATGAATTCCTTGTAACGCGCATAACTATACGAAGTTATTGTCCGATTCCTATGAAATTTTCAGGGATTGTGCGGGTTGGTGTGTAGACGGTCCCCTATGAAAATCATCATCCTCGGAATGATAGAAGCGACTGCGCATGCGCAAATGTGAATTCCTCGTAACGGCCATAACTTCCACATTTTCTACCCGATTTCGATGAAATTTTCAGGGATTATGCGGATTAGGTTGTAGATGGTCCACAATGAAAATCAAGGCTATAAAATTTATAGAAGCCTCTGCGCATGCGCATACGTAAAATCCTTGTAACAGCCATAACACATACATTTTTTATCCGAATTTGATGAAATTTTCTAGGATTGTCCAGATTAGCGTGTAGATGGTCCCCTATGAGGGTAGTGAAAGGTACTTAGAGATTGATGTTATGAGATTAACTACTATGCATCGAATCATCTATATAATCGGGTTATGGATACGAGGAAGCTATGTGCCACACCCACTTGGCAGACTTTTTTTTACCTCTAACTTAAAAATTTATCAATTTCTGTTTTTTTTTTTTGAAAATTTTTATGTTTAAAACAAGGTATTTGCCAAAGGTGCTCAATAGCTAAAAAACTGTTTCATTTCATCAGCTTTCCAATGGTCACCCAACTTTTAGTTTTACTGTGGAATTTGAGGGAGAAAATGGTGTTTCAATGCGAAAAAACGTGCATTTTTTCAACGAAATCGACGGTTTGACGGGAAGACTTGGTGCGAGCGGCGGCGGGGCAGACCCCGGATTCCTCCTACCTTCCTTCGGGCAAAAATGAGGAGTCCGTTTGTTAGATCAAAACTAAAGTTATGATTGGATTCTCTTAGGTGATTCGCAAAAGCAGAATCACCTTTGTTATCCCTGAAATCCTTCTCATGCTCTTTTATTCTTTCCCTAAATTTTCTACCAGTTTGACCACAATACTTTGAAGCCCACAAGAACATTTCAGCTTATAAACCTCATTTTCATCTTGAACGCTAATTTTATCTTTAACAGAACCCAACGAAGCTTTAAGATTATTTTTAATTTCAAACCCTACTTTGAAACCGCTAGATGACAACATTTTGCCAATTTTATCAGGAATGTTTCCATAATAAGTTCCAAAATAAACTTATCCACTTTTTTTCTTCTAATACAACTTCTTTAACCAAATTAGAAAACCCGTCTCTACACTTTTTCCTAAGAACCTTATTCCACGTGGAATCAGTGAGAATCCCATATCCATTTCTTGCAGCTATACTCTTGATAATAGTTTTTTCTTTAGATAAATTTTGATTATTCATTGGTATTGACAAAGGTCTATTGATCATACAATGGAAATCAGCATGTTTATGAGCTAAGGGATGATTTGATGTACTATGATAGTGATATCACTGTAGGTATCTTTTCTATGAATGGGGAAATCATGTTTTATGTTAATCAATGAGATGAACAGATCAAGGAAATTAAGCTTATTTCCACCTAGTTCAAGAGTGAATTTAATAAAAGGATCTAGTGTATTGATTTTTGCATGAAAAGAATTTAGTTGCCATTCAGTTCCTGTCCATAGAATTAAAATATCATAAACGTACCTCTACCGAAATAAAAGGTTGTTTGATTTACATTTTTCAAAGATTCCTTTTTCAAGAAGATCCATATCTGTCGATTTCGATGAAAAAATACACGTTTTTTTCGCGATTTGAAACACCATTTCCTCCCTCAATTTCCAAAGTAAAACTAAAACTCGGGGGACCGTTGGAGAGCTGATGAAATGGAGCAGTTTTTAAGCTTTTGAGCCCCTCTGGCAAATACCTTGTTTTAATGAGGAAAATTCATAAAAATTTAAAAAAAACAGAAATTGACTAATTTTTTAGTTTGAGGTAAAAATACTACTTTAGAGTTTTGTGTTTCTCGATTGGTCAACAACTCATCTATCGATAAATTTCACGCTCTTTCCAACGGCATCCTTATTCTTAATTTTTAAGTGTAATTTGAGGGAGTTATGACCGTTTGAATGGAGTAAGGTCAAAAACACGAAAAAATCTTTAAGGTAAAAAAAGTCGAATTTTAAGGGGGTTAAAAGAAAATTGCTTGGAAAAATGTTTTGTTGCAAATTAGTTGTAAAAAATACTCTCGAGGTTTGGTGGATAACTTACGGGACACCCTGTAAAGCTGTTGTTTTTTCATCAATTTGAAATAGTATTGAGTTCCAGAGCTCTCTGGGAACAACCATTCGCTTCCTCTTAGGTTCAATGATTATTTGATTAGTGAATAGATAATTGGTGACGATTTTACATCAATTTTGGATAGTGTTCAAGTTCTAGAAACGAATGAGACCATCCAGAACTCTGAACGATGAACCATGGTTAAATGAGAGTTGACTGTGAAATTAATTGAGATTGCACGTGACTGCCTGACCCTCCTGAGGGCTTACCTCAGAGTCCCTCTCTCCCTTCATCTTCATTTAGAAAGGAAGAAGATTAGATGTAAGTTTTTATAATTTAATTATTAATGCGAAGGAAACTGACGGAATAGACCTAATTATAGTAATAATCCGTTCAGGGTTATAGTAAGAGAGGGCCCTAAGGCCCTATGTAACCCTGACTCATTAAATAAATCAAAAATCAAATCAAACCCTTCTTCATACCATGGTTAGGTCCTTCTTTGTTTAGTGTACAACTGGGGCAAAAATGCGATATTTTCGTTCCTTATAATAGAATTTCAAGTTATTCAGTTGTGGTTCCTTAACAACCAAAAACGAAACTTCGTAACGGAGGCATCTTCGGAATAACGATATATATACTTTCTGTCAAAATGAACTTGATTATTAACCTTGCGCAATAATATGGTTGGTAGGTACTGTTAATGGAAAAGCTGTGTTCTTAGCAGACGGGTCATCTTTACAGATGAATAATGAACCGTTGTTTGCATCGTTTCACTCTGCATCAAATTGATGATAAATGGATTTTAGACATAACTGAATTTGAAAAAAATGTATTGGCGTTTCTTCGGCGATGCAATTACTAGCGTTTTGGCTTATGTGCGGGACCTGTTTCAAACACTACTTTTCTTCCTAAGTTAAGAAGATATTTGATTACCTAGTTATTTGGGTACAAGTTTAGAGCTTCCTTTTTACACTAGGGTAAAAGTATTTAAAGACTTGTTGGAGTTGGTAATCTTTTCTTAGGTGTCCGGTGTAGTAGCTACGGTCGCTGGGGTGAGCTTTGTTGGGCGGTGGAATTTGGACTGACTTTTGCGGGGGTCGTGGGTTCAAGTCTCATCGCCGGCAGCGTGAGTTTTTATGCGTCCGGGGCTCTCATCGTCCCCCTCGTTCCAACCCAGGACGGTGAGGCAATGGGAAGCAAAGAGCGAAATCATCAGAACAAATTCTGATCTTCCCTTTGGAAGCCAGAATGGCAGTCGGACGAAAATCCAACCTGAAATGGTTGTTTAATTTACTTCACTGGTCATCTTCTCTAACTTTCTCTACATCGTATTCTCCGAATTCAAACACGAACTTATGTCTCAAGAATCAAAACATGACTACAAACACAGCAAACCGAAGGAATGTGATGTCGTATAGGTACATACCTCATCTTCGTCCTCCTCGTCTTCTTCTTCCTCTTCTTCATCTTCAACTTCTTTCATCAAGTTAGCCATTTTGTCGACTTCTTTCTTGAGCAACCGGTATTTCTTCTTTTCCTCTTTCAAAACTTTTTGGATTTTACTCAAATTCGTCTTGAGATTGGTCCTCTCTCTCAACGTGTGTTGAAGTTTATCTTTCATTTTGGACATTCTGTTGACGAGAAGTTTGCATTCCCTTTCTTCTTGAGACACGGATTTGTCTATCACGCATCGATCACTATCTTCATCACTCACCTCTCCTATAAATAAGAAAAAGAAATAAAGGTACACTTCTTGTGACTATATTCAGATGTTGTTGGCAAATTTTCAATGAAAATGAACCAATGAACTCAAAATTGTTAGCAAGGTTTTTTTTTCACTGAAATTTGTTATGGAACAATCAGAAACGATTTCTGATTGTTTCATAACAAATTTCAGTGGGAACAAATCTGTGCTAACAATTTTGAGTTCATTGGTTCATTTTCTTTGAAAATTCGCCAACAACATCTGAATGTAGTCACAAGAAGTGTACCACATATTGTGTGTGGTAGTAATATATAAAAATATATAGCTATAAAACGATACGTATAGTACCTAAGTGTCACTTCGGACGGTAGCTTGAGTGATTGTTTCGCACAAATTTCAAATTTTTGCCAAGATGTTCATAATAATTGGATTAATAACTATTAGATATCATCTAATCAAAAGATGGTATTTTTAAATCCCAACATTTCGTACAGGGATTTACACTTATTGTCACTCTCTCATCCTCCTTCATACGACAGCAGTGACGTTCTACTTAACAGTGTTGGAACACATTTATTACCTCAATGATGCCTATTCTTAATCCTGTTTTGTATTGCACTATCGACGCATGTCGTAATACTAACCAGATGGACGTGGAATCTACTTGCGTATGTTTGCGTCTACAGATGAGCACGACGGCGACTTCAATCCGTACCTGTTTACCTACGAACCTTTGAATTTCCTATGGTTATTATTTTCCCCTTTTTGGTGTTTACCTTCAATTTTGAGGTCGATCCGTTTTTTTTTTTTTTTTTTTTGTTAAAAAGGTTTTTGAATAAAATGTTTATTGGTTTATTATTTTCAATACTGAACTTTTGGAATCGACCGAGAAAAAACATTTTTTAATCCCCTAAAAATTTGTTGGTTTACGTTTCAAGGACCTTAGAATCCAAGAGTCGAATAAAAATTTGGCCGTTCGTCCGCCGTACGCGGCACTTTCCTCACGTAGCATTGACCGATTTTGATGAAATTTGGTATGTGGGCTCCATTTGGGGTCTAGTTGTGCCCCGAAGCTTTTGGTTGATGTAAGTAACTTCTAAGGATTGAAAAATAAGGGTTGCAATTTTGAAAACGCCCTAACTCAAAAAATGTTGATATAAAGGTATTGTTATTCCATCAATTTAATATAGTATTGAATTTTTGTAATTTTTAGAGACCACGCGGAGCCCTGTAGGACAAACCGTTTGCTCCCTACGAGAACTTAAGGGTTGAACTTAGGATGAATCAGAAACACGAGTGTGAATTCAAAAGAGGCCTTATCTCCGTTCAAATTTTAGCTGACCGAAATGCGATCGATGGTTTTCCTCATGTTGGTCTTTGGTAACAACGGCAAAGCCGTATTCTTTGCAGACGATCTGTATAGAAAAATAATAAACTTTTGTGTAATAATTTGCAGCGTTTTTTCATCAAAAACCCACACCGGGAGATTTAATTTTGATTTTTTCAGTGACATTTCCCGTTGGGCGAGTTCAAGGTCGATTCGGCACAGGCTAATGTTGTCCTACCAGAAAAAAATTGCACGTGGGAGTTATTTGGGACATATATAAAGGATTCAGAGGTATATGTTGATAAATTGGAGAATTCGTTTTTTTTCGGTCAAATAAGGGACGCCCTAATGTACAAGTGTAATTGGTTCAAAATAAATTATGATTACCGCCATCTTGTTCTTGGGACATCCCACAGTAACCTAAATTACCTAGTTAAGGGAGGAAATTGATATGAAGGGAAGGCTGGTCATGGTGGGGGGGGGGGGATGACTGGTGGTAGTTAGGGAGTGGAGGTTGAGGGAGGGCTTCTAACTAGGTGTTTGCTGGGAGGCACGCGCCCCTTCAGGGGGGTCATTGCCCTCCACGAGGGGGTAAACATCCTCCTACTTTGATCTCCTCAAGTCGATAAGGTGACGTTCTACTAGTGAGTGGCCGCTCATTTTCCTCTGTGGGCGATCTATCATAGGCGGCATTGTTTGACAAATATTATCCCATCCTCTACGACCGCGTCATAGCGGCGGATCAATGAAAGACCTCACGAGTCTTAAAATACCTTTCCGTTCCCACCTTCCCTCAGCTGTACTGGAGAGGATGAGAGCTACACAAAAAGGCGGAGGACGTTGATGAGAAGGGGTAGGAAGGTTGAGAAAAGGTAGGAAAACATTAATTTGTGGATCATGACTTTCTAGGTATCAAGGAAAAATTAAATAGGTACTAGTCCGAATTCAACAATGTTACGCAAAGATAGAGAGCACCTGAAAACTGGATCGGATCCACAGGGGGGGGGGGGGGGGAGTCCCTTTAGTTGCATGAAATTCCGACTATATTTTCATGTTCCAAATTTCTAAGGTGCTCGAAAAAACAAAATTAAAAAACCACTAGAAAACGTTTTAAAAAGTCTGCCAAGTGGGTGTGGCACATAGCTTCATCGTATCCATAGCCCAATGAGGAATTTTACCATGAAGGAATTTCCTATTTTTGACTCCAAAATCGGATTCAGCACCTCTAAAAACCCCCTATGGCACACTTTCAGTCCGTACTTCCTCATTTACGAATAAAGAAAACACTGTAGAAAATATGAACGTTTGGAACAAAATCCGTGAGGATGACGTCAACCAGAATAGTTCATGTACGGCGGCTAGAAGCGCTGAGATCGTGAAATCTTCGTAGAGTCCTCAGAGGCAACATTTCACAAAACCAGTAAAGATCGAAATCGAAGAAGTCGAATCGAACTGAAGAGAAATAATAGAAAAAGCAAGATGGAGAAAATGAAGTTTCCCCTGTTTTTGTTTGATAACTTTTCTCTTAGACAAGACGATTCCGTCGTTCCATCGGGCAACAAGGGGAGGGGACGGCGATCCGAACAGCCGATCAGCAAGCTTTTCTGCTTCACGTTGAAAAGGTCCGTTTTCCCGGTTATTTTTTGAAATCATAAATTTTGAATGTCTCCCAAAATTAACAGGAGTCATCTCACACCATTAACTATTCAGGGAAAATGCAAACAGAATTCGATGAAATACCTCATTGTACCGATGATCCGATGCATAGTAGTGAATCTCAAAACATCAATCTCTAAGTACCTTGCATAGGGGACTTTACACGTCAACCCACACAACCTCTGAATATTGTTGGAAAATGTAGAAGTTATGGCTGTTAAAAGGATTTCAAGATTGCCCTTGCTCACAAAATACTTTCAATTTGGGGGCCATAATTTTCATAGAGACCATCTCCACCTCAACTCGCATAATTCCTGGGAATTTCATCGAAATCAGATAGGAAATGTGGAAGTTATGGCTGTAACAAGGAAAAACACGTTTGCTCATGCGTAGTGGCTTTTATCAGTCTGGGGGCAACACAGACAGACACTGAACCAAAATTGTTCGGGAAGTTCTGAAACGTAAAACACGAGTGGAAATTTTGATTTTCGAAAAGTGATACATAGCGGCGAGTCTAACATTGGTATATTCGGAAGCAATAGAATTTATGATCAAAGTAAAAACTATTCACACTTACTAATTGCTAAATAGAAAACTCCGCAGAAACGCAGGAAATGATTAAACAATAGTTTATTATCTTTGTAGATTGATCACCCATCTGCACAAAGCAAGGGTTTTCCATTGGTCAAAACAGTCGTAAATGAATAACCCCAGTAACGTTTTCAGATTCGGATCCCTAGTAAAATCATATTCTCAAGGACATGACTGAGAATTTGTAAAATTGTAGTATTTAATTAAAATAGATACTCCTGTGAGATTGAGCTAGGCAAACTTCAGGTATGTATAAAAATAGGAGAGACGAAGAGAGTCCAACCTTCCCAACCGTTTCCAACACTCTTCAGGTAGGCCGAACACCTGGTGGTGAGGAGGTGAGGAAGGAAGTCACGAAACTGCAGAAGTTACTCTCATTTCGGATTTCACGTTGGCGCATGCGCAGTGACTACCAATGATTTGATCACAATCTACCTACATTATTGTAGGTACGTCATTATACTTTGCCTTCAAACCATTGGATTTGGAAGATTGTTAGGAAGTGGACCTCCCACTATATGAAGATGTAGCAAGCAAAAGAGGTTTTCTCGCATATTTTTCAAAAGTGAGTTAGATAGAATTTTGTTTTCTAATCGTTGAGAGCTTTCTGAAGTTAAAAGAATTTTGCCAAATTTTGGGCTTTTGTGGAAAAAATTCAGTCAAAAGGGGTTTTCTCCATATCTCACAGCGATTTTTCTCTAACAACTTGAATATTTTTTAATCAATTTCTTTTTGTATCCCAAATTTGGGTTTTAACAGAGCCCAAAGAAACGAAATCACGTTTCTATCGCGATTACAGCTCAGGAAAAACGTTTTCCGTTGTTTCCCAACAATTTGCAACATGTGAAAAAAAAACCTTTTGCTTGCTACCTCCTCATATTTCTTGAAAGTTTCGAAATTATTATGGAAGAATGTACTTATTTTTCAAGTTTAGGAGTTTTTGAGGTGACTTGAATTGTTGTGGTGATTATTGAGACACCATAATTGGAATGACTGTCCATATTAAATGAATGTTAATGTACTTTAAAACTGATATCAGGTCCATATCTTCTTTTTGTCAGGATGAAAAAAAATATGATTATTTAGAGATAACACCCAGTTTGGTTGATTATTTTCAATAATGAACCTTTGAAATCGAGCAAGAAAAAGGGGGACTCCCCCCCCCCCCCCACATACACACATAAAATTCGATGGTTTACATTCCAAGGTAAGTTGAATTCTAAAATCAAACAAAATTTGTCCGTCCGTCTACCGTACCCTGTCCGGTAGTACGCGGCACTTGGCCATGTTTACGTGGACTGATTTTGATGAAATTTGGTATGTGGGCTCCATTTGGGGTCTAGCTGTGCCCCGAAGCTTATGGTTCTTGTCAGCAACTTCTAAGAGGTAAAAAGTGGAGAGGACACATTTTCAAAACGCCCCATCTCAAAAACTTTCGAAAGCAGGTATTGTTGTTAATAATTAACCTTTGGAATTGACCTAGAAAAAAAAAATCCATCCCTCCTCAAAACTTGAACCCCCCCAGGTCTGTAGAATCCAAAAATCGAATAGAAATCGGCACTATCCTTAGTTACCACGGATCGATTTTGATGAAACTTTGTATATGGGCTCCATTTGGGGTCTAGTTGTGCCCCGAAGGTTTTAGTTGTCAGTTACTTCTTGGGAGTGAAAAAAAGGGGTAGTAATTTCAAACTTGCCCTAGCTCGAAAACCTTCGAAGTAAAGGTATTGTTTTTTCGCCAATTTAAAATCCTAATGAATTTTTAGGAACGAATGATACCACTCGGTGCTCTGTAGGACCAACCATTCGCTCCCAATGAGAACTTAAGGTTCAGTCTTATGATCAGAAGTAGAGTGCGAATCGCAAAAGAGACCTAATCTCCGTTCAAGTTTTGGCTGATCAAAATGCGATCGCTGTTCGTTTTTTCGAGGTGTACTTATTTTTGGGTCCTTAGCAACCAGTAATCAAATTAAGGCTCCCATGAAGGCCCCTATTTCATAGAATTGAGTGTGAAACCTTTATTTCTTCAACATAAATTTGATTGCGAAGCGAAAATATGGTTGGTAGGTAGTGACAGTGGCAGAGCTGTGTTCTTTGCAGGCGAGTGATCTACACAGAAAAATAATAAGCCTTTGAGTAATTATGTGCAGTATTTTTTAAGATACAATAGTTGGACCGCCCTTTGTAGGAAATAAAATAGGAATAGAAATTTAAAAGAACGTTAACGTGTTAGTATCTGGATGGGTGACCGCCTGGGAACTCCGCTTGCTGTTGGCATCTTTTTTTGCTCGATATTTAAGTGCTAAAATTTTAATTTCAACTTTGCGGCACTTGAGCTTTATTATTAATTATAATAATCCATAATTATACAGCGTTACTCGTTGTGAAATAAGTTTCGAATCGAGTGTGAAGAGTTAATTTCTTCCAAACAAACTTCCTTGTGAAGGTAATAGTTACCTACCTATAATTAGTAGGTAAAAAAGTGAAAATGGCAAAGTTGTGATCTTTGCAGACCAGTGATCTGTACGGGAAAATAATAAACCTTCGTGAAATAATTTGCAGCGTTTTAGGTAGGTAAATATTTCCTGGGGTGGTGTTACTGTTGTATTCAGCTAATGTACAATACCCTACTTGTTTGGATAGTATCCTCGGAGGCTTCAAATGGCTTGTTCAAAGGGGAAGACCGATATCGCTGGTTAGATGTACTGTCGAACTCGACTTTTCCCAAGACGTCTACCTACTAGACAGGAACTCAAACGGGGCAGATCGGACGCTCTAGACGGCTTGGTTATCCAGCCCCCCCGGATGCTGGTACTTCAAACCCACAAAAAAGTTCGTCCTTAGCTAAGGATTTTATTTTAAAAGTGATGAAATTGCACGTTTTTTCCATTTTTCAAAATTATTGTAGTGGTCAAAGTGTTACCAACTTGAATTCAGCAGTAAGCAGAGGTTACTACATTTTATTTATGTGTGTTTACGTATAACAAGTTTTTGGTTACTATTTTTGAGCACAGTGAAGAAGTTTGTTGAGATTGAAGTTGTTAATTCTATTTTTTCACAATTCGTCAAATATAATTCCTGTTTCAAATATTTTCGGCCAATAGTATTCTGTAGTCAGCCTATAAAATGTATTGAACTAATTAGGTCACCACTAAGTCTTCAATGCTAGAGAATGAAGACTAATTTATCACCAACCTTCAATAACCTATCTAATAAGGCATTCTTCATCATTTAAAAATGCATGACGCGGACGGCTTCGCAATGGAAAGCGTTACTGATGAAAATGGCCACTACGGCCCTTTCCTATTGCCTTCATTTTCCCCTTTTTTTAACTCTCTAGTTTTATTCTAAATAACAATCCGCAGACATGAAACATTGGATTGTCAGATTAGGTATGCAAGTTCCATTTTGTTGAGCAACATAAGACTAATTTTTGTTATTGTCCTCCGCAGACGTCTGTTGCAATAAATTGCTTTTATTGTTCCTCTCTCTTGAAACAGAGCGAAAATGGTGAACAATTATTCCCTAAGTTGAAGGATTTGAATATACAACGTTCCAGGATGCTCGACGAGTATTTCAAAACAAATATAATTGGCCTCTCTTCAGAGGCCCTTTATTACTCTGCTTCCAGAACTCCCACTACATTGAATTCTTTTCCCTCAACTCTTCCCGATTGTTCATCACAGGAATTTATGCATTCTCAGAAACAACCGAGGACGAGCTTGAAGTAAACATCCACCTGTGCGAGAAGATTGGATGATTTTGACTCTGCAGCCAAATAGCTTCTTTCAATTATTTTCATTTATATTTCATTAACGATCATTACAAAACGTTGCAAATTTTACATTGGTTCATTATTTTCTGTACAAATCACCTATCTTCGAGTAACTCAAATATTCCATTTGCCAATACTATTGGTATAATAAACCACATTTAGGGAAGTACTAAGACCAAAGACAAAATTTTTAGAATTCATTTATAGATTTTAGGTTCTTTACTTAGGTAAATCAGCGTCATTTGGAGGGCATAAAACATCGTTTTTCTTGCTCGATTCCAATGGTTCATTGTTGAAACTGAATAACTAAAGGAAATCCGCCAAGTGGATTGTATAAATGATGAAAACAATTATCTCTAGTCCTTTTCACAACCCTAACAGTGGGCCACCCACACACGGACAAGCCAACCCGCTCAATTCCTGAAAATTCAATCGAATTCATTTTGAAAATGTAGGAGTAATGGCTAATTCAAGGTTTTTACGTTTGCGCATGCGCAGAGGCTTCTATTTATCCGGAGACAATGATTTTCTTGGGTAACCAAAGGAATCTCATCTCTAAGAATTTCATCGAAAATCGAACGTCGTATAGTTTTACCCGTTACAAGGATTTGCGGACATAAAACGTAATGACAGACACACGGGCAGACTAACAGACACGGAACCAAAATTGATCAGGAAGTTCTAAAATGTAAAATGCGAATGGAAATTTTGATTTTATAGAATGTTTTTCTTAATCGTGTAAAGTATAAATAAAGCTTTCGCAATTTTTAATTTCTATTTTCATTTTTCTATTAACGGGCAAACCCGATTGACATATAGAAATGAAATAAACCATACTAACAAGGAAAGGGGGGAAAATACAAGCTATACAGGGAACGAAGTTATCGATGTTCTTAAAGTGGAGAGGGAGGAATAAAAATAATCAAAGTCGGGGTTAAGAGTCTGGAAGAGATTAGCACTGCGAGGAATTCTATGTAGTGGACGATGTTCCTGGTAGTTTGTAGTAGAAAAGAGAACAAGGGACTGCAATGTTGAACGGGGGTGGTGCGAGGTGTAGCTACGTGTAAATCGATCTTAGAGAGGAGCGATGGGCACTCGATTTGGTTGTTCAGAAGATTGAACTGTAGAAAGAGATCTGCGGAACCACGACGTTGTTCAAGGGACTAGACGTGGCACTTTAGCCGCACAACCTCATAGTGTCTGCTGAAGGCAATGTAACTTTGAAACGTGTTTTGCATACAGTGGAGACCAGACCATGGATGCATATTCCAGCATGTGAAGAACCTGAGCCTCGTAACGGGTGGCTAGCTGGTAGACTCTGAAGCATATTACTGACTTCTCAAAACTAATTTCTATTTGAATGAAGCACCTCTATAAAAAGTCCATCTTCAATTATTAATATTGTGTATTTTTTCAGGGAGAAGCCTCAGAGGCCACCACGCCACCAGCAGTGAGGTGCTCGAAGATCACCTAAGGCAAGAACATTGGTTAAGAATAGTGGTACTGTTGAAAAGCTCATAATTTCTGCTCCTTGACATCCGATTCTTTTTCTATTTCGACAACTGATTTTGCTTCCGAAAGTACCAAGGTAGCAGGAGGTTTGTTTTCACTTTTCAAGCTTGAAAATAAAAACGTTCTCCAAAATCAAATTTTCTTCTCGCGTTTTACGTTTCAGACCTTACTGAACAATTTTGGTCCCGTGTCTGTCTGTCATGAAACCCTTGCCATAGCAATAACTTTCACATTTCTCATCCGATCTCGATGAATATTTCAAGGACTGTGCGGGTGGGCGTGTAGATGGTCCTCTATGAATTAATTACCCTCGGACTGATAGTAGCCGCTGCGCATGCGCAAACGTAAAATCCTTGCCACAGCCACACCTTCTACATTTCTCTCTCGATTTCGATGACATTTTCGGGGATTATGCGGGGTGGCGTGTTGATGGTCCCCTATGAAAATCATTGCCCCCAGACTGAAACTAGCCACCGTAGTTACGTAAACGTATATTTCCTTGACAGGCATAACTTCTACGTTTCCCATCTCATTTCGATGAATTTTTCAGGAAATATGTGAGTTGGGATGGAGATGGTCTCCTATGAAAATCATGGCCCCCAAATTGAAAGTATTTTGTGCGCATGCGCAAACGTGAAATCATTGTAACTGCCATAACTTCTAAATTTTCAACAGTATTCAGAGATTGTGCGGGTTGACGTGTAGAGTCCTCTATGAGGATAGTGCAAGAGAGAGTGCACTTAGAGATGAATGCTTTGGGATAAGCTACTATGCATCAGATCTTCCTTACAATCATTTTATGGATACGACGAAGCTATGTGTCACACCCACTTGGTAGACATATTTAAATGTTATTCTTCAAATAGGTAATAATTGATAATTTCAGTGAAGGAAAAATTTACTGTTAGCGTTCTGAGAAAAACTGCAATTCGTTTTTTTTCCATGTTCAAAATTCGGACCGAATGTGAGATGCTTTAATTATATCTGATACATTGTAAAAACGAGTGAAAATTTTGATTTTGGAGAACTTTTTTTTTTCATCCTTGAAAAGTGAAAACAAAGCTTCCGCTACCTTGGTAGACTCGGAAGCAAAAAAAAAATGTGTATATTGCTTCCGAGTCTACCAAGGTAAGCGGAAGCTTTGTTTTCACTTTTCAAGGACGAAAAAAAAAGTTCTCCAAAATCAAAATTTTCACTCGCGTTTTGCGTTTTAGACCTTTCTGAACGATTTTGGTTCCGTGTCTGTGTGTCTGTCTGTCTGTCTGTCTGTCTGTCATGAATTCCTTGTAACGCGCATAACTATACGAAGTTATTGTCCGATTTCTATGAAATTTTCAGGGATTGTGCGGGTTGGTGTGTAGACGGTCCCCTATGAAAAATCATCATCCTCGGACTGATAGAAGCGACTGCGCATGCGCAAACGTGAATTCCTTGTAACGGCCATAACTTCTACATTTTCTATCCGATTTCAATGAAATTTTCAGGGATGTTACAGATTAGTATTAGATGGTCTCCTATGAAAATCACTACCTTCCGCATGATGGTAGCCACTGCGCATGCGCAAACGTGAATTCCTCGTAACAGCCATAACTTCCAAAATTTTTACCCGATTTCGATGACATTTTTAGGGATTACGCGGATTAGGTTGTAGATGGTCCCCAATGAAAATCAAATCCTCAAAATTTACAGCAGCCTCTGCGCATGCGCATATGTAAAATCCTTGTAACAGCCATAACATTTACATTTTTCATCCGAATTTGATGAAATTTTCTAGGATTGACGAGATTAGCGTGTAGATGGTCCCCTATGAGAGTAGTGAAAGGTGCTTAGTGAAAGGTACTTAGAGGTTGGTGTTTCAAGAATAACTACTATGCATCGGATCATCTATGTAATCGGGTTATGGATACGAGGAAGCTATGTGCCACACCCACTTGGCAGACGTTTTTTATATATTTTTTGATAATATTTATTGATTGTCGTCGTCTTCCACCCAATCTTCATACCTAGTATATTACTCACGAATTCTTTTCAAAAAGTCAAATTGAAAGCGTAAGGTGGAACTGATCGGATCGTAAAATGTATCAGGTGGAGTGCGGTGCGGGGGAAGGTGGTGATCGACGAAGAGGGGAAGGGTCCCTTCTCAGAAGGGAAGGCAACGGATGTTTTTGCAAGGGCAAGAAAAGACGTTCTAAATGTTCGTAACAACAAACAAAAAGATGAGTTCGTTAGCCCGAGATTTTCAACGACCCTAATTGGTCCAGATTTCAAAAATAGTCCAAAAAAGTCTGCCAAGTGGGTGTGGCACATAGCTTCCACGAATCCATAACCCAATTATATAGATGATCCGATGCATAAGTAGTTAATTTCAAAACACCAATCTCTAAGTACCTTTCACTAACCTCATAGGGGCTAATTTGTACAATCTGTACAATCCTAAATAATTTCATCGAACACGGATGAAAAATGTAAGTGTTATGACTGTTACAAGGATTTTACGTTTGCGCATGCGCAGCGACTACTATCAGTCTGGGGGTGTTGATCTTCATTGAGGATCATCTACAACCTAATCCGCAACATCCCTGAAAATTTCATTGAATTCGGATGGAAAATGCAGAAGTTTTGGCCGTTACAAGGGAATTCACGTTTGCGCATGCGCAGTGGCTACTATCAGTCCGAAGGTGGTGATTTTCATAGGGAACCGTCTACACACCAACCAGCACAATTCCTGAGAACTTCATAGAAATCGGATAATAACTTTGTATCGTTTTGCCCGTTGCAAGGATTTCATGACAGACACATGGACACACAAACACAAAGACACACAGACAGACAGACACGGAACCAAAATTGTTCAGAAAGATCTAAAACGCAAAACGCGAGTGACAATTTTGATTTTGGAGATTTTTTTTTGTTTTTCATCCCTGGTAGACTCGGAAGCAAAATGGAGTTTCCCCGGTTTCACAATCATAGTAATGTAAGGTATATTCGGGTTCAACACAAAATTTTTGATACCGATGCACTTTCCAAAAATGAAAATTGTCCTAAAATCAAAAAAGTATGTATATGTTTTGCTTCCGAATCTACCAAGGTAGCGGAAGCTTTGTTTTCACTTTTTGGTTCCGTGTCTGTCATGAAATCCATGTAACCGGCATAACTACACGAATTTATTGTCCGATTTCGTTGAAATTTTCAGGGATTGTGTGGGTTGGCGTGTAGACGGTCCCCTATGAAAATCATCAGTCTCGGACTGATAGTAGCCGCTGTGCATGCGCATACGTTAATTCCTTATATCAGCTATAATTTCTACATTTTCGATCCGATTTCAATGAAATTTTCAGTGACTATGCGGATTACGTTGTAGATGGTCCCCTATGAAAATCACTACCTTCGGATTGATAGTAGCCATTGCGCATGCGCAAACGTGAATTTCCTTGTAACGGCCATAATTTCTACAGTTTCCATCCGATTTCAATGAACATTTCAGGGATGTTAGAGATTAGTATTTAGATGGTTCCCTATGAAAATCGCCACCTTTGGACTGATAGTAGCCACTGCGCATGGCAAACGTTTTTTTAATTGCTTCCAAGGTAGCGGAAGTTTTGTTTTCACTTTTCAAGGTAGAAAATAAAAAGTTCTCCGAAATCGAAATTTCCACTCGCGTTTATGAATGAAATTTTCTAGGATTGACGAGATTAGCGTGTAGATGGTCCCCTATGAGAGTAGTGAAAGGTGCTTAGTGAAAGGTACTTATAGGTTGGTGTTTTGAGATTAACTACTATGCATCGGATCATCTATACAGGGTGTCTACACTTTCGATGGGCATAACTTCAGGGTTCGACTCTACAAGATATTTCCAACAAAAAATGTCTCTTAGCAATTTTCTTTTAACCCACTCAAAATTCCTTTTTTTTCACTTTAAAGTTTTTCTTCGCGTTTTCGACCTTACGGCACTGATATGGTCATAACTCCCTTATTTCTTCTGAAAATTCAATTCTGACTACACCGTTAGAAAGAGCGGTAAATTCCTAAGCTACCTAGTGCAAAATCAAAATATTTCAGCAATAAAATAGTTCCAAAAAATCAAGTGAAAAAGCCAACTTTAAAAAATTTTTGAAACTTGACTTTCTTCGACCAAAGTTTTCACTCTAAATCCCTGCCCACTTCGATGGGCGCTCTTCGGAGAAAACATGCTTAAATAGTCAGCTTTCCAACGGTCTATCAATTTTTCTTTTTAACATTCAAATTGGAAGAGTAAATGAAGTTTGACTGCCAAAAAACGTGTGTTTTACAGGAAAACCCAGTGTTTTAAGCGGTTTATGGCCCCCCTCGACCTCAAGATGGCTTGACGAGTTTGGTATCATTTCCCATGTAATTTTTTACGCTGAATCCAATAGTGATACTTCCGAATGACTCTGACGGATAGAAAGTGGATTTTTCGAAGAAAACCTTCGTTTTACGTACATAAAATACGCATTATTCGTAGATATGGTAGTGAGCATGAAGTAACACCTTTCTACTCAATAAAAACTTCAATCAGCTAGAAATTCGGTGTTTTTATTGAGTAGAAAGGTGTTACTTCATGCTCACTACCATATCTACGAATAATGCGTATTTTATGTACGTAAAACGAAGGTTTTCTTCGAAAAATCCACTTTCTATCCGTCAGAGTCATTCGGAAGTATCACTATTGGATTCAGCGTAGAAAATTACATAGAAAATGATACCAAACTCGCCAAGCCGTCTTGAGATCGAGGGAGACCATAAACCGCTTGAAACACTGGATTTGCTTGTAAAACACACGTTTTCTGGCATTCAAACTTCATTTACTCTTCCTAAAAATAAAAATTGATAGACCGTTGAAAAGCTGACAATTTGAGCATGTTTTCTCTGAAGAGCGCCCATCGAAATGGGCAGGGATTTAGAGGGAAAACTTTGGTCGAAGAAAGTCAAGTTTAGAAAAATTTGTAAAGTTGGCTTTTTGACTTGATTTTTTGGAACTATTTTATTGCTGAAATATTTTGATTTTGCTCTAGGTAGCTTAGGAATTTAACGTTCTTTCTAACGGTGTAGTCAGAATTGAATTTTCAGGAGAAGTAAGGGAATTATGACCATATCAGTGCCGTAAGGTCGAAAACGCGAAGAAAAACTTTAAAGTGAAAAAAAAGGAATTTTGAGTGGGTTAAAAGAAAATTGCTAAGAGACATTTTTTGTTAGAAATACCTTGTAGAATCGAACCCTGAAGTTATGTCCATCCAAAGTGTAGACACCCTGTATAATCGGGTTATGGATACGAGGAAGCTATGTGCCACACCCACTTGGCGAACGTTTTTAATATTGGGATGAAAATCGAAGACACTCGCGTGTGATACTTTAATAATTAAAAACTAACAGAAGGTTTGGAAATAGATAGGTAAACATTAAAGAAAACTCACAACTCAACCGAGAATATTTCGCCTACGGCGTCATCAGCTCCAGTGTATAAATGTATATTATATATGTATATTATATATGTATATTATATTATAAATGTATGTTATATATGTATATGTGTATATATGTATATATTATATACATTTATATAAGCAGAGGGGAATGGTCGCTTTTCGAAGCAACCGATGTTTTCGCAAGGGCAAGCAAAGACGAGGCCGGTCTCGCGAAAATTCGATCATCAACTCTTGCTGCACGACTGCCCCTTGGAGTTCGCTCTTCTTTAATAGGTAGATTATTAGTCTCGCTAGAGAGAGTAATTCCTAGTGAATAAATCAAAATCTCGGAAAGTTGTGTCCTTCTTTCAACCATATGTATGCCAACCAGCAAGTAATTAAACCTAATTTATTTCTCATAGACCTCGAATCCTTGTCAGTATGTCACACACTCACAGACAAGCAATACTATTACCTTCAGTCTCAGTTTCTTCCTCCTCTTCTTCTTCTTCTTCCTCTTCTTCTTCGTCAGGTGGTGGTGCCTTTATCGTGGAGGCAGACTTACGTACATTTGACATGGACTTGGCCAAATTCTTGTTGGATGGTGCTTTCGAGACAGGCCGGGCTGTTCCCTTGGACTTCAACTCCATCTCAAGTTGCGTGTTTCTCAACCAGGCACTCTCCAATTTGGCTCGTGTGTAATCCAATTCCTCGGCAGTTTTGTGATATTTTTCTTCCATTTCTTTCGACACTGAAGTCGATTGGGCCGCTTCATCTTTCAGCTTCTGAATCAACTGCAACGTAATTTCACACTCAAGTAATGTAAGTGAAAAATGTAAAGTGTTAGAAAAAATCGAATACCACTACAAAATAATGAGGAACTCTAAGGTGATTCGATACTTAAAATTTGAGTAGCACGACAAAAGTGTCATAGGAAGTACCTTACTATCTACAAGATATAATAAGATAGGGGTGCACTTCCCGTTCCCCTTGTAAACACTTGTACCTATTCACCTGGATACCTCTCATCCCATGTATAAGGGAATTCTAATTATCTACTACATAAATTTCACATCTCATGAAAAATATTCTTGAAAGAAACCAATCTTAACTCATCTCATCGTCGGGTTTAAGCTAAGGCTATCCTGCACAGTCATGCCTATGCTTAAGGCCTAGTCGCACCCCAGCAATCAACCAGCTGCACCTCCAATCCAAAAATAGGATGTCGAGATTTTAGCTTTTTTTAAGTCAATTTGTTGTTAGCGAATTTTCAAGGAAAATGAAGCTATTGCAATGGCCTAAACATTTTTAGAATGGACTTTATCGAAAAATTGTTCCATTGAAATCCGTTTTGGAACAATCTGAAACGACTTTTTTGGTTTTCGCCTAAATGTTCGTAACAACAAACAAAAAGATGTGTTCATTAGCCAACAACTTTGGACAACCCTAAGTGATCCAAATTTGAAAAATATTCCAAAAACACGGGTTTCTCTGGTTTTTGTGGTTATTATCTTCCCAATCATAGTAATGTATAGTACATTTGGCACACAATTTTTGATACCGATGCACTTTCCAAAATGAAAATTGTCCAAAAATCAAAAAGTAAATGTCCCAGAAAAATACCAAGAAATGGGATGGTATGGGATTTCTGGATATGTATACCCAGAAATGCAGTAGCCGTGCGGGTACTCTATGAGTTTTTGGAGACGAGTAGAACGCTAATATGGACTCCTAACATATTCAAAACGTACCCTGCGCATACAGTAAGTTGGTATGGTATACTCAAAATTGAACAAATCAACAATAGCCGTGTGGGTACTCTATGAATTCTTAGAGATGTGTAGAACATGAATATGGACTCCATACATCTTCAAAATATATCCTGTGGAACCTGTACCTGCATACAGCCTTATCAGCGAATTTTCAAGGAAAATGAAGCTATTGCAACGGTCTTAAAATTTGTAGAATAAACTTTTTAGAATTTTTTCTTTCACTCAAATCCGTTTTGAAACATTCTAAAACGATCCCTGAAAAGTGTGTAAGAAAAAAAAAACACTTGCTACGGACGCTGGATAAATCTCTTATTAGCTCATATAATTGACTTAGTAGTTACCGTTTGTTACCATTGTTTCTTCCCTTAACCATATCTTCAACTGAAAGATTTCTTTGAAAATTCGCTCATCAATTCATGCTGCATGAATGGACTTTTTGTTAGTTTTCTTGGACTGGTCCAGCCAAAATCAGGCAAACCCCCTCCACCATTACCCAACTTCCTGTACTTTCTTCATGTGATAGTAGAATGTGTGTAATCACGTCAAAATTTGCAAGTTTTACCATGCCACGAACCTCTCGATCCAAACCAATCTCAAATACTATGCGGTTCAAAACAATTCCCATAGCCCCAATCTGAGAAAAAATTATGAAAAATTTTTACGGATTCTATTATTTCTCAATATAAGTGTTGTTAGTGGAAAAAAATCTTTGTAGCGTACTTTGTCATCTTCGGCTGTTCTGGTATTAGCAAGTTTCTCTCCAGAGGCGAGACTCGTTCTCGCATGTTTTTCCTTTTCCAGCTCGACTTCTAGGTTGAGAAGCCGCGCCATCAGCCTCTTGTTTTCTCTCTCCAGCGCTTCTTTGTTCCGCATCTCCAAAGCCAACATTTGTTTCGTGGACTGCAAATCGTCTCTGACCTTATCGATGTCGTCCAACTCATCCGGCTCGGCTGCTACCGCTACAACGTCAGCTACGGAGGCAGATTTTTGGATTTGTTCTTCTATCGTCATTTGCCGTCTGAACTTCCTCAACCCTGAAAGTAGATAAACCATGCCAGTTAGTTACTCGCAGATACAGTAGGATCAGATGGTTGTGTAGAAGGTAGAAAGTTGAAATATTCTGGGGAATTGTGCTTACTAGGAGCCACATGGTGGGGGCAGATACCCTGGAATATTATTATAATCAACATCAATAAAGTAAAATTGTGTTCACCGTACGCGGCACTTTCCCCACTGAGCATTGACCGATTTTGATGAAATTTGGTATGTAGGCTCCATTTGGGGTCTAGATGTGCCCCGAAGATTTTGGTTGATGTAGTTACTTTTAAGGGTCAAAAAATGAATTTTGAATTTTTGAAAACGCCCTAACTCTAAAAATTTTGATATAAAGGTATTTTTTTTCCTTCAATTTAAGATTCTATAGAATTTTTAAAATTTTTTGAGACCACGCGGAGTTTTGTAGGACGAACCGTTCGCTCCCTATGAGAATTTAAGGGTTGGACACACGATAAATCAGAAACACGAATGTGAATCGCAAAAGAGGCCTAATCTCCGTTCAAATTTTAGTTGACCGAAATGCGATCGACGTTTTTCGTCATGTTGGATGGTTGGTGGCTTTGCAGACGAGTGATCAATATAGAAAAATGATAAACCATTGTGTAATAATTTGCAGCGTTTTTGAATGTAGAAACGTTTTTAAATGTGAATCATATTAGCGAATTTTCAAATAAAATGTCGCTATTGCAATGGACTCGAAATTTTTAGCTTCATACAAAATCGTATATTTTATTTTCTCATAAAATTAATATAAAGCTGTTTTTGACTCCTATTTCTCCACATTTGACCTACCAAAAACCATATTTTTATCATTTTTATTTCATACGAACCTATCCCATCCACCTATGCCCTTTGCCCTTTTTTTTTTTTGATGACCTTTTGTTAGGTCATCATTGATAATTGACTCAGTAGGTAGTTATCTTTTAGAAAGAATGAACTCCATGTGTAGGTTGTAATAAGACATAAAACTTATCTATCGTTCTTTGTTCTTAATTTTCTTAAGTTGTTAACCCAAGTTAACTGTTTTTTCTTAATCTTTCTTAACTGAATGATTACATTGAAAATTCGTTCAACTCATGCGCACGAATGGACTTTTTTCATTTTTTATTGAAATTTGTCTGTTTTGGCAACAGTATAAACGAAAAATTGCTGGATTACTGGATTAGAGCCCCAAGTACTGACCAACCGATACATTTGTGACCTGATTGGGTCAATGAAGTCTGATTACAGCATGTTTCGTTGAAAAATGTATCCCAATTACCATTACTATTCCCTATTTCTTGTCTTAGACAAGTACATAGGTTCTGATTACTGTAATTGATGATTATTCCTTCTGCGACGACTATTCATTGTAATTGAAAAAAGGAATCGTAATTTCGATTACCGATTATCGAACTTCAACCATTACAGTAATCTCGATGCAACGAAACTATCCACGTCGCAAACGAGTACTATTGCATTATTCATGCATCAGAATTACAATACGGCATATTCTACTGCAAAGGTAATCGTTCGTACAGTGGAGAAATTGCAGTGCATCAATATTATTATGATTGGAGTAATTCGATTAACATCGCCAATTCCAGTTGCTCAAGTAATTAATCACTTAGTGTACTACTAGCATAAGCCCGTCGAATTTGTCTTACTCACCTTCCAGAATAGGTTTACTTCTGTCGTTAGTCCTTACTTTCTTGAGCTGCACTCCGGTTTGGATTTGCTTCAGAAGTATATTGTGGGGAGTGTTGGTGTTCGTTTTTTCGGAATCGTAGACGAACTTTATAAAAAACAGAAAATACTTAGAATTATTAATAAAATTAATTTTCTTCCTAGTCTGAAAACAATCACTATTCTGAGAAAATTGCTGATATCCTGTCAACACTAATAATTTTTTTCCGTAGTTCATCGTTGTTCGTATCTTCTGAGTCTTCCAAGGTAGCGGAAGCATTGCATTCACCTCTCAGAAAAAAGAATTCCTCCAAAATCAAAATTTCCTCTCGCGTTTAACTATTTAGACTTTCGTGAACAATTTTGGTTTAAAGCCTGTACGTCTTTCCGTTAGTCGATTTATGTGTTCGCAAATCCTTATAGCGGGCTAACCTATTCGAAGTTGTTGTCCAATTTCGATTAAATTTACAGGGATTGTAAAGGTTAGGGGGAAAATCCCCGGAAATTCCCCGGATCGAAAGCTTCTGTGCATGCGCAAACGTAGAACCCTTGTAACAGCCATAACTTTTATGTTTTTTATCCAAATTCAACGACATTTTCAGGGATTGTGCGGATTAGACACTATACATTCCCCCATTAACCCAGATTCTCAACAAAAAAAATTCAATTTTTTCAATTTTCATTCCTACTTTTTGGCTAACCCTTTGAACACTAGAAAAATAAATTTTTGACTAACCCCCCTCCACTTCTCTCAAAAACTCCCGTACTCATATGAGGACAATAGGAGAATGTAACGCAATGAAGTAATGGAGATCTAGCTTCAACACAATATATTTCCGTCATAGAAAATCTGTAACTTAGTCGTAAAAAATATGAATTGTCGACAATCGCCACAGTACAGGTCTCAGTAATCGCAGGTAGACGTCGTAGATCCCAATCCAAGAATAATTCCAAGGTTGGACAACCATAAAAATCAAAGAACAACTGTTTTGACGTAATTTGCTAGCCATAATAACCCTCTCTGATAGATCCTTCAACAGCTTGTAAGAAGATTGTCGAAGTATAGCTTACAAAAAGGACATCCTGGTAGATTTACATCCGATTCGAGGCACAAGAAGGAATAAATCGAGTTACAGTGACGAGTTACTGGACCTGGAGAAATTAGAGAAATCGTTACATTCTCCTATTGTACTCATATGAGTACACTGAGATTGCATTTCATATCATGATCACCCGTGATAGAGGATGATGGAGTTAGGGTCCGTAAAACTTCAGTTCACATCTCTAGATAGGAAAAATGTGGTAATAAGTGCTACAATAAATACATAGACAATGAAGCACTTATCCATCGACGTACAAATTAGGGAGACCGTCAACGATTCATAAGCTCCAACTTTGGAACGAGCTGGCGGCCTCGCAGATTGAGGAGAAAACATAATAAATCAAATCATCTTGAACTATGAGACCTCCTCTATTCAACAAACCAACAACGAAGTCCATCGACGTACCTAGAGAGGCGCTACCTCGATTTCCGCTGAATTTATTCGATGTAGGTACTCATATGAGGCCAATAGGAGAATCTGGGTTAAATTCATTTTGATCAATATTGTTGTCAGTCACTGCACGTGCGTCATGACTTCAACAGTTCCATTCGTTTTCGACTGTCATCGTCATGTTATCATCATATTTGGAGAGTAGTGGTAAGGGTACTTGGATACTGAAGTTTGGAGATTAACTACTATGCATCGAATCATCTATAAAATTAGGTTATATACACGAGGAACCTATGTGCCCCACCCACCTGGAAGATGATTCTATCTTACAAACGAAACTACGTAGTACCGTCTGTGAGACCCGCCCCGTGGTACACATTAGTTGTTAAAGCAAGTATGCAGAACCCGTAAGACCGCTCGGTGTTGAGGGAGAGGTAGAACCGGTGCGCCGTCTTAAGACAGGACCTCCGATTCGGGATAACAGAATTCTTGTTTCGGAAAGTTCGAGATTTCCTAGATTTGTCTTGTTCGATTAAGAAAAAATGCATTGATGATTTGCGAGTGAAGGTATTCATCTCCAGTCTTTAAAAAAACACACTACATTTAAATATTTGAATATTAAATATTATTAAGACTCAGGTGTAGAGCTGACTGTCGGTGTGAAGTACGTTGCGGAAGAACAACAAACTAGGATGGAGTAGGAATTAAGAATGACGACATATTTAGCAACGTAGTTTTGATATCACCACATTACAAGTAGAGCGATATATCGCTAAAAAAAACAGCTATTCGAACAATGTTAAACAATATTTAATATTTCGAAAACGAATATATTCAGAGTTAGTTGGTATGTTTTGGAGGTCCTTTCATAAATTGAGAAAGTTCCATAAAAATGTCATAATTTCAGTGAATCTTGGAGCATTACCGTGAACACTTTTTGATAACCGACGTGACAGGGTGGGACAAAATTTTGACTTTTACGCTTGCTTAGTTTTATATTTCAGTTTTTGAGTTTGATTTATTTCTTTTTATGTGAAAAAATACAATAGTGTGTTTTAAGTTTCCAAAATCTGGTCGAAAAAGTTGCCGCGAATTTTGGATGGCCTATACTAAAGTATATCACACTAATTCCCAGAAACACGACAGCCTGGGCCTTAGCTTAACCGTTTGAGAAACCAAGAACAACATTTCTGGACCATGACAGTGGTCCATGATGCTGTAGGATGTGTACTTCCAGATTTCAGTAGTTATACAGGGTGTCTACACTTTGGATGGGCATAACTTCAGGGTTCAATTCTACAAGGTATTTCCAACAAAAAATGTCTCGTAGCAATTTTCTTTTAACCCACTCAAAATTCCTTTTTTTCACTTTAAAGTTTTTCTTCGCGTTTTCGACCTTACGGCACTGATATGGTCATAATTCCCTTATTTCTCCTGAAAATTCAAATCACTACACCGTTAGAAAGAGCGTTACATTTCTAAGCTACCTAGTGCAAAATCAAAATATTTCAGCAATAAAATAGTTCCAAAAAATCAAGTCAAAAAGCCAACTTTACAAATTTTTCTAAATTGTTTCAAATCCAGTGTTTTAAGCGGTTTATGGTCCCCCTCGACCTCAAAATGGCTTGGCGACTTTGGTATCATTCCCTATGTAATTTTTTACGCTGAATCCAATAGTGATACTTCCGAATGATTCCGACTGCTAGAAAGTGGATTTTTCAAAGAAAACCTTCGTTTTTCGTACCTACATAAAATACGCATTATTCGTAGATATGGTAGTGAGCATAAAGTAACACCTTTCTACTCAATAAAAACACCGAATTTCTAGCTGATTGAGGTTTTTGTTGAGTAGAAAGGTGTTACTTTATGCTCACTACCATATCTACGAATAATGCGTATTTTATGTACGAAAAACGAAGGTTTTCTTCGAAAAATCCTCTTTCTAGCAGTCGAAATCATTCGGAAATATCACTATTGGATTCAGCGTAAAAAATTACATAGGGAATGATACCAAAATCGTCAAGCCATTTTGAGGTCGAGGGGGACCATAAACCGTTCAAAACACTGGATTTTCATGTAAAACACACGTTTTCTGGCATTCAAACTTCATTTACTCTTCCAATTTGACTGTTAAAAAGAAAAATTGATAGACCGTTGAAAAGCTGACAATTTGAGCATGTTTTCTCCGAAGAGCGCCCATCGAAATGAGTAGGGATTTAGAGGAAAAACTCTGGTCGAAGAAAGTCAAGTTTCGAAAATTTTTTAAAGTTGGCTTTTTCACTTAATTTTTTGAAACTATTTTATTGCTGAAATATTTTGATTTTGCACTAGGTAGCTTAGGAATTTAACGTTCTTTCTAACGGTGTAGTCAGAATTGAATTTTCAGGAGAAATAAGGGAGTTATTACCATATCAGTGCCGTAAGGTCGAAAACGCGAAGAAAAACTTTAAAGTTAAAATAAAGGAATTTTGAGTGGGTTAAAAGAAAATTGCTAAAGGCATTTTTTGTTGGAAATACTTTGTAGAATCGAACCCTGAAGTTATGCCCACCCAAAGTGTAGACACCCCTGTACAGTGGAAAATCACCTCCAAATTGTTGGTAAAAGACACCAATATTTGTAATAATACAGGATCCCTAGGTGACAAAAACAATAGTTCATGAAAATCTAATTTCGATTCAGGTTGGCTTCTGAAACTGATTTTATGTGTTTTTAGCGAATTTTCTAGAAAAATTAAGCTATTCCAAAATTTTTAGTCTTTTTATTATTATTTTGTTTTCAATTTTTTTTATTTACTTTTATTTACTGAAACCCGTTTTGGAAAAAATCAAAACAATTCCTGCAGTTTCCCAAAATCATCGGGAAGGATTTTTTACGAACCCCCCTAAATTGCTTTCTCCGCAACATAAAAACGCTGCAAATGATTACACAAAGGTCCATCATTTTTCTGTATAGATCACTCGCGCTTTTCCATTGTCGCAATACGAAACATATTTTCGCTTCACATTCGATTCGAAGAGATAAAGATTTTCTGGTTATTTCATTAGGAAATTTGATTACTGGTTACTAAGGACGCAAAACCAAGTACAACTCGAAGAAACGAACAACGACAGCATAACATTTAAGTGCACATCGGGAGCAAAAGGTTGGACCTACAAAGCATTGGGTAGTCTCTTTCAATTCCAGAAATTCAATACTATTTTAAATTGATGAAAAAACAATAATTTATATCAAAAGTTTTTGAGCTAGGGCGTTTTGAAAATTTCACTCCTTATTTTTCAACCCTTAGAAGTGACTGAAATTAACCAAAAGCTTCGGGGCACAACTGGACCTCAATTGGGGCCCATATACCAAGTTTCATCGCAATTGGTCCATGGGAACTAAGGATAGTGCCGCGTACGCCGCACGGTGGACGGACGGCAAATTTTTATTAGATTTTTGGATTCTACGTACCATGAAACGTAAACCAACAAATTCATTGAGGATGTAAAACATTTTTTCTTCATGGCCGATTCCAAAGGTTTATTATTGAAAATAAAAAAACCACAAAACGAGATCATCGGTGAATTTCACAATGTTTTACGAGGAATTGAATCATGATACTTTAGGGCACAGCGCAATTGACATCAACTTTGTTTTTTCAAATGGAAATACCCATTTTCTTTATTGCAGATTTCGATTCTATGCAAAATCTCATAATTGTAGACTCCCAAAATTCGTTTTGCAGCTATTTTCAAATGTTTACTGCGATTAATTTTTGAGGGTTGAAAACTGGGAGATTATATAAACCCGTCTTCAGTAATCACGTGAAAAAACATCTGAACTCTGAGAGTTGAAAAAGACATAAAAGATTATTTTTAAGATCATTATGTCGCTAAAAACATATTCAAAATCGAAATCGGACAATAACTTCGTATAATTTGGCCCGCTTTGGGACAGACTCAGACAGACAGACAGACAGACCAGGAACCAAAATTGTGCAGGAAGACCTAAAACGTGAAACGCGAGTGGAAATTTGAATTTTGCCGAATTTTTTTTTCAACTTGAAAAGTGAAAACTATGCTTCCTCGGAAGAAACAACAATTTACGTGTATGTGGGTATCTAATCTACCGATATTAATTGCATACGGACGACTCGTAGATACTATTGCCGAGGGACGTCCTTAAAAACATTATATTAGTAGTTGTACGAAGTTAGCTGATTTTTGCAACCTCAATTTGCCTTTCAGCTTCCTGCATTTCGTGCCGTAATCAAATTAATGATAAGTCATGTGCGAACGGTCGTTACATTATACCAATTATTAATTTAAATAAATTATTTATATCATCCCTTATGGTTCTAATAATATTGGTATAAATGAGTTGGGAATTCTATAATGGCAAAGGGTTGAGCCGATCAATTTATAGTCAGTGTTACATGTTGTGTGGGCTGAAGATATTGAGTTGAGCTTAATCTGATAGAAGAGGATTTCCGTCGGTTTACAGCTTTGAGGATCGGCTTTGATAGGTTCCCCGCCTAATTGGTTATTATTAAAATAATAACTAACAATTCCTACCTGTTATCGTTGTTTTCTGCGTTAAAAGCCTCACCCTCTCAACGTGTAATCCGACAGCGCTTCTCGGACGGGAGTTGAAGTGCGAAGGGTCAATTAATAATTACACATACATTAGATTTTTAAAAGAGTTGAATTTTCCTCATTTCAAAACACACCTTTGAGTTTTAATCTTGAATCTCGCATCCCCAAGTTCACAACCTAGCTCCAACTTTGATGATTAAAAAGACCAACAGGCTGTTCACACTTTATTTTCCCACCTGCGGACTTTTAAAAAGCATCGCTAATTACATTTCAAACACGCGAGAAACGTAACGTGAAAAAAGGGGAAATTGGACGGACATGTCCCTTGCCTTGCCTCTCAGAGGTGACGTCACTGGAATACCAAAAAATATTTCATAATGTAGTATGACACAATTACTAAGTAAGAGATCATTAACCAAGTAGGTAATTAATGTGCCTACAAATTATTGGAACGCTTAATTTACTATTTGCTGAATATATTTTAGGTTCATGAATCGTGAACCATGGTTCGGTTTAAGGACATCGCTCAGTGATAAGTATGGTAAGATGGGGGGGAGGTGACGTTATTAAACTTATCTAGTTCAGAACAAGTCAACGTTCAACTGAAAAACATGATAACAAACGAACCATTCAGAATTCAAATAATAACATAATTCGTCCATTGATGTGTCTGAGTGGGTGGATGTAAAAATTGAAAAACTTGAAAGGAATTTTGTTGTCTTTCCCTCCTCCCAAATTAAGGGGTAGAGTCAGCCACCCGAACAGATCCAAATTGCATCGTAACTCGTAAGGATGGGAAAAGAGCGATTTTCCATGAAAAACCACCTAATTATCGGCCGCCGTTTCGAAAAATTCCAGTAAAATCCGAAGATGGATACCAATACGTGATTCAGCGTCGAAAATTAATGAAAAAACATGTATCACACTTGGGGACTACCTTCATCTCAATTTGGGCACAATCCAGTGGTTGCGCATGTTTGCGCGCTCGCTGGACGGGTTTTGCGCAACCAAAAAAATCGGTTGAAGGGTCTAAAACTCGTGAAATTTCACGTAAAATCCAAATCTGCAATAAAAAATAGGGGTTCCTATTTGAGATAACAAAGTTGGTGTGCGTTGCGCACGATTGCGCACGTGCCCAAAGCGCACCGTGGTCATATTTGAGATCCTTGGAAAAAATCATGAAGATTAAAAAAAAAAAATAAACAATCTGTACGATTTTAGGAGGGGAGAACAACTCGTGCGACACCCTTGTTAACTTAATTAAACCTAAAAGTTAATTAATAACCATAATTTATATTTGAATAAGTGGTTAGAAACACGAGTTGATTTTTCCATCGGAATGTTTCCAATTCTATTTCAAAATGATAACTTGAAAATATTTCTCTCACGTATAGTTGGAGTCAGCGTCAAATTTCCTATAAGAAGAATTTACGAAGTGGGGAAAAAAGTTTTTTTGTTTAAATAAGGCTCAAAATTAGTTGAAATATATATATATATATTTCAACTAATTTTGAGCCTTATTTATTATAATTTTAATATAATTTATTATAAGCATAGTTGCTTCTGAGTCTACCAAGGTTGCGGTATTTTCACTTTTCGAGGTTTAAAAGAAATGTTCTCCAAAATCGAAATCTCCACTTGCATTTCACGTTTTAGACATCCCTAAACAATTGTTTTTCGTGTCTATCTGTCTGTCCTTGTGTCTATCTGTCAATCAGTCAGTGTGTCCGCAAATCATTGTATTTGGCAAAACTATACGAAGTCGCTGTCCGATTTTTATGAAACTTCCTGAGATTGAGCGGGTTGGCGTGTAAATGGTCCCCTATCAAGATCACTGCATCCGGATTTACAGTGGCCTTACCGCATGCGCAAACGTAAAACCCTTGTAGCAGCTATAACATCTACATTTCCCATCCGAAGTCGATGAAATTTTCAGGTTGTATGGATGAGTCTCTAGATGGTCCCCTATGAAACCCATCACCCACTCTACGCTTCATTCAAAGAAATATTTCATGTTGTGCAAGCACAAGGTACTAAACAGTATATTTTATTGTTGTTGTTGTTGAATTCCTTAATTGTCACCTATTTTATACTATGGTGCTGTTAGTTCATCTGTGCTGTACTTAAGTTTCCAAACTTGTTGGTTTTCTAAGTAAGTAATTATTTTATTATTAATCCCCTTGAGTTTTGGAATAGAAATTTGAAAATAACCTTTAAAAATTCACACTAACATTGTTTTTCAATGGGGTGTGCACCTGATTTTTTTAAAATTTTTAATCGAAAGTAGACCTCATTTTGAGAATTTTGACACCAGCCGTTCTCTTTTTGGATGAGTAGATCTTTTTCTATGATTTTTCAAAGTTACGAATGTTTATGACGTCACGCGCCCCTCTCGCCTGGGCGGGACCGCCCAGCGCTCTGTGACGTCATAAACATTCGAAACTTTGAAAAATCATATAAAAAGGTCTTCTCATGCTAGAAGGTTGCGGTTGGTGTCAAAATTCTCAGAAAGAGGTCTAGTTTAGATTAAAAATAACAATGAACAGTTTTTCCGACCCATGCGCACACCCCACTGTTAACCGTAATTTTCAACATAAGCTAGCTCCACTGCTTCAAGGTTGTTTGTTGTTGGCCAGTCTTATCTAACATGTGAGTAACAAAATGAATGAAAACTCACCTGTCCTTTGGCTTTCGCCAAGGGAATGACTGGAGCGCTTCTGTCATTACAGTTGACGTGCTTGAGTTTGATTCCGGTTTCGACTTCTTTCATCATGTCCGTCCAGTCAGGTCTCCTCCTTGGTCGGCTTTTCAGGGCTTCTAGCTTTTTAGCTTTTTCCTCCGATACCGGTTTCCGTTCGAAACCTACGAAAAATCAGAAATATCTTTAAATTTCCTTTGACAGACACGCAGGAAATTATAAAGGCGAATGGAGGTTGAGCATGGTTATACAATATATTTGTACTATATATTTCGTAATTTTCGTTAATTTGTCATAGTCAGCGAATCTTGCTGCCTACTTCGGTGTGCAGGCTTGTTTTGTTTTTGAGACGCCAGCTTGGTGGGCGGGTCCGGGCGTGGTGTGAGCGCCCTTGCCCCGCACTGCCCTTGGAACGTACTCATTCTTCCTTGGCAGTTGGATGCAGCACCTGACCCTCCTATCCCTACTAAACTCTTACTATACTAACCGACACCTGACGGATTAACTGATGTATTAATTTTCTTCTTCTTTTTTCCACACTCGTGTTTTGACTTTTTAGGTACTAATCTAAGTAATAGTAATTACCTACTTATTACTATTTAAGTGACGTCATTTTCGCTACATCGTGTTTTTTGATTATTTTCAATAATGAACCTTTAGAATCGACCAAGAAATTTTTTTTTTAAAACCCCCTCAAAATTTGATGGTTTAGGTACGTTTCAAGGTACGTAGAATCCAAAAATCGAATAAAAATTTGGCCGTCCGTACGCCGTACGAGGCACTTTTGCCACTTAGCATTGACTGATTTTGATGAAATTTGGTATGTAGGCTTCATTTGGGGTCCAGTTGTTCCTCGAAGATTTTGGTTGATGTAGGTCAGTTCTAAGGGTTCCAAAATAAATTTTGAAATTTAGAAAACGCCCTAACTCAAAAAATTTCGATATAAAGGTATTGTTTTTCCTTCAATTTAAGATTCTATAGAATTTTAAAAAATTTTTGAGACCACGCGGAGCCCTGTACGACAAACCGTTCGCTCGCTACGAGAATTTAGGGGTTTTACGTACGATAAATCAGAAACACGAGTGTGAATCAAAAGAGGCAAAATCTCCGTTCAAATTAAAGCTGACCGAAATGCGATCGATGTTTTTCTTCATGTTGGATGGTTGGTGGCTTTGTAAACGAGTGATCTATGTAGAAATATAATAAATCATTGTGTAACAATTTGCAGCATTTTTTCTACTTTTGGTTTATTATTTTCAATAATAAGCCTTTGGAATCGAGCAAGAAAAAAAAAATTTTAACCCCCCCTCAAAATTTGATGTTTTACGTTTCAAGGTACGTAGAATCCGAAAATCGAATAAAAAAATTTCCGTCCGTCCGCCGTACGCCGTACGCCGTACGCCGTACGCCGTCCGCCGTCCGCCGTCCGCCGTCCGCCGTCCGCCGTACGCGGCACTTTTCTTAGCAACACTGGACCGATTTGGTTCAAATTTGGTATATGGGCTCCATTTGGGGTCTAGTTGTGCCGCGAAGCTTTTGGTTGATGTAGGTCACTTCTAAGGGGTGAAAATTAAGGGTTGAAATTTTCAAGAGTGCCCTAGCTCGAAAACTCTCGAAATAAAGGTAACGTTTTTTCACCAATTTTAAATAGTACAGAATTTTTAAAAATTTTTGAGACCACCCGGAGCTCTGTAGAACAAACCGTTCGGTCCCTACGAGTATTTGAAGGTTTTCCTTCGATAAAACAGAATCATGAGTGTGAATCGCAAAAGAGGTCTAATCGCCGTTCAAATTTTATCTGACTAAAATGCGATCGCTGTTCATTTCTTCGAGTTGTATTCAGTTTTGCCTTCTGCGTAACCAGTAATCAAATTTCCATATCAAGCTTTCTATTTTTCGAATCGAGTGTGAAGCGTTTAGTTCTTTCTAATAAACTTGATTGTGAAGGTGTGAAGCCATTATAGTGTGGTAGGTAGTACCTACCAATAGTTGGTAGGTAAAAAAAAAATTGGTAGGTAAAACAATGTTTGTAGGTAAAAAACGCTGCAATTCATTGTTCACTGATCAGATCACTGATCAGCTGAGTGAGCTCCGAAGCCATTTTCAATGCTATTGAATGGAAGTGCTCTTCCAGGCGTCTCCAGCATTCGAGGAGATCTTCTTCACTCTTCAGATCACTGATCAGCTGAGTGAGCTCCGAAGCCATTTTCAATGCTATTGAATGGAAGTGCTCTTCCAGGCGTCTCCAGCATTCGAGGAGATCTTCTTCACTCCTCACATCACTGATCAGCTGAGTGAGCTCCGAAGCCATTTTCAATCCTATTGAATGGAGGTGCTCTTCCAGGCGTCTCCAGCATTCGAGGAGATCTTCTTCACTCCTCACATCACTGATCAGCTTAGTGAGCTCCGAAGCCATTTTCAATCCTATTGAATGGAGGTGCTCTTCCAGGCGTCTCCAGCATTCGAGGAGATCTTCTTCACTCCTCACATCACTGATCAGCTGAGTGAGCTCGAAAGCCATTTTCAATCTTATTGAATGGAAGTGCTCTTCCAGGCGTCTCCAGCATTCGAGGAGATCTTCTTCACTCTTCTGATCATTGATCTGAAATTTGAGGAGCTGAAATTTGAGAGGGAAGGTCAAGGGAGAATACAGATGGTGGTAGGTGCTATTGATGGAGAACCAGCGATCTATACAGAAGGATGATCTATACATAAAATAATAAACCTTTGAGCAATGATTTGCAGCGTTTTGATGTGTTTTAAAAAATGCCAGTCTTCCTCTTTGAAATAAAATTAACAACATTGAAACTTGTAAATTCTTTGATTACCTAGTCTTGTTTCAAAAACCGTCGGGTTTCACTTTTGGACCCTGTAGTTGCATGACAAGCCCAAGGTTCACGAACATAAATAAGGGGTTTATCGCTGTCTCTAACTGACGCAGTTCATTTGGAATGTCTCAGTGATAGCTTTCCAAACAGGTGAACCATGAGAGGATTTCGATAGACAGAAATCTATCTGAGATCGAGAGGTTTCTACGTGATCCCAAGCTGCAACGATTGTAATACAATAACAAACATCTGCCGAGTGGGTGAGGCACATAGCTTCCTCGTATCCATAACCCGATTGTATAGATGATCCGATACATAGTAGTTTATCTCAAAACGTAAATCACTAAGTACCTTCCACTACCTTCATAGGGGACCAACTCGCACAATCTCTGAACATTTCTTCGAAATCGGACGGAAAATGTAGAAGTTGTGGCTGTGAGGAAATATACTTTTGCGCATGCGCAGTGACTACTGTCAGTCCGGGGGTGATGATTTTCATAGGGGACCATCATCACACAAACCCGTGCAATCCCTGAAAATTTCATCGAAATCGGATGAGAAATGTAGAAGTTATGGCTGTGGCAAGTATTTCATGACAGGCAGACACTGAACCATAATTGTTCAGGTAGGTCTGAAACGTTGAACGCGAGTGGAAATTTTGATTTCGGAGGACATCTTTCATTCAGCCTTGAAAAGTGAAAACAAAGCTTCCGCTACTTTGGTAGACTCGGGAGCAATTAATAACAACGGCAACTGGTATTTTGTTTGTGTAAGTTTGAAAGTGAAACAAGCATTCATGTGAATAAGACACAGCTCGATTGGACTTGGATGTTCAAATGTCAAAAACAACTTGTTATTTTCATATTCCACAAGCTGTCTCTTTCCACTCATTATTGCTCCGAGTGGACGGAATTACCAACCAAAATTTTACGCTCGGTGGTTTTGGAAGTGTTTAACTCAAAGTGTAGGTCCATAATCCGACACTCCCATCTATGTTTACGCTCCCAAATCGTAGGTTTGGTTTTGACTTTTATGTGACAGAGTATTCACGTAAAGAATGAAGTATATGAGACCGAAAGCTCCTTGGCCTCGTTCCAGTTCATTCGAGATTTCATAATTAGGGAGCGGATTCGAACAGGCTGAAAAATCCTCGAATTTGTTTTAGTATGCTCTAAGAGCAAAATATACAGATCAAAATATCGCTGAGTAAAAGAACATTTGCTAATTATGCGATACCCGGAATATGCTATTATAGGTAGGTATATGCAGTCACCTACGAATAAGCATTTGTATGGGAAATGAGGTATTTTGCTTCCGAGTCTACTAAGGTAGCGGAGGTTACCCTATAAGGGTAATGCAAGATACTTAGCGATTGATGTTTTAAGATTGGCTACTTTGCTGAGTTTTGCTAGGCGGACCCTCTTGGATATACATGGCGTACTATGCGTACTCGGGTGACGGGTGATCTTGTTGTATCTGCTCTTTTCATCGTCGGTTGCCGGGTCTGTGAGGCCGCCATGGTGGGTGGTGCCTGGGGTCGGCCGGGTTGGCGCCCGGCTGGTACGCAGGGGTTGCAGACACACACAGCGGCCCTTAGTACCTACTTATGTTATTTTTTCCACGACCCAAGTTTTTCAATGGATTTATATTGGTATAGGACTATCCATTATTTTCCCGTCATATAATGAGCCTATTGTGTTTTCCTTGACATTCGTCATACAAATTAATTTTGTGACGACAAATAAACTTTGATTGATTGAAAGTATGTGCCACATGGTACTTGGCCAACATGTTTTGTATCGCACGGACTTGAAACGAAATTATTTTCAATCTTCCTTAAATTCGGGAGTATTATGGAAAATTTGCACTTGATTACATTGAAACTACGCACCTATATAAGAAGCTGACGATCTTTTTGACCCATACTTTCAGCTACAACAATATTCTTAGAAATTATAACGTCCACCCATTGAGACTGCTGTTAGTTTCATTCGATGCAGAACCCGTCAATCATTTCATTGAATTATTTTAAGAGAGCCCAATCAGATGTGCTGGAGATGGCATTAACTATACAGGGTGTAACGGTTAAGGTCGTACAACCGGCCAGGGTTCGATTCTACAACTAATTTGTGACTTTTTTTGTCTCATGACTTTTTTTTCTTAACCCCCTTAAAATCGGACTTTTTTCACTTCTAAGATTTTTTTCTTATTTTCGACTTTACGCCATTAAAACAGCCATAACTCCCTTGTTTTCAGTTAAAATTCAAATGTAATTATACCGTTGGAAAGAGCGTTAAATTTTCTCCCTATCGTTCTCTATCTCCCTAATGTTAAATAAAACTTTTTAAAGAAGACTAAGATGTTGAAAAATGAGCCCGAATAGTGGAATCTCGAAAATCTCGGAAATTTTTCGTTTTTTCAAACGTTTGTAACACTAACTGAAACTGCCGGTTAAGTTCTCACTGTAACCCCAAAAGTTGACCCAAAATCTCAGCTTTCCAACGGTATGGTCATAAAATTGTTTACAGTGGACTAATGTTGTAAAATCCTCGTTCTCGTGCCAAAAACCGTGGATCTTCCAGTAAAAATCGACGTTTTTCGAAACTTTTCGAAAATTGTCTTAATTTCTGTTAATTTGTATGCCAATTTTTTTATTACTAGATCGGCCAAGTTACTAACGTTACTATGGTCGACAATAAGGTCAAAGGTATGTTTTTAATGTCCATCCTCCTCCCCACATCGCAAGTAATCAAACCACCCTGTTCATAATAACTTGTCTAAAACAAAATAGCAGTTCATAAAACTCATACACTCATAAAACGGCATACAAATAAACAGAAATTAAGACAATTTTCGAAAAGTGAATTGGACAAGACATCAGTGACTGCTTTTTCGATAAGTCTTGTGTCATCATTTGACTCGGTGAGACAAAGTACGAAAAGATGGCTGCCTAACTCATTTTAGGGCAAAAATGTCTTTCGCGAAAAACGTCGATTTTTACTGGAAGATCCACGGTTTTTGGCACGGGAACGAGGATTTTACACCATTAGTCCACTGTAAACAATTGTATGACCATACCGTTGGAAAGCTGAGATTTTGGGTCAACTTTTGGGGTTACAGTGAGAACTTAACCGGCAGTTTCAGTTAGTGTTACAAACGTTTGAAAAAACGAAAAATTTCCGAGATTTTCGAGATTCCACTATTCGGGCTCATTCTTCAACATTTTAGTCTTCTTTGAAAAGTTTTATTTAACACTAGGGAGATAGAAAATTTAACGCTCTTTCCAACAGTATAATTACATTTGAATTTTAACTGAAAAACAAGGGAGTTATGGCTGTTTTAATGGCGTAAAGTCTAAAGTACGAAAAAAATCTTGGAAGTGAAAAAAATTCGATTTTAAGGGGGTTAAGAAAAAAAAGTCATGACAAAAAAGTCACAAATTAGTTGTACAATCGAACCCTGGCCGGTTGTACGACCTTAACCGTTACACCCTGTATAGTCCAGTAAATATACTTGTTGTGTTCGGCTATACTTCTACGACCAATGAAGAAAGTTGAGAGTTGAAGAAGTTTTATTGTTTCGATTTTCGATTATTAACAATAAAAGATTCAATAAACGTTAATATAAAAAACATTAAAGTTACCTGGAGGTGGCAGGCCACTGGAAGGTGGTGGAGGAGGAGCTGGAATTCCAGTGGGGGGAGGCGGAGGAGGAGGCGGCGGTGGTGGACCACCAACGGGTGGCCCTGAAGGAGACGGAACAGGAGGGCCACTAGGGGCTGGAACTGGTGGACCACTTGCAGCCGGTGGTACAGGAGGTCTGTCAGGCATCTTTTTGGCGAAAACGGGCTCCTGCTTTGTCACCGACTCTCTCGCCACGCTTTTTTGCTGAAATCGGAAAACAGGCCACAATAAGTTCTCACACTGAGGTACATGAATTGTATTCCGAAAGATCACAGATATTCATGGGTCATTTCAAAATTTGGAGTTATTTCTTGTCACGCAGCTTTTGTGAACACTCTATTTGTCTTGGAAATTCAGAATTTTTTCAGAGAGATACAGCAGGTTGGTGTCTACAAAGATCACATAGAATGAATTTCACTAATCAATTAACTCAGATAATTAAAAATCATTAATGATCCCAATTCTCTCTCCCTACACCTGTCACAAAGGGTAGGTTGGGAACTTCGAAAATTTTTGGAGAACTCTATATTCATGTTTAATTTAAATAAAAAATGTTATTGGTCCAGGATACTCTCCTCTTCAGCAATAAATTAGAAACGAACGAAAATTCCTTGAATTGGGAGCGTTTTTGCTATGTTTTGATGCTGTCACAAGGTTTTATTCTCTCTCCCTACAATTTTTTTGAAATGCCCGCCCACTCCTGGAAAACGATTATTTTGTGTCATGAAAAACAAAAGTGAACACTGTTGCAAGATGGCTTCCGAAGCTACTGAAGTTTGTTGAATTTCCAAGCTCCCAGTTGTGTGGGTTATGTTGTAAAGTGTTGAAGCTTTGAGAGTAGGTAAATACTTTCTCCATCCCTACAACCACCTCACTCATCAAGGTAAGTGTTCAACTAAGTTTAATTAAACTCAAATTACAATTATGAATGCCATAGTGTTATGTATTTTTTCTAACGTTCAGAATCAATAATGATGAGGCCAGTAGAGAGTGATAACCTCACAAATCTCTCTCCCTACAACCTCTCTCCCTACAACTTCTGGGAAGAGGCTGGTTTGTAGGAAGAGAGATGGAATTGCAGGGAGAGAAGTTTTGCTCATGGTTCACCAAGATAATGGTTTAAATTTGAGCTTTTGGTGTATATTCTTGGTATTAGTAGTTATCCATAGGTTACATCAGTAATTACAACAATGTATTTTGTGCAGAAGTTCTAGTCAACCTTGGATGAACCGTCTACGTGTGCTGTTCCTTCTACCTCTACTGGACTTCCAGCTTCAGCTAATCCGCCTGTGCCTGAAACACTCACTCCGGGATTGTTCATTTTGGCCAGCTTGAAGAGCGAGTCCAAAAAAAGAATTCTATTAATAACTATTAATCAATCCGGGGCTGATGATTTTCATAGGGGACCATCTACAAGGCAATCCGTACAATTCCTGAAAATTTCATCAAAATCGGATGAGAAATGTAGAAGTTATGGCTGTGGCAAGGATTTCATGACAGACAGACACGGAACCAAAATTGTTCAGGAAGGTCTGAAACGTAAAAAACGCGAGTAGAAATTTGGATTTTGGAGAACATTTTTTTCTACCTAGAAAAGTGAAAACAAAGCTTCCGAGACCTTGGTAGATTCGGAAGGAAAACATTACGCCTTATCACTATGTTTACAGCAACGATACTATTAATGACGATGGTACTATTGTAGTAAAAAATGGATTACGGCATTTCCGGGGATCCATGCACAGTTTGAGGTTAATGACAATGATATTCGAGCCATAAATACAGGAGATTTTGTTCAGGTTTCCAGTTCCCATTAGTTTGAAATTTTTGGATTTTTGATCCTTACCTCATTTTATTTTTGCTAGGCTCTGATTCCCGAATGTTGGACACTATTGGTTTATTATTTTCAATAATGAACGTTTGGAATTGAGCGTTTTTGTAGGAATTTTATTATTAAGAAACTGAGTTTCCTAAGTATTATCAAGAAACCGAGTTACCTATGTATTATGTAGAAACTGAGTTACCTATGTACTATTAAGAAACTGAATAAACTATGGGTTCTCAAAAGTTTTTTCTTTGCCGTTTATATTTTTAAGAGTTACCTGAACTATTTACACCGCTGGGTCATTTAATTCTAACTTTTCCTTAATCCACATTTTACGAAAGATTAGACTGATTGAAAGACGTGAAGAATCTGATAATTCTGATGTACCTAGATTATAGCTTCGGACTGTGATTGCGATAAATAAAAGAGACTCCTAAACTAAGATTCTCGTATTTTGAAGGAATAAAAAGGTTTCATGAGTTCAACTCACACTTGGTTTTCTCTCTCCCTACAATGTTTTATCTCTCCCTACAAAGTCGAAATTATGGAAAAAATTCAGAATTCTATAAATTTGAAACTACTTGATAAAGTGTGCGCCCACTTCAGGATCTGCCTCAGTGGTCAAAACAAAGGACGTTTACGGGAGAAAAAACATGAAAACTTCAACAATAATTTATGGAAAAGTTCGAGGACAAAATAACCCCAAATTTTGAAATGACCCTCATGCAACATGCAAGGTGAAGAGGAAAGATTGATATTTCGTCAGATGGGCACACTACCGATGTTTAATTTTACAAAAAGTCCCTTTCGAGCAGCGTGAATGTAAGGACGAATTTTTAAAGACACATGTTAACTGAATTTCAGTCATTTTTCCTTCATAAGGAAGACATTCTTATAGGAAATTTCAAGCAGATTCCAAATTACCATTCAGCATTTTACACACAATATTTTACTTTTCTCCTCGTACCTACTCGAATTCTTCTCCTCGACTCCCCACTCGAACGTTATTGAGTTTTCACGGTTTTACATGTGACGAGAGTACCCGCCACCGACCCCCAAAAGACCAATTTCCGGGCATTTTCGGGCAATTGGTAATTCATAGAGTTGGAGCCCAATCAAAAATTATACGCTGATATCGAACATACCACATGTAATCATGATTGAAACTTTTTTATATTATGGACCATTCCAAGATTTCATCCAAAATTTTTCATTGATACTAAATATTTTGAGGGTTTTTTTCAAAAATTCGCTACTGTGAGGTTTTTCCAGTCTCTTATAGAACTTTCCAAGAAGAACTTGCTAGTAAGCTTTAAATTGTTCCATTAAAAATATATAAGACTGCTATCTAAATAGAACGATTCGGAATTTACCAGCGTCTTGACAAATTCCATGGGAAACTGGAGGAAGTAAGAAGGTTTGCACGGAAATTATAAGCTCATGACCGTGAGTTTTGATCAAAGTTGATGTGCCGATCACCTCGATTTAAAATATGAAAATATTCTAAAAAAGTTACTCCGCTTCACGGAAGTATACAGGGTTTTCACGAAAAGGTTACACCCCCCTTCATTTTCGTAAAATACAGCGTAAAAAATTCCGACCAACGCGATTCTTCATGATTTTTTGTGAGGATCTCAGGAAAAATACTTTTGCGCAAAAAAGTTGCGCGCAATCATGCGCAATTGACACTGACTTCATTTTTTCAAATGGAAATCCCCCTTTTTTATTACAGATTCGGATTCTACGTCAAATTTCATGAGAAATTCATACCTACATCGATTTGTTTTATTTGGCTTTTTGAACGCTCTAAGTTGCGCAACTCCACAATTGCACAAAAATTAGATTTTGGAGGATCCTTAGTGTGGCACATGTTTTTTCATCATTTTTTAACGCTAAATCACATGGTGACATCCGTTTTTCAATTTGACTGGAATTTTTCGAAATAGCGGCCAAAAATTCGGTTGTTTTTAGTGAAAAAATCACTCTTTTTAAATGGTTATGAGTTTTTAGGTAGTTTTATTCAGTTCAAGCATGATCATGCTGTCAGTTTTTATTTTTAACTCCACCGTAGACCACCCCAAGCCCATGGTTCAAAAGGAGGTGAGAAAATAAAAAAATAAACATGATTTCGACCTCAAAACTGATGTTTTCGTGAAAGAAATGTAATTTTTCCTCTTAAATCTTGGTTTTTCTCAAAACAGATGACACCCTGTGATTCAGCGTTAAAAAATGATGAAAAAACAAGTGCTACACTTAGGGTTCTCCAAAACCTAATTTTTGCGCAATTGTGGAGTTGCGCAACTTAGAGCGTTCAAAAAGCCAGGTTGCGCTTAATAAAACAAATCGATGTTGGTATGAATTTTTCATGATATTTGACGTAGAACCCGAATCTGTAATAAAAAAGGGGGGGTTCCATTTGAAAAAATGAAAATCATGAGGAATTGCTTTGGTCGGAATTTTTTACGTTGTATTTTGCGGAAATGAAGGGGGTGTAACCTTTTCGTGAAACACCCTGTATAGCTACATGAGTGCATTACTTATCAACATATTGTACAGTAGAAACGTATATCTATAAGATTTGCTCTTTCACAATAATGTGCTTCAAAATATAACAAATTTTACCATGTAACATTCGAAATGAACATCTCCATAATAAACTTTAGGCTGAAATAGTAGGAGAGGATACAAAGCGACAAGATCTGAATCACCTCCGTCGACTGAGATACCACGTCAACAAGGGAACCGTCCGTCTTCTTGACGCAAGATATATCACTAGAATACTTGAGCGTACCAAAACACTTGATCTTACCTACTTTGAAGAAGTTAAATGAACAAAAAATAGCATCTGTCCTGATGAACAAAACTCAGCAAAGTATCTTAGCTTTTAATACTTAGCCCTATTTTCAAAATTATATCGTAAATAAGTTAACTCGCGAGAGGAGATTCCTCAGCACAGCGCTCAGATCGTTCACATTTTCTGAATCATGTTTGAAACCCGGATTCCTACTGCAAGTCCTCATCAGTATTTTCCTAGAATGTTCCAGAAACGATTCAACCTCCACTCCAGGTTTAATTCGATTAAGGGGAGGAGTTCCTCAGCAAGATGTCAGCTAGATGCATCTCCTCTGAAGGCCTTTCCCTCACGTGTAAGTATACCAAGTCAACTGCTACCCAACACATTATTTTTCGTTATTTTTGTGCAGTCTTCGTCGTTTCTAGTCATTTAGACATCCAGGACTGTCTCTACTTGGTAGTACTTACCTTCTCCTTCAATGGTGGTTTGGATTTGGGAGCGCGTGTTTGTTCCCCCCGCTCTACATTTATCTCCACCTGTCTTGCGACGGGCTTGGAAGGCTCCCCGTCGACGGTGACTTGCTTCTGTTGCAGACCCTGTTTGCCAAGAGGTCCCTTGCTTTTGTCATTCGACTCGCTGAAACTATTTAGCGACTTCACTTCTGCCAGCTTCGGCCGCTGGAAGCCTGGCGGTCCCGCGGAATTCACTGCATTGGTCTGAAACATCAACACGGGAACGTTTGATCATTTTAGTTTGAAGGGATTCGTCCAGCCAGAATAAATACTGTATTCTTTCATTGATAGTGGTCATACAATAAAAACGCTGCAAATTATTACACAATGGTTTATTATTTTTTTATAGATCACTCGTCTGCAAAGCCACCGACCATCCAACATGAAAAAAAAAACATCGATCGCATTTCGGTCAGCTTTAATTTGAACGGAGATTAGGCCTCTTTTGCGATTCACACTCGTGTTTCTGATTTATCGTACGTCCAAAACTCAAATTCTCGTAGTGAGCGAACGGTTTGTCCTACAGAGCTCCGCGTGGTCTCAAAAAATTCTAAAAATTCTATAGAATCTTAAATGGAAGGAAAAACAATACCTTTATATCAAAATTTTTTGAGTTAGGGCGTTTTCAAAATTTCAAAATTGATTTTGGAACCCTTAGAAGTGACCTACATCAACCAAAATCTTCGGGGCACAACTAGACCCCAAATGGAGCCTACATACAAAATTTCATCAAAATCGGTCAATGCTAAGTGGGGAAAGTGCCGCGTACGGCGGACGGACGGCCAAATTTTCATTCGATTTTTGAATTCTACGTACCTTGAAACGTAAACCATCAAATTTTGAGTGGGTTTTAAATTTTTTTTCTTGGTCGATTCCAAAGGTTCACTATTGAAAATAATAAACCAAAATATCCTACGATTACAAAAAATGTGTCAATTCAGGAGAGGCGATAGAAACGTCTTTGTTCCAAGTTGGTAAGTCGGGAAATGGCACAGGACAGAAAAACATACCACATATTTCCAGAAATTGAGTGCCCTGGGGCTCCCATTTTCGTACAGAATTTCGCTTCCGAGTCCACCAAGGTAGCGGAAAAATTATTGTTTTCACTTTTCAAGGTTGAAAAGGAAAATGTTCTCCAAAATCAAAATTCCCACTCGCGTTTTATGTTTTAGGCCTTCCAGAACAATTTAGATTCCGTGTCTGTCTGTGTGTATGTCTATCGTGATAACTTGTAACGGGCAAAACTATATGAAGTAGGCCTCTAGTCGGTCCCCCATGAAAATCATTGCTTCTGGATCGATAATATCCGCTGCGCATGCGCGAACGTGAATTTTCCTTGTATAAAATCAAAATTCAACATTTCTACTCGCGTTTTACGTTTTAGGCCTTCCTGAACAATTGGTTCCGTGTCTTTCTATCTGTCATAAAATCCTTGATTTCGATGACTTTTTCAGGGATTGTGCGGACAGACGTGTAGATGGTCCCCTGAGAAAATCATCGCTCCCGGACCGATAGTAGCCGCTACGCATGCACAATCGTAGAACCATTCTAATATCCATAACTTCTATATTTTCCATCCGAATTCGATGAAATTTCCAGGGATTGGGTGGAATGGTGTGTTGATGGTCTCTGTTAAGGGAACCCAGCAGCTAGTACTAAAGTGGGTCGGCAGACCCATTTTTGTGCCCCTAGATCTTGAACACGGTTCATTCTATTGAAATGAATTTTTTTTCCAGTGGTAGTACATATAGTCGTCTTTACTTTAGTCAGATGGATTTTGAAAATTTCAATTTATAGCTTAGGCATGATTTTTCAAAAATTCCGTTTTTTTTATCTGCATTTTTCCAACTTTTAAACCTTATAATTGAAATTTTGAGAAACCATCCGACTAAAGAGGAGTTCAATAATAGCAGTTTCGAGGAAAAATTGGGGGAACACGATAACTTCAACCATTGCAGAGGAACAGGGGCAAGAAGGTCCAAAAACGTAATTTTACAGGAGAGAACTTTTACTGAAAACTTCGCAAAACGCATCTCAAACAAAGTAAAACGTAACTCCCAATGACAACAATGACTTCAAACATGCAAAAAATGATAGAAAGTGAAGAAGAATAAGAAAGAAGGTTATTTTCAATCAGGTTCGCCGTTTTTGTTTTTGTTAGTTGGTTTTTTCTCCCAAGTTTCGTGTATTCAACGTATTAAATCCGCGCCGGCTGACACCTACTTTCTCAACTTTGAACTAATTTTTCTACCAGTTCTAATTGTGCAAAATTCAAAAACAATACACCATTTTGTCCGCATTTAAATAAAGAATTTTTTAATGTAAAAAACCGAAAATCGATTTTTTTTCATTTTTTCCCTGCTGGGTTCCCTTAAGTTAGTGCGAGGTACTTAGAGATTGATGTTTTGAGATTAGCTAATAAGCATCGGATCATCCATACAATCGGGTCATGGATACGAGGAAGCTATGTACCACACCCACATGGCAGACTTTTTTTAATTGCTGCACGGATACTAAGCAAACCTATTTTCAGTGTAGAAGAAGCAAAATAATGTGTTGAGGTTCGGAAAGAAAATAACTAAGTCTCAATTCAAGTTTCCAAGGACGTAAAAGCAGCAAATCAAATGAAAAGAAACTCGGTCCGATCGCCGGACGTGGCACTTTCTATAATTACATGAACCTAAATTGAGGAACTTTGGTACTAGTATAGGTATATATATCGTTGATGGGATCGATTCAGTGTCTAGTTTTGCCCCGAAACTTCAGATTATCGCCAGTCAGTACTAACGGGGAAAAATTAGGTTGAAAATTTCAAAACACTCTATCTTTTCAATATAATATACAATTTAATAACATAGTATGAACTTCATTTCTATTGATTTATTATAACTTTCAATTTATAGAATCGATTGAGACGCCCCAGAGCTCTAAAGGACCTACGGCTTGCTCTATATAAGGACTCAAGAGTTGCACAAAAAATAAATAAAAAGAAAAAGCAAATAAAATAAGTCAAAAGCACATGTGTGATCGCAAATGAATGTTCAGTGACGGAAGTAGGGCAAATCTCCTTTAAATTTTTAACGTAATAAACCACCGAGAACTCTCGGATAACGATGATATTGCTGGTAGGTACTTTCCATCAAAAGAATCTTGATAATTAAACTTGAGGGAAATACGGTTGGAAGGTATTACTAATGAAAAGGTCTTGTCCATTGCTGACGAGTGACACATACTGAAAAATAATTAACTGTTGCGTATTAATATGCAGCGTATTTACGGAGTCCCACAAAGGGAAAGGAGATCATGATCGATCGATATGATTATTGTTGCAATGTGTCCTTCTAAATATTTCTAATTTTATTGTAATAAAGTGGTTGTTCTCTCATTACAAGTGGAATAATCGGAAGTGATGACTTCCTAACCTTATGTGCAATAACTTTTGACAGAATCTTTTGATAGGAAACATGTAAACAGAATATCCCATTTATCTAATTATAAAATAAAATAACGATTAGAGGTTGCACTGTAAGTCACTCTAACTACGCACATACTCGTACATGAACCAGATTAAATGATTATTTTCCAACTATTTGGTAATAACAATAATCAATATTCAAGAAGTCGATTCGTTTTGTGGTTCATAATTTTCCATTTCATTTGAAATTTCTTTAGTAGGCATCATTCTGAAACTCGACGTGAAGTGTTTGCCGTTGGTTGGTTTTGTTCTTTTATTACCATTGCCTCCTGAGGGCTCTAAATAGAAAAGGAGGGCCGCTATCGACACCCACCGGTAAACGATGGCTTCCGGGAGTGGTCAAGAATTTACGATCTCTTCGGGAGGGCGGGCAGGTAAGAGCAAAACCCTTCATCTCTCACCCTTCCTTCTCGTACTTTCTTCTCACTTCAACCATTGCTCTCTGTTCACTCAATAAACAGCTTCGAGAAGCATCAACTTTTACCACCAATCTTCAAGTCCACCAACAGCCATCGCTATGCTCGCTTTTTGTTCCTTGTCATTTTCGAATGGCTCGATATTCTTTTTTGAGGAACAAAAGCGCTGCAAATTATCTCACAAAGGTTTATTATTTCCATGTAGATCACTCGTCTGCAAAGAACACGGCTTTGGAATTGTCCACTACCTTCCTACTTCACAATCAAGTTCATTTTGAAGAAATAAACGCTTCACACTTGATTCAAAGAAATTAAGAGTTGTGGGTGCCTTCAACTTCAATTTCAACGGAGATCAGGCCTCTTTTGCGATTCACTCTCGTAAGCTGATTTATCGTAAACCCAACACTTAAATTCTCGTAGGGAGCGAACGGTTGGTCTTACAGAGCTCCGCATGATCTCATTCGATTCTAAAAATGCAATACTATTTCAAATTGATGAAAAAACAATACCTTTATATCAAAAATGTTTGAGCTAGGGCGTTTTGAAAATTGCAACCCTTATTTTTCAACCTTCAGGAGTGACTGACATCAACCAAAAACTAGACCTCAAATGGAGCCCACATATCAAATTTCATCAAATATCAACTGAGTAGTGAGAAAGAGAATGAAGATATCGGAGGATTTTACAGTTGCGCACGCATAGAGGCTTCTGTCAATCTGGGGGCGTTGAAGCTGTTGGGGATCATCTAGGCTCCAACCTACATAATTCTGATTATTTACTGTATAAGGGTCATTTCAAAATTTGGAGTTATTTCTTGTCACGCAGCTTTTGTGAACACTCTATTTGTCTTGGAAATTCAGAATTTTTTCAGAGAGATACAGCAGGTTGGTGTCTACAAAGATCACATAGAATGAATTTCACTAATCAATTAAATCAGATAATTAAAAATCATTAATGATCCCAATTCTCTCTCCCTACACCTGTCACAAAGGGTAGGTTGGGAACTTTGAAAAATTTTGGAGAACTCTATATTCATATGTTAATTTAAGTAAAAAATATTATTGGTCCAGGATACTCTCCTCTTCAGCAATAAATTAGAAACGAACGAAAATTCCATTTCTCTCCCTACAATTTTTTGAAATGCCCGCCCACTCCTGGAAAACGATTATTTTGTGTTATGAAAAACAAAAGTGAACACTGCTGCAAGATGGCTTCCGAAGCTACTGAAGTTTGTTGAATTTCCAAGCTCCCAGTTGTGTGGGTTATGTTGTGAAGTGTTGAAGCTTTGAGAGTAGGTAAATACTTTCTCCATCCCTACAACCACCTCACTCATCAGGGTAAGTGTTCAACTAAGTTTAATTAAACTCAAATTACAATTATGAATGCCATAGTGTTATGTATTTTTTCTAACGTTCAGAATCAATAATGATGAGGCCAGTAGAGAGTGATAACCTCACAAATCTCTCTCCCTACAACCTCTCTCCCTACAACTTCTGGGAAGAGGCTGGTTTGTAGGAAGAGAGATGGAATTGCAGGGAGAGAAGTTTTGCTCATGGTTCACCAAGATAATGGTTTAAATTTGAGCTCTTGGTGTATATTCTTGGTATTAGTAGTTATCTATAGGTTACATCAGTAATTACAACAACATATTTTGTGCAGAAGTTCTAGTCAACCTTGGATGAACCGTCTACGTGTACTGTTCCTTCTACCTCTACTGGACTTCCAGCTTCAGATAAGCCGCCTGTGCCCGAAATACTCACTCCAGGAATGTTCATTTTGGCCAGCTTGAAGAGCGAGTCCAAAAAAAAAAAAAGAATTCTATTAATAACTATTAATTAATCCGGGGGTGATGATTTTCATAGGGGACCATCTACAAGGCAATCCGTACAATCCCTGAAAATTTCATCAAAATCGGATGAGAAATGTAGAAGTTATGGCTGTGGCAAGGATTTCATGACAGACAGACACGGAACCAAAATTCTTCAGGAAGGTCTGAAACGTAAAACGCGAGTAGAAATTTTGATTTTGGAGAACATTTTTTTTTTTCTGCCTAGAAAAGTGAAAACAAATCTTCCGCTACCTTGGTAGATTCGGAAGGAAAACATTACGCCTTATCACTATGTTTACAGCAACGATACTATTAATGACGATGGTACTATTGTAGTAAAAAAGGGATTATGGCGTTTCCGGGGATCCATGCACAGTTTGAGGTTAATGACAATGATATTCGAGCCATAAATACAGGAGATTTTGTTCAGATTCCCAGTTCCCATTAGTGCAGTTCCCATTAGACATTTTTGGATTTTTGATCCTTACCTCATTTTATTTTAGTTAGGCTGTGATTCCCGAATGTTGGACACTATTGGTTTATTATTTTCAATAATGAACCTTTGGAATCGAGCGTTTTTGTAAGAATTTTATTATTAAGAAACTGAGTTTCCTAAGTATTATCAAGAAACCGAGTTACCTATGCTTTATTAAGAAAATGAGTTACCTATGTACTATTAAGAAACTCAATAAACTATGGGTTCTCAAAAGTTTTTTCTTTGCCGTTTACATTTTCAAGAGTTACCTGAACTATTTACACCGCTGGGTCATATAATTCTGACTTTTCATCAACCCACATTTTAAGAAAGATTAGACTGATTGAAAGACTTTAAGAATCTGATAATTCTGATGTACCTAGATTATAGCTTCGGACTGTGATTGCGATAAATAGAAGAGACTCCTAAACTAAGATTCTCGTATTTTGAAGGAATAAAAAGGTTTCATGAGTTCAACTCACACTTGGTTTTCTCTCTCCCTACAATGTTTTATCTCTCCCTACAAAGTCAAAATTATGGAAAAAAATTCAAAATTCTATAAATTTGAAACTACTTGATAAAGTGTGCGCCCACTTCAGGATCTGCCTCAGTGGTCAAAACAAAGGACGTTCACGGGAGAAAAAACATAAAAACTTCAACAATAATTTATGGAAAAGTTCGAGGACAAAATAACCCCAAATTTTGAAATGACCCAGAAACCAGACTGTATAGTTTCGCCTGTTCAAGGATTTTTAGGGCACAGACTGGTAGGCACGAAACAGGAACGCTGCTCCATGTCTTCAAAATAACTACAGGCAAGAAGAAGGATCTTTCAGTTTTGTGCGACATCGAATGCCTTTTATACCGTTCATTGTCTTTACCTTTTCCAACAAGGCTGCTACTGAGACTCCTCATATTGGACAACAGTTATTTCTCCAATTCTTTCAAACACATTGTTTTAGCGTTTTTAGATAATGTAAATATGGAGACACTATATAATGGATAAATTATATAATTTATCGTGCATGATTTATCTCGCATCCAGAACTCTTATTGCAATAACTGAATTCACTGGCAACGTCACAATATTTCTTCCTGTTTCAACCTTGAAGAGCCCTGCTATGAAAATTTCTCGATAATTTAACCTCGCTCAAAACCCTCAATGGATTCCCACCTTCTACCGCATCGCTGTTCGACGCTAACAAAGAGAGCCTCTAATGATGTTGACGAAACTCAGGATCTTGGAAGCCTTGATGTCAATTGTGTTTGGTTAGCTGTTGGAGAATGAGCACCAACCCTGAACGAGGGCGGTGGAACGAGGAGCATTTCTACTGGCGCAAATGATTGCTCAACCCAACGAACATATAAAAGGTTTCTCCCCTCTTTCTCAGGTTTCTGCCGGGTAAATCAGTTGAGAATGGTCCTGTCAACATTTGCCGGCTCCTACAATGATTACTCCGGATGTGGCCTGTCAAGGATGAATTATTAACTGCCAATTCAAACGTTTGCTTTTCCACCAAATGAATTACTGCCAATAATAATATTATAATCATACAACTATACACATACAGAGTTCCGAATTAACTATCATTTCTCCTCCCGCACTATTATTCGTAAGAAGTACGAGAAAAAATCTAAGGAACAAAAAAAAACCAAGTTGTAGCCCACTTAATTTTCACAAAGATCTCAAACTCAAAATCAAAACTGCAAAAATACACACACACAGAGATTACATTCTGACACAAATAACTGAAAACCTTTGCTTTGGTTTATTATTTTCAATAATGGACCTTTGAAATCGACCAAGAAAAAAGAAATTATAACCCCTCAAAATTTGTTGGTTCACATTTCAAGATACGTAGAATCCAAAAATCGAATAAAAATTTGGCCGTCCGTCCGCCGTACGCGGCACATCCTCAGTTAGCATTGACCGAATTTGATTAAATTTGGTATTTGGTATTACCATTTGAGGTCTAGTAGTGCCCCAAAGCTTTTGGTTGATGTAGGCAAAGCTGTGTCCTTTTCAGACGAGTGATCTATACAGAAAAATAATAAACCTTCGTGTAATAATTTGCAGCGTTTTTTCTTCCAAATGTCGACCAAATATCGTGAAAATAACGTTGTGCCCAAAATTAATTCGATTTGCGTTTTTTTTCATTTCAATGTATTTATCACAGTTACATAAAATGTGCAATAGACGTTGAATTTGAATTTACAATGAGTATTTTTCATTAGCAAATTGTCTACATTGAAACCATTTGTATGATCTCTTCAGTCTATTTTGGTTTAATATTTGCAACAAAGACCTTTGGAATTAGTCAACGTAGTAGTAGTAGTAGTAGTCATTTGATCAGTCAACGAGTACTATACAAACAAAACTGCAAATACCTAAAAACACGATTTTAAGGTTAAATTCGTGGTTAATAATTAGGTTGTCCACTTCGTTCCTCCGCACCAACAAACTACGAGAACTTAGCTTCTGCCCCTCAACTTGGCAGACTTTTCAAACGTAGATACGTTAGTAGACGTTACAAAATTTCGAATACATTCGTTGGACACAATTTTTGTAGTCGCTAACGCTTAGGTTAACAATCACTAAAAATGGGGATTTTGAGGTTTGTAGAGAAATTAAATCTAAGTTCCTTATAATATAAAACATACACATAGTTCCCTATATGTGTATCATTATCAAATGTACTTACAAATTACAATTGATCAAAAATTGCTAAAAATTGGGTTGATTGGCTTTCCGGAAATTTGCACATTCACTCATGTGCGAATGGAAAATTTCTATAATCAGAAAAGTTATTTCTGTATAATACTTTTTCTTTTGTCAGGCGGCAAAGAGATTTAAAACGATCTCACTGACATCTGTGGTATTAAAAACAAAGTTCTAAAAGAAGGAGAATGACTAGCGAAGAAGTAATAATAGAGAAACCCATCTGGTTGCGAACGGAATGTTATTTTTTTCTAATTGAGAGTGTACATTATACATTGAGATTGATCTCGTTCAAAATTTAGAATACTTAGTGCTTATCAAAATACGAGAAAACGCTGCAAATTCCACCCATCCAACATCCAACCATCCAACATGAAGAAAAACATCGATCGCATTTCATTCATCGATCGCTTTTCATTCATTCATTTTATTTTCTTATTTTTATTTTTATTTTCTTACTTTTACTTTTTATTTTTGTTCGACTGTCATTCCTGGAAGTTTTAATAATGATACACCAACATAACCAATGAAGAGTGGTTGTAGTATGTAAAATATCGAAAAACGAAATATCCAAGTTATTTGGAATTGTATTTTCTTCTTCAGTGTCTATAACAATATCACTATTACCCCTAAAGCTTTCCAGAAACTAAAAGTGCGATCTAGTCATCAATTTCCAACCTACATATCTATAATAATGCTAAATTCTATCATTAGTACCAATTAAATTGTGTCCTTGAAGTCTGTTGGTATCCAAAATGTGTTCGTGGTATCGTTTGGTATGGGTTCAATGTAGTTATTGTTAGCTTGTGTCAATGTTGGGTTTCCGCTACCTAATACTTGAGGGACACTTCTTTTAAATTTGTAAAACATCTAAAATGATAGCTTTTCGTGGGAATTTCTCATCTTGAGCGACATGGTGAGCTGCCCTTCTCATTATATGAATAATGACAAGGATAGCCAGTCAACCAAAAACCTTCTTTGGTAGGAAACGTATTGTTAGATATCGGCGAGCCAACCTTTAAATCGCCCATTCGTGAACATGTGAGGCGGTAAAAAATTGTGATTATCAATACATAGGCCCTTAACGGTCCTGGTATCAAGTGACATGAAAAATAGCGGGACCGTTGGAAGGAAAACTTTCATCGATAAACTAACGACACGTTCGTGGGTCATCTGACTGCCAAATTTACATTGTTGTATCAAATTATAGAGTTGAATATTTCAAATAGCGAGTGCTCTAACAGTTACTATTTGGGTAACGTCTTTGGATCATGTCATCAGTACTAATGAATCGAAAATAAATGGTTAGTATCTACTCAATATAAGCACCGAACTTTTGACACCTGAGTTCGCAGAAATAGTGCACTTACAACTAAAGTAAACTAAATTCTTCAGATTATTGAACTCATCTATTTTTTACAATTCAATCAACAGTCATGAAGAAAAGGGCCTACAAGCTTCGTTCAGGACTTGAAATGAATCGAAATAACTACATTGCAATTCTATCTCCCTTCCCTTTCCTTATGAGTATTGCAACCAAAATTTTCCTCACATAAAAGTGAAAACTATAATTTCAAACTTTGAGAGAGAGAAAAAGAAATTTTTGAGGTCCTGTGTTTCGGGAACTGAAGAATTTGAGTTTTGATCAAATTGTAAGAAGAAAAAGAAGAAGAACAGACTGCCTTTTAGGAAATTAAGGTAAACAACTTAAAAAGCTGAAATATTTCGATGTTTTTGGGCCACTTTGCAGGAATATTAGAGTCACGTGGTCACAACGACAGCTTTTCTCTCATCTGAGTAGCATCGCAGATAAAATAACTTCGAGCGATTTCTGTTTGGATGGTTTAGTTTCTGGCAGTGTTACCAAATTACTGTCTTCAGATCAACAAATATCTTTAGTCAGCTTTTTAATGCTGATAGAAAATACGTGCCAAAAGTTTTTGTATTTAAAAAAATCACACAATATCTTCAATTATGAAAATAACAATAACATTGTTTCATTACTATTTTTAAATTTAAAATCAGGTTTAATAATAATTCTAAATGGAAAAAGGTGAGTTTTCTCAGTAGAAATTTATTATAAATGTATGTCGGCGGCATCGCCAGTTTTCAAATTAGACGCTACCGAATTTTAATAAGATCTCTAAATCGGCTTTTCGATGGATCGAATGAACGTGACGCGTATTGAATCAGCTATCGATACAGAATGGGTGTATCGATGTATCGAGAGGGGAACGGGCCAGTTCGGAAAACCCCGTGAAGGGAGGTCGAGTGATGTTTCAAAAGTTGAATCCAATCGTAATTCTGTTGTAGAGAAATGAAAGTGGTGTGATAATGTCGAGTTATGATTAGTGAATACGCCTTCCACGTCATGTACTACGTATAACACTTCTCAAGTTATCCGACTTGAATGATTTGAAATGAAGTACTCATTTACTGTTGAACCCTGAAGTATACAGGGTGGACTTTCCTAAAGTGTCCAACCTTTAAGGGATTGAACTACTAATTTCAACAACTAATGTCCATGAAAAAATGTCTTTTGGCAGTTTTTGGTTTATTATTTTCAATAATAACCGGGTGGTCTTAAAAAATTCTAAAAATTCTATAGAATCCAGAATTGAAGGAAAAACAATACCTTTATATACAAATTTTTTGAGTTAGGGCGTTTTCAAAATTGCAACCCTTATTTTTCAATCCTTAGAAGTGACTTACATCAACCAAAAGCTTCGGGGCACAACTAGACCCCAAATGGAGCCCACATACCAAATTTCATCAAAATCGGTCAATGCTACGTGAGGAAAGTGCCGCGTACGGCGGACGAACGGCCAAATTTTGGTTTATTATTTTCATTAATGAACCTTTGGAATCGACCAAGAAAAAAAAATTTTAACACCCCCTCAAAATTTGATTTTTTACGTTTCAAGGTACGTAGAATCCAAAAATCGAATAAAAATTTGGCCGTCCGTCCGCCGTACGCCGTACGCCGTACGCCGTACGCGGCACTTTTGCCACTTAGCATTGACCGATTTTGATGAAATTTGGTTTGTAGGCTCCATTTGGGGTCTAGTTGTGCCCCGAAGCTTTTGGTTGATGTAGGTCACTTCTAAGGGTTCCAAAATCAATTTTGAAATTTTGAAAACGCCCTAACTCAAAAAATTTTGAAATAAGGTATTGTTTTTCCTTCAATTTTGGATTCTATAGAATTTTTAGAATTTTTTGAGACCACCCGGAGCTCTGTAGGACAAACCGTTCGCTCCCTACAAAAATTTAAGAGTTTATATTGAAATATATATATATATATATATATAAATCAAAACACGAGTTTGAATCGCAAAAGAGGCCTAATCTCCATTCAAATTAGAGCTGATCGAAATGCGATCGATGGTTGGTGATTTTGATTTTTTTTTTTTTTTGATTTTTTTTTTATATTGGATGGTTGGTGATTTTGTAGACGAGTGATCTATATAGAAAAATAATAAACCATTGTGTAATAAGTTGCAGCGTTTTTTGACCCCTTGTTTTTCAAATTTCAAGATTTTTCCATGTTTTCGAACTTATGTCACTAACATAATTATGGTATTCATACTGTAGTATATACTACAGTATGAATATAACACCGTAATTAAGTAACGTATAATATAAAAATGTTTGTTAAATCGACACATTTTACACGTGCTAAAGCTGATAATTTCTACCATTAGGTACCTATTACGTTTAATAACTTATGAACCTGTTTCCTGTTGTATCGTGGTTATCGTGGTTACGGGTCATTTCTTCAGTTACCTTCTTATCAGTAGGTACATTGAGTTATTTTCTGTAGATTATTATTATGTTTTGCTTCCGAGTCTACCAAGGTAGCGGAAGCTTTGTTTTCACTTTTCAAGGTTGAAAAACGGATGTTTTCCAAAATCAAAATTTTTACTTTTGAGACCTCCCTGAACAATTTTGGTTCCGTGTCTGTCTGTCTGTGTGTCTCCTTATAATCTTATAATTTGGACATAGACAGAAACCAACAAAACCAGGACAGTTACTATCAGCAGATGTGTGTGGACCATTTGCAGAGTCGTTTTCAAAGAAAAAGATTGATTCTTATAAAAGCGCATTTCTGCTAAACTGTGTTCGTTTTGAGTAGTAGTTTTTCCCAACGTTTTTTCTGTAAATTGTAGCCACTTTTTGGGTTTCCATGGGTAAGGAAATAGTTTGAAGCCAGTTGAAGTTTTGATTGATTTTGGCACTAGTGGTTTTTTCTTTTAATGCTTTTTTAACCCTCTTCTTGATATCGTTAAAATAATAAAAACACTTTTATAAATTAGAGTGCCTGTTTTGCGTTCTTTTCGTTTCACATATATTGCCATAGAGGTCAGCTTTGGCCGAGCGAGCTACGGCATGTGTCTCTGGGGGCGAGAATCGGACCAGTTGCAGGGGCCGTGAATTCGAGGCTCGCCTCGGGAGCATATTTTCCGGTAAGTCGGTCGCAGTTCTCCCTCGTCCCAACCCAGGGCGGAGAGGCCAATGGGAAGCCAAGAGCGAAATCATCAGAACAAATTCTGATCTTCCCTTAGGAAGACAGCTGATGACGTCCACGACGCCAGGAATGGCATTCGGACGAAAATTCAACCTGAAATTGTTGTTTACTTTACTTTACTTTTACTTTACTTATATTGCCATAGATACTCTTCCTCAACGGGCCCTAATGGAGGATTAGAATTCCAGATGTAGATAGTCCTCATAGAAACACATTGTGTGTGGACAACAGGGGTCGTTTTTACTAGTAGCAAATATTTAAATAAGTAGATAAATAAAATTGATCTTGTAACGTGACTGCGGATTTTTTATCGTGAATAAAGTGGATTAGATTATACCCTTCTCGTCTTACTTCCTGCTATAATTATAATTACAGGCTAACTGCTACCTTAATATTACAACCATTTGTGTACATAGTGGACGATAATGTTGTTACCACGATTCTCATTTATACTAGTTTTTTTTAAATTTTATTTGGCATTAGATTGCTCCACACAGCCATGATATCATTTACATATATATACAATAATAAAATAATTATAGAGTAAATTGAATTTCAATGTCTAGTTAAACAATTCAATGTCCAGTTATACAATTCGATACAAGTTATACCTTGGTTCATTGAATATGAAAGTAATGGTTCCGAGTCAAGGGCCAATGCACGAGGATCAGGATTCCATTATTCAATTCACCGAAACCTCCCTTCAGGAGGTTCCTCTATTGTCAAAGCATTTTCCTGAGATGTCTGAAAGGTTCCTAAGCTTACGATAAGGCCTTTATCCAGGTATCAGCCAACATCTGAAAGATTGATATCAAATTCAATAGACGACTTAGCGATCCAGACTACATTATAATAGAATCATTTTATCTTACAAGAAGATATCTTCTTTCCACATCAGGGTCATCAGGTATCGCTTGGACTACGTAGCTCACCACCGAAATTTTCGCTCTCATTTTTGTTTTAGCATGGAACATGCATCAGTCTTGGACTAACTACCCGAACATTGTCAAGCGGGAGGGAAGGTGACGCGGAGAGTGTGACGGGCGAGTGTCACGCGGGTGTCCACCCCATTCTTACTCCTCCGAATAGCGCGGCTGAAGCATGTTCCACGTCTTATGAATTTTAGCCAAAGTCTCAAAGCAGTAAGGCGAGACCCGAAGGGCCGAGTTTCCTTTCTTTTATTCATTTATCGACAAAAACGAAGACAAATTCCAGGTTATTCATCATGTAAGCAATTTTCACGATATAAAATATGAAAAAAATTACTTATTCCGTTTTCATCATATTGTTCCCCATTAATTTGAAAAAGGCTGAAATTATTACTCAATGGTGTATTAATTTTTCTGTATATAGATAACTCTTCAGAGAAGAACACGGCTTTGTAATTTTCAATACCTACTAACCATATTTTCGCGCAAGGTTGATTATCAAGTTCAAACAGAAAGAGCCTACCAGCAAAACATCGTAATCCGATAGTTGATAGCCCTCATATTCATTACGAAATTTGCTTTTTGTTGCTAGAGAAGCACAACTAAGTGTCATGAAACTCTATTCGAATAGAGAAACTGAAACTTGGCTCACTCCCGTATGCAAACGTTCATGCGCGATTCACACTCGTGTTCCTGACTCTTCATCCGTCCAACACACTGAGTAACCGCGGCAACCTTGTGGGAGAACCTTCCAAGGGCCCTTCCAGTGGTAGGTGCGGGAAGGGCGTGTCGGTTCTCTGGGATTATTCACTTAAAAGCTCACAGGGGCCCACGTGTTCAGATAAATTTCTCAATAACGCACATTTAAAAATTTTCAAACGTCTGGGTGGTAAGTATAATTCGTTTCTGAAAAATTAAAAACTATCTTAAATTGATGAAAAATATCAGTGAACATTCATTAATTAGGTGATTAATACGATCATTATTAAGCCAATGGATGATCCCAAAGACCTCTGGGTGTCATAAGATTCCGGGAAAATCTAAATAATGAAAAAACAATACTTTTTTTAAAATACCTGTATAGGCATACTGTATACCTATGCAGGTATTTTTAAAAAATTATTGTTTTTTGATACCTGTAACAGGTATCAAATCAGGTGAATATCGAAAGTTTTCGAGCTAGGATGTTTTGGAAATGTTTTCCTCACTTTTTAGGACGTTCCAAAGTAAGACTTGGGAGACAGATTAATCTGGGGTAAATTTGGACACACTCATCCAAAAAAAAAACATATTGTTTAGTAATGCATGCATTCCAGGGGACGTCCCATTGGATAAGCATTAGATCAGTTTAACCAGTTGTTAAGTGATAAAACTGTTTCACTCGATGTAATTTATTTATTACTTTAGGCAAGAAATACTGACCCCCCCCCCACCGCCATTATCCACCTTAACATTTCTAGCGGCATGGGAGCCTCGAATCTGAAGAGCAGTTTGAAATCCATGATCTACGATACCCAACATGCGAATTCGAGTTCACCCCCCCCCCCCCCCCCCCACCGACACCTCCCCAACGCCAACAATGGTGCCAGTCTGGCACCAAAGCGGAAATACGTCGTAACATTGAACTTTCATCTGTTAGTTTTGGTAGGCAGTCCGTCGAAGTTCACATCCGTATTCTTGGTGAAACACAAAAAAAAACACGAATTAGCGGTTTATGGCATCATGGCACCATGTCCTGGCACCATGGTGGTACAGAGAATAATTCATGAAAATTCGGAGGTATAATGAGAATTTTTCCTCAATTTCAAAGCTCGGGTACAATTAGTAAGCAGTAAAGGAACCAAAATATTGAAAAATCGGATATTTTATGAATATTATCCCCCACTCACCCCTCCCCTTGCGAATTTTGGTACTCTGGTAAAATCATGTACAACTCGGAAGTTATTTGAGTCAAACAAAAAAAGAAACACGCAAATCGGTTGGAAATTGAGGCCTGGGCAGAGTTTACAAGATTATGCACGCAAACGCACGTTTTTTAAGTATTAACCCCCCCCCCCTTTCCCCCTCTTAAAAAGCAAAATCCAAAATCCGGCGCCGTAGTGCACAACTAGATATTATTCCGCGTCAAACGAAAAAAGAACCACGAAAATCGTTTGAGAACTAAGGCCTGGGCAGAGTACACAAGATTATGCCCAAAAACGCACGTTTTTCGAGCATTAACCCCCCCTTCCCCCCCCCCCCTTAAAAGGCAAAATTCGAAATTCCGGTGACGTAGTGCACAACTAGATAGTTTTCCGAGACGAACAAAAAAAGAACCAGGAAAATCGGTTGAGAACTAAGGCCTGTGCAGAGTACACAAGATTTTGTTACACACATACACACATACACACACATACACACACACAGACATACACCTATGGTTTTTTTCGCGGATTTGGATTCAGAATGGTCTAAAACGGATTACTGTGTGGTTATTTTATTTCTGTTGAGTGTTGTCTAACTTCACCCCAGATCGATCGCATAAGGACGCCCAAGTCTTACTGTGGGACGTCCTAAAAACGTGGCTCACGAGTTGTCCCACCCCCCCCCCCCCCCCTGCTAAAATCGTAAAGGTTGTGGTAAATTATTTTTTTTAATCTTCATGATTTTTCCCGAGGATCTCAAATATGACCACGGTGCGCATTGCGCATGTACGCAATCATACGCAACGCACACCAACTTTGTTATCTCAAATGGGAACCCTTCTTTTTTATTGCAGATTTGGATTCTGCGTAGAACAGTATCTTGAAGGGAGCCCCAAGTGTCAACCGAATTTGAGATAAAGTGGTCAACTTGGTATGGGGCAGTCGATTCTTAAGAAAATTCACGTTTCAATTCACGTAAACCACCAATTCGGGGTCAAATCCCTGATAATTTCATAAAAAATCAGTTTAGTTATGCCTGGAAAGAGAAACTGATCCCAGAAATGGAACGAAAATTGTTCGGAAATGTGTGCGGTATCTTATTAGTCAAGAGCCAACAATCAAAATTTTAGCCGCATCTCAAGAATATCTAATGAGAGCTTTAAATGGGCGAAACTTCCACTGGATCAGGTACAGTTCCACCCAGTTGCGTGCGTTCATAAGAACGCTACAAATTATTACACAACTGTTAATTATTTTTCTGCGAAGATCACCCGACTTCAAAGAACTCGGCTTTTCCGTTAATAGTACCTACCTTTTCATGAGACATCCTACCAGCAAAACATCTTAATTTCAAAGTTTTCGGTGCCTCCATTACGGAATTTAGGACGGGTTGAGGACCCTCAGACATCCAGGTAATGGAGGTTTATTTCACAATCATTTCTCATTTAACCATTACTCATCGGTCTGAGCTCTGGATGGTCTCATTCGCTTATAAAACTTGAACACTACTCTAAATTGATGGAAAAACGTCAGTAGTTATTTACTCAACAATTAAATAATTAGTTATTAACATAAAAATTGATTGCTTAGTGCCACAGAGCTCTGGAATGTGTCAAAAAATTCTTTAAAATCGTCGCTATCTTAAATAAATAAACAAACAATACCTGTACGTCGAAAATTTTCAAGCCTGGGCGTTTCGCAAATGTTTTCCTTAACTTTTAACCACTTAGAAATCACTGACAATAATCAAATCTTTGGGGCACAACTAGACCCCAAATGGAGCCGATACCCCAAATGCCATCAAAATTTTTAGGAAGGGGGTATAATTTTTTCTTTCTCGAATCCAAAGGTTATTGAAAAAATAAACCACAAATGGTTGGAATGGACAAGTTGGAGGGGTTTGGACACCTATTTTGTGGAGTTTTTCGTTTGTATTCATCGGATGTTTTCGAGCGATAGAATGACTGCTAGTTTCCTAGAACCATGGATAAACTCAACATGGTCTACCGACTCCCCAAGCCTCTACTGTTGTTTGCTCGCTCGGCAAGATGTTTACAGTATCCCATTCCAGCGGGGTTGGCCACGAGCAAATGGTTCTATGGAGAGCAAAGTGAAGCATGGAAGGAGGTGGGGGAGGGGGATCGTGATGAATGGTGGGTGGTCAGAGGCAGCGAAGAAGGGTGGGGGAGGGGTCACCCCGTTTTATGAATCACACTAATTAGGTAGAGGGTGGAATGTATAAGGTTTTGTGAGGGGAGACCAGACACGACGCCTAACCCGAGTGCCGAAACTTGGCGAAAATTATTTAGAAAAAAATTAGCTTGTCCTTTCAATAATTTGAATGGGTATATGGAAATAAATACTAAGTCGTACTGAGAACGAATAATTGGATTAGATGTAGAATCCAACCTAATTATTCGGTATTATTTGACGACCTAATTTCCAAAACTAGCTCTTTGCAGGATAAAACATTTTGGAACATAATTCTCAATAATTAGCCTGTGGGACGAAGCAAGAAAAGAAAAGTTTAAGCCCCGCCCATCAAATCCAATGAATATAATTTCGCCCTCTGTACACGAGGTTGAAAAGACAGAAAAAGTTCATCCACGATGTATTTTGAATGCTCAAAACTCATGGTTACGAGTGGGTTTTGCTCCATGCCAACACTAGGAATGAAAAGAACATGTATAAAACCATTAAAAACCACTATCATCTCAATTTTCATCCAGAACCATCGAGACATAATTCAGCGCTTCCAGAATAATGTACTGCGATGCTGCGTTGATGCATACAGACACTTTAGAAATGACAGACTTCACTACGAGCTGAAGATGAATCTGTCAATGAGGTCATTCGCAGCCAAGCCACGAATCACTTTTTCAGGTTCCAAGATCATGTAAATGAGGATGTCATCCAGCTTCTCTACACAGATGACCTGCTTAGAAGACTTAAGAGAACCAAGCCACACGATCTAATGTGTGACCATCATGACCATAATTTCAGAACAATAAGAACTAAGTGACGTATCTTAGTTTTCTTAACGTACACCAACATATTTATCAGAAAAATGTTGCTTATATGTTGTAACTTGGCGCAATAAAACAAGTTAAAAAAATCTCAATTTTAATGAAAATTGTAAGGAGAGAGTCCTATCCTCAAGTTCTGCACCTTTGTATATTTCTCTAGTGACAATTTCGTCGCTTAAGATGCAACACGTCTAACCAGACAAAAAATTGTTTTCTTATGTAACTACCAGTGACCTCACTAAGGTTTGGTTATTTTTCACTCACTCTAAGCTTATTACAACTATACAACCATGATTGAATATTTAAAAAAGGTTATTTCCAAAAAATGCTAGGGTTAGGTGATGTTGTCGCTAGAAACGGTGGGTTGGGTGGTGTTGCTCTCCGGCTTTTTTCTTTCTGGTAAACTCAATTTCCTTCCGAAACTGGAGTTTATTTTTCTAATTGTATTGGTTTTGTTGGAATTTTTAATCCCATGAGGTACTTACTCATCTGTTCTCACCAACTACTAGCATTGATAATCCAAAAAATTATTTTAATTGGTTGCCGGGCCAGAGAGAGGCCTATATTAAATTGTTCAAATATCATACGAATTAGCATTCTCTCTATCTGCCTGTAAAACTAATGATAGGTAATCATTATTTCTTATTTGATTTTATTGAGGCGGCTCCACCGTTGTCTTCTTTCGTACAGGTTTTCAACAAAAAAGTAAGTAAGTTCGTAAGTTTTTTATTTACATAAGTAAAAAAAATATACCACCTGCATTTTTTTCTACTCTATAAAAGTTTTGGGAAAATACCGACCGAAATAATGAGGTTTTTTCAGTGAGTATCGTTGCCCACAATTCGTCTGGCTAGTCATGTCAGTGAAGCTTCGCCATTCTCTACTTTAATCCCATTTCTCATCGAAATTGGTGAGGTTTTTATTTACATAAGTTGACAAATATATTGCTACACGTTTTTATGCATTATAAACGTTTTGGATCAGCATCAACTGGAATACTAAGGATTTTTCAGTCAATATCATAGCCTACTATCCATTTGAAGTCTGATGATAATGAAGTCTTGGTTGTATCATTCTATTTTGATTGGTGCCTACAACTTGACTTATGAAACAGTAATCATCCTTATAGGCCTAATGGAAGCATTAGAAGATAATAATTTAAGCATAATTTAAGCAGTCAAGTGTTCCAGCAATAGGATACAGGTATTCAGAACCCTCGCTGTCCTCACTAAGAATATATTCGCTGTCGCTATCCATTAGAAGATCTGAAAAATAATTAGGCCCATAAGGATGATGATTTACGTGATATTATTTATCATGATTTACGTCTCCTAAGTAAGGTTGTAGGTACCAAGCAAAATAGCATAATAAAACCAAGCCTTCATTATCATCAGACGTCTAATGGATACTGGACGTCTAGTAGGCTATGATACTGACTGAAAAATCCTTAGTATTCCAGTCCATGCTGATGTGTAGGTAATATATTTGCTAACTTATGTAAATACAAAACTCGCCAATTTCGTTGAGAAATGGGATTAAAGTAGAGAATGGCGTAGCTTCACTGACAGGACTAGCCAGACGGATTGTGGGTAACGATACTCACTGAAAAAACCTCATTATTTCAGTCGATATTTTCCCGAAACTTTTATAGAGTATAAAAACGTGCAGGTAATATATTTTTTTTAAACTTATGTAAATAAAAAAACTTACCACTTTTGTTGAAAAACTGTACGAAAGAGGACAACGGCGAAGCCGCGTTACCAAACACAGGACAAGGGTTAGGCTGTGTTACCCAGATGATAACAAAAAACTGATTAGGCGGTGTTGACCTTTTCGCGATTTTAGCGCTTTTAGAGGGGAATAATCTAAATTCCGAGGACACCATGACATGCGTCCTTAATGGCGTTGCATCTTAAGCGACGATTTACATTTATAAAATGCGTCAAATCGTCTTATTATGTCATTTGAAGGGTTTTTGACATTCGGGTCATAATTGGCAGACCACACTAATCGTAATTAAAGCTACAATTCCATTAATTAATTGGTTGCTACTTTTCCAGGGGAGATGATTTTATGCTGAATGGCTCAAAAAATCCATCAAAAGTTTTGGTGAACATAGTTTCAAATTAAGCACAATGTTCTGTAACGTTATACCTCCCCCCCCCCTCCTGCATTCCATTCTGTTGCTGTGGGCTTGTAGGATATAGGAACATAAAATTTAATGAACCTCAGTTCCTGACTTACGTACCGACATATTGGCAGACAATCGAAAAGTTGCATACCTATATTGGTACAGATTGTAGTAATGAATCTATAATCTAATCTAACTAAACTAGAATAATTTATTATCGTTCTTTTGGTATCTCGCATTATTTTTACAATGTAATTATTATCTTTGTTAATCTTGCATGACAAAAAAATGTAAATAATGCATTCTATGAAAAAGAGAAAGCAACAGATTGAAGAGCCGAAAGCTTTCATAGTAATGAAAAGAGGAGTTGGTTGCGGATGTGCATCTTCTGACTCTTCTTCTTGAATGAAGCTAAGAATTCAAAACAACTTGGTTAGAGAGTCTCTCGAAAGATAGATGGAATGAACAAATCCCAAGTCTCACTTGTATTCCGTGGGGATTTAAAGGGTGTAAGCTTTTTCCTCTCATTGACTTTCCCCCTCACGGTCAAAAAGTTCACATTGTTGTTTTGGCTCCCAAACAGTAGCGTAGTTGCATGTCCGCTCTGATGATGGCATGGGAACTGACTGACATTATTCTTTGTTTATTATTTAATTATATACTCTTTCCACCTAATATTTCCGGTTGTTAGAAGTAGGGTAGTTAGCAAGATATGGGACGATACCCAATAAATGAGAGTACAAAGTATACCAAACAATTAAACAGCCAAGGGGTTTATAAGTGCGACACAGTCGAGAGCACTAAAAGTGTGAACATAGCCAAGTGGTTTCAAGTATTTACATGGTCATAAGGAAGGATAGTATGAATATTCGCACTGCGAGTTCACAAGGGGCGTTTTACAAAAAGCGCCCCTTGTACCTCATCTTTTGAAATTGCACTGTCGGAACCGCAAAACCAAGATCTACACGTTGGCACTACTGGCTTTTCGATACCTCCATCCGTTACCGAAAGAGAGCACTATAAGCCCTAATGGAATTTAGAGAAACAAAGGGAAAAGTTCATAACCAAGGGGCGCTTGATGAGACCCTCCATTGGTCCATTGGAACATGATATGACATTGTCATGTTCGGGTAGGAGGCCAATAGGCGTTTTTACAAAAAGCCCCCTTGTGCCCTGAGTTTTCTGTGAAGCGCCTTCTTGTCAATGAAAAATATACAACTTTTTTCTCAAAGGGTCTAATGTGAATGGGCTCAACTTGATAAAGCAAGAAAACACAAGAGGCGCTTTTACAAATTTCAACGTTCTTTTTTTTGGTGATTTTACGTTTTTCTCCCTATATTATTGGTTGGATCCGAATCAGTTCTTAGTTAGTATCCGATAGTACACTAAATTCTCAACATAATGCGAAAAAAATTAAAAATCTAGCTAAATTAGCAGTGACACAATTGAGTTGGGAAAAAAGTAAAATCTTCAAGCGTGTTTTACTCGTAATTTTAAAACTTTGATAAGCGCCCCTTGTACCCAAAAGCGCCCCTTGAGAAGTAGTACTATCCATATTATGTTCATAAGGGTGGATAGTACTAACATGTTCAAAAGTAAAACACTACCCGTGGTATAGGTGGCATGTTGCTTGTTGTGAAACTAATATCGAAAAACAGAACGAGCCCTGTGATCTAAATACCTATTTGTATAAGCGAGCGAAGCGAGCTGACGAACTTGAGTCAAAACATGAATAGAATAAATTAATTTCGAGGTTAAATAACACTTACATTTACGTAACTAATTATTATCAGTAATTTATATTTCTCGAAAGTTGCGTTCAAATTCAATTATAATACATCTTTATATACTCAATAATTCAGAATAATGTCTGCCAAGAGGGATGTAGCAAATAGTCTCCTCGTATCCATAATCCGACTGTACAGGTTGTCCACTATTTGGATTGACCAAATTTCAAGGATCGATTCTACAACTAATTTGCAGCAAAAAATTTCTCGTAGCAATTTTTTTTAAATCCCTTCGAAATTATTATTTTTTCCACTATGAAGGTTTTTTTCCGCATTTTCGATATTGTGGCACTAAGATGGTCATAACTTCCTCATTTCTCGTGCAAATTCAAATCTTATTACACCGTTGGATAGAGCGTTACATTTCCTATTCGTTCAGTGGGAACCCCAATTTCTTAAAGTCTTTTGTAAAAGTAAAAAAAATAGTCAAAGTCAATATTTATAATTCTTTCCGAAAATCGCAATTTTTCAGGCAAACGGTTCTCCCGTAAAAAATTGCGCCATCGTGGTGCACTCAACAGGAAGAACTAGCCCATGATCTCACCTTCCCAACGGTATGTCAGTTTCAAGATTTTAATGGGATTGTATCGTGAAAAAATTTAGTTTTATGCGAAAAAACGTGCTTCTTTAGGCATTTCGATTCAGAGTCGACCGAGCTTTCATTTTTCTAGCACTGCAGTAAAAACTCCTCCAAGATAAAATTTCCAGTCATATTTTACGTTTCAGACCTTCCTGAACAATTTTGGTACCTTGTCTGTCTGTCTGTCTGCAAATCCTTGTAAACGGCAAAAGTAATACGAAGCTTCTGTACGATTTTGATGAAATTTTCGGCGATGTTCTCTTTGAAATTCAAAGTCAAAGTATTAAATTTTCAAACGTGTAGGTTTATTGTTTTCCTGTAATAAGTTGTGCTATCGTGCACTATCGGCACTCAACAGAAAATCTACCCCAGGATCACAACTTTCCAACGGTGATAATCAGTTTTCGTTTAATTAGAATAAACATCATAAAATTGACGTTTTGTAGCAGAAGAATAATGATTTTAATTAACAACCGTACTTTTTTCTTCACAACAATTTAAATAAACAATCAATTTATTTCGCATAACAAATAATTTTTCTGAAGGGATAATTGTCTGGAAAATTTTTTGTAAACAATCTAACGGTGTTTTGAATTTAGATTAGGCCATAATTGACTCCTGCTCCGTCCACGAATCCCAACAATTAACTTTCCACTCCTATAATGAGTGTCCTTTATTGTACCTACCAACACTTTCTGGTATGGGCAATTAAGTTCCATTTTTTAAATCAAAATTAACGCTTTTCCGTTGAGTTATTGTTTATTGTTAACTTTATGGGCAAACAAGAAACCTAAAAAATGGTAAATTTCGGGAAAAATTTAAATTTCGAATTTGATTTTGAAAATGTAATACTCGTATTTCCCTTGAGTCACTATCCTCCATGTAACAATAGCTCATTATATGGAAACGCCATTATATTCACCTCTCAATGCTAATGATAAGTCTTCCGCCCCCTCCGTAGACTTGGGAGATAATACCAGCCTTTACTCAGTGCTGAATATGTCAGTTTGCCTATATAAACACAATCATTTGAACACAACCTTTCTACGTAGTGGAATTAGGTCTCCGCAAGAGGTATTCAGTATAGTTTGTAGGTGGATAGCGCTATTAGAGCACAGCAAGTGGTATGTAGAACGATTTGAAATGGAGGTCGGATTTGACGAAACATCGCACACTGATGGAGCCGGGTTCGCGAGAATGACGAGGGAAGGCAAGAGAGAGAAGGAATTTCCGAAGCACAGGTGGTTGAAGCCTAAGAAGAAGAGGTGGCAATCGATAGTGGAAGACCCATGTGTTAGCGCTAATGACCCCATCCCACCGGGCTATGACCTTGGGTGAGGGACAACCGTTTCCCAAGTAAAGAGGAAATCTAATAATAGGGGATGGTGGGTCTGGCAGCTGCTCCAACTTCGAACTACAGATTGGGTCGGACATTCCCACCCGAAGACAGGTCTCTTCTTCGTTCGTTGCGGCTGACTACGGGAATGGGAATGACTCACACCTGGGCCCGTGACAGTGGCCGATTTACTCGCATTTCCACTCCATTCACAAATTTCCTTCAATCTGCCTTCACGACGCTACTGTTTGACTTATTTAAAACAATCCTATTATTTCAGTAAATGGATACGCGATAAGTCCAATTTGAGCAGCATAGATGAATGAGTGATTTTGCGAAGAACTATTATCCGATTCCTGGACGTTTTTTAACGATGTAAAATTCATTATTTACCCTTTTAATAACATTTTGCACTTATTACATTTACGTAAAATTAAACGGAAAACCTATAAAAAACGTATTGGTTTATTATTTTTAATAATAAACCTTTGGAGTAGAGCAAGAAAATATTTTTACCCCCCCCCTCCCCCAAATTAATTTGATGGTTTACGTTCCAAGTTGCGTGGAAACCTAAAATCGAATGAAAAAAGTCATGAACATTAAGCAATGTTTTCTCTTTTGAGTTATACCTGGTTCAGATAATAAACACGAGGCTAGTACATCGCCACACCTCAGAATCATACTTGCAAATCCCTTCAGGAAGCGTCATAAGCCCCTCAGGCACAGACACACTTGTGATCTGCTTGCACATTTAGCCCTTCAGGCCATCAGAATTCAGTCACGACATCGCCACGAGCCTCCTGAGTTTGCCACAAGTTTGCCACGGGTAAATACCTCATGCTACCCTATTATTAACTTAAATTAAGTGTTTCGATATTTGCATTGTACCCTTCCTCCCTCGAACTCGTGCATAGTTTGGTGTTTACATTTGGTGCCCTCGTCATTGACACGTGACCCCCAAGCTTCCCAAACTCACTTTCGGTGGCACACTCTCCGCTGCCATCGACGAGTGGGGTCAAAACTTACACGTCCCATTGGATAAGTTTTAGATCAATTTAAACCAGTTGGTAAGTGATAAAACTGTTTCACTCGATGTAATTTATTTGGTATTTTAGGCAAAAAATAGTGGTATATCCCCCCCCCCTTCCATCACCCTTATCTACCTTAACATTTCAAGCAGCATGGGAACCTAGAATTTCAAGGGCATTTTGAAATCCATGATCTACGATACCCAACATGCGAATTCGAGTTCAACCTCACCCCCACCCCACCGCAAATATTGGTGTCAGTCTGTCACCAAAGCGGAAATACGTCGTAACGTTGAACTTTCATCTCTTAGTTTTGGTAGGCAGTCTGCATTCAAGCTGAAACACAAAAAAACCCACAACGTATGCGGTTTATGGTGTCCTGGCACCATGGTGGCACCACTGTTAGTTCCATGGTGGTAAAGAAAATAATTCATGAAAATCCGGAGGTATAATGAGAATTTGTCCTCAATTTCAAAGCTTGGGTACAGTTAGTAAGCTGTATAGAGGAACCAAAATATTAGACTGAACAATTCGTTTTACGATATATATTTTTACTAAGTAAATTTTTCTAAAATTTTCATTAAAACTAGGTTCATTGGATAAGCATTGGGTAAATTTAAACCAGTTGTTAAGCGATAAAACGGATTTATTTAGTATTTTAGGGAAGACATATTGGTTCCACCACCATAACATTTCTAGCGGCATGGGAGCCTCGAATTTGAAGAGCATTTTAAAATCCGTTCACCCCCCCCCCCCCCCAAGGACGATGGTGCCAGTGCGGCACCAAAGCGAAAATACGTCATAACGTTGAACTTTCATCTATCTATAGTTCACTTCCGTATTCAAGGTGAAACACAAAAAACCCCACGAAATGTGCCGATTATGGTGTCCTGGCACCGTGGTGGCACCGCTATTAGTTCCATGGTGGCACAGAGAATAATCCTTGAAAATTCGGAGGTATAATGAAAATTTTTCCTCAATTTCAAAGCTCGGGTACAATTAGTAAGCTGTAAAGGAACCGAAATATTTAAAAATCGGATATTTTGTGAACGTTATCCCCCCCTCGCCCCATCTCCTTGTGAATTTTGATACTCTGGTGAAATAATGAGCAATGGGGTATTTCGGTGGGTCGGAAATTCAGGTTTTTGACCTCAAATTTGGATTCAGCACCCTTGAAAACCTATATACACCAACTATTAGCCCAATGATACTATAACATGTGGTAGAAAAATTAATTAAAGAGATCACACGTTTGAAAAAGGCGGGCCGCTATAAATGCACACACACTAGGCAAGGACTACGCCGCGGACAGCCCCGCGCGTGTGTGTGAGTAGAATGTTGTAGTATCCAAGAGGGGTTTCTGTGCATGGATACTTTTTCAAAGACAGTTGGCTAGCTACGTCACGATTGGCTAGCTACGTCACACCATTCAAATCTTCAACTTTCCTTAGCTTCTCTGATTTTTTAAAAACATTTTCTCGACGAACAGACCCGATTACCGTTATTCCTGAGCCATACTCTTTTGAAAAAAAAATTAAAAAAATTGACCGAAATACCCCATTTGGAAGATTGCTGAGTCGAACAACAAAAGAAACACTCAAATCGGTTGGAAATTGAGGCCTGGGCAGAGTTTACAAGATTATGCCCGCAAACGCACGTCTTTTAAGCGTTAGCACCCCCCCTTCCCCCCTTAAAAGGCAAAATTCAAAATTCCAGCGACGTAGTGCACAACTAAATAGTTTTACGAGTCGAACAAAAAATTAACCACGAAAATCGGTTGAGAACTAAGGCCTGGGCAGACACAAGATTTTGTCATACACAGACATACAACTATGGTTTTTTCGCGGATTCGGATTCAGAATGGTCTAAAACGAATTAGTGTGTGGTTATTTTTTTTCTGTTGAGTGTCGTCCAACTTTAAAACCAAGTTCTAGAAAAAGGTGGTCAATAACTCATTGGAGGATTGAGACTTTCTTATTGAATGAGGGGGGGGGGGGGACTACAAATCGTTAGCCAAGAAAAGTAATCAAAGACTTAGCAAGGAGCCGAAATTCTGTTAGCTGTGAAACGGATGAGTGATAATTCAGCTCAGCCTTGTGGTTCTTACATTTGTTTTTCACTTATAAATCTGATTTAACACCCTTGAAACCCCCTGTTGAACCAATTTTCATCTTGATAATGACTAAGAAAACATGAATAATTTGTCATCGAAAGTCGAGTTGTTTTCAGTTTCCAGGACTTTCAAAATTATTTCCAGAGAATAAGCGATGAGTTGATAGTTGAAGAATAGAGGAAAAATGTTGAATTTTGTAGTGGGATAGTGTGTATTAAAAATAGATAAGGACGTATACATCAAAACCACAAGTATAAGAAATTGAGACAATTCGGTACCCTTCACTCGACAGGTTGGAAATATAATAAATTGGTTCTCATAGTTATGTAGGTTTAATTATAAAACTAAGTAAAGTGACGCGTACGGCGGACGGACGGATTTTTTCTTTATTCGATTTTCAAACTCTAAGTATGTAATTTGAAGCGTAAACCTTCCAACTTTAAGGGGAAATGGGAGTTTTTTTTGCTCTATTTCAAAGGTTTATTATTGAAAAAAATGAACCAAAATTGCACAATTTTTCCTCTCCCTTATCCTGACTATTTTTTGGGTCTTTTCCATTTTTTCTCTTCATCTCAGCCACCCTCCACCCCCCATCCCCCCACCAACTTTGAGTGGGCCAATAACTAGTGCCTTTACCCTATCTTACAGCACCGGAGACCATCGCGACAGGTGGTAAACAACGCGAGTATTGTTGAAAGTCTTTGGAAAGGACCACTCGGAGTAAAGGAAGTGCTGAAATACACCTCATGAAGGTACCTAATGGAAGGGGGTTTGCCGGAAATGCTCTTAAGTCTGAGTAAGAACAGGAGGACTCCCTGCTCCTTAGGCCTTTGCGTCACCCTTTCGACCTGGTGGGGGTCCTGTAAAAAGGTTTTTGGTGCTCGACCATCAACATGTCATATACGACGGAGGCCGATTTACCGCTACAGAAACACCTCACGTAGACACAATTCTTTAATCAAATTCCTCCTCCTTTATGCCTATGTCACTCAACTCTGTATACCAGGGTGGCTACATTTTCACCGTTAACAAGATAAAAATAACCGGTGTTTGCTCAAAGCCTAAACATCAACTTTCGACTCTTTCTATTGATTGACTCGATTTTTGGGTGCCAAAGATGGTCCCCTCTTCAAAGGTGCCAAAAAGGCCTCTTCGGAAATGGGTGTTTCTACTGAGGTTTGCATTTTCGAAAAATTTCAGCGTTGTGCAACTTAGGATACTTACTGCAGGATTTCACGCAGCCATAAAGAGTCGACTGAGTTGTCAAATTTTCATGAAATTCGCGTATAATCCGAATCCACTCGTGCAATAAAAACGCTGAAAATTATTACACAAAGGGTTTTTATGTTTCTATATAGATCACTCGTCTGCAAAGAACACCGCTTTGCCATTGTTAACACCAACCAACATGAAGGAAAACATCAATCGCATTTCGATCAGCTAAAATTTGAACGGAGATTAGGCCTCTTGTGCGATTCACGCTCGTGTTACTGATTTATCGTAAGTCCAACCCTTAAATTCTGGTAGGGAGCGAACGGTTTGTCTTACAGGGCTCCACGTGGTTTCTGAGAATTCTAAAAATTCTATAGAATCTTAAATTGAAGGAAAAACAATACCTTTACATCAAAATGTTTGGAGTCAGGGCGTTTAGAAAATTTTAACCATTATTTTTCAACCCTTAGAAGTAACCTATATCAACCAAAAGCTTCGGAGCACAACTAGACCCCAAATGGAGCCCACATACCAAATTTCATCAAAATCGGTCAATGCTAAGTGAGGAAAGTGCCGCGTACGACGGACGGCGGATGTACAGCCAAAATTTATTCGATTTTTGGATTCTACGTACCTTGAAACGTAAACCAACAAATTTTGAGGGAGGTTTTTCTTGGTCGATTCCAAAGGTCTACTATTGAAAATAATAAACCGAAATGGGAGTTCGTATAAATATATATAGTAGTTAAAGATATATTTGAGAAAAGAACAATGGAGTTGGTAAGTTCTTCTTTATGAAAGGTAACTACTATCATGAATGATTATGATAAGCTAACTAAGGTACATAGGTGGGATGAAATAGGGTTCAAGAGACCAATTACGGTTTTTTATTAGACCAAATGTAGAAAAATAAGAATTAAAATAGTTTTTAATTAAATTCATTAGAAAATATGATTTTGCTGTAGAGCTGAATTTTTTGATCCATTGGAGTAGCGTCATTTTCTTTGAAACTTGCGATAACCATCATTCCTAAAGGGAACAGAACTTCAGTGCAATTGGTAGAACTGACCAGTTGGGAAGCTGGGGTTCAAGGAATCCACTGTAAGTGCTCCCCTTCTTTAATTAGGGTATACATAATCAAGTATCAAAGAAAATACGAGAAAAATCGAAATATAATAGAAATACAAACGACCCCTTAGTTTAAAACTTTTGAAAATCTAAAAAAAAATACTCTTCTCGTCTTCCCGAATCCATAGAGACCACAAACATACATTGTTTTGGTTCATCATTTTCAATAATGAACCTTTGGAATCGACCACGAAAAAAATTGTTTGGACCCCCTCAAAATTTGTTGGTTTACGTTTCAAGGTACTCAGAATCCAAAAATCTAATACAAATTTGGCCGTCCGTCCGTCATCCGCCGTATGTCGTACGCGGCACTTTCTTCACCTAGCATTGACCGATTTTGATGATATTTGGTATGTGAGCTCCATTTGGGGTCTCGTTGTGCCCCAAAGCTTATGGTTGATGTAGGTCACTTCTAAGGGTTAAAAATAAAGGTTGAAATTTTGAAAACGCCCTATCTCGAAAATTTAGATACAAAAGTATTGTTTTTCCATCAATTTAAGATAGTAAAATTTATTTTTTATAATTGGAATTTTAAGAGAGCACGCGGAGCCCTGTAGGAAAAACCGTTCGCTCCCTACGAGAATTTAAAGGTTGGACGTACGATAAATCAGAAACACGAGTGTGAATCGCAAAAGAGTCTCAATCTCCGTTCAAATGATAGCTGACCGAAATGCGATAGATATTTTTCTTCATGTTGGCTCTGCAGACGAGTGATCTATATAGAAAAATAATGAACTATTGTGTAATAATATGCAGCGTTTTTTCTTATTTTCAGTATTCCGGATCACCATACAGTGTACACAGTAGTCCGTATTCATGCTTTCCAGGAATAGCCTATTATGTTTTATTCATACTTTTGTCGTAGTAGTTACCTACTTATCTTAATATTTCGAAGTACATTGATCTACCTACCATGAAATTGAAGCCAGCAATTATCTTCTGAGAGTTGTAGAGAGACCTTCGCACAAACGAAATTGTAACTGAGGAAGCTTAGCAAAGCGCCGGTGAAGAGCGCCTGGCATATATTGGAGAGGGTTCAGGAGCTCGTATGCAAAATCCGCACGACTGATCGGTCTTGAAGGTAAGGAAAACCTTTGCGCCGGACCACCAGCGGCAGACTCAGACGGTTGCTCCCACCTCAGTTATATTAATAATTCGAAATACTTGGCTTTATAACGTGCATCCGAAAATATTTATATTGAAATCTGTAAACAAGAGTCTAAATCTTGAACGTTTCTTAGAAAATTTGTATTTAAAATATTTATTTCTGCGTCACGTGAATGGTATTGTTCAATCCACAACGCCTCCTCAATTCACAAGAAATAAGAGAGAAGTGCTCACCCGATAGGCATGAAATGAGTAGATACCACGAGTTCAATTCAGGATGCTAAGAGGCCCAAAAATTTGTTCTTGAAGTAGAGAAAAAAAATAATTAAACATTTATCAACACTAGCTGAATTAATTAACCTTGGAGCAACTTCTTCCATCACCAAACCCACCAGCGAAAGATTGCATATCAAATGTATCAATATGAGAGAAAATATATCAACGGTCCCAATATTTGGACAGTTGGTTACTTTCTTCCTAATAAATAAGGGTAAGTTCTTTTACCGACTGTGGTTCCTTTCTACGGCAAAATACACTCCATGTGGGAAACCTTAGTTTAACCTAGGAGTTGGAAATAGTTTGTTCAGTACGTTTTGAAAGTGGTGGTGTCCGGACGAATGCTGATCGTTATGATTTTGGTTAGTAAACATGAGTATATTCATAAGGTTTTTCTGATTATTTGCGTTCTTTTTTTTTGTGTATTTCAATTATTGTTCGTAAAGTTAGCTATTTTTTAAAGTTTCCATCTAGGCAGTATACCATTTCAGTAAATATCTATTTTATACTAAGGCCGTCCAATTAATGGAACCCCAAATCTGCTGGTGTCGTCCAACTTCAGGGCCAAGGCCTGGTTTTTAATGGTTTTTAATTGATACTTGGATATCCTTGAGTTTTGCAGCTTTCATGAAATTCTTCTGTAATTCTAATTTTCATTTTCATTATTAGAATTTTCTTTTATATATTTTATTTCATAAGTCGTTTCTTATTTCTCTCTTCAAGAGGTTTTTGAAGGGTTTCTCCAATTTAATGTTCCTTTTCCCAAGTCGACATGTATTTTCATTACATTTTAGTACTTATATCATACTGATGTAGACGTTATTGAAGATCAGTAAGGTATTTTTTAGTTCTTAGAGTGAGCGATAAGACTGAAAAAATAAAAACTGAATCACGAGAAAGCTTCAAAACCAATGTGGAATTTTTTCACGATTGCCTTCACTGAATCTCATAATTTTAGGAAACAATAATGAAGCAGTGTGGCAACTACTGGGTCACCACTGTCCAAGATTAGGAACAAGTGTCCAACTTCCAGGCCAAGTTAATTTTTGACTTTCATGAAATATTTCAAAACTCCACTGTTTTCCAATCAAAAACAGATTCTGAGAAGATAAGGGGGAAAAATTGGGAAGACTTACTAAAATGCTGATTTTACAGCGAGAATTTTAATGAGAAAGCCACCTTAAGTGTCCAACTATTGGGCACATTACCTAGCTAGGACTTTGATTATAACATTAGGAATAGCTTTATCGACTGACATGAATGTACCTACACTAAGGCAATTTAGAGACGTGAGGATGTTTTTTATGCGTATGGCAATGATAATTCCGTAGCTTTAGAGAAATAGCCTTCCGAGTGATATCCCAAACCAATCGTGCCCATTTCGAGGATGTTCGAAATTTGTGAGTGAAGGGTGGACTCCAGATACCAATGGGCGAAGATACGAGAAGCCGCGATAGCAAGGTTTATTTCCTACAATTTCGCTAATGAACAAAAGTCATTATTGGAATTATTGGGAGAGGAAATGCCCTGCAATTCGATTAAGACTGTCCCGCGCTTCTTGTTCTTTCGTCGAATTAGTTTGCCCATTTCTACTGATTAGCTTAGCGTTGGATAACGTTTCTTTTATAAGGACTACGTCCTCAACGAGAGTTTTTAGGTCAATTGTACCGGGATTTTCACCATCGTCAAGCGTTGTCGGAACCGATGGCTGAATAGTAGCTCGGTTTTGAGAAAGAGTAAAATCAATAATATAGTGAAAACGCTGTGAATTGTTACACAACGGTTTACTTTTTTCGATCACCCGTCTTCCATAATATCGCGCAAGGTAAACAATCAAGTGTATTTCGACCGAAAGTACCTTCCAGCTACTACGTCGCTATCTGAGAGTCGTGGGAGCCTTCATTGCGAAATTTGGCTCTCGGTTGCTAAGGAAGCACAGCCGAGTGACAAAGAAACCAAAAAAGATCGCATTTGGTCAGCTGGAAATTGATAAAAGATTTGGACAAGCTCCGTGAGAAATTCAGCATTCTAGCGAAAGAACTGTGAACTAGAATGTTTGAACAATTATTGCTAAAATCGCAGCTAGCCACTCGCATTTTTGATTAATTTCTCAATGAACATCTAAGTCCTACAGGGTACAAACGGTTGGTCCTACGATGCTCGGGGTGGTTTCATTTGTTTTTTGAAGTTTAACGCTATTTTAAATTCTCGATCGATCTCGATCGATGTTTGCAACATGATCCCACTGATGGGAATCTTTCGTTCGATCCCAGCCCCAAACTACTCCCTAAACGTTGTCTAAACAGGTGTGGCATATATCTTCCTCGTATTTGTTACTCGATTATATAAATAATCCGATGATAATCAAAATTTCAATTTCCAAGAATCTACCGAATTTGATGGAATTATTACTGTGCAGAAGATTTTTATCCATGCAACAGTTCAAAAACATGTGGTTCTTCCAAAATCAGAATTTCCACTTGTATTTTAGACATCAGAGCTTTCTGAACAACTTTAATTCTGCTTCTCGAATTTACGGCCTGGTTTTGAATTATATTCGATAGTGAGGAAGTAAAGTGTCCACCCATATGGGAATATTACTACCCCCTACGTTTCAATAAATCAAATTAAAATTGAAGCCACATTTCACTGAATGACAAATCAAATTAAAGTCGTTACTATTTGTTTCAATATGGATAATTTTCCTTTTTGGGACATAAACTATTATAATAGTTTATGTCCTAAAAAGAAAATTTGTAAAATGAATAAATTCATTCATTCATCTCTTGTTTTGGATTGAAAACTGTCTCGCAAATTGTCATTTTGCAAAACCGCACCACTTGCATAATCAATTTCTGACCTGACTGGAGTGATAATTGCATCACGTTGCTGCATGAATATTGAGAAGATGTTCTGGCAAATGTTTATTTTTTCATTATCAATGTACCTACAAAGAGTCAAATCAAGAGTATGAAATAATCTAATGATAAATCGTACCAACTAATGTTTTTACCTGATCCGCCGTAAAAATATGCTTCCAACGGTATACGCAACTCATTTCGGCCAAAAATTACGGTCCGGGGTGTTGGACCCTCGAAGTCTTTAAAAAAAATTGATTGCCGTGAATTTATTGTTGTGTATTTTTTGCAAAGCGTGTGATAGATATCTACCAAAGCACCAACTCAACCCTTGAACTGTTATTATTAGTTATGTTATCCGGGATTAGACGTTGACAACAGACGGATAGACAGACCGACAGACAAGGAACCAAAATTGCTCAAAAACCGAAGGAAATTGGAAAATCCTCGACAATGTAAACTGGTGGGCGTGATCATTATTCGTGTAGCTGTTATCACTTGTTTCTATTCTGAATATTTTTTCTTGCTTGGGTTTGCCGCTATGGTCATTTGAGTACCAGATCTCATTTTCCATCATAACATTCTGAATTTAAGGAATAAACTTTTTTTTCGATGCTAAGGCTGCCCTTTGTTTTTTAACATATATCAAGGTGTGACTATTAGTATCAAAACGAGAGTAAAGCGAAATACGAATAGTTTGCTTACCTCAACAGATTACATACGCATCGGTAAACCAGGATGAGGAGAAACCGCGAAACTAGTCGGATGTGATGGATTCGCACACTTCACCGCTTCTCTGATACACTATAGAATGGTAGGAAGATCAAGTTGATAAGAGACTAATGCTACGAGCCGCTAATAATAGACGATTCCTAATAATAACATCTTGATTGAGCCACAGGCGTCAATGTTTTCACAGCTGACCGCTCCACTAAGCCCTAACTCCTCACTGAACCAGCCTTTTGGCAAGGGATACACGCGCTCAATGTATTTCCAAAGAATCAATGGCTCCGTGCGTTGTAAACTAACCGCTCTGAACCAAAACAACTAGAGCTCTGACCCGGTTAATGCAGTCTCCTTAACGTTGAATCTGGGCTTTCAAAAAACGAGACGGGGTGACTGAACAACAACTAGCTCACAAACTAGTGGAAAGTTTTTTTTAATGCAAGTTGGTGACGAAATCGGTGATACTTCCTATGCGGTCGTGCTTGAATAGCTTCAGAATTATATTACAAACGTGTGGAGGGTTCTGGACGAGGTTCACATGGGTAATTCATGAACTGAGGTTTTTTTCATTTATCAAAGTTTCAAAGTCAAAGTCAAAAGTTTTTTTATTGCAGAACCAAGAAAATGGTAATACAATAGTCATTATAAACTTGAATTAGGGCATGTACAAAACTATTGTTAAATAAATAATTGAACCAAAACTAATGATCAAATTTAAAATTGAGGAGTTTGATTCAAACGTTAGAAAACCCCGAAAAACGATAGCGACCTGAAAAACGTGCTATAAACCAATGATGTTTATAAATTATACCAAATTAAAAGTTTTGGAAAAAAGGTAGAATAGTTCAAAGTTTAAAATAATTTTGAACGAGATTTGAAATATCAGATTTATGGGTATAGTACTTTTTAAAATAAAACATGGCGTTTAGTACTTTTTGAAATCAAACGAAGTGGATATAGTACTTTTTGAAATCAAACGAAGTGGATAAAGTACTTTTTGAAACGAAACGGATAAGAGACCGCCATTGTGCTGGATATAGTACCTTTTGAAATTAAATGGAATATTCATCTTCGTTTTTCAAGGGATTGGATTATCGTTTGCTCCAAAACGATCGCATTTTTGTGAAGAACTACCTCCCTAAAACCCTGGAAAAGTATTAACTTAATTTTGATAAAAATGGTCTAAAGACCATTTGAAGACCATTTTTTTTTTTTTTTTTGATTGGGCGGTAAGGCTCGAATTCGATCAGGCAGCCGATTATACAATCGAACTCCTTGTTGAAGAGGATTTGTGCGAAGGGAGGTGAAGATGAGTGAAGGAGGTGGAGAGATGAGCCGGTGGATGTCGAATGGCATTACACGATCTAGTTGTATGTTTATGGAAATTACACCTTTCTAGGTTATTTTTCGTGAGAATTAACACAAGCAGTACATAGAGACCAGCAACGGTGAGACTCTGCAGTCGCCTAAAATACCCACGGCAAGACTGTCTATAACTCAGGCCGAAGGTAATGCGAATAGCAGCCTTCTGTAGACGAAAAACAGCCCCACAATGAACGGAGTTTCCCCGTAAGGCAACACCATAGCAGGCTCTGCTCATAAAGTAAGGAAAGTACACCGTTCTCAAGATGTCGAACGAAACCGCACTTGATAACCGTAATAACACAAAGTTACACCTCGCCAATTCGGGGCAGACGCTATGAACTCTCCAGGACACCCAGATATCCACCCGAATGCCCAGGAAATTCACCGAACCTATCAGAGGACCATTCATATGGTACATCATATGGTACACATCTTTACTTCAACAGAAAGTTTGAAACTAAGTTTAAGTAATAATATTGAGTTTTATACACACGTTACTAGTAAGGTTACTACGAAAAAAGGAACACAACAGGATACAAGCGAACACAAATTCTCAGAACAAATTGGTGACATTAATTTACCTATGTTGTCGCGATGTTTCATTAGTTGACGTGGGACGGAAGATAAATTGAAAAGCGTCGGGGAGGAGGACTTTTCATTACACGAGCGCCTGCAGCATTCAAAGGACGCGGTCCAGAATAAACCCTGAAGTTAGGAACATCCTCCAGAGAATGAAATTAAGTGGGAGCTCCCTTTATATGTATATATTAATCCATTGTCCTTTTGTGAGTGTCTCGATAGAGCCTAAGCACTGTGCTTCAAAACGTGATTTCAGAACAAAGGCCCCCCATTAGGGGGTGCGCCTGATTTTTTTTTTTTTTTTTTTTTAATTTTTAATCGAAAGTAGACCTTATCGTGACAATTTTAACACCAGCCATTCTCTTTTTGGATGAGTAGATCTATTTCTATGATTTTTCAAAGTTTCGAATGTTTATGACGTCACGCGCCCCTCCCGCCTGGGCGGGACCCCCAGCCGACTGTGACGTCATAAAAATTCAAAACTTTGAAAAATCGTAGAAAAAGGTCTTCTCACGCTAGAAGGTCGCAGTTGGTGTCAAAATTTCTCAGAATGAGGTCTAGTTTAGATTAAAAATAACAATAAACAGTTTTTTTCGACCCATGCGCACACCCCATTTCCAATTTTATCTTCAAAGATGGTTCCGCTAACAGCCTACCTGGGTTGCTGTCTAATAGGCAGCATTCTACTAAACGGCATGTGAGGACGCGTAAAATGCGTTTTTCGAGAATTCCTTTGGAAAATGCCTCCTCAAGGATTAGGGTACTCATCATATTCGGAATCAGCCAATAATTTCCTTCAATAATAGACCTCCTCAACAGAGTAGCGAATAAAGGATTTTTTCGCGTTCTGAGAACGCGTTCTGATTGCCTCCCGCACTTCCAGTTCCCCGCGTAATTATGAAAAAACTTCGGGAAACACCTTTATATCAGGTATGAGGACTCGTAGAAAATGTCAAGTATGGATCAGGAAGCTATCGATAGCTTTGAATCAGTTAGCAAACGCTTCAATAAAGTTATGGAGAAATCAGAAAGACTGAGGAAGAAATTTCAGTAAGAATTTGAACAATAGCTAATGAATGCGATTATCACTTTGACAATTCTCTGACTTCTTGACATTGCCTCAGATGTAAAAAATATCTAAAGGTTTTGGACGCATACTGGCTTTATGATAGATAAATTAGTTTATTAGTATAACATTGTAATAACAGTAATAAATTGTCATACATCTCAATCATAGTTGTCAGCTGATCCGCCGAGTCTGCCCATAGAACCACAGAGGTGTCGTCTGCATACATATATGGCTGGGCCCTGTCATTCCCAACCGTAACTAGACTTGGTTTTACAGTGTAGGCTTTTTCTGGATAGACAATTTTGAGCGTACCATATGGCAGTACAATACCAAGTTCTTCCTCCTTCTTCTAGACGTGGGCTTACCACTGGGGCCCGTCATCTAGCACCTTATCTTGATACTAGGCCTCATTGGCGTATCAACTTTGTCATCGAGAAAAGCCGATCGAAAAAGATAAGTCGACATGTACCGACTTACCCTCGTCCATTTTGATTCTCCATTTTTATGTTCATTGTTGAACGCGGGAAATTGAGCGGTTTTGCTACATGACTGATTCTATGTTATTTTTTCCAATTGTCAGCACCACTGTATCATCTGCAAACGGGGTTGTAGTATTCCATTCAATTACTGGGAGATCGCCAGTGTAAAGGAAATATAGAAGGATTCTAAGGACGCTACCTTGTGGAACACCTGCATTTATCAACTTAGAGTCTGAGAAAGAATCATCATACTTTATTCTGGAATTGCAATTCGTAAGGTACGACTGAAATAATTCGGTACCATTATACGCAGTTTGAAGTTAAGTACATCGTGCCAAACTTTATCAAATGTCTTTGAGTGACGACGAGGAACACGGCTGACCAGGCTTTCTTTCTCTCAACCGTTTCTTCGATGACTTGCGTAACCCGATGAACTTTTTCAATAGTTGAATGCTTTATTCGAAAGCCAAACTGGTGTAGTGAGAAGAGCTTTTGCTCTTCAATCATTTGTATCAATCCTTTGAGGACCAACTTTTCAAACAACTTACATGATAGTGGAAGCAGTGAAATGGGTCTGTATGATCTTGGTTGCTCAGGTGTTTTTCCGGGTTTTTGTATCATAATAAAACTTCCGCCACCTTTCACAATTGAGGGACTCACTGATGATCAAAAACTATATCGATGACCAAGGTAATTTAGGCGATAACTTTAATAACTGTGATAAGGTGGCCTGGCGCTTTTTTCGGGTTGATCCCCCTGTTGATTGACTTCCTTGAGTCACTTCCTTAATTGTCACCGGAGGAACATCACCTTCTTGGACAATTGGAGGCGTGTCCTGAAGTGAAAATTCTTAAGTCTTTGCTGGATAAGGAGTTTTTTTCGTAGGGGGTGAGGAAATCTTTAAGATCCAGGAGGAAATTGGATCTCGTAAGATACCCGAGGGAATCGCTCGCACGGATCATGTGGGATTCAAACCCACTAAAACCTCACCTCCTTCTCCCACGTTGGATCTCAGCCTGGAACTGTTCAACACATTACTTCAGGCTGAGTCCTGGGAGTCTTCTTAGTTCTCTGCTAGGGGCCGGTCTATGGTTCCCTTTCTCTGCCTCTCCCGTTCTTGAAGGATTTTTTTGTTCATTATTTTTTTCACATAATCTGCCACAAAGGTCCAGTTTTTCTCGTTTTTGGGTCCTGTGCTGCGAGATGCAAATTCTCCCTTAGGCAGTTCCTCTCCCCTGTCCATCGGATGCATTCAAAGAATGTATGGAATGCGTCATCATCCTTGATCTCCTGGTTGTTGGGGCACTTTGGGGAACGCAACTTCCCCATGTTATGTAGGTAGGCGTAGAAAAGTCCGTGCCCTGAAAGGAACTGGGTTAGGAAGACATTTACCTCTCCATGCTTCCTCTGTAGCTATGTCTGTTGGATTATGAGTAAAGAGTGGCAATGTGTTCCACGAATACGTTTGCTTTGTTTTGATTGGGTCTAGCTCATTTGTCATCGGCACCTCTGATGGGTACCGGTTGGGAAATATTTATGGGAGAAGATTTATGATATTTGGTAGCCTTCCATAGATATCTCGGTGGCTCGTCAGTTCGGGAATGAAGTTTCCCCGAGACTCATTATTGATTCCTTGGATCAACGATCTCAACTCTCTTCCTGCCCTATACCAGTCTGACTCATCACATGGTGCTCTGGTTGTTTGCCAACGTTTTCTTGCTTTACGTTTTTCCTTTATAGCACGTGATGTTTCTTTAGAGTAATTAATTTTTCTGAGTACGTTTTATTGATGGTGTATTCTCCCAGGCTACAGTTTGTATATTTCAAATTACTTCCTCCCGCTCACAGACCGGATCTTCACGTGTCTCCGGAGACTTGCTCATGCTTACAAATACCCAATTTGAAACCATCCCAATTCGTCTTGTTGTACACCAGAGCTGGGTTTAAAAGCTGTTACATATTTTATCGCTGAGTGTTAGGACTATTGGCGTGTGTTCTGAACACAGATCATTACTCTCTTCGATTAATATGTAAGTACTTATTTAGCCGAAATATTGCGTGCTATGAAAACGTCATTGAAATCGGATTACCATTTTAAAAAATTTTAGACAGTTTTTTTCAAATTTATTAGCAATATTCTGAAATTTTAAGTAAACATACAAAAATATTTTTGTGAACAACATGGAAATTCAGCGTTTTTGTATTTAACAATCATAGCTTAGCTAACGATCAAAGCTCAAATGCCACATGGCAGCATTTTGTTTGAGAATGAAAAGGCCTCTATGAAAACCCCTTGAATCCGCTATAGTTAGGTGTATGAATATATGGCAATAGTTTGAGCAGAAATAATATCAAAATTTCCCTTTTCTTTGCAACCAACATTATGAAAAATATGTTATGTAAAACATTAGAGGCTGACTAGATACACCATGTGGGGGGGGGGGTAAAAAAGGGATACATCAAATAAACTAAAAATCTGAAAAAATCATCTTTTTCACTCCACAGTTTTCGCATCTAAGTATTCTAACTATCTAAGTAAGGTTACAAATCATCTTTTTCACTCCACAGTTTTCGCATCTAAGTATTCTAACTATCTAAGTTAGGTGACAAATCATGCTTTCGTATATAAGCAGTACACTTTGGAGAAATGTAAGTTCATACGATTCCTTTCCCAGCCGTTTTATGAGACAGGCGACAAACAACTCCAATCCAAAATAATGTCAAACACCTACCACGAATCAAAATTTTTTCCCCGAGAACCTCGATGTAAGGAAGAATTTCCAATTTTAATGTATTCCGGTCAACGAATGTTATAAAGTGTCAATTTTGGGATTTGCACCTTTCGTAAATGCCAACCTATTGAATGGATTTCCGTAGAGACTAGGAAGCCAGATACAGAAGAAAGAAACTCAAAAGCCCACTCATCACGAAGAAAATTCGTTGGGAAATATCTTACCAGAGCAGAATGTGAGGGTGGGTGTAACAGTAACAGTAGACGGAGGCGATGAAGCCGATGAAACTTCTCAAGTCAACGTCTATTCAGAAACTAAACATAAATCCGATCGCCCCTCCCATGACTCGCGAGTTTTAATAATAAATGGCTGGAAACTAACTCCGACTGCGACAATAATTGTGAAATGTGAAGCAGTACAGCTTTAGACTGAGCCTATTCCAAATATCCACATTGTAAATCATTATTATTATTATTATTATTATGAAAATGTTATAATACAAAAATAGAATTGGCTCATTATTTAAATTTCATTGATTTATTTTTCTAATGGCGTTGTAAACACAAAGTAGCGACGTATAATATGTATGTGTTTTATGAATTAGGTACATGTAAGCAATACGCGTCAAACTTTCAACATCAGTGTTTTATTATACTCAATTTTATTGTATAAGCAATACGCGTCAAAATGTCAACATCAGTGTTTTATTACACTTAAAATATATTGACACAATAGATGGATAACCTATTATTAACTGTACCATCCTTCGAGTGAAGAACACAAGCTCATAAGAGAGATTCAAAAGACCCGAGGGGGTGGTCCGGCCTCATCACTTCATTCAAAGTGAAAAAAAAACTCTTTAATTGTATTTCATTTGGTTCACCATTTCCAGCTTTTGTACATTCCCAAATTCAGGGGATCATTATTTCAAGAAACCAAATCTACGAAAAATTCTGGTTTATGGAATCAATGATCTTATAACTGTATGGAAAAAATAAGGAATGAAAGTATTGAATACGCAGTGGAAGGTTTGTGATTATTTCAACCATAATATTAGCTAGAAATTTAGCCGCACATTGAACTAATTCAACAAGTGTACTAGTTGGTACAAACCTTGGTACAAATTTACATATTAGGGCGAATGTAGTAGATTTTTAACATTTCACCTCACGATTAATGTCGGGAGACGAGAAGAACATAAATATGGACTTATAACATCTTCAAAACATACCTTGCGCATATCGTATGTTGCTATGGTAAGTTTAGGTACAAAAAAATAAAAAGGAAATAATAATTTGCGTGTGGATACTCCTTGAGTTCGGGGAGACGAGTAAAAAATGAATATGGACTCTCAACCCTAATTCAACCACGGTGTCACTAGTGTCACCAAAAACATCTTAGGAACTCCACAGCTGTTCCAAAGTGTCACCGGAGTAACCAAAATTAAATTGCAATTTAAAAATTATTGGACAGAGTTGAATTTTTTGAACCATTTTTTGTGAGTTATTAGAGTCAAAAAATTATGTAATGATTTTTAAAAATTCATAGATTTTCTTGGAAATGTTTGACATAACTCTATTTTGTGACTTCCAATGACCCATAATCAATTCTGCTGTCCATTAATTTTGGTTACTCCGGTGACCCTTTGGAACAGCTGTGGAGTTCCTGAGATGTTTTCGGTGACACTAGTGACACCATGGTCCAATTGGGGTTAACATCTTCAAAACATACCCCGCCCATGTGCAAACATTATGTTGGTATGATATACTTCAAATTGAAAAAAAAAAAAAAACAAGGCCAGTTACTTAGTTATATGTACAACTAATATTTCGATTTTTCTTCACCATAGGATTGAAGATTTCTTTGAAAATACGCTGCATGAATGTACTTTTTATTTATTTTTTAAAATTTCTTTGTTAATAAGTTAGCAGCAAGTTGTTTTTAGGAGCGACTTGATTGCTTCCGGGTCTACTTTTGAGGTGCAAGTGAATCTGTGGTGTCTCATACTTATCTTTGCTAAACTTACATAACAAAATAAACCTAGTGCTCCACTATTGGAGAAGTATCCATGTACTGGTTAGCGTACGTTACTCTCTAGTCAGAGTGCAGGTATATTAACTTCATGTTCTTCGAACTTGCGCTAAAACAACAACCTTGGAATTGAGGTAGAAAATGATTGAGAGTTCAGAAAACTATGGCCTTCAATAGAGTAAGAGACAAGCTGAAATGAAGGGCTCACCGGTTGATTGTGTTTGCCCATCCAGGCCGGTGGTGGTGCGGGGAGGGGTGGTGGTCCGGACTTGACCCATGGCGGCCTGAAGGTCGTTCGTCTTTCGCCGTCTCCCGGCGGCTTTATTGATGCCATCTATCTGTAACCGCAATACCAAACACCTTTAGAAGTAATAGTTTGGGAGGTTTTCAACTAAATAAACGTTTTTCTACTGAAAATCTCAACAAATTGTTTTAAAGCAACAGTTGCTCTGACACCTGATTGGTGATTTGCTAGAACAGTTCCTTTGTTCCCCAAATCACAACTCAGGGACTGCTCCCCAGTCTCATTCCAGACATCGATCTGTAAGTAGCTATTTTCTTACAAGATCAATTCCCTTACCCTCGTGGTTCAAATCCGAAGATCTAATTGGTAAACTCTATTGATAATTCTCACCCCTCATATATAGATACAAGCCTCATTGATTGTAGGATAATATATCTATTTATCTTCCCTAATTCAATTTGTATCTTTCATCGTTCATCTCGTGACGTAGTTCTAGGTTGATCTCCCCCAAGGTATAGGTATTCTGACGAAACGTATACTTCGCTAGGGGTAGAATACAGCTACGATTAAATTATTCTCATTAATTAATCAGATTCTCCAGATCCCCTAGAACAAAACTGTTTCAAATATTAACCCTGTTATAAAAAAAATTTGGCTGCTTAAGCTGTTCAAAATATTGGCCAACGAACTTGGCCTTTCTTTTGATATGATTTACATTTCGGCTTTAAAGACAAATTATTATACCTTACGCCCTTTTGGGGCGATTTTTTTTGCCCTCATCCTTGGGGATTTTTAATTTTAATTTTGACTGCAGTAAATTTTTTCAATTTTTTTTTATTCTTTAGATTAGTGATTAATTTAGCACCTGCGCATGGAGTGATATCCACGTACAAAATTACCTCAATATTTACGCAATTTATATGTAAAAAATGTGGCTTCAAGAGTTTCATCTCAGGTTGTTGTATCTAAAAGACCTAATCACACAATTATCGATCAAGGTTAAACATACCCACCCCTTCAGTACACAATGAAGTTTCCAGTGAATTCTTTTATGTTCTCGCGTCTTACGCAATCGAACTGACAAAGCATGAAACAAAATAAACCGAATATCGACGGTTACGCAAGAGGCTTCTGTCAGAAACACCCAGACGATAAGCAGGAGCCGGAAATTGTTTCATCGCGGGAACACAATTGCTCGGAGGTGGAAGGAATCTCATGGTACGACGTTTCGCAGAAGTTCGCCGAGAGACCATTTACAGACAAAATCGTGCAGAAACGGATAATCTCAAAATTGTTCAGGAAAATCTAAAACTTAAACGCGAGAGGAAGTTTTGATTTTGGAGAATTTTGTTAAATCTTGAAAAGTGGAAACAATGCTGCAGACAGACACGTAACCAAACATGTCCAGAAAGTTCTAAAACGTAAAACGCGAGTAAAAATTTTGATTTTAGAGAATTTTTGAATTTGAATCTTCATAAGTGAAAATAATGCTTCCGATATCAAGGTAGCCTCGGAATCAAAAGAAGTCCCTCTTGGCTTGTACAAGCTGTTTACAACTAAACACATTTCGCAACATTTTCAGTTGCGTTTTGGTTTATTATTTTCAATAATGAACCTTTGGAATCGACCAAGAAAAAAAAAATTTTAACACCCCCTCAAAATTTGATGGTTTACGTTTCAAGCTACGTAGATTCCAAAAATCGAATAAAAATTTGGCCGTCCGTCCGCCGTCCGCCGTACGCCGTACGCCGTACGCCGTCCGCCGTCCGCCGTCCGCCGTACGCGGCACTTTTGCCACTTAGCATTGACCGATTTCGATGAAATTTGGTATGTAGGCTCCATTTGGGGTCTAGTTGTGCCCCGAAGCTTTTGGTTGATGTAAGTCACTCCTAAAGGTTCCAAAATCAATTTTGAAATTTTGAAAACGCCCTAACTCAAAAAATTTCGATATAAAGGTATTGTTTTTCCTTCAAATTAAGATTCTATAGAATTTTTAGAATTTTTTGAGACCACGCGGAGCTCTGTAGGACAAACCGTTTGCTCCCTACGAAAATTTAAGGGTTTATATTGAAATATATATATATATAAATCCAAACACGAGTGTGAATCGCAAAAGAGGCCTAATCTCCGTTCAAATTAGAGCTGACCAAAATGCGATCAATGGTTGGTGATTTTGATTTTTTTTTTTGATTTTTTTTGATTTTTTTTTTGATTTTTTTTTCTTTTTTCTCTTCATATTGGATGGTTGGTGATTTTGTAGACGAGTGATCTATATAAAAATAATAAACCGTTGTGTAATAATTTGCAGCGTTTTTTGCTTCCGAGTCTACCAAGGTAGAGGGAGCATGATTTTCACTTTTGGAGATTAAAAAACGAAAAAATTCTTCACAATCAAATTTCTACTCGTTTTTTATGTTTCAGAACTTTCTGAATATTTTTGGTTTAGTATCTGCCTGTCTGTGTGTCGGTTTGTCTGTCATGAAGTACTTGTAACGGACAAAACTAAGCGAAGTTATCCGATTTCGATAAAATTCTCAGGGGTTGTGCGGTGTAGATGATCCCCTAAGATAATCATTGCCCCAGGATTGTTAGTATCCTCTGCGGTTCCTTCAAACGTAAGAACCTTAAACTCCTACATTTTTCACCCGAATTTGACGACATTTTCAGGGATTGTGCAGGTTGGAATACTGATGACCCCCTATGAAAATCATGGTCTCAAATTGTTAGTAGCCTATGCGCATGCGCAATCGTAGAAACCTTGTAATAGCAATAAGTTCTATACTTCTCCCCGAATTCGACGACATTTTCAGGCATTGTACAAGGTACTCAGAGTTTGATGTTTTTAGATTAGCTACTATGCATTTGATCATATGTACAATCGCATTATGGATATTATGAAGCTATGTGCCAGGCCCACTTACTACTACATATATTTAACCGCTCGTTAGAGTGTACCGTAAATTACTTTATTTTTAAGATTCATCCCCAGTCGGTTCGAGACAAAAAAGTCACAAGACTGTCTCATGCCTATAAGAGTAAATTTTCAAAGTTAAATTAGCTACTGTTAAGTATGGCTATATCAGCGAATTTTCGAGATGAAAATATTTATAGTGCAAAATGGCAATATGAGACTGAAAACCCCCTCACATTCCTGCTTTTTGACATGAATATTTCTAATGGCAAAAAGTTGACGATTTGTTGCATGACCATAAATATATGTTCAAATTATCTGGTGTCCAATGCCATGAGAATTAGCCGTGTTGGACATAAATAAGCAAGTACAGGTCACTACAGAAAAGCCAAAAGGCACGCAATATTGAAAGTTTTAATTTCTGTACGAGGTACATCAAAACAAGTTCAAACTTGCCTGATAGATTGTTAGGAAGGAAGGAATTATTGAATTTAATGATAATAACAACTCGTGCATTTAACAACGAACCGTGAAGAACCCGCACATTTACCAAAACAATTTGGCTGAAAGAAGATATTCGAGATTTCTACATTTTCTATTCCAACTATCTTTGTCGGAGGATCTTATTAAGACATCCTGAATTTGAAGAGGTAAATAATATTTTAATCTTTTTAGAATTCGAACTTTTACCATTGTTGCTAGAAAATTTTAGAATTTACCTGAGAGTTTTAAGACTTTCACAGTAAAATATACAATTAAAAAGGATCCAAAAGATGTTCAAGAAAAACATCCAAATTTTCTCATACTGCTCTATACTGGGTTAACTCCAAAAATTTGCTGAAAAGTATGCATTCTTGATTGCCCGGTATTTTCACAGATTTATATTGTTTTATGAATCATTCAGAATACTGGTTCACAAACTAGTATCATTGCCCCGTGATGATGATTACAATCAAGTGCAACTAGTTTTCAGGTACCTTATGAATCACCGTTCAGGTTATCTGAGATGACACCGTATTAACTTAGCGACGAATTATCAAAGTCAATCGTCTTGCTGCTCTAAGAGTATACTCTGAGGCATTCAATCCGTCAACTATTAATAGAAAATTTACCCCGTAAATTGCTTTTCAGAACCAATTTGTACCAGAAGTGAATGGAAGAGTGATGGCGAATAATTGTCTGTCAATAACGGCCCGAGATTTCGCCGATGGGTCCAGGCTGGCAGATTGCACATTCATATTCATGCCGGCGCGAAGGGCTCAATTATTTCCAGAGTTATTCAGCGGGTGATCCAGGAGGGTAGCCGTGCGAAAAACCGCGGATCTGTGATGATACATGCGATACGACGTATCCTTCGGAAAATAGAATGATGTTTGATTAATTCCAACTTTGCATACTTGAACCGGCGGATTAGGGAGTGTGATGTTATTTCATTTTATTTAGATACAAAAGTGCGAAGCCACTACATCAAGATTTGATAACAACGCGTACTCAGTAAAATAATGAAGCTTTGGAATCGAACAAGAAAAAAAAAAATTTTAACACCCCCTCAAAATTTGATGGCTTGTTTTCCAATCAAAATTCAAATGTAATTATACCGTTGGAAAGAGCGTTAAATTTTCTATCTCTCTAGTGTTGAATAAAACTTTTTAAAGAAGGCTAAAATGTTGAAAAATGAGCACAAATATTAAAATCTCGAAAATCTTGGAAATTTTTCGTTTTTTCAAACGTGTGTAACACTAACTGAAACTGCCGGTTAAGTTCTCACTGTAACCCCAAAAGTTGACCCAAAATCTCAGCTTTCCAACGGTATGGTCATAAAATTGTTTACAGTGGACTAATGGTGTAAAATCCTCGTTCCCGTGCCAAAAACCGTGGATCTTCCAGTAAAAATCGACGTTTTTCGCGAAAATCAACATTTTTACCCTAAAATGAGTTAGGCAGCCATCTTTTCGTACTTTTCGTCTCACCGAGTCAAATGATGACACAAGACTTATCGAAAAAGCAGTCACTGCTATCTTGGTCAATTCACTTTTCGAACATTGTCTTAATTCCTGTTAATTTGTATGCCAATTTTTGGTTTATTATTTTCAATAATGAACCTTTGGAATCGACCAAGAAAAAAAAATTTAACACCCCCTCAAAATTTGATGGTTCACGTTTCAAGGTACGTAGAATCCAAAAATCGAATAAAAATTTGGCCGTCCGTCCGCCGTCCGCCGTACGCGGCACTTTTGCCACTTAGCATCGACCGATTTTGATGAAATTTGATATGTAGGCTCCATTTGGGGTCTAGTTGTGCCCCGAAGCTTTTGCTTGATGTAGGTCACTTCTAAGGGTTCCAAAATCAATTTTGAAATTTTGAAAACGCCCTAAATCAAAAAATTTTGATTTAAAGGTATTGTTTTTCCTTCAATTTAAGATTCTATAGAATTTTTAAAATTTTTTGAGACCACGCGGAGCTCTGTAGGACTAACCGTTCGCTCCCTACGAAAATTTGAGGGTTCATATTGATATATATATATATAAATCAAAAGACGAGTGTGAATCGCAAAAGAGGCCTAATCTCCGTTCAAATTAGAGCTAACCGAAATGCGATCAATGGTTGGTGATTTTGATTTTTTTCTTTTTTTTTTTCCTCTCTTCATATTGGATGGTTGGTGATTTTGTAGACGAGTGATCTATATAGAAAAATAATAAACCATTGTGTAATAATTTACAGCGTTTTTTCTTGCAGTTTATCATTTTTTTTTTAAATTATGAGGTTTAATTAGTACAATCATAATGTCATGTTACTGTACACGGAGAAACTGAATATAAAGAAAGAGTACAAGTGGTGATCAGCAGTTATCAGCAGCAAGTCATCAGCACTCTTCCGAAGAGAAGATCAGAATTGGTTCTCATAATTTTGGTCATGGCTGCCCCAACCGCTCAAGTGAAGACATTCAACAAGAGAACAGGCAGCTCACCAACGGCCCAACTCGAAAATTCACCAGGAGCGGTCACCAATCCAGATAACCTTCCGAGCCAACTGGCCCCAACTTCGGTGATCTCACGGGAATCGATTCATTGAACCAGCTGACGGCCGTTGGTCACAATGTCTAGATATTGTGATGAATCGCCTCCAATAGAGGTCTTGGTTTGCTGTTTATAGCTGTAGATCGTTGGTTGAGGTGTAAAAAATCCAGCAGCGTCCTCAACTTTGGCCATGTTTTCTATATCCAACGACAGAACGCACCAGCCCTAAATCACTCGACCTCCCACATCGTGATTCATTTCGCCTCCCATCGCCATTCTGTGCGGATTGTTGGAGCTATTTCGGCTAAAATGCCAAAATTTCACGTGAACCCACCTCGCTTCCGATGTTTCATGGAAGGATCGCCCTGGATTGTAGGATTTTGAAGCAACTGATTTTGAGGTATCTTACCTACACTACTGTGCAATACCATGGACCTTAGTTGATGAAGCCTGGATCATCATGGAATTGTTCTCCTTTTTTGTTCTACGGCAGTCTTCTGCACGACAACGTATTTTACTGAATATCAATCTTGCGAAGTACCAAGGACAAGTAGTCTAAGGACATTATTGTAAATAGGTGAGTATGTACATACAAACTATACGAGATTTCGTAATATTATGAGCATTAGGTGTTATAAAATACCAAATCATCAAAATCGGACCATGATATTGTATAGCCACGTCTAGGGCATAAGAAATACTCCATTCTTTATGATATTACGGTCTCTTCCTCATTTGAATGAAACTAGCCCATCAGTTTCTCACCGGTGAATAATCAAAATTCATTCCAACGAATATTTTTGTGACAACCTCAAAATGTGAAAACAAAAACATATAACACCAGATGAGCGCCAAAACGAGAAGAGGAGGGGTTAAACAACCACAACAAAAATGTTCACCCGAATCGGTCCAATATTACTATCCCAAAAGAATGCATATTCGTACTTGAAGGTTGGAGGAAGTTATATAACAGTTTAACATTGTGTTGAATGGCACTGATGAACCGGTTATTGGTGAGATGATCCTACATCGAAAATTTCACAATAAATAATTACAGGTTTGAGCGGAGTTTGGTATTCGTTTGTATCGCACAAAACCCGCCCCTCTACCGGTATAGGTGGCTCCTAAGGGCGGTAGACCACAAAGCGGATAAATCGGTTAAACGCATCACCATTACGAATACCCTCTCTAGCTGAGTTGCGGCATAGAGGTCATATACGGTGGTTGCGTTTTAAATCGAGATGCTTGGACTACCTGATACCTGATTCACGTGGTAAACACGGCACCAGAGCCGTTGGTTTCCGCCCAATAATCCCCCACCACCCCTAGTTCACCTAAACATAACTAACTCCTTCTTTCACTCCGAGTTGCAGGCGGACGATAAATTTTATCGCAGTGACCGTAACCCTGCTAATGATTCAGGTCCGGTAATACCTACTTGGCGAAGATCCGGATAAGGAAAAACTCCCTTCGCCCCCTGAGCTGAGGGTTTATGCTTCATATTTCGATATGGCCTTTTCGACTGTTTCCACTCTTCAAGAGCTATCAAAGAGTGGAAAAGCGACAAAAATGAATGTTGAACGGGGTTTTTTACCCTTTGGGGATTGATTGTTACGACACGACATGAAGGCGGTTGAGTACCTTGCGATCTATTGGAGTCATATTTCACGGCATGAAAAATATATTTTCAGTCATGTAATATGAATCGATGGGAGAATTTTCAGACAACTGATAAATTTTAAGGAATCTACTTGAGAATTAACTCAATCGATTTTTAACGATTTTCACAGGTAAACTATACTATTGGAACGTTTTTATGAGCCATTCTTGCGAGATGAGTATTTGCGAAATGCTTTCAGAAGGTGTCGACGAATATTTATTGGTCGATACCAAATCAAATCTTGAAACGTATTCTTCGTTTCAGCAACCAAATTATCCAAATGACTTTGTTGCTTCCCCGTAAAATCCAAGCAGTTTTTCAATTCCTTATTTTCTTTCAAAGTGTCAGACTTTTCTTTTTGGAAGAATTTGATCATTTCCACAATTTCAAAATTTATTTTTCGTATGATTTTTGGTTTTACATGCTTCCCTTTTTCAATAGCTCGTGGTTGTTTTCCATTGTCACTATGTAAATTTCCAATGCTTCCATTTTGACTGCCATTGAAATATTCTCTCCTTCTATCGTATTCAGTTCCATTTTCGAAAACTTGTCGACGTACAGCTCATTTTGTGGGACCAGTTGATGCTCTTTGACTTGCAGCACATTTTGGTTTATTATTTTCAATAATGAACCTTTGGAATCGACCAAGAAAACAAATTTTCTAACACCCCCTCAAAATTTGGTTTACGTTTCAAGGTACGTAGAATCCATAAATCTAATAAAAATCTGGTCGCACGCGGCACTTTCCTTAGTTCCCATGGACCGATTTTGATTAAATTTGGCCAGTAAAGGTATTGTTTTTCCTTCAATTTAAGATTCTATAGAATTTTTTAAATTTTTTGAGAGCATGCGGAGCTCTGTAGGACAAACCGTTCGCTCCTTACGAGAATTGAAGGGTTAGACGTACGATAAATCAGAAACATGAGTGTGAATCGCAAAAGAGGCCTAATCTCCGTTCAAATTTTAACTGACCGAAATGCGATCGATGTTTTTCTTCATGTTGGATGGTTGGTGGCTTTGTAGACGAGTAATCTATATAGAAAAATAATAAACCATTGTGTAATAATTTGCAGCGTTTTTCTGTTGAGATCCTCGTTGAGTTGAGATTCACTCAATGCATTTTTTAGTGAGTTCACTCCCATTTTCATAACTTTCCTATCCTCCTCAAAGGCAGTTTTAATTGCTTCACATTTCGTCTTATAGTTTTTGATGATCTGATCTATTTTATTAGTTGCTTCGGTCGACTTTGATTTTTCACGTGTGCAGTTGGTATCTGTAAAACATTCATCACCACGCAACCATGTGTCACAGTTGTTTGTCGTCAAGTAACAAGTCGAGAAGTTTCTCTCTCGAATGTAGAACTTCAACAATATGCATTAGCATTGATGATGGTCCGTCTGGTCGTGACGTCCCTTCTCTTCCCGCTCTTCTGAATTGAGAGACGGCCTTCCACTCCTTTCTTCGTCCTAAGTGTCGGTGTGTCCTTCGTTAAACAGCCTAACCCACTTGACAACATGCTGACCTCAGGTCCATAAGCTTCCACTAGCTGACGATGGATTTCAGAGGCAGGTTTGACGACATTATGCAACAAACTAACCATCCTGTACGCAGGTGTGCCAACCTTGAACCAAAAATCCCTGCATCCTTCAGGAGGGTTATAACCTTATTTTCTAGATATCCCTCGTACATACTGCTTCCAAATCTACCCAGGTAGCGTTACGTTATTAAAAAGATCTCGATTTACAATATCCCAATACATAGTAATTGTTCTTCTTCTTGACTCTACGGCCCTTTGAGAGCCTTGGCCTGCTCAGTAATTTGTCTCCAGACTGATCTTTCCTGTGATTTTCTTCTCCACTGTCTCACTCCCAGCTCTTCAATGTCATTCTCCACATCCTCCAACCACTTCTTCCGCGGTCTTCCCCGAACTCAATGTCTTCCAGGGTTTCCATCCAATACTTTTCTTAAGGCACTCTCTGGATCAGCTCTCATCACGTGTCCCAACCATCGCAGCCTCGCGCTCTTCACAATCCCGACTATTCCATGCCTCTGGTAAAGCTCCAGTAGCTCCAAGTTTTTCCGGATCCTCCATGTTCCCTGATCACATACCGGCCCGAATATCCTCCTGAGAATTTTCCTCTCCCATACCTCTAGAGCTCTCATATCTTTGCTGGTGAGAACCCAGCACTCTCAGCCGTATGTCACTATGGGGCGGATGATTGTCTCATACAGTTTGATCTTAAGATTTCTCGAGAGCACCTTCGACTTTATTAGGCCTTGGAGAGCAAAGTACGCCCGGTTCCCCGCTGCCAGTCTAGAACGAATCTCTTTGGAGCAGTCGTTGTTGCTGGATATCATAACACCGAGGTACTTAAACTCTTTGGTGGATTCAAAAATAGAGCCATCTAACTTCACAAAATCAGGATAATTTCCTCGCTGCGGGACGTCTTCATGTACAAGGTTTTGTCCTTGTTAATGACCAACCCAACATCTTCAGCTGCAGCCCGCAACTGTAGGAAAGCCTCTTCGAGGTGCCTCTCTGACCTTGCAGTTACTACAATGTCGTCAGCAAAAGCTAAGAGTTGTGTGGTTCGGTGGTAGATGTTCCCGGAGATGTTAACCTCCAGCTTACGTATGACATATTCCAGTACCAAGTTGAACATAACGGTGGAAATTGGGTCTCCCTGACGCACGCCGGAGGTGACTTTGAAGACATTGGCTCTCTTTCCATCAATCTTAACAGCACACTTGCTACCTTTCAAAGTCATTGACGCTAACCTAACCAATTTTCCAGGAATTCCGAGGCTTACATAGTAATTATAGGTTATTGCATTGTTAATTAAAGAAAGAAAATTATCATCAATTCGGAGGTGTGGAAGGATATATAGGATCCTAGGAAGTCCGCGACTTTTTCGTTCACACACAAAAATTTCGTCCAATAGTTTTCATTTTGAGGTGTGATTAAATCAGAAGTTGTTACACCCAATAAATTGCACCATTGGAACACGAACCCCTATTCGGCAATCTCCTGGAAACATAACGACTCGTTATGTGTTAACGGGTGGCAAACATTGTTGGTAGATTTGTATATTTACTGCGTAGCGAAGAGATATTGTTCCGGCCGTTATAAAGTCTCTCATTACAATTCTATTGTTCATAAACATAATCAGAGCCGTTAACCGAGGGAGTCAACGAGCACATTGATGCAAGCATTGGTTTTAATGTTGAGCATTCATTTTCAGCAACGTTAAACCTTTTCCCCTTATGAATGGGAATATCCTCTCGAACTAGACAATCCAGACGTCTGCTTCACTCTTGACACTGACTCCTGAATAAATTTATTGTGTGTTTCAACGCTCGGTATCGCTAAAGTGTATTTTATAGTTGGCCGGTGAGTTGAGAACCAAAATGTTTACCAACTTTCGTTCTCGTCTGAGTTCTGGAGTTAGGTTTCAAATGGGATCAGAATGTTCTTATAACGAAAAGACGATAGGAAAGTTTAAAAGCTCTGAATGGAGATCATGATGTTGTTAACCAGTTCATCCGTAGCTCCTTATTGGAACAAGTTTAGGTTGTTTCCTACCGTGAGTTTTACCATCCGTCTCGTTCAATTCACTTTAGACCATAATCTAATTCAGTAAATATCGTAACCCTCTCAGGGCGAATGGAGCCACTCAATATCCTTCGCTTGGATTTTGGTAAAATAATAGTGACCTTCAATAAACAGTTTTATTCTAATTGAGACCGAAGAATACGAAATAAAATCTCACGATGTTACCGATATCATTTTCAATCCATCACTTCCAACATTGTTTTTAGTTTTAGCGAGAAACCGAGAAACTCTTCAAAATAGATTTTATACGATTACATTTAGAGACAAATGAACCGATTTATTTATATACAAAACTGTTAGATAAAAAATTAAAAATCGGAACTAGAGATATTTTTGAAAGTAAATAATTTGGTCAATTTCCGAAACCCAATAAGTCTCAAACTGTAAAGCCATAAGACCAGATTAACTGGTTGTCAAATTAATATTACATACATCATTAACCTGGGTTAATTAATGACACTAATTTCAAGTAGTAAAAGAATAAAAACTGTAAATTATTACTACACGACGATTTATTATTTTTCTATATAGATCGCCCGTCGGCAAAGAACACGGCGTTTCTTGTAAGAGTGCTAATCAACCATTCTCTCGCGCAAGATTAAAACTCAAGTTTGATTTGACAGAAATTACCTACCACCAATAAGATCGTTATCGAAGACTTGTGGGTGCCTTCATGTTGCCAAGGGAGATTTAAAGTTTTTGAGCTAGGGAGTTTGAAAATTTCAACCCTTACTTTTCACTCTTGGAAGTGAGTTACAAAATCAAAACCTTCGGGGCACAACTAGGTCTCGAAAGAAGCTCATGTACAGAATTTTATCAAAATCGGTCAAAGGTAATTAAAGAAAGGGCCGCGTAACGAACCGACGGAATTTTTTGTTATAATTATTTTTATTTTTTTAATTTTTGGAAAAAATGTTGTGTAGATGTCGGTGTGGTTTTGACACTGCAGTTTCATCCTTGAGCCCTGATGAAGGTATATTGACCGAAAGATAGGCGACAACGCTGCAAATTATTACACAATGGTTTATTATTTTTCTATGTAGATCACTCGTCTGCAAAGCCACCAACCATCCAACATGAAGAAAAACATCGATCGCATTTCGGTCAGCTAAAATTTGAACGGAGATTAGGCCCCTTTTGCGATTCACACTCGTGTTTCTGATTTAACGTACGTCCAACCCTTAAATTCTCGTAGGGAGCGAACGGTTTATCCTACAGAGCTCCGCGTGGTCTCAAAAAATTCTAAAAATCCTATACTATCTTAAATTTATGGAAAAACAATACCTTTATATGTAATTTTTTTGAGTTAGGGCGTTTTCAAAATTTCAAAATTTAATTTTCGACTCTTAGAAGTGACTTACATCAACCAAAATCTTCGGGGCACAACTAGACTCCAAATGAAGCCCACAAACCAAATATCATCAAAATCAGTCAATGCTAAGTGGGAAAAGTGCCACGTACGGCGTATGGCGGACGGGCGGCCAAATTTTTGTTCGAGTTTTGGATTCTACGTACCTTGATACGTAAAACTACAAATTTTGAGGGGGTGTTAGACTTCTTTTTCTTGGTCGATTCCAAAGGTTATTATTGAATATAATAAACCCAAAGGAGTGAATCTCTGTTTCCTGTCCCGATCAATTTTAACCAATGAAGTCTGGCGGGTCAATCTTCGTAGTTTTCATGAATACGATTTTTATGTGTTACACCTATACAAGTCACCTCTTGTATAATCAAGATTAAAGCTGTAACTGGATAAATCGCACTATAGTTGTTGTGTAAGTGTGCCGGATTAATAATGAGAGCACACACTATGGAAGCTTTCCAAACAGGGGGAGACTTATGTATACAAGCGTACAAACATGGAAATTAATATAGTCTCCACCCTTGAGAACTTGAAGGTCAAATATCAGTTTCCCCTCCAAGTCTTCGAAAACACCCCTTTCGTCCGATAGCAATAAGGTGTCGTTCACCGCACAAGGCACTTCAATAGTTAATCTCAATCAAAATTAATTTAAACCTTTATGCATGTTCCATATTAGGGTCAAGTTTGATAGCTCTTAGTGTTGGGGTGATTCAGTTATTGCTTAGAGGCAAGTATAATCGACAAAAAATGTTCCCTACAAATTAAATTTAATATTTCAATTTGCTCAAGAACTCTCAATATAATGGTATTTGTTATGACGGCGTGTCGGCGTTGAAGGCGAATGGCTTCACGTCGGCTTGTCGGTTTGATTGGTACCTGCTCAACGAAGACAAAGGACGGGACAGCACTCGATGCCTGGCGCGTTTTACCGCCGACTGTGTGCAAGAGTGCTCAAGGACTTCAGCTCAGCTACGTACCTCAGCGCGATTGCTCGCCTACCGGAGGGAGGCAGCACATTTACCTAGGCCTAGTTGGGGGCAGACAATTACTAGGTGAAATGGGAGCAGAGGCCGGCGCGATGAGCTTTATCGCATGTCGAGATTTCTGAGGAACTGTGGGGTTCAGAGAAAAGGCGAGGTAGAGCGAGAAATAATCCAGTTGAGTTTTCGAAGACGAATGCATGAAGTGGAAGCCCTGAGTCCTCCTTTTATATTTTTTAAACAAGGTAAGGGGAGAGTGGAGGAAAGTGACGTCAAGTGACGTACTTGTTCCCCGTACCTCACCTTACCTACCTGGCATGATGAGTCACTCAGGGTTTCCCTTGTCCTTTATTGGAGAACTAACATAGCTAAGAGTATGAGTCATTACAGTATTGTTTTATCGTCAATTTTGAATAGTAATGAATTTTTAGAACCCAATCAGTCCACCCAGAGCTCTGTAGGACCAACCGTTTGCTCCCTATGAGAGCTTGAAGTAGAGACCAACGATGAAGCAGTAACACGTGTGTGAATCACCAATGAATATTCACTGACGGAAGAAGTCCAAATCACCAATCGAAGTTGAGATCAAAAGCGATCTTGGTTTGTTTTCCTCGAGCTAATTCAGCTCCATGGCCTCAGTTGTGCTCCCTTTCGTTTCTTCAGGAGCCTGAAGGAGAAAGAAGAGTACGAAGGGAAGAAATCTGGGATTGTGTTCCACCGCCTTTCTATGAAACGACTAGCCAATGTTTTGACAACACGCCAAGCCCTAGTAAAGACAAAAGATTAAAAAATAGAACTGACCCCATTCTTCAAGGTCGCAAGTTACGTCTGCTACGCCGTGTTGTTTGAAGTGTGTCGAAAGACTCGAAGGTGATGAGGAGAGGGGTACTGAAATCCCCCATAATAACGAATTTTATGCGAAGAACGTGTTTTCTCAATTTCAATATTTTTAAAAGAAGAGCTCAAAACTTTTATTAATGTTTTTGGAAGGTCCCATAATTTTTATTAATTAAACATTGCATTAATATATTGCATTAATTAAAATTGAAACTTCTGAATCTTCACAAAAATGCGATCGTTTTGGAGCAAAAGATACTCTATTCCCATGAAAAACGAGGGTGAATATTCTTTTTAATTTCAAATGGTACTATATCCAGCACAATGGCGGTCTCTTATCCGTTTTGTTTCAAAGAGTACTTTATCCACTTCCTTTGATTTCAAAAACGCTGCAAATTATTACACAATGGTTTATTATTTGTATGTATAGATCACTCGTCTGCAAAGAACACGGCTTTTCCAATGCTACCACCAACCAACATGAAGAAAAACATCGATCGCATTTCGGTCAGCTAAAATATGAACGGAGATTAGGCCTCTTTTGCGATTCACACTCGTGTTTCAGATTTATCGTAAGTCTAACCCTTAAGTTCTCTAAGGGAGCGAACGGTTTGTCCTACAGGGCTCCGCGCGGTCTCAAAAAATTCTTTACTATCTTAAGTTGATGGAAGAACAATACCTTTATATCAACATTTTGCTTCCGAGTCTGGCAAGGTAGCGGAAGCTTTGTTTTCACTTTTCAAGGATGAAAAAAAAAGTTCTCCAAAATCAAAATTTTCACTCGTGTTTTGCGTTTTAGACCTTTCTGAACAATTTTGGTTCCGTGTCTATCTGTCTGTGTGTCTGTCATGAAATCCTTGTAACGGGTATAACTAAACGAAGTTATTGTCCGATTTTCATGAAATTTCAGGGATTGTGCGGGTTGGTGTGTAGACGGTTCCACTACGAAAATTATCATCCCCGGACTGATAGAAGCGACTGCGCATGCGCAAACGTGAATTCCTTGTAACGGCCAAAACTTCCGCATTTTCTACCCGATTTCGATGAAATTTTCAGAGATTATGCGGATTAGATTGTAGATGGTGCCCTATGAAGATAATCACCCCCGGACTGATAGTAGCCGCTGCGCATGCGCAAACGTGAATTTCCTTGTAACAGCCATAACTTCTACATTTTCCATCCGATTTCAATGAAATTTTCAGGGATGTTACAGATTATTATTTAGACGGTCCCCTATGAAAATTACCACCTTCAGACTGATAGTAGCCACTGCGGTTGTCTCCAATGAAAATAATGGCTCCCAAGTTTATGGTACTTAACCACCGCGCATGCTCAAACGTAATAACTTGTAACAAAAATAAGTTACATATTTTCCACCCATTTTCAATGAAATCGTCAGAAATTTTGCGGGTTGGGGCCTTAGCGACCAACCAGGTTCTATGTAATTTTAAAAACAAAATAATTTCTTCCAAGAGCCGTTCTTAGTAATCACTCACAATCGCCTTTGACCCTAAAGAGTGCCACCCCCTTCATTGTTTCGTATTATTTATTATATATTGTTGTGAAGCTCTAAGCAAGTTTTGGGGACCGGGTTACAATGTTGTTTATGATACTAACTAAAATTGTCACTTTTCCTTTTGGAATTCGTGGAATAGACGTGTGTCATTTCGCAGTGATAGTTAAACTATTTCCATCCCACTTTTCGATTATAGATCATAAAACTGGTTTGGGAAGTGGGATGATCTAGTGACGTGCAAGTGAATTGTACACGTTTTGTGGAACATTTTGTGAACTTTTATTGTTGACTATTTGAAGCACCAGGAATACGCGTTCTACGATAAGGGATCGGGAAAACGAGGCAGAACTACCAGAACAAGTGGTAGTGCCTTCTGAAGAAGAAGAACCAGTACAGCAATCCTTTGGGGAAACACAAAGGACCATTGCAGACTTTAAAAGCTACTGGGAGGAAGAGCGAGCTGCTATAACCCAGGAGGTGAAACAAATGGTAAGAGACGAACAAAGGTCATTGAAAGAAAGCATGGAGATTGAATGGAGTGCATGTCTTGGAGAATTGAGGCACGTTATATCAGAGGAGATAGCTTCCAATAGAGAACAAATGCAAGGATCACGTGTCGAGACTTCGAAATTGTCTCAGAACCAACTACTGTCTAGGTCACCGGCCCCCTTTCTAAAAGCCAAAACATTCGATGGCACAGTTAACTGGGATGCCAACAGGATACAATTCGAAGATATTGCTGATAAGAACGGATGGGACGATTCCGCAAAAACTGCTACACTGGAGTCAGTTTTGGCTGGTCCTGCCTTAGACCCCTTAGAACCATAGCCTGTTGTGGGGAAACTCCGGTGGTGCTGCGAGGGTTCTGAAACTTCAGAAGGCTGCTGTGCGAATTTTGGGTCGGAGAGCCCCCAGGACCCCTTGTCGGCCGTTGTTCGCCAGACTGGGATTAAGGACCCTTCCTGCTTTAATAGCGGAAGCTCTAGTCGTCAGGATCAGATTGAACGAGGGAAATTTCGCACGCCAATCTGAGGTCCATGACCACGACACTGGACACTCTGGAGACTTGGTCACATCCCGACACCGCCTAGCCCTCACCCAGAAACGCAGCCCTGACTACCTAGGTGTCAGGCTCTTCAACCACCTACCCAAGGATGTCAGGGCCCTTCCACTCCGACGATTCAAAGTTGTTGTGAGGGCTTGGCTCGTTGGACTAACGCCCTACTCACTTGATGAGGTGTTCAGAAATCCGTTTCCATGATTGTGTGTGATGTCACTTTTTAACGTTTTTTAAGATTTGGTTAATTGTTACGGACTTTTTTTATATCTTTGTTGCTGTACCTAATTAGTTATGAGTTTGTTTTGTTGACTTATTGTGCCTAATGACTAGAATATTGTTTGACGAGTGTTATATACCTACTTTACTTTGTATGCTCAACACAAATAAATTGAATTGAATTGAATTGAATTGAATAGATATTCAGATGGAAGTTCCTGCACCTCGGACGTATCCAAAACTGATTGAATCTCTGGAACGTCGATTTCGCCTTCGACATCATGAACAGCGTTTTATGACCGAATTATTGACCAGAACGACAGTACGACGTCCATACAAACAAACCACGATTCCAGCCTGGAGACAAGGTTTGGTATTTCTATCTTGGATGGGACCATACCATATTGTTAAAGCGATCAGTGACGTCGTATTCAGAATCCGAACGCCAGGAAAGAAGCTATTTGTAGTGCATGCGGATAACCTCACACCTTACGCAAGCCTGGAAGAGAGAAACGGAGGGGATGAAGCAACATGTTGTGAAGCTCTAAGCAAGTGGTTTTGGGGACCGGGTTACAATGTTGTTTATGATACTAATTAAAATTGTCACTTTTCCTTTTGGAATTCGTGGAATAGACGTGTCTTATTTCACAGTGATAGTTATACTATTTCCATCCCACTTTTCGATTATAGATCATAAAAATACCAACAATTAAATATATTTGCCATCATCAATTCATTGTAACGTTAACCAATCACTCCTTCGTCATTTCATAATTTAATAATTATAAAATATATTTTCACCTTTTTCGTGTTGTGCTTCTGCATAACAATAACCAAACTATATTCCACATTCTACCCTAATCTACAACTCCAAATTGATAATTGAATTTACGATTGAGAAAATTGATTGAATAAATATTTTCAATGACGTATACAGTGGTTACGGTGACAAGGAAGCTATGTGCCACACCCACTTGGCATTTTGAGTTAGGGCGTTTTCAAAATTTCAAACCTTATTTTTCAACCTTCAGAAGTGACCTACATCAACCAAAATCTTCAGGGCACAACTAGACCCCAATGGAGCCCACATACCAAATTTCATCAAAATGTAACTGAGGAAAGTGCCGCGTACGGCGGACGGACGGCCAAATTTTGGTTTATTATTTTCAATAATGAACCTTTGGAATCGACCAAGAAAAAAATTTTTTTAACACCCCCTCAAAATTTGATGGTTTACGTTTCAAGGTACGTAGAATCCAAAAATCGAATAAAAATTTGGCCGTCCGTCCGCCGTCCGCCGTACGCGGCACTTTCCTCAGTTACATTTTGATGAAATTTGGTATGTAGGCTCCATTGGGGTCTAGTTGTGCCCCGAAGATTTTGGTTGATGTAGGTCACTCCTAAGGGTTCCAAAATCAATTTTGAAATTTTTAAAACGCCCTAACTCAAAAAATTTTGATAAAACGTATTGTTTTTCCTTCAATTTAGGATTCTATAGAATTTTTAGAATTTTTTGAGACCACGCGGAGCTCTGTAGGACAAACCGTTCGCTCGCTACGAGAATTTAGGTGTTTTATGCACGATAAATCAGAAACACGAGTGTGAATCGCAATAGAGGCCTAATCTCCGTTCAAATTTTAGCTGACCAAAATACGATCGATGTTTTTCTTCAAGTTGGATGGTTGGTGGCTTTGCAGACGAGTGATCTATAGAAAAATAATAAACCATTGTGTAATAATTTGCAGCGTTTTTATTCGATTTTTGGATTCTACGTACCCTGAAAAGTAAACCAACAAATTTTCAGGGGGGGTTAAAAAATGTTTTTCTTGGTCGATTCCAATTGTTCATTGTTGAACATAATAAACCAAAATAACATCATTGGTTTATAGAACGTTTTGGTTTATTATTTTCAATAATGAACCTTTGGAATCGACCAAGGAAAAAAAAATTTTAATACCCCCTCAAAATTTGATGGTTTACGTTTCAAGGTACGTAGAATCCAAAAATCGAATAAAAATTTGGCCGTCCGTCCGCCGTACGCGGCACTTTTCCCACTTAGCATTGACCGATTTTGATGAAATTTGGTATGTAGGCTCCATTTGGGGTCTAGTTGTGCCCCGAAGATTTTGGTTGATGTAGGTCACTTCTAAGGGTTCCAAAATCAATTTTGAAACTTTGAAAACGCCCTAACTCAAAAAATTTTGATATAAAGGTATTGTTTTTCCTTCAATTTAAGATTCTATAGAATTTTTAGAATTTATTGAGACCACGTGGAGCTCTGTAGGACAAACCGTTCGCTCACTACGAGAATTCAAAGGTTGGACGTACGATAAATCAGAAACACGAGTGTGAATCGCAAAAGAGGCCTAATCTCCGTTCAAATTAAAGCTGACCAAAATGCGATCGATGTTTTTCTTCAAGTTGGATGGTTGGTGGCTTTGCAGACGAGTGATCTATATAGAAAAATAAAAAATAATAAACCATTGTGTAATAATTTGCAGCGTTTTTCAGGTCGCTATGGTTTTCCGCGTTTTTCTCAGGTTGGACCAAAATGGATACCTTTTGGAATCAAGCTCCTCAATTTTCTTTTCATTTTGAGGCCGATGCCCTTTCCTTGAAAATTCTCAGGGGCCCTTTGAAGTTATTCGCCAGGTAAATGAGTTATAATGAGTACTGAATAGCGTGGGAGCTCTCCAGATAGCACGAGAAGTTAAGAACCGTTAGGAGTTCAATTATTTCCGAGATTCCCGTCTGGAAAAGTTGGACGAAAAAGTGAGTGCTACAAGAAGATGGTGGTTGGTGAGAGTATGAGATTGGTTGGGCGAAGGAGGAGGTGGAGGAAAGAGGAGGAAGGAGCGAGGAGGAGCGGTCGAAGGGGTGAGGAGTGAAGGGGTCGCTAATGAAGGATGGAAAAGTTTTCAAGCCGAAGAGAGATCAGGAGCTCTCTGGCGCCAGTTAGGTTGACTCTCTCGTCACACGGAATCAATAACTCGGGGCAACACTGGGTATACGGCGGTCATAAAGGGCCCTAAGGGTCGGAGAAGGAGAGTCGGTAAGGGCGCTGGGGGCAGGGAGCAGAGCAAGAGCCAAGAGGCAGAAGGCCCTGCCTTCGCTCGCTCGTCCTTTCCCCACATCCCATTCCTCGCGAGGTCTTCAATTCATTACGTGCCCCACGTATATACATGTTTATACAGACCCGCACCGCCGTTAACCCGACCCTGAGGCAGCCGTCCCCTACCTTTCGTGTTTACTGCTTTGCTTCCGCCTTCATTAGCATATTGAAGCAATCTTGTGCCTGTCGCCGCTCTCTTTTTTTCTCCGATGTCACATTACGGGGAGAAATCGTCTCAAATTAGATGAAGGAAGATGGGAGAAAACACCGAGGGAGCGTAAACAAATTTGGATCAAAGGGTCGTTGCCGAAATGATGTTTTACCTTCTGAGTCTCGTTCTTCTCTCCTCCGTCCTGCGGTATCGGAGGGTTCCATTCAGAGATGGGCGTAATCATAATCATAATCAAGATTACAATCACAAGCATGAAAGGTGTAATTACGATTATGATTACAGTGTTAATCACAGGTGCGATTACGATTATACTGTAATCATACGCAAATACTATTATTACGCTGTAATCGCACGAAAAGTGTATGATACCGCTGTAATCATACTGTGAAATATCAACTCCACTATTACCAGCTCTTTCCATATGTTCTAATTTAACCAGTTGGTATGCAGTGTGTAACGGTTAAGGTCGTACCACCGGCCAGGGTTCGATTTTACAACTAATTTGTGACTTTTTTTGTCTCGTGACATTTTTTTCGTAACCCCCTTAAAATCGGACTTTTTCCACTTTTAAGATTTTTTTCGTATTTTCGACCTTTCACCATTAAAACAGCCATAACTCCCTTGTTTTTCAATTAAAACTCAAATGTAATTATACCGTTGGAAAGAACATTAAATTCTCTATCTCTCTAGTGTTGAATAAAACTTTTTAAAGAAGGCTAAAATGTTGAAAAATGAGTACGAATAGTAAAATCTCGAAAATCTTGGAAATTTTTCGTTTTTTCAAACGTTTGTAACACTAACTGAAACTGCCGGTTAAGTTCTCACTGTAACCCCAAAAGTTGACCCAAAATCTCAGCTTTCCAACGGTATGGTCATAAAATTGTTTACAGTGGACTAATGGTGTAAAATCCTCGTTAAAAAATCGACGTTTTTCGCGAAAATCAACATTTTTACCCTAAAATGAGTTAGGCAGCCATCTTTTCGTACTTTTCGTCTCACCGAGTCAAATGATGACACAAGACTTATCGAAAAAGCAGTCACTGCTATCTTGGTCAATTCACTTTTCGAACATTGTCTTAATTCCTGTTAATTTGTATGCCAAATTATTTATTACTAGATCGGCCAAGTTAAACGTGTTACCACCGTTGACAATAAGGTCGAAGGTATGTTTTTAATGTCCATCCTCCTCCCCACATCGCAAGTAATCGAACCGCCCTGTTCATAATAACCTGTCTAAAACGAAATAGCAGTTCATAAAACTGGAAGATATCAATAACAAACATAAACCAATCTCATTTTCTGTATGAATGGGATAAGCCTTTTAAGTAGATGGAAGACACAATTATTATTGAAGGAAGGATTCAATACTTACAGTTGAAATCCGGTGAGCTAAATGACATAAATCCCTCTAGTTAGTAACGCGCACAGAACACAAAACATGAACAGCATAGTCAGCCGGTTACATACCCTTGAAAAAACGTTTTTGGAGGCTACGCGCCTGTGTGGGAACCGCCGCTGGTATTCCCGTACAGCTTCACTGGCGTTTTGGTTTGTGAAACCATTAACTAGCAGCATATCGGCATACTGTTGTGTTATTATGAACAGGGTGGTTTGATTACTTGCGATGTGGGGAGGAGGATGGACATTAAAAACATACCTTCGACCTTATTGTCAACGGTAGTAAGACGTTTAACTTGGCCGATCTAGTAATAAAAACGCTGCAAATTATTACACAATGGTTTATTATTTTTCTATATAGATCACTCGTCTGCAAAATCACCAACCATCCAATATGAAGGAAAAAAAAATCACCAACCATTGATCGCATTTTGGTCAGCTCTAATTTGAACGGAGATTAGGCCTCTTTTGCGATTCGCACTCGTGTTTTGATTTATTTATATATATATTTCAATATAAACCCTTAAATTTTCGTAGGGAGCGAACGGTTTGTCCTACAGAGCTCCGCGTGGTCTCAAAAAATTCTAAAGATTCTATAGAATCTTAAATTGAAGGAAAAACAATACCTTTATATCAAAATGTTTTGAGTTAGGGCGTTTTCAAAATTTCAAAATTGATTTTGGAACCCTTAGAAGTGATATCATCTACCAAAAGCTTCGGGGCACAACTAGACCCCAAATGGAGCCTACATACCAAATTTCATCAAAATCGGTCAATGCTAAGTGGCAAAACTGCCGCGTACGGCGGACGGCGGACGGACGGCCAAATTTTTATTCGATTTTTGGATTCTACGTACCTTGAAACGTGAACCATCAAATTTTGAGGGAGTGTTAAAATTTTTTTTCTTGGTCGATTCCAAAGGTTCACTTTCTATATACATAAAACGCCAACCGTACGTAGGTAAAAAATGTACCAACCTTTCGTAGAGCAGGATGTAGGGGAACCATACCTGATATCACTATGGCCTCAGAGAACCTCACTGCACGAATTACTGAGTGGAGAGTCTTGGAGGATTACTCTGCCAGCGACCATCAGTACATCCAGTTTGAGATAGGAGGGAATATACCCATACAACCGACAATCTCCCAGCACCAATGGAATGTTGAAAGATTGGACAGGGACATATTTGGTGCAATGATTCAGTTGGGCAAGGGAACCCTGGAGAAGATAAAACAGAGGGCAACTGAAGGGTCCCTTGCTGTCCTGTTGGTGACTGCAACCATGGATTTGCTGACCAAGGCTTGTGAGAGCTCTATGCCTAAGAAGAGATGTATGAATAACCGCCGCCCTGTCTACTGGTGGAACCAGAATATTGCTGAACTTAGGAGGACATGTTTACGGCTCAGAAGACTATCTCAAAGAACTAGAAGGGACTCCTTGGAGTTCCAACTGAGAAAAGACCAATACAGGATGGCAAGACGGACTCTGAAGATTGCCATAGCCAGGAGCAAAGCTAAAAAGTGGAGAGAGTTATGTGACGATGTAGACAACGATCCTTGGGGACTTGGATACAAGATTGTGCTAAAAAAGCTCAAGGGAGTGGATACATCCACGGAGATGTCAACAGTAGTAAAGGACAGAATTGTATCAGAACTCTTTCCTGATCATGAGATAGAGGAGAGACCACCGATTGCAATATCAGGTGATATATCTCTCTTCACTCTAGATGAATTGGCACAAGCGGTGAAGTCAATGCGCAATAAAAAAGCCCCAGGCCCAGATAGAATCCCTGTGGAAATATTGAAAGCAATAGCAGATACACATCCAGAAATTATGTTAGACATGTACAATACATGTCTCAAAGAAGGTATATTCCCAGAGCGATGGAAGTTAGCAAGACTCGTACTGATTGGGAAAGGCAAAGGAGATCCCAGTACAGCTTCAGCACACAGGCCTCTGTGCCTATTAGACACAGCAGGAAAGCTGTATGAGAAGTTGTTGAAAAGAAGGATGCTGACTGCCATTGCTGAAGCTGGAGGCCTGTCACCGAGGCAATTTGGATTTAGACCTGGCAGATCCACCATTGATGCTGTTAGCAGAGTGGTAGGAATAGCAAAGGAAACTCAGCTCGGGAACCACAAGACCAGGGACATGTGCATGGCGGTTACCCTCGATGTCAGAAATGCTTTCAATTCTGCCAGATGGAAAGACATCTTGGAAGCTTTGATGGTTCAGTTTCATGTTCCATCATACCTCTTACGAGTCCTGCAGAACTACCTAGCTGACCGTTGGCTGATTTATGATACAAAAGAGGGCATCAAAAAGAGAAGAATTACCTCGGGAGCGGCACAAGGTTCAGTCTTGGGAGCCGATCTGTGGAACATCAACTATGATGGGATTCTTCGGGTAGAGATGCCCGAAGGAATTACACTGATTGGCTACGCTGATGACTTGGTGGTGGTGATAAGAGCTCGAAGGATGGAACACCTCCAGTTTAAGCTGAATCAGGCAATGCGCAGAGTGATGGAGTGGATGGAAGCACACACACTGTCACTGGCGATCCAAAAAACGGAAATTGTACTGCTAACCACAGCGAGAATTGAGAGATCTATACCTATGAATGTGGATGGACAGGAAATCATCACCTCTCCAGCCATTCGCTACCTTGGTGTGATGCTGGACGGGAAACTAAGCTTCTGGAGGCACATCAGTGGAGCAGCAGATAAGGCTGCAGGTATTGTAAATAAGCTGAGCCGACTGATGGCAAATCTAGGGGGCCCATCACCCGCTAAGAGGAGACTCCTTATGCGAACTGCAGATTCAATTATGCTGTATGGAGCAGAAGTGTGGGCAGACTCCCTTAGGTACCAAAAGTATCGGGCACGTATGGAAGCTGTACAGAGGAGAGGAGCTCTGAGAATCAGTAGTGCATTTAGAACTGTCTCAGGCCCAGCATCACAAGTGATAGCGGGAACTATCCCAATATACCACCAGGCACTGGAGCGCAAAAGGATAAGAATGAGGAAGGCAGAGACAATTACCATAGTAAAGAGGGAAGAGCGGGAGGAGACCATCCGTAGGTGGCAAGCAGACCTTGTCTGTGAAACCCGTGGGAGGTGGACAGCCCTCATAATCGACGATCTAAAGTCTTGGTTGGAGAGAAAACATGGAGAGGTGAACTATTACCTGACTCAATTCCTCTCAGGGCATGGATACTTCCGCTCCTTCCTAGTAAAGATCGGGAAAGTCACTGACCCAGAGTGCAGATACTGTGGGATAGAGGAGGATGATGTCTGCCATACCTTCTTCACATGTCCTCAATGGGAGGGTATGAGGGGGTGTGCTGAGGAGGTCATTGGAACATTGCGTCCACAGACAATCATACATGAGATGATTAAGAACAAGTCGAGCTGGGACGCAATGGCAGTATTCGTCACATCAGTCCTCAAAGCAAAAAAGCTGGATGGAAGATGGGAGGAAGAAGATGAGGAATACAATTGAAGGAGACCAGAAGTAGGAGCAGCCATTTGGCACAAAAAAAGGGCTCACCCTGAAGTAATACTGTACAAGTGGTCCCGGGGTGAGTCCTAAGCAGAGGGAGTGGGGTTTTAGTTGGTAGCCCTAATTCATGGGGAGTCCAACACTGTTGGGGTGAACTTCCCCTTCGCTCTTAAAGAGTTTCCCCACTTCCGTAAAAAAAAAAAAAAAAAAAAAAAAAAAAAAAAAAAAAAAAAAAACCGTACGTAGGTACGTATGTCTACCGAACGTCCCGGGTTCCCGGGTTCGATTCCAGGCCGCGACATCAAAATTTTTTTTTTCATATCCACAATTTTTTTGCCTGCTTTTAGCAGGCTTTTCATTATTATTATTATAACGGCGCTACGGTCCTTGTAGGACCAGGGCCCTCTCAACCACAGACTTCCACTCTTTCCGATCAAGAGCCAAGCTCCGCCACCTTCGGACTCCAAGCACTGAGAGGTCCTCCTCCACGTCATCCAACCAACGCTTCCGAGGTCTACCCCTCAACCTTCTCCCTCCAGGCGTACTGTACAGCAATTTGTGTGGGATTCTTCCTTCTGGCATTCGTTGCACGTGTCCCAGCCATCTCAGCCGCCCTCGCCTAATGAAAGCCACGATGTCTGGCTGCATGTACAGACGCCTGAGCTCCTCATTGTTGCGGACCCTCCATCTCCCATCTTCACAGACTGGGCCAAAAATCTTGCGGAGAATCTTTCGCTCCCAACAATTCAGTAGGCGCTCACTGGCAGTGGTAAGGACCCAGGACTCACTACCATATGTGACAACTGGGCGGATAACTGTCTTATAGATGACCAGCTTTGCTCTCCGTGACAGTCCTCTGAATTTAAGAGCCTTTTGGACAGCCCAGAAGCATCGACTGCCTGCATCAATTCGTGCCCTGATTTCAGTCGCAACATCGTTGTTGTTTGTTACTAAAGCACCCAAGTACTTGAATTGATTGCAGACAGGAAAACTGTGCTGTCCAATACAGAAGGATGACTGGGGTGGGGACGGATTTCTTGATGTCTTCATGTAAACTGTTTTTCCTTCGTTCATTCTCAGCCCTCGCACCAAAGCCGCGTTTTCAAATTCTTCAACTGCCCCAGATAGGGCAGGGACAGTCCTTGCCATGATGTCGACATCATCCGCATATGCCAGATGCTGTGTTAAGCGGGAGTAGATAGTGCCTCCTGGGTTTGTACGTATATTTATCAGAATGCTTTCCATAGTAAAGTTGAAGAGGGTTGTTGCTAATGGATCTCCCTGCCTTAGACCAGTCACCACAGGGAAGCTCTCTGCCAGCGATCCCATGACCTTTACTCTACAGGTTGTGCTCTTCAGAGTCATAGTCACCAAGCGTATGAGTTTTTTGGGTATTCCAAGTCTTTTCAGATCTTCATACAGCTGACTTCTAATGATGCTATCGTATGCTTGGCGGAAATCGATAAATAGGTGATGCAGATCTACATTATGCTCATAAGTCTTTTCTAAAATTTGCCTGAGTGAGAAGATGTGGTCCATCGTTGAACGGTTACGGCGGAAACCACTCTGGTATTCACCCACTTCCCGTTCCATGTAAGGAGTAAGTCTTTTATTGAGCCAGCAAGTCATGATTTTGTATGCAACGCATAGCAAGGCAATTCCTCTATAGTTTTCACAGTTCATCCTATCCCCTTTCTTGAATATTGGACAGATGATAGCCGTATTCCACTCATCTGGCATCTCCTCTCTATTCCATACATTCAGGATGAGCTCATAGACTTTGTTCCACACCTCTTCTCCACCATATTTGATTAATTCGGCAGGTATATCATCTACTCCTGGGGACTTGTGGTTCTTGAGGTTCTTAATGATTTGCTCAATCTCTGCTCTGCTAGGCGGGTCAATTGGATCAGCATCCTCCCCTATCGCCTCTAAGAAGCCCACTCCATTCAGGACGTCGGGCACCTCCTGGTTCAGTAGGTCCTGAAAGTAGCTTGTCCATCTGTCAGCTATCCTATTTAGATCCGTTATCAGGTTCCCTTCAGAATCCTTACAAAAGGATGTTTGTGGCGAGAAACCGGTTTTTATGCTTCTAATACCTCCAAAAAATTCCCTAGAGTCCTGGCATTCGAAGTCACTTTGGAGCTTTTCCATGCGCTTTTTATCTTGGGCTCTGCTCTTTCCTCGACAAATTTTCTTTGCTTTGGCACGTTTGTTCTGAAAATCCTGCTCTGCACTCCTTGTGTTCCTTGTGAGCTTTTTCATTCTTGAATCGTTTCTTTCTCTAAGCGCTTGTTCACAGTCTTTGTCAAACCAATCCTTCTTTGCTGCTCTTTCCTGCATCCCCAGTTCTTCTTCTGCTGAGGTTTTCAGCGCATGTTTCAGCGTCGACCATTGAGCATTTAGGTCGGGGCTTCCCGATTCATTAGGCGTATTTGACGCGGTGCTGAGTATAGAAGAAGCAGCTTTCTGATAGTTGGTGCGTATATCTTCTGCTTGGAGTTTGTCCACGTTAAACTTTGTTGGCTTGTCAAGCTTCGACTTCGTTCTTGGGATCATTTTTTGTCTCACTTTAGCTCTTACCATGAAATGGTCTGAGTCTACATCTGCACCACGGTGGCTACGGACGTCCTGGCAACAGACTGCGTACCTAGCTTCGATGAGAATATGATCTATCTGGTTTCTTGTAAAACCGTCAGCTGACACCCAGGTTTCTTTATGGATCTCCTTGTGTGCAAAGTAGGTACTACTTATCCTTAGATCCCTCTCCGTAGCAAAATCCACCAGACGAAGACCATTATCCGTAGTGTCTTCATGCCTACTGTGCAAGCCAATTGTCGGTCGAAAATAATCTTCCTTGCCGATCTTGGCGTTGAAGTCTCCCAAAACGATTTTGATGTCACCCGCTGGAAGTCGATCATACGCCATTTCCATTGTCCCGTAAAACGCATCCTTTTCATCGTCCTCTTTCTCCTCTGTTGGAGCGTGCACAGACAAAAGAGAAAGGTTCTGAAATTTGCCTTTGAATCTGATTGAGCAGAGTCTCTCATTTATAGCTTCGTATCGGAGGAGTGCATGCCGCAAAGATTTTCGAATCATGAAACCGGTGCCCAGCAGATTTCTTTTGTTCCCACTATTGATAAGTATGAAGTCATCTAGTTCTACCAACGGCACATCTCTCCATCTAATCTCCTGTAGGGCCACTATATCTATCTTGTACCTGAGGAGCTCCCTCTCTAGGTTTCGGCTAAGACCGGCACCAAAGAGACTTCTTACATTCCATGTTGCAATCCTAAGAATTGTTCCATTTCCTCGCCTGGGTCGCTTCCTATTGTCAGTCCGGCTTCTTTTCTGTAGTTGTGAGTTTGTAACATGATATGTTCTACGGGGTGGGTCGTTAGCCCTACGCCCAACCCCCAACCTGGAGGGCCAGGAGTTTTGTGTCAGGCTCTTCTTGCCTTAGAGGTATTGCCTTCACCACGGCTTGGAGAGTACCTCTTCCCCTGGCTGGTTTTGGTCCGCCCCAGGTTTCCCTGGTACCCACCATATCTGGAGGGCATTCCCTTATCCGCCACCCAGGGAGGCGCCCGATGGGAGACCAGCCAAACTCCTCACGAGAAGGCTTTTCAGCTAGTTGAAAATAATAAACCAAAAAAACGTCTGCCAAGTGGGCCAAGCTTCCTCGTATCCGTAACCCAATTGTATAGGTGATCCGATGCATAGTAGTTAATTTCAAAACATCAGAACATCAAAACAAGATAATCTGTAACATCCTTGAAAATTTCATTGAAATCGGATGGAAAATGTAGAAGTTATGGCTGTTACAAGGAAATTCACGTTTGCGCATGCGCAGCGGCTACTATCAGTCCGGGGGTGATTATCTTCATAGGGCACCATCTACAATCTAATCCGCATAATCTCTGAAAATTTCATCGAAATCGGGTAGAAAATGCGGAAGTTTTGGCCGTTACAAGGAATTCACGTTTGCGCATGCGCAGCGGCTACTATCAGTCCGAGGGTAATGATCTTCATAGGGCACCATCTAAATACTAATCTGTAACATCCCTGAAAATTTCATTGAAATCGGATGAAAAATGTAGAAGTTATGGCTGTTACAAGGAATTTACGTTTGCGCATGCGCAGTGGCTTCTATCAGTCCGGGGATGATGATTTTCATAGGGGACCGTCTACACACCAACCCGCACAATCTCTGAAAATTTCATAGAAATTGGACAATAACTTCGTATAGTTATGCGCGTTTCAAGGAATTCATGACAGACAGACAGACAAACACACAGACACGGAACCAAAATTGTTCAGAAAGGTCTAAAACGCAAAACGCGAGTGGAAATTTTGATTTTGGAGAACTTTTTTTTTTTCGTCCTTGAAAAGTGAAAACAAAGCTTCCGCTACCTTGGTAGACTCGGAAGCAAAATTGGCATACAAATTAACAGGAATTGAGACAATGTTCGAAAAGTGAATTGACCAAGATAGCAGTGACTGCTTTTTCGATAAGTCTTGTGTCATCATTTGACTCGGTGAGACAAAGTACGAAAAGATGGCTGCCTAACTCATTTTAGGGTAAAAATGTTGATTTTCGCGAAAAACGTCGATTTTTACTGGAAGATCCACGGTTTTTGGCACGGGAACGAGGATTTTACACCATTAGTCCACTGTAAACAATTTTATGACCATACCGTTGGAAAGCTGAGATTTTGGGTCAACTTTTGGGGTTACAGTGAGAACTTAACCGGCAGTTTCAGTTAGTGTTACAAACGTTTGAAAAAACGAAAAAATTTCCAGGATTTTCGAGATTTTACTATTTGTGCTCATTTTTCAACATTTTAGCCTTCTTTAAAAAGTTTTATTCAACACTAGAGAGATAGAGAATTTAACGCTCTTTCCAACGGTATAATTACATTTGAATTTTGATTGGAAAACAAGGGAGTTGTATAGAACGTGCACCTTGGTACATGAGGAACGATGATATTCATCGAGGCTTGAGGATGGAAACAGTCTACGAAATTATCGGAAGGCGCTCAAGGAGGCACGAACAACGCCTCCACAATCATGAAAATCCGGAAATGCTCTGCGTTTTGGACAATGAAGATGAACTCTGGCGACTCAAGCGAAAACCCTCTGGACTAAGTTAGTGCTGATAAAGAGCAATTATAACTCAGTGTCAAAGATACTGTTATGGGAAGGGGCTGGGTTTTACTGTAAACGGGCTCTCAAGGAGTGTAAAAATGATATGTAACATTGCTAAATACATGGTATTTTAATATTCAGTTGCAATAATAAATCTCGTTTAAAAAAATGTCAGGGTCTTAAAAGGCACGCAGGACGTCAAAACTGTCCTTCGTCTATAAAAATATGGGATGCGGTGAAATCAGCCATTCAAAGCACAAACCAATCAAATAGGATTTAATGCCCACTTGTCAAAGAAATAATGAAAAAACAAAGCTTCCGCTACCTTGGTAGACTCGGAAGCAACAAAAATATCCCCCACAAAGAAACACAAAAGAAGCCTGCGACTCACTAAATGCGTTTTTCTTTCAAATTGGAGAGAAGCTCTACGCTAACCTTCCATGTAGGCACCAAAAAACAGAACCTCCCATTCGATAAACAACAGGAGATTCCGCACTCGTCTTGGATAGCATGACGGACACTGACCTAAAAAAAATTTTACAATCTATGAAGGGAAATTCAGCTCCCGGAATAGACGGAATCCAGTTGGGGCTGATAAAAAACCATATTATTATTCTTAAAGAACCTCTCCTTCACATATACAATCTTAGTCTTTCAACATCCACATTTCCCGAAGCCTTCAAAGCTGCAAAAGTAATCCCTCTCTTCAAAGGGGGAGAATTGGGTGATTCTGGGAATTACAGACTCATCCCCATGTTGAGCACACTATTAAAAATATTAGAAAAATTTGTCAAAAACCAGTTGTATTCATACCTTGAAGGAAATAAATTATTAAACCCCAATCAATTCGGTTTCCGTAAAAATGTGGGAGTACATGATGCACTATTTTCCTAACTACTGACCTCTACAATATAAGAGACAACAACCAGAAAGGTGTACTAATACTGCTTGATAAAGCAAAAGCTTTCGACGCAATTCCAAGGGAATCACTAATGTACAAATTGGAGAGTCTTGGAATCATGGGCCCTACTTCGAAATGGTTCGGAAGCTACTTGACAGACAGAATACAGATAGTCTCAATTGGCGACTATACTAGTGAGGAATCTATCAATGATTTTGGAGTCGTTCAAGGAAGAACATTAGGGCCAATACTATTTTTAATATATATAAATGAAGTAGCAGATTTAGATTTACCTAACTCGGAATTATATTTATTCGCTGATGACACGGCAGTACTCTGTGAAGGTGACACTTAGGAGAACGTTTTGAGCAACGCCAATCAGATAATAAATCAAGTAGGGAAATGGTTTCTCAAGAGTTATCTCACATTGAATGCTAACAAGACCAAACTGACAGTTTACGGAGGAAATAAGTCACTAATTGAGAAAAAACACTTGAAAATCACCATGCACTCTTGTGTAGAAGATCAAATATGCTCATGCGAATCGATAGAAAGAGCTGCAAGGCATAAGTATCTGGGGCTAGTTCTGGATGAAGAGCTCAAGTGGAAGCCCCATATAGACTATACACACAATAAGATTAGGAAATTTATATATTCTACAATGTTGGACACACGCTCCCGAAGCAAACAATAAAACTTATATATTATACCATGTTGCAATCTGTATGGCAGTATGGCATAATATATATAGCTTGGGGAGGAACGTATTCCACCCATATAATTAAGTTACATGTTCGGCAGAAAATTATCATAAAAATTATCTTGTCGTTACCGCGTAGGACCCCATCTATAGACCTATTTTATATTGCTAAGGTATTTACTATTAGACAACTTTATGTGAAAAATCTACAATTGCAATTCTTTAGGACACCCAACATAATTGAAGTTTCTCGAGGGGATCCGAAATACAATACTAGATATACCGCCGCAGGGAATTTAATTGGCCCTAGACCTAGTCTGACTCTGACAACGCACAGCCCGATCTTCATTCTACATTTGTTACATAGAGAAATTGTTTGTAGCATGAAAAGTCCCCAGAAGTTCACTAGACCAAAATACAAAAAGCAAGTGTTAAGTTGGCTAGTTACAGAAGGGGGCTTTAGATGCGAAAGGATATTTAACAGCATATATTTAAAGGAGACTATTAAAGTTAAGAGATTATTAAAGTTGGAGAATATTAAAGTAAGTTACCATATTATAGAGATTATAAAAATGTGTCCTTTTTTCTATCCATACATGTATTGTTTAGTAATTTACTTATTACTGTAATGTATAGTAGATATCAATTTATTTACCGATATGGAGCGATTTTGCAAAGATCCCACCGGGTAGGAAATTTGAGCAAATCGCATCCCTTCATGCATTTATATTATTGTAAAAGTGTACAAAATGGCGCCAAATAAACATATATGTATCTATATGTATAACTCCTCGACAAGTATTAGGAATCTGCACCAAGAGTGATTATTCAACGAGAGAAGTTTTTGGATAAATTAATTCGTGAACTCTTGGGCCGTCAATGTGGCACTTTAATCAAAATTTAATTATGAAAAAGACTTGTCTCATGTAACCGTAATTATAGCCTAGTGAAACAGGAAAATGGGACTGGTCTATCACTTTTTACAAATATTCACTCAGTTTCACTCAATACAGTCAATTTACACGAGAAGTCGATATTCCAACCCGAAACAATTATCTAAAAAAATTCAAAGGATTCGTAGGAATCTCTATTAATTCAATTCGGCAAATCCCGAATGATTCTGAAGTGACATTTGAATAACCTGAACCAATTGACTATGAGTCAATCGTTCCAAGAGAATGAATCGCCTGGCTATTGAGATGAAAACGACTTCTAGAGAGTATTTTTATATAGGGCGCATTCATGGGCTAATATCGGCTGTCTTAAAATACAATCCGGCTATATCAGCTGTTGACATCAGTTTAAATTTAAATATGAATTTCGGAGACATTATATAGTTATTCAACCATTTACACGAGGATGGCCTCTTTTTTATGGTTCTTTTATATTCCATCATTTCCGTAAAATTATGTTAGGTAACATTTATGTTACTTTTTAGATAGGTATCAGAAGTAATGTTGAAATTATGAAGAAATTTAAAGAAAAATGAACACCATTTTTTCAAAACAATTAAATTCAATAAGAGAATTTGAGTAGATCGTTTAAAATTCACTTACCTAATTAATTTGATGGATAACACAAACAACACACATGCACCGTAAAAAACACATAAACACTTCTTCAGATGATACAAACGCGGCAGATGCGGTTTTTATACTTGAAACGAACTTTTCGAAATGGGTCTGTTACCACATGGAAATCGATAGCCGGATAAATATATGAGGGACCCTCGGGAAATGTTAGCAACTATGCAAGGAGCGTAGGAGACGGGTAGATAGGACCGAAATACCAACGCCTCCTCCCCACCAAAGCCTGAATATACACACACACAAGGACGTAAAAATAGAATTAAAACTGACCCCTCTTTTTTCCCACATAACCGTCTTTATTGCACTGACCAACGTTCCCTTCAAGACAAAAGCCGCGATTAGAAATTTGGCAGCCTCGACGGTTGTCATTGGAGATAGGTTCTCAAGTACGTAGAGATTTAAAAACATAGGTTTATTAGTCACTCGTGGCAAAATACGCCGAGAGAAATTAGATCTTGGGAAGTGGGAACTAGATTGTTGGTGAAACAATGTGTTGGGAAGAACCGATGGGTCGAGGGAGATCAAAATCGTCTGCCAAGTTGTGAGGGCAGTTGTTTTGGGTCCTCCCACAAACACAGAGGACAAATCACTGGCTCTGTGGGGCCTACCTTCATCCCATCTATTCTGAAACTATTCCTCAATGTAGCTTTTGTGAGCTGGAGATCGAGGCATTTGAGCACATGGTGATGGAATTCCCTTTATTTTCCTGTATACAAGAAGTACTAGTCATTCAATTATACAGGGAGTAAGCCTAACTGGTCTTCCATACTGTACGAGTCAATTCTACAACTAATTTGCAACAAAAAATTTCTCGTGTCAATTTTTTTCAAAAGGCTTCGTTTTTGAGTTATTTTAATTTTAAACTTTTTTTTCGTGATTGTGACGTTACGTAATTGAGTCGGTCACAACTCCTATGAATGGCTCTGATAATTACAATTTGAGGATACTGTTCGAAAGAGCATTAAATTTCCTATCGGATAGGTCCCTTACCTTTATTTTTAGTCAAGGTTTAAGACATGAAAAAGCCCTCCGAAAAGAGAATTTTACGTATTTTGGGAAACCTGAGATGATGATTTTCATAGGGAACCGTCTACACACCAAGCCGCACAATCCCTGAAAATTTCATAGAAATCGGACAATAGCTTCGTATAGTTATGCGCGTTACAAGGAAATCATGACAGACGGACAGACACACAGACACGGAACCAAAATTGTTCAGAAAGGTCTAAAACGCAAAACGCGAGTGGAAATTTTGATTTTGGAGAACTTTTTTTTTCATCCTTGAAAATTGAAAACAAAGTTTCCGCTACCTTGATAGACTCGGAAGCAAAACAAATCAAAAGTTAATGGGGTGGGCGCCCAGGTAAGATGATACCTGGATGAGGTAAGATGATAAAAATGGGTGCGGAAGAGAGGGATGAAGGGAAGTGCCCCTATAATAAGACTTTCAAGAATTAGCCAAGCAGGACGCGTCTGGTGGCACCACGGAGTACACCATCGAAATGCCCAACTCACGCAACTCCGTGGCACACTCCGCACCATGACATGTTTGCAGCCATCACCCTGATGTTGTTGGGTGCCACCCCTTTTCGCTTCGACACAGCTTGCTGCAAGTGATTACTATCATAGGAGCTTTCTTATCTTAGCCCGCCAGATCTGCTAAATGCGTAGTTACCTACCTACCAACACATCTGAAAATGTTGTAATTATTATTTACTCCTTTTTAATGGTTTGCCATCATCAGTTTAGAAATCGGTCAGTTTTTTTGTTAAAAAGGTTTTTATTTCCAGTTTTCAAATTATTTACTATGTTTTATTTTTCACTTTTTAGCGGTCCTTAATTTATTTTTAAAATTTGCTCCCTTGCAGTTTTTCTATCAGTTTGCGCAATGCAGACCTTTTTCCGTACTGTATATTAGTTTCCGTAATCCGGATCAGCTTCCATAATGTTGATCAGTTGCTGTTATGTGGATCGGTCACTGTAACTTGTTTCAGGTCTTGTAGTTTGGATCAGTTTCCGTATTGCAGAAATAATACGGAAACTGACCGAAAAACTGCAAGGGAGCAAATTTAAAAAATAAATTGAAGACCGCTAAAAAGTGAAAAATAAAAAATAGTAAATAATTTAGAAAATGATAAAATAGAAACCTTTTCAACAAAAAACTGGCCGATTTCAAAACTAATGATGGCAAACCATTAAAAAGGAGAAAATAATCACATCATCATAATAATATTATATATATAAGAACATCATCATAATAATATTATGAATATAAGAATATTATTCTTTATTGATTAGAATGAAAATTTTCTGTAAATCTATATCACTATGTCAATTGATCGGGATTGTGGTCAACTGGAAATGTAACACCTTCTTCGCCGAGCTTTCGGTAAATTTATTACCTTCTTCAGGGCTTCTTCAGGTAATATATTTACCAAAAGCTCGGCGAAGAAGGTGATATATTTCCAGTGGACCACAATCCCGATCAATTGACATAGTCCGTTTTGTTGGGTCGATCTACATAGTTGCTATCTACATCACTGCTCATACAATAAACTTATTTCTTTTTCTTCACACCTATAATTTGAATCAAATTAAAGATGACGCTATTTGATATGTGAATATGTAACGAGCTATGTGCCACATACACTTGGCAAAGTACTCTCTCATCACGTAATTGTTCGATTTTCCTCATATTTGGTAGGGAATAAAGCTACTTGAAGATGCATGAACGCGTTTTATGAGGCTCATGCAGGTTCTGCGTGAATAACCAACTATAATTCCCTCGTTTCTTCCCCCACATTTTTCGGTTACCGGAACCCCCTTCATATTGCATCTCATTCTAAAACATCGTCGTCCCAATACACACCGAATTGAGTACCTTCTCCTTCGCTCCTACGGGAGTTTTGAAGTCGATCAAAAATCAGTGGGAACCTTGACAGACCTCAAAAATGTATCCTACTCCATGAAACACCGTCAGAATGCCAGTAGGGGGAGGGGAACTGTAACATTTCGCCGGCTAATAAAAATAAAAGTGTACAACCAAAAAAAATTCGAAATTCATGAACAACGAAACCTAACACGTAAACCTTGTGTAGGGCCTTTCTCCAATTGAAGTTGGTAGGTTGAGGGAGGATTTACTGTGGCAATACCCTCATGATTTTGCTTCCGAGTCTACCAAGGTAGCGGGAGCTTTGTTTTCACTTTTCAAGGACGAAAAAAAAAGTTCTCCAAAATCAAAATTTTCACTCGCGTTTTGCGTTTTAGACCTTTCTGAACAATTTTGGTTCCGTGTCTGTCTGTCTGTGTGTCTGTGTGTCTGTGTGTCCGTGTGTCTGTGTGTCTGTGTGTCTGTGTGTCTGTCCGTCTGTCATCAATTCCTTGTAACGCGCATAATTATACGAATTTATTGTCTGATTTCGATGAAATTTTCAGGGATTATGCGGGTTGGTGTGTAGACGGTCCCCTATGAAAATCACCACCTTCGGACTGATAGTAGCCACTGCGCATGCGCAAACACAATTCCCTTGTAACGTCCATAACTTCTACATTTTCCATCCGATTTCAATGAAATTTTCAGGGATGTTACAGAGTAGTGTTTAGATGGTCCCCTATGAAAATCATAGAGAATTGTTTTTCATAGAGGGATTCATTCATAGAGGGATATTCTCCTGTGAGAATCTCAAATCTTATACATTACAAGGCTTTAATAGCTCAGAGGACAGAGTCTTGATTTGTGCTCCAGGGATCGCGGGTTCGAATCCCAGCCGAGGCCAAGAATTTTTTGATCCAATCACATACATCTACCCACTTAATTTTTCATCCGAATTTGATGGAATTTTCTAGGATTGTCCAGATTAGCGTGTAGATGGTCCCCTATGAGGGTAGTGAAAGGTACTTGGAGATTGGTGTTTTGAGATTAACTACTATGCATCGGATCATCTATACAATCGGGTTATGGATACGAGGAAGCTATGTGCCACACCTACTTGGCAGACGTTTTTTATTCTTAGTCGAGTGCAGTTTCGCTAAGTGACTAGCATCATCAGGACTTCTGACAGGTATTAAGTGGTAGTTACATCCTTGTTTTGGTGCATTTTTTGAGAACCATGTATTCAATGTGTACTGGTCTCAGCGGGTACGGTGAGGTTTTAAGATTACTACGCATCTGGTCTTTGTCATCAGGTTTAGTGGTATTTCCAGTAAGGAAATGAGTCGTATTTCAATTCGTCAAATAGGTACCCTGGTATCGTTTTTAGTATTATTTCCAGTATGGTGACACTAGGTTTGCTGTAGTGAGCTGAGGTATTCAATAACTTGTTCATCAGGATCTTTGATTTAGCATTAGGTTTCATTGATATGTGTCTGAATTTGAAACAATTTTTTCTTTTTCTTTATTTGAAGAACTTGAGCACATGTGCAACAGATGTAAATATTAACTAGGTTAACGAAATTCACGACCAACGAAACCCAACACGTAAAGTGGTACCGCTCTCCGGTGGCGTCGGGCACGTTAGTGTACGTTGTTAGGGTAAGTAGAATACGAATGGAGAATATGAATATGGATCGCCCAAACTATCATCGATATTCTAAAACATGGTTTCTGGCATCATGGTGACACCATCGAAACTGAAATGAAAAAGAAAAAATGGTAATACAGCTAGACTGATGTCTTTTCTAATGAAAATTCTACTACTCAAATTAGCATAGCGCACAAGACAGTTGACCCACCGATTTTAATAAAATAAGCAAGAATAGGTATTTGGCCTGAATACATTTTTTTAATGCCATCCACGGTTTAAAGCTTGGGTGTTTCGGATGAATACCTAAAATACCACATAAAAATACGATTTTGTGAGATTCAGAGGAGCTGCTGGGGTTTCATCGTGCTTGGTCCCCAACAGTAGTGCCGCGCATTCTCGCGGGAGAAAGTTTGCCTGCGGCCGCGCTGAGCGGCGCTCAGTCTGCTTCAACGGAAATGCGCGCCTTTAGTATTATGATAGTTTGAGAAAATTATGCATGGTGGATTTCAATTTTGTGCTGACCCATAGGCCACCCATCAATCAGGGAGTGATGAAATTAAGGGGCGATCTAGGGTCCATCTTTGAACACTTCATCGAAATCGCTGAATGAGTAATGAGTTTATTAGATGACTAACAAAGACTTGCATACAGAACAAAAAAGTCTGCCAAGTGGGTGTGGCACATAGCTTCCTCGTATCCATCACCCGATTATATAGATGATCCGATGCATAGTTGTTGATCTCAAAACACCAGTCTCTAAGTACCTTTCACTACCCTCATAGGGGACCATCTACACGCTAATCTGGACAATCCTAGAAAATTTCATCAAATTCGGATGAAAAATTTAGTGAGTAGACGTATGTGATTGGATCAAAAAAATACTTAGCCTCGGCTGGGATTCGAACCCGCGACCCCTGGGGGACTGGTGAAGTTACGGCTGTTACAAGGAATTCACGTTTGCGCATGCGCAGTCGCTTCTATCAGTCCGGGAATGATGATTTTCATAGGGGACTATCTACAACCTAATCCACATAATCCCTGAAAATTTCATTGTAATCGGGTGGAAAATGTGGAAGTTATGGCCATTACAAGGAATTCACGTTTGCGCATGCGCAGTCGCTTCTATCAGTCCGGGAATGATGATTTTCATAGGGGTCTATCTACAACCTAATCCACATAATCCCTGAAAATTTCATTGTAATCGGGTGAAAAATGTGGAAGTTATGGCCATTACAAGGAATTCACGTTTGCGCATGCGCAGTCGCTTCTATCAGTCCGGGAATGATGATTTTCATAGGGGTCTATCTACAACCTAATCCACATTATCCCTGAAAATTTCATTGTAATCGGGTGGAAAATGTGGAAGTTATGGCCATTAAAAGGAATTCACGTTTGCGCATGCGCAGTCGCTTCTATCAGTCCGGGAATGATGATTTTCATAGGGGTCTATCTACAACCTAATCCACATAATCCCTGAAAATTTCATTGTAATCGGGTGGAAAATGTGGAAGTTATGGCCGTTATAAGGAATTCACGTTTGCGCATGCGCAGTCGCTTCTATCAGTCCGGGGATGATGATTTTCATAGGGGACCGTCTACACACCAATCCGCACAATCCCTGAAAATTTCATAGAAATCGGACAATAACTTCGTATAGTTATGCGCGTTACAAGGAATTCATGACAGACAGACAGACAGACAGACACGGAACCAAAATTGTTCAGAAAGGTCTAAAACACAAAACGCGAGTGGAAATTTTGATTTTGGAGAACTTTTTTTTCCGTCCTTGAAAAGTGAAAACAAAGCTTCCGCTACCTTGGTAGACTCGGAAGCAAAATCAACGTACCTATCATTGTTGTGAAGAAGTCATTATCAACATGCTGGTATAATAGTAGAATAATAGAAATGTTGTTTCAAAATAGGACACCAACTTTTGGTATATTATTTTCAATAATGAACCGTTGGATTCGAGCAACAACCCCCCCCCCCCTCGTCAAAATTTGATGGAATACGTTTAAAAGTAAGTAAGTAGAATCCAAAAACTCTATAAACTATTACGTCCGTCCTCCGTACACCATTCGCGGCACTTTCCTTAGTTTCCATGGATCGATTTCGATGAAATTTGGTATATGAGCTCCATCTGAGGTCTAGTTGTGCAGAGAAGCTTTTCGTATTGTTCAGTAGGGGTAATGTCAAAGGTATGGAAAATAGAGGTTGACATTTTAAAAACGCTGTAGCTCAGAAAAAACTGTTGATATACCTAAGTATTGTTTTTTCACCTATTTAAAATAGAATTGAATTTTAAGAATCCAATCCGGTCAAAGCTTCAAATCAAACCATCTCCCAAGACGGATGGGTAGAAAATGTCTTCTCAAAGAATAACATGGACACGTGGAACTTGTATTGGTTCGAAAATGATCGCGTTGATCAGAGCATAATATTTAGGAGCCTTAATTCTCTGATTATTATGTTAGTATGGCGAATTTTGCTTCCTATAGATCCACCCAACATGTCGATTTTGCTTCCGAGTCCACCAAGGTACCAAAATACCCAGCGGAAGCATTGTTCTCTCTTTTCAAGGTCGAAAAAAAGTTTTGCAGAAACGAAATTTCCACCCGCGTTTTATGATTCAGACCTTCCTAAACAATCTCGGTTTTGTGTCTCTCTGCTAGTAATTCTGTCAGTAACGGACATAACAATTAGAAGTTACTGTCCCGAATTGATGCAATTTTCAGAGATTGTGCGGATTGGCATGTAGATTGATTGTAACCTCTGCGCTTCCATATGCATAAAACCCCGTAACTGCCGTAACTTCTACATTTTCCATCCTAATTTAACGAAATTTTCAGGAATCGTGCATGATAGCATGTAGATGGTCCCCTATCAGATTAGTGCAACGTCCTTGAAGGATGAAGTTTTGAAATTATTTAATACGAATCGGATCACCCATACAATCGGTTTATGTATACAAAGTAACTATGTGCCTCACCCACTTAGCAGACTTTTTTAACCGTTTTTCTCGTTCTTCATTTTAGTTGTTAGGTTAAAGGTTAACTTTTTCTGTTAAATATTTTTGTATATTTTCATTATTTTCCTTCCTATTCAACAACTGGTAGAAAGTGAACATCTTGGAATGAAAATAATGTATGGTTATCCCTCTAAATTAATAGTGGAAGTGGTGATATATCGTCAGTCAATAACGATTTCTAGCTGAATCTTGGAATTCGGGTTAAATTAAAAGCGCATTAACCTTCGGGCTGGCGCTTGGGGGGCAATTTGGCCGCCTTTTCACTAAAAACGATCTTGAATAGATAAAAGCAATTCACAGCGCAACGGAACGCACAGGTATTCTCTAATTACAACACAAGACACCAGATGGCAGGCAGAAGCTACGTCAGATTCGTGAACGACGTTCGTAAATCAGTGTGAAAGTTGGCGACGTCGACGTTGGATTCAAGTAAACATGATTTATAGCTCAAGTACACTATCTACTCACTTTATTGAGTTACCAATATTGCATTGTGATATTACATTATAAAAGTGTATGGTATGTTACTGGAAGAAAGACTGAATGTAAGTTTTCATTAGTCTTATTTGGTCATATTTTCAAATCACCTACCTGCGTTTTTATTTATACCCACCTAGTTGAAATTATTTTCAATAAAACGTATTTCTTTTACCTAATATTTATGGTTGTGTACCTTATGTGTGTTTCCCTAATGTGAAAATCAGTGATCAATAGTGTACACATGCACTTATATGCCAAAAATATTATATTATTCGAAGGCGGCCAAAATGCCGCCCTGCGCCCGTCGGTGTGAGCTCAGATGGTGCGCCCGCCCGAAGGTTTAAAAACAATTAAAACGCGCCCACTCCCTCTCAGGCATTATTGTTTGTCAGGGTTTATAGCATTGACGATATCCTTCTTATAGATTAAAACGCTGCAAATTATTACACAACGGTTTATTATTTTTCTATATTGATCACTCGTCTGCAAAGCCAACAACCATCCAACATGAGGAAAAACATCGATCGCACTTCGATCAGCTAAAATTTGAACGGAGATTAGGCCTCTTTTGCGATTCACACTCTTGTTTCTGATTTATCGTACGTAAAATCCTTAAATTCTCGTAGGGACCGAACGGTTTGTCCTACAGAGCGTGGTCTTAAAAAATTCTATAGAATCATACATTGAAGGAAAAACAATACCTTTATATCGAAATTTTTTGAGTTAGGGCGTTTTCAAAATTTCAAAATTCATTTTGGAACCCTTAGAACTGACCTACATCAACCAAAATCTTCGGGCACAACTAGACCCCAAATGGAGCCTACATACCAAATTTCATCAAAATCGGTCAATGCTAAGTGGCAAAAGTGCCGCGTACGGCGGACGGACGGCCAAATTATTATTCGATTTTCGGATTCTACGTACCTTGAAACGTAAACAATCAAATCTTGAGGGGGTGTTAAAATTTTTTTCTTGGTCGATTCCAAAGGTTCAATATTGAAAATAATAAACCAAAACAAAATAAAGTAGGTCCAAAGAGCTCTTTCAAGTTCAAAGAATCATATCCTATTTGTAAAAATCAATGTATCAGTCGAAATTAGTAGAGAATATCAGACTAGAATAGTGACTAAGAATGTACCTAGTAGGAAATGATCACAACTCTTCTAAGTTGTGATCATTTCCTACTAGGTACATTCTTAGTCACTATTCTAGTCTGATATTCTCTACTAATTTCGACTGATACATTGATTTTTACAAATAAGATTCTTCTCTGCGTTTATACCATCATGAAAACCTAGATTTTCGAGAAGAAAAAAAGCCAGTCTTATCATCTCAACTCAATAAATTATTTGTCATTTAGAGCGGCCCACGGCGCAGAGACCAACCCCTCCGTCAAGACTGAGCGGTCGTGCATTTCTTAACATACCCTAGCGCCGTCTAAAGCATTCACGGCGCAGAGCCCAACCCCTCTGTCAAGACTGAGCGGTCGTGCATTTCTTAACATACCCTAGCGCCGTTTAAAGCATTCACGGCGCAGAGACCAACCCCTCCGTCAAGACTGAGCGGTCGTGCATTTCTTAGCATACCCTAGCGCCGTTAGAGCAGCTCAGACCAACTCCTTCACCAAGACTCAACCAAAGACTGGTGCTACATTTCTCAATAAATAAATTTTGATTTTAATTTCAATAGATGACATTATTGAAATTTTCATTGTCAATTATGTATCTTTGGAACTGAGCAAAACAAAGTATACCCATCAAAAGTTCATTTTTTGATCACATCATCACATAGGTATCATTTAACAATGGTTTATTTTTTTCTGAAAAGATCACCCATCTGCGAAAGATCGCAGAGAGATAATTATTTGCCTCACTTCCTGTGCGATTCTCACTCGTGTTTCTGATTCATCACCCATTTGCGGAGCCACGGAGACAGGAACCCCCCTGCAATGGCCCGAAAAGCCCTTCTAAGGACTAGGCATGTGTAACTGGAGGGAGGGTGATGCGGCTCCCCTAAGGGATACGAACTCGTGGATCTGATATATTTCCTCAATAACTATTGCTTATTTAACAATAGTTTATCAGCTGGCTAGTTTCATTCGTTTTTGATACACAATGGTTTATTATTTTTCTGTGTAGATCACTCGTCTGCAAAAAACAAAGATTTGCCATTGTCACTACCTAGCTACCATATTTTTGCTTCCCTATCAAGTTTATTTTGAAGAAATAAACGCTTCACACTAATTTCGAAAAGTTAGGGGAAACCAATTTCTTTCGTCAGGAGTACAACTCGAAAAAACAAACAGCGATCGCATTTTGGTCAGCTAAAATTTGAAATTTGATTAGGCCTCTTTTGCGATTCTTGCTCGCGTTTCTGACATACATCAAGTCCAACCCTTAAAAATTCTATACTATTTTAAATTTATGGAAAAACAATAGGTACCTTTATTTTGAAGTTTTTTGAACTAGCGCGTTTTGAAAATTGTATTCCTTATCTTTCAACACTCGGTAGTGACTGACATCAACCAAAAGCTTCGGGGCACAACTAGACCTCAAATGGAGCCCACAGACCAAATTTAATCAAAATCGGTCCATGGGAACTAAGGAAAGTGCCGCGTACGACCAGATTTTTATCCGATTTTTGGATTCTACGTACCTTGAAACGTAAACCAACCATTTTTGAGGGAGGGTTGAGCAAATTTTTTTCATTGTCGATGCCAAAGGTTCATTATTGAAAATAATAAACCAAAATTTTACACCAACTTAAACTGACTAAAAAAAGCCAGGAACACTTATTATTTAGGTACTAACTATGCTCATTAATTAATCGGTTGGTTCCACAAAGGTCTGAGTGGTGTCAAAAAATTCTTTTAAAGTTTGAGAAATTGTTAATTTGTGAAAACACAATAACTTTGCATCGAGAGTTTTTGAGCTAGGGCGTTTTGAAAACGTTTCCCCCCACTTTTCACCCCTTAGAAGTGAACGACAATAACCAAAACCTTCGGGGCAGAACTTGACTCCAAATGAGGCCGATACATCAAATGAAAATCAGTCCATGGCAACTGAGGAAAGTGCCGCGTACGGCGTATAAGGTACGGCAGACTGACGGAAAATTTTTATTCGATTTTTTAATTCTGAATACCTTGAAACGTGAACCATCATATTTTGAGGGGAGGTTATAATTTTTTCTTGTTCATTATTGAAAAATAATAAACCTAAATACAACACGCACTTTCCTCAATGACCTTGATCGAAATTTTTTATATTGGCCCCACTTGCCAAAGTTGATTGTCAGTCACTTCTACGAGGTGGAAGGTTGATATCTTCATAACACTCTAATTCTAAAAACTTTTGATATAAAAGTATTATTTTTTCATACATTTAAAATAGAATATTTAGAATGAAATAAGACCAACCAACGCTCAGGAGATTAGCCGTTTGCTCTCCATAAGAACTAAGAAGTTGGACGAATAATAAATCAGATTCACGAATGTGAATCGCAAATTACTGATCACTGACCAAAGTAAGCCACATCTCCGTTCAAATATCAGCCGATATTTTCCTCAAATACGTCACTCAGTTGTGCTTAAAAAAAATGGTGCTCTTAGTCACTTGCAACATAGTTGATCTATTGCGACAAAGTTGATCTACGATCTCGTATCTTGCAAACCAAGAACCAAATTTCGTTATGAAGGCACCCACAACTCTCAAACAATGATGTGATTGCTAGTAGGTTCTTTCTATCAAAATAAAGTTGAATGCGCGCCATATTGAGAGATCTTTACAGAAATAATAATAAAAGTAGCGAAATAACTAAAAGTGGGTTTTCAAGATTATCAACAGGAACCAACCAATAAACAGATGTGATTCTACTCTAATTATGGTACCTACCCAGAGTGGCGGGTTGGAAATATTGTGGTAGGGACATAAAGGCTGGAACCATCAGAATAATGACGAGTAAATTAGGCTTAAAACAGGTACTTTTATTCTCAAATAATGATAATAAGTAACAATACTACTATGCACAACCGGTGAAATAAAAATAGCAAATCGAAAACTAGGGGTGCGATATACATAATCAGTGGTGAAATTAATAATATAACTGAGGTACATAATTGATTTAGAAAGCTGTCCCAGTATCATGTTATACAACGCTAATAGTGTCTGGTTTAGAAACCCTTTTCCTTCTACATCTAGGCAATCAAAATTATTGTTCTTCAAGTATGTGAGCAAAAATTTATAGACAATTTTTTTCAGTGCTGTTGGTACCTACTCAATGATTAGGTAAAGTATAAAGGAGGCTTCAATACTTACTAAATCACTCTAGAGTAGGGTACGCAATTTGTATCACATTCAATTGATAATTTCACTAATACATTAATTTACTATCTAGCCTACTAGCTATCTTTATTACCCGTTACATTGAGAACTACACTAAAGAAGAGAAAATATAGCAACACTAAGTACCTACCTAGATATCGGATCGTTGGTACCTAACTGCTGGGCGCCATAATTAAGTGGTAAACATAACAAGTAAACCGAATGTGGACCAAATCCGGTAGTTGCATGACATAAACGAAACTCGAAAAACCTTCCTTTTACAATTTAATTATCAATTGACCTGTCGAACAGATAAGTAGGTACTAGAGGTGCACTATTATTAATACTGAGGTACAAACCGGTATCCATTTGGTGATATAATATTCGAGAGAAAATTGTTATTATTAAGGACACTGAGGTACAAATTGAAACATTAAATTTCTTGTTATTATAATATTTAGAATAGAATCGTAAAATCACGTTAAGTAACAAAATGTTTGTAATGATTGTAGAGAATGAGTGCAGGAAGTGGGTAAACATTACTGTACTCTGAGATAACATAACATCGTGGAAACGCCTCCAAAATAAAAGGTTGGGCAGAATCCAGTCACAATTGAAACTCAGACAAGTACAATAAGCAGGAGCCTACTTGTTTACTGCTATGACCAATTATTTCACAACTTGTGCTATCCGAAATAAAATAGCTGCTGGAGAAGCTTTGGTATCACATTTAAAAAAAAGTTTACATAATGGACTGCCAATGTTTTTAAGCTATAAATTGTGGTTTAAAACCTTTTAAACCACAATTTATAGCTTAAAAGCACTACCGACTCATTAGTAAGCTCGTACGAGTAATAACATGGATGGTTGTTCCGAGTAGTAATGTGAGTTGTCTAGATCCATCCTTATTGCCTTCGTTCGAAAACCCCTACAGACTTCTTCAGAAGCTATTTTGTTTCAATTCAACCAGGATCTTTAACCTAGTTTCAACGAAACGTCAAAAATAATAAAAGGTTGATAGACGAATGAAACCCCCGGATAGCTGTAAGTTGAATAAACTGCCATAAACAAAGAGAAGGTAACGTTGCTTCAGTTAGGACTGAAGCGCTCTTTAACCTCAGCAACCTCCCGCTGTACTTTCCTCACCAGATGATTTTGTAACCTTCAGAGTGGTGAATACCTGCAATAAAAATGAATAATAATAATATTAATTACGTCTAATTCGAACACAACAAAACATGATATAAGTGTGGCCAAGTGTGGCACATGTTTTAACGTTTTTTTACTCCGAATCAGGGGATGATATCCGTTATATTATTCAACTTGATTTTACGGCGACTATTGCCGGAATAATAAATTTTCCTAATCAAAAATCCATCTCATCCATCCAAATCATTTTAATTTTTTTGCTTGTTTTGGCTCTCAATATAGATCAAGTTTTTTTTAAAAAGCTTTTTTTTTGCTTGTTTTGGCTCTAAATGTAGATTGAGTAAAAAAAAATGATAGTGATAACATTTTTTAAAAAGTCATCATTAAAAAAAATTATCATTAAAAAAATCATTATCTAAAAAAATCATCATTTAAAAAAAAATTTTTGCTCGCTTTGGCTTCAATGTAGACTGAGTAAAAAAAAAATAATAATAACATTTTTTAAAAAGTCATTAAAAAAATCATCATTTAAAATATTTTAAAAAATCATCATTTTTTTGCTTGTTTTGGCTCTCAATGTGGATCGAGTAATAAATTGAAAAATATTTGGTAATTAAAAATGGTTACTCAAAGACAAGCATGGCCATGGGCACGGGCTGTTTATCTTCATTTTATAAATTGCGACTCTAATCACTCGAGAGCAGCAGGCATTCCGGGGTTCATTCCATGATCTCTTGTTTACATTGTTTACTTTGGAATAAGTGGATTGTTGCCTAATACAAATGAGATAGTTTGAAGCTTGTACCGACATGTCATACCAATCCCGTGTTATGAAAGGGAGAGGGGAAATTAATTAATAACCTGGCATCACCACCCCCTGATTCCGGGTTGAAAAAAAACATGTGCCACACTTGGGGTTTTCCAGTCGTTGAAAGTTGCGCGCAACAGCAGGACCGCCAATGTTTGAGCGCTCGCTAAGCGGGTAGCACGCAATGAAAAAAATCGTTCACCCCAAATCACCCCTTATTTGTTCATGAAATTTGACGTAGAATCCAAATCTGCAATAAAAAAATAGGGTTCTCATTTGAAATAACGAAGTTAGTGCTTGTAAGTGCGGTGCGCAAAAGTGTGATAGTTGAATTCCTGGTAAAAAATTAAGGGGGCTACCACTTGAAGTTTTTTTCTACCTCTCAAAACAACGGAGATAAAAAGGGTGGACCATTAATTCACAGACACTCTGTATAGGAACTAAGTTCACTCATTAGCTCTATAGCAGTTCCGCTAACTATGCCTGTGGAGGCGTCGCTACGTTCCTAGCCTGAGAACGAGCTCGGCAGCCAGTCACTTTTCTACTTTGCTCGTGGTAAGTACAGTTTGCAGATGGAAAGAATGCGGATGGTTTGGTGAGGTGTCCTTGTGTATTACAGTCCCAAAAACATCCTCCTTCTACCTGCCACTCAAGCCAGGGAAAATGAGACCGAGGGTTGTTGACTACCGACCATGATGAAGTAGAAGGATTGATTTTCTCAGACCGTTCGCGTACTTTAAGGCCGTGGTTCCCAATTCTATACAGGGTGTCGACCAAACTTCAAGGATCGATCGTACATCTAATTCAAGTTAGAAAATGTATCGTAGCATCTTTGTTTTAACCCCTTGATTTCCAAGTTTTTTTTTTCAATTTCAAATTTTTTTCGTGTTCTTGAACATGTCACTAAAATTACCAGAACTACCTTAATTTACCGTAAACATGTAAAAATAAGGGCGCCGTTAGAAAGAGCGCCAAATTTCCCATTTTCCTACAAAAAATTATTTCCAGTAAAGGATGGTGCTTCTTTCACATTTTAAAGGCGAATGAAGAGTAAACCTGAAGGGCAAGTGTACTCACAATCGAGATGGAATTCTTTCCTAACAATTGGCAGAGTGGAGGGGCTCTCTAACTCATTATGACTCGAGCCGCTCAATGCCCAAATTACGAAGGTCTGAGATATGGAGGCTCGGCCCTTTCCACAGCCTGACTCACCAGGCTACCTAAGATTTTGGAACAGGTAGTCGTCTATGTTAGCAGGTATACCCTTTGAAAAATTGGCCAGCCGCATTCTTTCTATCTGCGAACAGTAATCTCTTCGCATTATTTAAGGGTACTTACAAGGAGATTTTTTCGAGTAAAAATTCGATTTTTTAAAAATAATTTTTTGTTAATGTGCATATAATCACGGACCAATTAAAAAAAATCATGAAAACATTTGAACGAGAAGTGGGTCAAATAAATACGCAAACCGACCTGTGTCAGGGTTTGCGCTAGTAGAGTCCGGCGCTATACGCTGGACCGTCCGCATTTTCAAGACGATTCAGCACAGCACAAAACGAACGGATTTCACGGCACAAAACGAGACATAAACACAGAAAAAGACGAGTAAACAACGAAACAAGAGATTTAGCTTCTTCTTCTTCTTCTTTGTTTTCATCAAATCGAGTCACCTTGGAGCAAGTTGGAAGCGTTAGGAAACCGTATGATGGCGTCATGAGATGAACATTGTTTAATTTCAGAAAATCGTGTTTCCTGAAAAATCGCGTTTTCTAGCACTCGTTTGAGTTATACTGGACTTATCTCCTTGTTCTTTTTTTTACTTGTACGTCAGTATCTTATACACCAACTGTGCATAGGGATTGGCGTATTTTTCCCGACAACAAGATAAAAATGTGGTCCGTTTTGGTGGGTTAGAGCCCTGATTTTGATGGTTTTTTCAAAAATCCGCCTTTCTTTCCTCAAGCGTTGTACGAAATTATCCTTTGCACCAGTTATAGAGCATAAGATGCTCGACAATATTTGAAAAAAATCAAGGTGATCCGTTGATTACAACCTGAGAAAACGGTACATACGTTTTACGGGAAATTGTACTGTCGGGGAAAATTTCCTTGTACCCTTAATATTTTGCGGTTTCCCTTGATACCCAAAATCCATTTTCATTTCATATCGGACCTATATACGATTAACGAGTCAATCTATATAAACCACCCTCCGATTTGTTATAAAACCATACTCAATTCGTATCTATAAATAGACATTTAGTTAATTAATAACTTTAAATTACATGTAATAATTGGGCAGAATAACGAGCTGGTTGTTCCATCAGAATATTATGTACCAACTCTATTTCAGCAGCTACATGGCCAGAAATTCCTGATAAATTGTGGTTTTACAATGAAATCGAGGTAGAAATGATTTTATAACTTTTGAATTGAAGAAATGTATAGACTCCCGAGATCAGTTAAGCATCATACCATGTATTTCAGTCGTAGTCTAATTTGCAAAAAATTGTGATACTTCCATCAAGTGTATTTATTATTTGAAATTGCATTTTGGCAGTAGGTATACGAAGAAATTGGCACTGTGGTAGGATACATACTACTGAATGGATACATTTTTTTAGCCTTACATATTGAAAAACATGCAAAAAAAGTTCCCTTATTCATCCTTAAGTTTCCTTACTTCCCGAGTTGAGGATCACACTAGTCGTGACCGAGTTCAGTACAATCTCCTAGGGGACTTAATTGTTATCAGATGGGCCGAATTGACTGTCCTCAAGGGAATACACTGGGTGTCTACGTGTCTACAAAACAGATCTCATTCCTTCAAGGGGTGAATTCTACAATCAATTTGCAACAAAAAATGTCTCTTAGCAACTTTTTTTTAGAGGCTTCTTTTCCAAGTTATTTCAATTTTAAAGTTTTTCTTTTCTCGTGATTTTGACCATATGTCATTAAATTGGTAATAATCCCTCTAATTTGCTATGATAATTATAATTTGAAGATACCGTTGGGAAGAGCATTAAATTTCTTATATCCCTAATACCAAATAAAATTTTTTTCAGTTGAATCGGGGAATAAAGCAACCTAAACATTGAACTTAGTAACTTTTCCTTTATCAACGGCCTTGATAGCCAAATAATTTGAGATAATGAACTATTGCTGGTAAGCCTAAAAACTGCGCCAGAACCTCAGCTTTACAACGGTGTAATCTAAAAATATTGTTACGACTCGACAAAATGTTGGTAAAATACAACAAATAAGGCCGGAGTACAAACCGCGAATGAATCTTTTATTGACAACCTAAATTTCTAATAAACATAAACAGTAGCAACAAGTAATCATGTGATGGTTTCTTGATAGTTTCTGAGGCACGTCCCTCACACCACACCCTCTCCCCCTTGACTGGGCTGAACTGGGGCCAGTGTGTCAGCATGTACCACTCTTGTCTTGCAGTTTGGGGGCTTAATTCGGTACAAAACGTCAGTTATTTTCGTCTCAATCTTGCAAGGGCCGACCCAATTTGACTGCAGCTTGGCACAGACTCCAACTTTCCGTCGTGGCCAATGATACCACACCCTGTCCCCCTCCCTAAACTGTGGCTTCACGGTGTGTACATCGTACCTCCTCTTCGAGTTTGCCGCTGCACTTAGTAGCTGCTTGCGAGCCAAGCAATGCACCTCTTCCAAGTCCTCTTGTAGCTGCTTTCCATAGCCCACTAACGTTGGCGCATCTGGTGCCGGACCTGTCAGCAGAGTCACAGGCAAGTTCAGATCCCGTCCAAATGTCATGCGAGCAGGGCTGAATCCTGTCGCACTGTGTTCAGCAGCCCGAAATGCCAACAATACCAAAGACAAATGAGTGTCCCATTCCCGTTGTTTTCCATCCACCACCTTGGAAAGCATTTCTACCAACGTCCTGTTGAAACGCTCCACCTGGCCATCGCTTTGGGGGCGCATTGGGGTCGTCCTAGTCTTGTGAATCCCTAACAGTTTCATGACAGCTTGAAATACGTCTGCTTCAAAAGTTCTTCCTTGGTCGGAGTGGATTTCCCGAGGAATGCCGTGTCTTGAGATCACTTCATCCACAAGACCCTTGGCCACTGTGTCGGCACATTGATCCACCACCGGGAATACCTCTGGCCACTTTGTGAACGTGTCAACCACCACTACCAGGTATTTATTGCCTCGTGCTGTTATTGGGAATGGACCCACTACGTCTATGCAGAGCCTTTCAAATGGAACCCCAGAAACGTATGTCTGCATAGGTGCTTTACGTTTTACTCCTGGCTTGCCTCTCCTGGCGCATACTTCACATGACTTACAAGCCAGTTTGACGTCTCGTGTCATGCCAGGCCAAAAGTAGCGCGTACGGATGGTAGAAATGCTCTTCCGTCGACCAAAATGTCCCAACAAATGTGCAGTTTGGATAACCTCCTCTCGTCGTTTTCGTGGTACTATCACTTGTTCCTTTGTTCCCCAGCGCCGTACGAGAACACCCTCCTGAATCGCCAGCATGTCAAACATTGCCCACAAGGCTTTTGGAACCAGTCCACAAGACACCACGTTCTGCCATGTTGGTTTCACACCACTTTGTACCCAAGCATACACTATGCCAAGATCGGTGTCTCCTAATTGATCTGTCGCCCAATCTTTGCCCAGAGGCTCCAATTTTGCAAGTCTTCCTTCTTCCAGTGATTCATCCTTCTTGAACTTCTTTTCTTGCCGGTCACAGTAGTTGCATCCCTCTTCAGCACATGGCCTTCTAGACATTCCATCAGCATTTGAATGTTCCTTTCCAGGTCGATGCCGTACTTCAAAATTGTATCGAGAGATACCTTCCAACCATCTGGCCAATTGGCCATCCAAGTCCTTGAAACTACGCAGCCATTGGAGCGAAGCATGATCCGTTCGAACAAGAAACTTCCCACATTCCAAACCAAAAGAGCGGAAATGCTTCAGAGCTAGCACAAGACTCAGCAGTTCCTTCCTGGTTGTGCAGTAGTTCCTCTCAGGTTTTCGCAAACATCGGCTGAAGTACGCGAGAACTCTTTCTTTCCCATCCTGCAGCTGTGATAACACTGCACCTATGGCTCGATCAGATGCGTCTGTGTCTAGGATGAACTCTGCTTCAGGTATCAGATGACCCAAGACAGGGGGCCTTGTCAACGCTCCTTTCAAATCCTCGAATGCTTCTTGGCAACTGCTTGTCCAGCTAAAGGCACTTTTCATTTCCTGCAATGCATATAGGGGCTCGGCTCGATTCGCAAAGTCTTCTACAAATCCCCTGTAGTATGAACAGAAGGCTAGAAAAGATTTCAATTCTTTTACATCCTTGGGAATGGGCCAATTTTTCACCTTCTCTGTTTTGTGTTCTTCCGCTGCAATCCCCTCTTTTGAAACACTGTACCCAAGATATGACACTTGCTGAGCAAAGAGCTTGCACTTTTTGGGATTCAATTTGACATTCCCTTCTCTCATCACCCCAAAGACCTGTTTTAGCCAAACCATCTGCTCCTCAAAAGACCTTGCATGGACGAGCACATCATCCAAGTACACTTTGACATTACCTTGACGGATTTGATCATGGAGAAGGCTTCCCATGGCTCTTTGGAATGTTGCTGGGGCATTGGTAAGGCCAAAGGGCATAACCGTGAATTGCCATAAGCCCCATGGCGTACAAAAGGCCGTTTTCTCTTTATCTTCTTCTGCCATAGGGATCTGCCAATACCCACTTTGAAGATCGAGGGTAGAATACCAGCAACTTCCTGCTAGGGAACATATCAGCTCATCAATCTTTGGTAATGGGTGCGAATCTTTCTTAGTTTTGTCATTCAGCTGCCGGTAGTCAATGCAGAATCGCGTGCCTCCATCCTTCTTCTTCACCAAAACTATGGGACTTGCCCATGGGCTCTTTGATGGCTCAATTATTCCATGAGACTCCATGTCTGAGACCATCTTGTCTACCTCCCCTAACCTGAAAGGAGGTAATCTACGTGGGGACTGTCGAATTGGGTGGTTCGATCCCACATCCACACAATGTGAACAACCTTCGATCCTCCCCACATCAGTCCCTGTCCTAGCAAAAATATCAGCGAACTCCACCAGTAACTGGGCAACCTTTTCCTGCTGGCCAATATCGAGACCGGTGCAAGCTTCCAAAAAAAGGTTCTGAACATGAAGCGGAAGACTCTGGGCCAGATCACTCCTCTCTACTTCACAGAATGCTGTACAACAAGCTTCAATTTCAGAGACCCCCAACTCCTGATACCCATCTTGACCTTCCAGCTCTTCCAACTCAATCCGGAATTGGTAGATCTGTTCCACACCTTCACTGACTGGGCACGCCCCAACAGTTACCCTGCCATTAGTTGCATCAATCAAACACCCATGAGCACCCAGAAAATCCAGTCCAAGCACACAGGGTTCATAGATGTCAGCAACAAGCACCTGATGGTCCCTTGGCACACCATCACCCACGTCCACTGCAATAGTAGCCTTTCCACGAACGGCCAATTTCTCTCCCGAGATCGACCTAATACATAATGTTTCAACCGGTACAATTCGAGAACTTGCAAGAGCCCGAACGTTGCTGCTCACGATCGTCTTTGAGGCACCGGTGTCAACAACCATGTCACACGGAACACCATTGACTTTGCCTTTGAGAAGAATTGCTGATGAAGACGTCACCCGGTAGCTAAATTCATCTGGCTCTTGGTGAACAGCCTTTCGTTGTGGGCCCCCCTTCACGGTCTTGGCTTGGGCCCTTAGTCCGACCGTGGCTCGTTTCCCGAGGGATCATCCACTGGCGACTGCAGCTTTCTCTTATTAGTTGGACAATCCCGGAAACTATGACCCGGCTTATCACACCGATAGCAACGAAAAACTCTGGCAACAAAGCCGCATTCTTCAGTTGTTTGCGCACTCCTAATGGGGACATTAGTTAGCCGGCACACAGCTTCCATACGTAGAGCCACTGTTAGTGCTTCCTGCATTGTTTGTGGCCAGACCGTCAGCACGCGTTCCCTAATTCTATCGTTCCATAGGCCCTTCACAAAATGTAGGGCCAAGGTACCCTCCAATGACCCATCATGTGAATCAGGCCAAGCCTTTCGGCCAATCTCCCGCATTTCCCGGTGATACTCAACAATGCCTTCTTCCGGTTGCTGAACACGGCTCTGGAGAAGAGCAAGATAGAGTTGTGTCTGGTTGCGAACCCCGTACCTCGCTTCAAGAGCCTCAACTAAAGCCGGATATAGAACGAGGCGTGGCAGCCCACTTAGAACAGTGACTGCTGGTCCACAGAGTGCAGCCCCCAGTTCAGTAACTTTGGTCTCGTCGTCCCACCGATTTTTCCGAGCTATCATCTCAAACTGACGATAGTATGACTCCCAATCCACGGAGCCGTCGAATGGCCTCGGTTTTGTCTCCTTACCTGGTTGAGAAAGTGCATACGACACTGTGGTGGCTGGTGGGGGGTTTGTTGAGGGGAAAATTTGAGGAGTTTGTGGAGAAACTTGCATGATCCTCATACTCTCCTGCATCATTGCGACTGCATCATGAAGTTGTTTCATATCACCCCTAATAGCATCCCCCATCGCCCATACCTGGTTCGACACATACTCCCGCACGTCTAACTGAACAGCAGACTGTATGCCTGTACTTACATTGCGGCGTGCGACTAGCTGCCCCCCAACACCGACTTCCACAGCCTGTTCATTCTGCCCTTCAGGTCCCACGACTGCAGCACCTTCGCCAACCTCCGGCTCCTCTTGCGCGAGCAAAAATTCCTGCTCACCATCCCCAGATGTAGCTTCAGGCGTGGGCGGGCGCCTAAATGCACGGCCCGAACGCGTAGTCATCCCACCGTTGTCACCAAATGTTACGACTCGACAAAATGTTGGTAAAATACAACAAATAAGGCCGGAGTACAAACCGCGAATGAATCTTTTATTGACAACCTAAATTTCTAATAAACATAAACAGTAGCAACAAGTAATCATGTGATGGTTTCTTGATAGTTTCTGAGGCACGTCCCTCACAATATTTTACAATCGAATTTAAAGAAGAAGTTTCCGTTTGAACGCGGAAAAACGTGCATTTTTTCAACCAAATCGACGGTTAGACGGGAGGACTCCAGGTCTGCTCCGCCGTGGCTCCTCCGAAACACTGAGTAAATGAAAAAAATGCACGTTTTTCCGAGTTCAAACAGAAATGTCTACCTCAAATTCGATTGCAAAGAGACATTTTTTGTAGCAAATTAGTTGTAGAATCCACCCCTTGAAGGAATGAGATCTGTTTTGTAGACACTCTGTATAGAAAAATAGAAAATAGTAAGCTGTATCCGAATAAAATATATTAATTTTTTTCAAATTACGTCTCCTAATTCTTATAGCATAGGCAACTTCTTTTTTGCAAGCCCCTCGTAGTAATGAAATACTATGCGCACTATCCACATCTTGTATTTGAATGGAGATAACCTGCTTGGAATACCAACACTGGAGATGCTAATTCAAACATAGAAATAAATAAGAGATTGACCAAACAAACTAACCAGAAAACGAAACGCTGCAAATTATTACACATAGGTTTATTATTTCACTGTATAGATCAATCGCATGCAAAGAGCACAGATTTGCCATTGCCATTACCTACCAATCATATTCTCGCTTCACAATCAAGTTTATTTTGAAGAAATAAACGCTTCACAATCAATTCGAAAAAATAGAGAGTTGTGGGTCTTTTCGTTTGAAAATTTGATTACTGGTTGCTAAGATTTCAAAACTCAATACAAGTAGATGAAACAAACAGCGATCGCATTTTGTTCAGTTAAATTCTCAATGGAGATTAGGCCTCTTCTGCGATTCACACTCGTGTTTCTGATTTATCTAAGTCCAACCCTTAAGATCCTACAGAGCTCTGGGTGGTATCATTCGATTCTAAAAATTCAATACTATTTTAAATTGAAAAAAACAATACCTTTATATCGAAAGTCTTTCAGCTAGGGAGTTTTGAAAATTTCAGCCCTTACTTTTTAACCTTAAGAAGTGACCGCATCAACCAGGCCACATCCAGACTCCAAATGGAGCCTATACACCAAATTTCATCAAAATTGAGTCTATGGAAATTAATCTTTTCTCTACCAAAACTTCTACTCATCTTGAAACGTAAACCAACAACTTTTGAAGGGTGGGGGGAGGGGGAGTTAAAATGTTGTCTTGGTAAATTCCAAAGGTTCATTTTTGAAAATAATAAACCAAAACAAAAAGTAATCCATTGTAGAAAGAAAAGCATCGACATAAAGAAAAACAATGGTAGCAGGAAGCAAGATCACAGAGTTGGATCTAGTGTGAAGTTTAGAGTAATTTTGAATAAATTAGTGCTATCAGTACTAACCTCTGCCACAGTAGGATGAATGCCCACAAGGCCATCAAATTGTGCCTTGGTTAATCTCAAACGTACTCCCAATGCAAATCCTTGCGTAATTTCTCCAGCATTTGGAGACAAGATGTGAAGACCAATAACAAACTCCTCCTGTGCAATAGATACTTTGATTAGTATTTTGTTACGACGTCCTATCATTCCAATAAAGAACGTAGAATGATTAGATGCCTGTCTGTATGGACCAATCAATTAAGAAAGCCCCCATAGTTACTTTCTTCAAGGCGTTTCTTGTAATTGGTCCTAATAAGAACTGAAGGTAGTTTTGAAACGTCGAAAAAATGAGTATAAGTAATGTTAGTTTTCCAAAGAGTATATTTTTTTTAAATAGAAATTATAACAAGAATTGAGTTTCAATAAACTAGCATTTCGAAGAAAAAACTGGTACCTATGTAAATTTGCTATTGCACAAAAAAAACCCTAGTTTGGAGCAAGCTACTTATCTGAAATATTCTACAAAAGCGGACTTGCATAGAAAAAGTATACAGCTAACTAATTTAAGAGACAATACTTGACTAGCCGAATAATATTCACACAATGACCAATTACAGGTGGTAGTAATAATCCTTACTTTGTTTTCTTTGAGACATATTAGTTTGGCAAATGCGTTGTTGGTATCCTCGGTGCCCCAAGACCGCAGGGAATTTTCGAGCGGGGTGAATGTTGAGTGATACACTTCCACTTTATCTTCGCCATGCGCCGCTATTGCTGCCTCCTCACTTAAACCAATGCAGCCATATTCTAAAGGAGTGAAAACTGTAGTTGCTATGTTGTTGTAATCCATCAGTTCAGTACCAGCTTTGTATAGTCTCTGTAAGTTGAAAAAGTAAGTGAGTGCCCGTAATCCATACAATTCAAATCTAATGAATATTCATTTGACCAACTTATTCAACCAATCATCAACAACATATTCTACGTAATTATCGTTATCCCACTTCTTTCAACTATTACCTACATTAACCTTTTCGCGCCCGGATTCTCGAGAGCCTACAGTCCCTCACAGCCCGCCCGCCGGCGGGTCCCTCTGTGCCCTCAGTACCGCATTATTTTGGCAACTCGGTGGTTCGTCCGAAGTTGTTTCCTTGCTTTGATGCATTATTTTTTTGTACTTTTTTCGCGTGATACTTTCTGTTATGAGTTCATGACAATTATTGGGATTATGTGCATTATTTATTCATCTACTAGCCAGTTAAACATAATGGGAATATAACAATTAATGTTGAGTAATTATGGTACCTTATGACTCGCTCCGCTTTCAAATTAATTCATTCAGTATAATTTATTGTTTCTCACTTTCATTCTGTTTAGGAAAATTCATACGATTTGATAACTTTTCATAGTGGCGAAAACCTAAAAGAAGAGGGACATTTTTGCGAATATTCCCGAGCAGAGTTCAAATAGGCGGTGAAATATCCGAAGGACGGCAATATCTTTGACAGGCCTACCGCCAAAAGTACCGAAATAGAATTAGAAGAGTTGACAAAAAAAAAGAGACAGAGAACAAGACGGCGAAGATCAAAGAGAACCAAATGTTTGAGGTGCCGATGCATCAGAACGTACCTACTGAATCAAGGATAAACTACCGACCAAAAAACGCCGACAAACAATGAGATTAGTGAAAAAAAACATTAACTGTTCTAGGAATATGTACACTGTTCTATGAATACAATATCATGAGGATTGTAGTGGAAATTACAACCCGGAAGATTGTAGTTACAAAGCGAAAGAGCGCAAGTGCGGCGGGCTACAGGCAGCTCCGGAAAGGCCGAGCCACCCAATATTTGACGTTGGCGGGCAGGAAAGGGTTAAGTTGAAAAAGTTAAAGAAAATAATCAGGTAGGTAATCTTACTTTTGCCAGGAGCTTCCCAGCTTGAATGGCTACTGGAGTTAATTCTGGACGCTCAATAACATCACCAATAGCAAACACATTTTTAATGGAGGTTTGATCTTTCTCATTAACCAGAATTTTCTGATTTCTGGAACAAAATTTATAGATATTAAAAATGATTATTGGCTGGCTTGGAATTGATAGGATACACCAAACAACGGGATTTAGTCAAGTTTCATCAAGTGTTCAATCAAAACGTTTCAGCGATTTACTACGATCTTCTCTTTATATCTCTCATACAAAGGGAGAATCAGGCAAGGTGAATATAATGACTTTTCATCTTACACTTTACTACATGACTTTTACTTTCATACATGTAAGTAGGGACATATATGTACCCCCGTAACACGATTCCTTCACTCAAGGACGGATGACAGTAGGGGAAGATGGTTCATGCCCCCCTCCATCACCTAAGCACATGGAAATAGAATCATTCGAGCGCAAAAACTCGCAAAATAAAGACAGGAGATACAAAAAAAAATGTGAGATGCTTTTTGTATGAAATTACCAGAAGAAGTATAGGTAGATTGATTTAGGTAATCCTCATTTGGTAACTACAAACATTACAAGGGCAAACCCCCTCTTGCCAAGAAACTGACCATTTTCCAGATTATAAAATTGCTTAAAGCCATTTACTTCATGGTTATGTCATGGTTCTATTTACTCGCATATGTTAGATCTCCAATAAGGGACATAAAGGGGAACCACTGAGTGACTCATCGTGCAGGTAGGCAGAGTGAGGTACAGGGGTAGAACACGTCATACTGACGTCATCCTCCTCCACTCTCCCTTTACCTTGTCATCAGTAATATATAAGGACAACTCAGGGCTGCATGCTTTCTACCACAACAATTCGACTTGTTCATTTCTTGCTCCTTCGTCTCATTTGGAAGCCCGAGTTCCTTGGAGACCTCGGTTCGCCTCAGGGCGCCGATCTCTACTCCCATCTTACCTAGGAGTTGTCTTCTCCAACTAGCCACTAGGTAAATGTACCGCCTCCCTCCAGTCTGTGGCTATTGCGCCGAGGAAAGCGGCTGAGCAAATTACTATGCACTCCTGCCAACGGTAGAGCAGAAACGTGCTGGGCAGACAGTGCATCTCCATCCTGCACCTAGTTGAGTAGGGACCATTGAGAAGCCATCGAGAAGACTTTCGCCTCACTCAACAACACGCTGACATAACACTAGATAACTTGTGAAACTGCTTCTCTGGGGGTTTTACCAGAAATTACAAGATATCTGGAATTACGCTCCAAAATTTCATAGAAAGTGCTGTTAATTCATTTTCGAAAGAAAATTTGTTGAAGGAATTCGTTAGTGAAGGCAACTCAGAATGAACCTCACCAGCATACAATGAAATGTGGAAACAGTTCATATTCACATGTTGTCCATATTATGTTCCTACCTGCTGTTAACTTCAATCCCAACGCTGTCAAGATTTAATTCTTTGGTGAGAGCAGTCCTCCCAACAGCTACCAGAACAGTGTCAAACATTCCTTCAAAAAGATCACCACTATTGAATTGTCCTTTTACCTGAAAAATAATTGTAAAACCAATTATTTTCTGATCAATTTCGAAAAGCAATTACAGTTACAGTAAATTGTGTCGGAAAGGCTGGTAGATTGAGAAACCTTCTTTTCTCTTGCCACATCTTCCTCTACAAGGAGATAAGAGAACATCAGGAAGACGTAGAACTGGACTAATGCACAAGTGCACACGTGGCAGAGTAGGGTGTGCGCCTGGGTAGGAAAAACTGTTTATTGTTATTTTTAATCTAAGGTAGACCTCATTCTGAGAAATTTGGTACCAACCGCGACCTTCTAGCGTGTGTAAATCTTTTCCTATGAATTTTTTAAGTTTCGACCATTTATGACGTCACAGTGGGCTGGGGGTTCCCGCCCAGGCGAGAGGGGCGCGTGACGTCATAAACGGTCGAAACTTTGAAAAATCATAGAAACAGATCTACTCACGCTAGAAGGTCGCGGTTGGCGCCAAAATTCTCAGGATGTAGTCTACTTTCGATTAAAAATCTAAAAAAAATCAAGGCGCACCCCCCATTGAGTGAAAGCTGGCAGAAACTCAAAACTAACATCCAAAATTCTGCTTCACTGTGTATCTATTTCGGTCCCATTCAAGACCAAACACCAATGGATAAGCCAATTTGAAAAAATCCAATAAATAATAATTTTTCCTGTCTCGATTTTGTACAAAACCAAACTAAAAAAGTTAGTTTTAGCGTTATGCTCACTAAAATAACATAGTTACACAAAGTTCGCGTCATTTGAAATAACGGACCGAATAAAATGGCTGAATATGATCTGAAATACAGTAAAAATGTGAATCCGTTTTTTTTAGGAATTTTGGCATTATATTTCCTGCGTTTAGTATTACCAAAAAACACAGGGTTTGATAGTAACCAACTTTTGGCAACAAAAAAGGCTCATTTCGTCCAACAGAGAACTGAGTTGATGATGCCCTTAACTTCATTTATCTGTAACAGCTGGTGGTTCCTAAGTAACTACTACTGTAAACAACACAAATATATGATTATGATCTCTCACCCATGTCAATTGTTTCCCATCCTCTTCTGTATACTTCGCAACTGAAGTAGGAACACACTCTTTCAAAAACTTGACACCATAACTCGTCATATAGTTTTCAATTTTCTTTGCACATTCTTGGTCGAACCCTCGGAGTAAAATCGACCTCACCTAAAAAAACAAAAAAACAAAAAAAAAAAAACAGTCGATATTGGAAAACAAGAAGGTAACCAGAAAAACAAACCGAAAAATAAAACTGTTTACCGACTAACCATAACAGTGACGTCATAACCTAAACCTTTCAGGAAGCCAGCACATTCCAGGGCTATATAAGAAGCACCAATTACTAGAGTCTTTCCAGGGGGATGTTTCAAGGAGAAAATATCATCAGATGTTATGCACAGTTCTGGAGCATTTGGTAAGTCCAAATGAGTAGGACGTCCACCCACAGCAATTATTATGTTTCTGGCTTTTACTTCTCTAGGTAATCCATTGCTGTCAACCATCTGTAAATTAATTCAATGCCTATATAAGTTCGTGGATGACTAGTGAGACATTAGTTATGATGGCTGTATGACCAAAATTGCGTTTTACATTGTATGTGTTCTGGATAACCAGAAACGAGGAATGAATGAGGAATTTCACCATGTCGGAATTTCCTATTTTTGATCCCAAAATCGGATTCAGCACCTCGAAAAACCCCCTACAGTAAACTTTCAGCCCGTACTTCTTAATTTACGAATAAACGAAACAGTGTAGAAAATATGAACGTTTAAAAAAACCGGGAGGATGACGTCAACCGGAAATAGTTCATGTACGGCCGCTTGAAGCACTGAGATTGTGAAGTATAGTCCTCGGAGGCAACATTTCACAAAACCAGTAAAAATCGAAATCGATCTTGAATAATATGATTTCATTGTTCCATCGGGCCACAAGGGGAGGGAACAGCGATCCGAACAGCCAATCATCGAGCGTTCCCGCTTCACGTTGAAGAGGTCCGTTTTCCCGGTTATTTTTTGAAATCAGAAATTTTGAATGTCTCCAAAAAATAACAGGGGACTTATTTTCCAAAATCAACCCTATTTTCATCTATCCCACACCATTAACTATTCAGGAAAAATGCAAACAGTATTCGGTGAAATTCCTCATTGCAGATCATGATTAACTGACTTGAGAGATTCACGATTTTGAATGACTCATCTAGTAGTAGTGAAAATTGACCAGAAAACAAGATTGAAGATTCTTTTCGATAAAATTTTGTCTTGTAGACCACACAACGAGAATGAAATGTCTGAAAACAAGTTTGATAGTTGAATTTCCGAGTTCCTACCATTAAAGGATTAATTAAGAAATATTTAAGTGAAAGAGAATGTCTTGACTGAGGAGACTTCCATTGTCACGCAACTTGCAAAAATAGTAAAACCTTGAAAATAAAAGATAAAATAAAATAATAATAATCCAACTATACAAAATACAATGTACACTTACTCGAACGGTATGTTTATCCAGCAAAGAAGCCTTTGCATTGTAAAATGTTACATTATTATCTTTCAGCTGTTGGATGTACTGATCGTTCAATGAAGATATATACGTCTGTATGTTTTTACACATTGTTCCCCAATCGTGAGTTATATCTAGAACTAAAGAAACGAATAACAATTAAATGAAATAGGATAATCCAGTGGATCAAAATATTACATTTTTCTACCTCACAATCGAAATCAATACGCTTGAAAACCCCCTTTTAATGTAACTCTATGATGGTTCAAAAATTGATTGTGTTGATCAAATCTCGTCGTTTAGTATTCTGCTGTTTTCTAACCGAAGATTGGAATGGGATATTAGAGTAGTCATAGCAATTGAAACCATTCAAATGTAACAAAACTACTACGAAAACTTCTTCCTATCAAACACACTCAGACATTAGTTAGGAAACCAACAAGAAAATTTTCAGTCTTATACAACTCTAACACAAATCGTTAATCCGTTATGGAAGTTGAGCCATTCAATGCGGTATCTTTCTAGCCCACTACCCACCCCTACTGAAGTCATTTCTCGACTATGAACTTCTCTGGGGTCTTGAGGGTTAGGTATAAGCTACCGAAAAAAACAGTGCGCACTGCTGGACCCATAAAATCATACCACGGAATAGGAAAATCATACTGAAGATCATCCCATCCCACTAGTCCCTGAAATTGTAAATCCTCTCCAATGAACACAAAAACCGAGAGAGCAGTGCAAGAGGGCTTTGGGGAAATATTATATCATCTGTAAGGGGAGTGGAGTGTTATGAGGTAATATTACCTCATGCGCGTTTAACTATTGTCCTTTAAAGAAGCAAAAATTGGACTCATTGGTCACACATTTTGAGGATAAGTACCGTCAACCGGGGTGATATGAATCAGCCGGGGTGATATGGATACTTTGGAGGCAGCAATGCTTTTAGCGGTTGCAGCGCTACCTGGTAACGTTTGGATGTGATCTGGTAGCAGAATATTGAACTAGGCATTTTGCTTCACCACCTTCATCCATGATTCAGTCGATTCAAGGATGTTAGAAGGTCATCCATGAAGATTATCAGATCCATAGAAACGCCGCACTTTTGTGTTGTTTGTTTACGTTCATCTGTGTAGCCAACCTATGACCAGAAAACTTGATCTGCGTATTTTTCATCATATCAACAACTTCTCATGAAAAGAGATCGATTTTGTGTTTTGTTTCAACATAAAACCCCCCTTGTCAGTGATTGATTTTGTGAATTTCGTAGTTTTTGAGGGGTGAAGTGAATCGGGAGAAAATGCCTCGAAATTGCCAGGTCATTGGGCATCTCAAAAGAGCACGAGCACTTATTACTTGGGACACTGTCAATGATTATTTTACTGAACTGAAGAACAGTCAAAAAAGAAAATGAAAGGTTAAAAAAAAGAAAAGGGCTTTGAAATGAGGAAATTGACGGTGCATTCAGGCTTCGTTGGAGTGAAGCCTGAATGCACCGTCAATTTCCTAATTTCAAAGCCCTTTTCTTTTTTTAACCTTTCATTTATTCGATCTTCTATTTTTAAAAATAATTTTAGTGATTCATTTCACCTCGTTACTGGATTGGAGTGAATTTTACATCGGTTTTTGGCTTTGATCCATATCACCCCGACTAACGGGGTGATATGGATAATGTTTCATTGAAAAAATAAAAGTGAAAAAAGGTGCAAATCACAAAAAATTGACATGGTACCGTCTTCTTGACATCTCAGAGAATCTATATTCGGAAAGCCAGCTCGCTCTAAAAAGAGTGGGGTCTAATTTTTCAATAAAAACTGCAAAAAATGATCCATATCACCCCGGTTGACGGTACTACCTCCCAAGTACCACATCTCAATCCAATTAGTAACACTAGAAAATAGTAGTTGATCTCAAAAAATCAATCTCTAAGTACCTTGCAGTACTACCCTTATAGGGGACTCTACTCCCAATCCGCATAATCCCTGAAAATTTCTTCCAAATCAGATGGGAAAAGTAGAAGTTATGACTGCTACATGAAATTCACGTTTGCGCATGCGCAGCAGCTACTATCAGTACAGGGGTGATGATTCTCATTGGGGACCATCTACATGCGAACCCATACAATCCCTGAAAATTGCATCGAAATCGGGCAATAATAAGTAAACGTAAGTATAGCATAAGTAATAAGTATTTGCCCATTACAAGGATTTCATGAAGAGTGAAAACAATGCTTCCGCTACCTAGGTAGACTCGGAAGCAAAACTGCTTGTGAGCAAACATAGAATTCCATACACGCCAAAATCATTCTAAACTGTAATATAGTACTGCCAGAGCATAATTAGGTGAATTTTTTAGAGCTAGATGAGTAATACGTGAATATTTCGACTCACTATCTCCAGGCAATTTCCACCCAAAATCAATAGCATCTTTCATATCTTGGCGGATTATGGCGGCTCTGTGCATCAATTTCTTTGGGATGCAGCCCACGTTGACGCATGTTCCTCCTAAGCCCCAAATCGTTCCTCGAGGGCTTGGTGTCACAAAATCACACAGAGCAACCTTCTTTTTAGCAGCAGCAGCTTCCTACAAAATAATTTAACTAATAATGTAATGCACTGTAGGTGAGGTACGATGATATCAGACAAACTCGTGCATATACTAAATAATATTACTGACCTTGGCAGCTGAAATTCCACCAGAACCGCCGCCAATTACAACTAAATCATAGTCAAAATCCAGGTTTTGTTTCGCCAAAAGCTCATCCAAAAGTCCAGCTGTATCGTAAAATGAGAAATCCGAGTATCCCCCAACATGGACTCCATTTACGAATATGTTTGGGACGGTTTTTTGTCCACTGATTTCGTGCAGTTTGGCCTGAACTTTCACCCCATCATCTAGAACAATTTTATGAGTACATACTATATATATCATTGTTGCAAAAAACATACAAAAATTTTCAAATTTGCGTTTCATTGGAGGGAAAAAAGGTTAATGCCAGAAAATATTAGTTTCAGATGAATTCTTGTGTACACTTGATAGACTTTAATTTTCCAACAATCTGCGTGCTTCCTTCTCTCCTCAACTCAAATATCAATATAGTTGGCCTATACGTTATTAGAATATAGAAATTTGCGTTTCATTGGGAGAAACAGCGGGTTAATGCCGAAAAAGAGCAACTCCAACAAGATCTTGTGCTCATCACTCAGACCACAATTTTAATCCGATTTGGGAGGTTTCTTTCTTTTCTTTGACTATTTTCTGATTGAACGTTACTTGTGTTATGACCCACATTTAGACATTCTAAGTAGTTCTAAAATAAATAAGTACAAGAGGATCCCTGAGTGAGCCACCACCCACAAGGGAGGGACGAGGTACGGGGAGAACACGTCAACATGACTTCACCCTTCCACCTCTCTCTCCCTCAACTAATCTCACCGAGTATATAAGCTCACTCAGGGATGCTCCAGTATGCCTTCTAGTCCAGTCAATCGTCTTGTTCCTTCCGCTCTCTACTTTCTCCTTTGATAAGGGATCTCCTCGAAGCACTAGGCTCAATAGGTAAATCTCCCGTCAGTAGGTTTCTTATGAAACGCTGGGGCTGATGGGCTAGCCTGAACTCCCTGCACTCCGCACGTCGGTCGGGCTGTTAGCCGCCGGTGCGAAATTGCAGTCGCTAGGATAGGGACTTTTCTCTCTTCGTTGAGAAGGGGTTAAAGATAACACAAACGCAGCATTGAGAAGGTCATCTCTTTCACTCGACGACACACAAACCCCCGAAGGTAGTTTAATATGGATAAATACCCGTTATTCAACATTCCAGGGCCCATTAAGGCTTAGGTACTAGTAAAACCCAAGTCTTGAATGAAATTTAAAGTAATTAAACTATATAGCTTTAGATTTTTATAATTTACTTTGTGATTCACTGTGACACCAAAGAGTGTTGTCACCATGGTGCCAAGACAGACATCACATAAGCTTGTTGGTCCCACATATTAAATCACTGTTACGCGATTAGTAAATATACTTAATAAACCCTATACTAGCGCAATGAAGTTGAATATAATCACTATCCAGGAAAAAAGAAAATATTCAGATAAAAGACCATCCCAACAAGGGGGCAAGTAGTGTGGAGTGTCTTTCTTTTCACTTTTCTTGAGAACCAGAATGTCCAGCTAGTATCCACAAGAGAGCCACTGTCTCGTAAGTCCTGATATAAAGTATTTTTCGTGTATTGCTCCAAGTTTGAAGTCGTGATCTGAGGACACGTAGTATTATGAATTTCGAAATGATAAGGGTATAAAATAAAGGAAATAAGTTCTAATAACAGCCAAACTTTGGTGCTGAATGAACCAAACCACCAGGATCAAGTGTGAAATGAACTATATTTTTCGTAAATAAAATAAGTGTACTCATTTGTTTTGTTTCTTCAAACTATTCCACATTCCTAGTACCTCCTCTATTAGCTAGATCAGTCACTTAATATCATAACAAGAAGTAGCACAAATTTTATTAATTTCTGAAGAACCTTCCAACCCACTTTGATGTAATAATTTAATAATGGTTACCTACTTAATTATAATAAAACAGACAAGAAGATTGCCACGGATCTGGGAAGGGCAGGGAGCTTACCCTAGAAAAGTACAAACCTAAAATTACCTAATGTTAAAAGGTCTGCTTCTAACAAACTCAAAAAAACGAATTCCAATCTCATAATTAAGACCAGACAAAAATGAATTACATACCATCTAAATCCAGCTCCCATGCTTGAAATTGCTTCCCCTGAGCAGTTAACATTGTTTTAACCTGAAAATATAAATTTAATTACTTTTAGTTACTTTTGGTAAATTAGTTAGGTACTTTTGGGTGTTAAAGTGTGCGTGTTGGCCAACTCCAGTGGCCAGTTGCCAAACATCGGCTGTTCCTATTGGGACTGCTGTCTTTTGAGATTAGAATTTGTTCACTTTTGGTTTGTTCCAAAGATTATTCCTGTCACTTCGTTCTTACACCGTTATACATCTATCTAGCCTTAAAAACGACGTTCGGGTAGACCGCGGGTTCTGCCACACATTCATCATACATTTCATCGTTTTGCCGCGCGTTCTCGCGTTTTCCTCGACAGCATGACCACGCCAAAACCAGACCCCTCCCCGCGCAGCACATGAAGTGAGCAAATTGTTAAAGAATCGATTCAAATTTTACCTTTGTAGCGTCGTAATGTTAAGGGGGTCTCAGTTGGTCGCCATTCGTTCCTCGTTCAGGGTAAGTATTTCGCGAAATGGAAGGAGCAAGAACTTAAAAATTGTACCTAAATTTGAAATTTTAGAGGATTATAGATAATTATTAGTGCACGGCCCTAGAGAATTGAAAAACTGAAAGATTGCCGCTGAAATCATCAAAATCGAACAATAATTGCCAGAGAAATATGGGGAAAACCAAACTGAATAAACGATTTTTCCAAATTTATCTGGCAATTATTTAAAATCCTTCAAAATTTCAAATTTAGCTACATTTTATGGAAAAAACATAACTGAATTAAGGTTTTTTCCATTTTTTGCTGGCAATTATTGTTAGATTTTGATGATTCCAGGGACAATAATTCAGTTTTTCAATTCCCAAGGGCCGTGCACCAATGAATTTCCATTAATCCTTTAAAATTTCAAATTTAGGTACAACTTTTAACGTTTTTTTCCCCTTAAATTTCGCAAAATACCGACCTGGAATGAGGAATGATCGGCGACCGACTGAGACCCCCTTAAGGTCTCAGTCGGATTTGTTGCTCAAACGGATGCCCTACCCGACCTCATGAATCATTTGAAGGCCGAATTTGAAATATCCAAAAGCCAAACAGTCAACAGTCAGTGAACCACCGTACCCTCACAGCCTGTACCGACCTATTTCCTGGAAGATATTCATAAAATTCTCAAAAATGTGGTATTCCCTGTCAAAAACAAAAAGTCACCCAAGTGAGTGTGGCACATAGTTTCCTTGAGTCCATAACCCAATGGGGGGTGCGCCTTGATTTTTTTTTAGATTTTTAATCGAAAGTAGACTTTATCCTGAGAATTTTGGCACCAACCGCGACCTTTTAGCGTGAGTATATCTGTTTCTATGATTTTTCGAAGTTTCGACCGTTTATGACGTCACGCGCCCCTCTCGCCTGGGCGGGACCCCCCAACCCACTGTGACGTCATAAACGGTCGCAGCTTTAAAAATGCATAGGAAAAGATTCACACACGCTAGAAGGTCGCGGTTGGTACCAAAATTCTCAGAATGAAGTCTACCTTAGATTAAAAATAACAATAAACAGTTTTTCCTACCTAGGCGCACACCCTATTGTACAGAAGACCAAATGTATGGTAGATAATCTCACTTCAATCTACAAGTATCTTGCACTACCCTCATAAGGAACCATCTACATGTCGACCCGCACAATCCCTGAAAATGTCATCAAAAATAGGACTGCAACTTCGAGTTTTGACCATTCCAAGGATTTACAGACACACAGAGATAGAAAAGTATCCAAAATTGCTCAGGAAGGTCTAAAACGTGAAAAGCGAATTTTTGCGATTTTGTTTTTAGAGGACTTTTATTCAATCTAGAAAAGTGAAAACAATGCTTCTACTACCTAAAGACATGGAAGCAAAAACATTCCCAGAGATGAGAATTAAAGTAAATTCCTCTTACTATCATGGCATTTTGCTTTAACTTCCCAACTACCTTACGTGAGCATGGAACATGGAAATTTTGTTTTTGGAGGACTTTTATTCAATCTAGAAAAGTGGAAACAATGCTTCTACTACCTAAAGACTCGGAAGGAAAAATATTCCCGGAGATGAGAATTAAAGTAAATTCCTCTTACTATCATGGCATTTTGCTTTAACTACCCAACTACGTAGACCTTACGTGAGCATTAATACAAGCCATTCCAATTCAATGATTCATGAATAATTTATCGTGATTATAATTCAAATCTGGATGAAATATATTTAAGCAAAAGTTATGGGAAAGTGAACATGCAGTCTTGTTTTCTGCCTGCCATACACACAAGTTGGTCATGCGTTTAGAAGTTGATTTAATTTGAGAAAAACAAGTATAAATGACGTGAAAATGCCTTTCAACGATTGAAAATGATTTGAATTACGCCTATGACTCAATGGTGTTATCCATGGAACCACCTCATAACCCACCTAACAGTGAAACTTCAACAATACAAACAGGTTAATAGGTACACACTACACATGAAATATTACGTATTGACAACTATTAATCAACCATTCATTTACTTTTGTACACCAGGGGCACCAGGTCTTGCTGAAAATTGCTATCTGATTTCCCTTGACGAATTCTTCGATTCGACTGGCAAAAATCATGGTGTCTGCGTTTGAAGGATCAGACGACTTTCCCACATTGATCAATTCTTTCAGTTGACCACCGTCATTGAGAGCTGACAGATCAGAAAACCCTCCAATGTGGCTTCCATTTATAAATATATTGGGAACGGTTTTTTGACCAGTCATTTCAGCTAAAGAGCTTTGAATTGTACTTTCGTCACCTGTAATGTCAAAATAGGTATACCATTATTGACCAAATGTACTAAAAATCTGCATATCAGCAATGAAAGTGTTAATCTTCTGAAAAAGGAATCAACAAAAGAGATGTAACTGTATCTAACAACCCAGAACATGACAAGTTCTACAGAAATTCGGTTTATCATAGGTTCATCGTAGCATATAACATTACTTCATGTGATAAGGAAAAAAGAACTCTAAATTTTGTACTTGATTTATCAATAAACCCCAGCAAGGTTTGTATCAACGATTTTGACTGGTTATAATAGTTATACTCTCGAGCTCTATTAGCCCAACAGCAGCCAATACAAAATAGCAACCGGAATTTAACAACCATTGGTAATATTGATAAAATAGAGAATCTGAAACTTCAACTGACCTTCCAAATCAATCTCCCACACCTTGTACGGAGCTCCATATGTATCTAGAAGTTCCTTCGCCTGAAAAATATATTTTATTGGAATATATAGTCTACAACACACAAACATATCGTTGAGAAATGTATGCATTCAAGGAAAGGCTCTTTCAATTCCAACCAGTACAAGAAATAATATAGATTTTTAATCACGTTTTAACGGCATGATATTTCTTGCATCATGAAAACCCGAAACTGGACAGCATTTTGAAAATTTTAATTGTCTGCTAGGTGTAAGACGTACATTCGACACCCTCCCAGTCACAACACCGGGAACCACAATAACATTTCTACCGTCATGAGAACCCCGATATTGGAATCTATCCCCAAGACCTCTCAGTCCGGCACCACATCAGTGATACAAGAAGTCGGACTTGAAGCCGGTTTGCACTACCACTTATCGTACGTTTTTTCAAACACGACAAATCCTATCAGACAAGATGGTAGCGTGTAAACAGCAAAACGAAGACGAAGTCGAGTTGGAATCAAATTTTAGGTTGAATCGAAGATCTGATGGGGGAAGCATAGTAAAAACGGAGTTGAGTAGAACGTTGTTGTAATCACTCATACTCTTAGCTATGTTAGTTCTCCAATAAAGGACAAGGGAAACCCTAAGTGACTCATCATGCCAGGTAGGTAAGGTGAGGTACGGGGAACAAGGACGTCACTTGACGTCACTTTCCTCCACTCTCCCCTTACCTTGTTTAACCAATATAAAAGGAGGACTCAGGGCTTCCCCTTGATGCATTCGTCTTCGAAAACTCGACTTGATTATTTCTCGCTCTACCTCGCCTTTTCTCTGAAGCCCACAGTTCCTCAGAGGTCTCGGTATGCGATAAAGCTCATCACGCCGGCCTCTGCTCCCATTTCACTCAGTAGTTGTCTGCCCCCAACTAGGCCTAGGTAAATGTGCTGCCTCCCTCTGGTAGGCGAGCAATCGCGCCGAGGTACGTAGCTGAGTTGAAATCCTTGGTCGGCGGTAAAATGCGCCGGGCATCGAGTGCTGTCCCGTCCTTTGTCTTCGTTGAGTAGGTACCAAGCAAACCGACAAGCCGACGTGAAGCTTGGTTATTGTTTGTTACTGATGATGACCTAACCGTCGAAATCGATTTAACTTGTAACTCATTATTTTCGTGGAAATAGACAACGTTCTACTCAACTCCATTTTTATTAAAATAGTTTTCCACTATCTCAATGCGAGTGATTTTATTCGGGGAAGCATAGATTTCGACAAGTTTGATCGTTTTTCTTTGAGTATGGGGTTACCAACTCCAGTAACTCACTGTTGGCTGACGTGCCCATGCACAAATAATTGCGATAGTCATTCCAGCTCTTTAATTAAAAAGTCTTGATGATAATAATAATTTCTTTTTCAAAGACATTCCCTTGACCAAATAGTCTTTTTTCTCCTTTTCAACACATTTCTCCCAACTCTTTGGACCCTTACGAGGTATAAAATAAAAGAAAGCGATTGCGAAATTTACAATATAAAAGAGATAATATGCTCAGCAGCAGGATTGAATAGAAGTTGAAATCGGAGGGTGTGAACACAGGATAAAATGTAAGTTTTGTCTTCTGATTTGCATGACTGTGAAACGTACGATTGGACGTTTTTACGTTGGTTTCAGTACATAGACAATCTCTGTATCCAAGATGAAACACCCCAAAACCCTGCGGCTACAGATGAAATGGCATTGGTGACACCACTAATTTGAACACACAGAGACAAAAACAAATTTCATGAAAATCAAGAGGTACATTATTAAATGAAGGGGTTAGTTCTCGCTAGTTGTAAGAATACAATTATTGTCTAAGTACTGTATTGGGGAATCTGTTGTAACCAGCAAGTCCAGGAGGCGAGCGCTTTCAATGTAAGGACATCATCTTCAGGCCGTTGAGAGTGTACTAACGTTTGTCAGCCCGTTGTTTTATTTATATAGGCTGGGTGAAGGCGATGTGAAAGGATCAGAAAGAAAAGGGACTGAAAAGGAAGATGATGTTCTTACATCGAAAACACCCGCCTCCTGTACTCGACTTGCTGATTACGACTTATTCTCTAATACAGTACGTAGACAATAATCAGAGGTATATTGGTTATTTTTTGTGGATTTCAAAGCTTGGATTCAAATAGTAAGCTTTAAATATCAACGATATAATAACAATCAAGTTTTTTGTAATTATGCCCCCCCCCCCCCTCCTTCACCATTCGACCTCAGCCCATGAAATTTCAACTCAAAAGCAAAATATAGCACATTTGGAAAGATTTCTGAGTCGAACAAAAAAAGAAACACAAATCGGTGGAGAATTAAGGAAATTATGTTTTTCAGGAAATAAGTCACCGGCCCTCCTCCATGAACGAAAATTTCAAATTTCTGACAATCTATTGCACAACTACATACATATCCAACCCAAACAAACAAAAAATAATCCCGCAAATCAGTTATCATATGTACAGAGAAAATTAATCCATTGTTACCCGAAAGAATACAAGGCACCTTGAGTATAATGAAAAATACAAGGAAAATAATTTTATTACTAACCTTCTTGCAATATGGGCACCACGATTTACTAAAAACTGCAATGCTGTTGATGGTTGAGAATTTTTTAACTTGTTCGCCCACTCCAATTTCCTCTTTAGCAACCTGTGCTTTCAATAGGCCAGCATCATCCAGAGACTTCAAGTCCGAAAACCCACCAATATGTTTCTTGTTTATGAAAATATTGGGCACCGTCTTCTGGCCACTGATCTCCAGCAACTTAGCTTGGATTAGGTCACCATTTGCTGGAAGGGAAATTGATTTGTAATACCTAATAAGAATTAGGAAGTAGCAGAGACTAAATGAGAAATTCTCATGGATCTGAAATAATTTCCTTCAAAAATAATCCTTAGTTTGAAAAATTAATTATATGAGCTGCAGCTTACCATGTAACTTCAATAAAACTGATTACGTTAGGTCATTTGCCATTCCCTCCTGATCGCCAACGTCATAGGATGGACAGAAGCCCTTAATAGAGTGTGCTGGTATTATGGTTCAGAATAAGTTCTGCAGTTATCTTTGCTAACAGCTACCATTGATTTGACAATTTTTCTCAAACGTGGACAGTCAAGAGGGAATTTGGAATGTCCAATTTTGAAATCACTCCCAGAAAGATAATCCCAAAATTCAGGAGAAACGCTACAGAAAATTGACTATAAACAAAACATTTTATACAATATGCAGATATTAATATTAATATGTACAATATTCCAGCATTAACTGCCCCAATTATGCATAATTCATAACAAATGCATTTTACAATTTTAGTCCAAGTAGGTACCCTAGAAATGTTATGATTAAATACGTCTACAAAATTATCTCAGACACCATAAGCTCATGAAATTGAAGGAAGTCCCTTCAACACAGGACAAGGATTTTTAAAAAAACAGGATATTAATACTAACCTTCCAAATCTAGTTCCCAGACTTTATACTCAGCTCCATAACCATCTAGGAGTTCTTTGGCCTGCAGAAAAAGACTACCATCATTTCATAACACCAGCAAGAAGTAAGGAGTCAGATTTTTCAGAGAAAAAATAGAGAGTAAACTATAACACAAAAGGTTGTTACGAGAGAGAGAGAGCACGTACAAAAGCAGTTGTCTCTCAACTCATTTACATGTGCTGCAAGTTCGAAGCGTGTCCGAAGTACAACCCAGTCGGGGTTGTGATTTGATAAACTCGAGCAACTCAATAACTGAATTGCCTACAAGGAAAGCTGATATTGTATCATTGGTTTGGAAAGAGCTCATCACATTGGAGTGGACAAGGGATTTCCCAACTCCTTCACAGTGACAGAAGAGATGCTATTCAAATTTGATTACTTTTCAGGATTATACCATCTTGATGGAGTCCCCATCCTGTTACCTGAGCTGAAGTACCAGGACCAAAAGCACAAAACAAATTGGAGAGAACTATACTGCCCTCCTTAGTAAGAACGTCCTATGTCCATTTTTCAAGTTTCGAGAAAATCGCGTTTTTTTTCGGCTTCTGCGCCACCCAAATCATTGAAGCTTGAGATTTCGTTTTGGTCAGCTTGAGGTGATGGTCAAAAAACGAAATCTCAAGCTTCAATGGTTTGGGTGGCGCAGAAGCCGAAACTAAAACGCGATTTTCTCGAAACTTGAAAAATGGACATAGGACGTTCTTACTAAGGAGGGCAGTATACTTCTCATCTCTTCCACAGGAACAAAGGTGGGAGGAATGTATTTTGGGTAGGCACTTAACCTACACCCGGCTCTCCCTCATTCTGGCCTCATAATGACAAATCCGGTAACGTAATCGGCCTCGAAGACCATCTTACCTACAATATTCAAAGAATAGATTGACAGATTTCATACAAATTTGGTTTTGTCGAGCAATTGGCAACACCGTAATTAGGTGTTCACCAACCTAAGTAGGCGTCACAACGTTACACATTAATTACTGACCTTTTTGCAATAAGGACACCATGACTTGCTGAACAGTGCGACCCCATTCGTATTTATGAAGGTAGAAATTTGTTCTCCTAGGCTTGTAGGCTTCGATTCTTTTTTCACGAGTAGCTCTTTCAATCCACTAGCATCATCCAGAGACTTCAAATCAGAAAACCCTCCAATGTGTTTCTTATCTATGAAAATATTGGGCACCGTCTTTTGGCCACTGATCTCCAACAGCTTAGCTTGGATAAGGTCACCTTCAGCTGAAAATTGCAACAATTTTGACTCCAACAGTAGTTTCAAGTTACTGGACTTATATTGAAGATTCATGTTTTTTCTTCTTATTTTATAATGGACGTGATGAAATAATTTTTTACTTAAATTGCTACTTAACTAATGGATTACTCAAATAGTAACTGACAATGTTACTCACCTTCCAAATCTAGTTCCCAGACTTTATAATCGGCTCCATAACCATCTAGAAGATCCTTAGCCTAAGGGAAAATGTTGAAATATGTAACGAGTATTATTTTAAAGTAAGTCAAACAATAAATGCGCAATGATCGTGTAATTTTTCACTATTTCCTCCTATTTTAGGACGTCTTTCCTATTTTCGACGTCCGTCCTCTCTCCTATTTTAGGACGTATGTCTGTGTGTGACAAAATCTTTGACATCTACCCAGGCCTTAGTTTTCAACCGATTTTCGTGGTTATTTTTTTGTTCGACGCGGAAAACTATCTAGTTGTGCACTACGTCGCCAGAATTTCGAATTTTGCTTTTTAAGGGGTGGGGTTAATGCTTGAAAAACGTGCGTCTTCGGGCATAAAATTGGGTATTCTACCCAAGCCCCAATTTCCAACCGATTTTCGTTTTTTTTTTTTTTTTTTTCATTCGATGGCGACTGACTGCTAGAACAGGAAAAAATGGAAACAGGAGGGGAGACAGCTATCAATGATACCCCTATATTCACCTTTTGGCAATATGGACACCATGACTTGCTGAATAATGCGATTGCGTTGGAGTTGATGAATGATGTAACCCGTTCTGTCAGGTTTGAAGGTTTTGATTCTTCTTTAGCCACCATCGCTTTTAATGCACCAGCATCATCCAAAGACTTCAAATCTGAAAAGCCTCCTACATGTTTCTTATGTATGTAGATGTTAGGAACTGTCTTCTGACCACTGATTTCCAACAGCTTGGCTTGTATGAGGTCACCATTAGCTAGAAGAAAAAACAATCATTGTAAACAATTATAGAGTATTATTATATCGATTTTATCGATTCCGCCCTTCTAAAACTGGGAAAATGCCGCCGAATTGCAAGCCCATGTTCCCGACATCATAACGTTTTTAAAACTGGACGGCATGGAAGAAGATAGGAGGAAAGCTCAGTCAACGTTAAAAAACGTGACGAAAAATCGCCCCCCGCTTTTAGTGCAATCTTTAGGTGGCGAAGAAAAACTTAGTCGTCCGACAGTATACCACTCAGTCGCTAGAGCGCAGCTTCGTCCCTCCTGCTCATTCCCGCGGGTTTTTTAAAATTGCACTTCATCAATATTACTTGTGGAGTACGATTTTGGACGCTCTGTCCTCTATAACTATCGTAATAGTTATAGAAATAAGATACCAGGAGAAAAGGAGTAACGGCAGGTATGTACATACCTACCATAAAATGAAAAACAAAATTATTGTGCTAGAAAACGACTGATATGGCGCCAAATATGACAAGTGTAATTTCTTTTCATATCAAAAACACAACAACTTTTTCAATATAACAACTAAATTCCTACAAGAAATTATATCCAGGGGCTGTAGTTACACTACAATATCATCATCTATCATATTCATCACTCTTATCACTGCATTTCTGCCGAGGCGTACCTACTGATGGTCTCAAGTTATCGGAATCGACATCTACCAACACTACTTCATGTTTTGAATAAGTGAAATGCAAACTAGAGATGAACCACTGTAGATGAATAGAAAGACGAGAAAATTAAACTTGGAGACAAACCACTATCAAACAGAAAGAAGAGAAAACGTACGTAAGCAACGAGAAACACATCTGAAAAGTACGTTGGAGTAACTGTTATCAGGGCTGTGGAGAGGGGAAGCGTTACGAGCTCTAGTGACCGCGAATAGTACCTACTTCTTAACTCTGTTCGCCACCTAAAGAGAACACTACTGTCGCGATAAACGAAAAAAGTGCACGCATTGGCCCATTGAAGTGAGCTTTCCTCCTATCTTCTTCCATGCTGGACGGTTTCTAAAGTTCAAGCGCTTGAAATGAAGGTTGGGGTCTCAGAAAGAGATCCGCCTTGTCGGATTCTCGAATTCTCATCGGCCAAAGAATAAATGACCACTTGAACAGAGTAACTCCCTACCCTCCACCTCGAAAGGTGATTGACGCTCTCAGTGGCATTTTTCTTGCTAAGTCGAAAGGCCGATCGCTAGAGATTGCTCTAACTTGAAGAATAAAAAAAAAATCTAGGAAAACGGTGCATAATTCGAGGAGCTATGATGTCGGGAAAGTAACGTTGATTCCTTATGGGAGCAGAAAACATGGCCGAATGGGCAGCCCGCTCTTAAGAAATAGAAAACTACTTACCATCTTCATCTAGTTCCCAAACTTTATAGGAAGCTCCATATTGATCCAGAAGGTCCTTCGCCTGGAACACAACAATAATCCATGGGATTTCAATAGTATGATCTTACAATAGTAGAGAAGGCTTTACATTTCTGTTGACTAACAACCTATTACACACCTTCTTACAATAGGGGCACCATGACTTGCTGAATAATGCGATTGCGTTGGTGTTGATGAAGTTGGTAATTTGCTCGCCTAACATTGCTCCACCACTTTGATTGCCGCCAGAATCTTGTGCCATTGTGCTCATCGTCCGGGGCAGTAAGTCTTCACCATCTGAAACGTAAGGATACGTCTATTCAATTTATTAACCAGAAAAAAACCTACACAATACCCCTCTGTATATTTTTACTTTCCTCGACTCACACAAGAAACGAAAAAGGTAATATAGGTACCAATATATAGAAAACTGATTTTTTATACCACTTAAAATTTGATAACCAATCAATAGCAAATCATAAAAATAAAAATTAAATTGAAAAAAAGAAATAAAATTAAGGGCACAGGTGAGGTAACAAGTTTGCAGTGTAGGTACCTCCTCTCAAACAAAGAGAAGAAGAATAATCCTGTTAGCCCCAGCGCGATTTGTAATAAGCTGAAGAGAGACAGGACTTAGGGAGAAAAGTCGGTGTATCTGGTTGGGGAAAGAAACTACAATGAACACATGAAACATTTCTGATCAGCTGAAATTTGAACGGAGTTTCGTAGAAGTGACCGACAATAACCAGAAGCTTCTAGGTACAGCTAGACCTCGGATGGAACCCATATACTAAATTTCATAAAAATCAGTCCATGGTATCCAACGAAAGTCTTTTTTAAATTCGATTTTCAGATTTAACGTGTACTTGAGACGTAGAATAGCAAATTTTGAGGAGGGTTAAAATTGATTTTTCGTGTCGATTCCTAAGGTTTGTTATTGAAAATAATAAACCACAATCATAAGTGTTGCCAAATACTACAAGAAATCCAAAATATATTGATTAGTAATACATGCATTTCAGGGGAGGTCCCATTGGATAAGGATCATAACGTTCAATTCCAACTGGTGAGCGATAAAACATAAAATTTGGATTACCTTTCTACTACATAAAACAGTTATCACTCGTTAGCGTTTCGTTAGTAAGTTAACCATTACATTTATAGCGTCAGAAGAGCCCGAAACTGGACAGTATTTTAAATCTGAAATCGTTTTTAGACAGGTACGTATCCAACACGTATATTTGATCCTCCTGTCAACTGGAATTTCTAGCGCCGTTGAGGCCTTGACTTTAAGCAGCATATCAAAATCTACGATCTACGTTACCCAACATGCGAATTCAAGCATTCATTCATTCACCCCCCCCCCCCTCCGCCATCCAGAGTCATTCATAAGTGTCAGGAATCTTTCTAGGAAATCAGTGTCAAAGGGAATGAGAATCAAAATTGGTGATCTCGATTCAGTGAATTTCGAATTTTTCTTTTTCCATAAAAACGTTACAAATCAGATTTTAAAGTTAACGACTTAATTAAATTGCAATTAATTTTTATTACCGTATCATCAAGTTCGATACTTATTTTTTACTCTTACATTATCCAACAAAGTATGGGGACAAAAAGAAAAGGGACAATTTATATATTTTGCTATGGAAAGAACTATGCTTAGAAACTGGGAACTTTAAAACAAACATTGTTTTGAAGCTCTTTATAAGAGAAATATAGCCTTTAAAGTTGAGTGGCCTCCTACCAGTGCTGATTAAGGTCGTAATCCTCTCGTGGAATGTAGCTACTGACTATTACATGAACTATACGCCCTATCAATCATAGTACTTAGGCGTTTGATCACACAAAGATATGATTTGATTAATTTTTGTTAATCTGTAAATTAATATATATCAAATAAAGTATAATATAAATTAGTTTGTTCCATCTTTCTGATTTATGTTAATAAATAAACACATTCATTGGTTAGTTCAATATCTTGGAACTACATACATATCCACGATAATAATCAATTAAAAAATATATCTGAATGAACCAACATATTTCATATAAGACTATACTTCAAAACTATTCGTGTCAATAGCACAACTACACTACCCCAACACAGAAAACAGCAGGGTCCCAACCTTGGAGGGAAAAAAATACCTAATAGATATCCACCAACAAACCAAGATGCTGACCGATCCCCCTTCCCAACACTGCCGTCCAAAAACAGAAAAGCAGTAACTCGATTTTTCTCACAAATCGACTTTTTAGTAGCGTTGGAATCGTCTCCTCATTTAGTATGTAATAAAAGAACAAAAAGCAGCCTCATTTGGAAATTATGGATGTTATCCAAGAAAAAGAGAGGCTATATTTCTTTTTTTTAGGCTGTTTTTGCTTCCGGGTCTACCAAGGTAGCAGAAGCATCGTATTCACTTTTCAAGATAGAATAAAAAAAACGTCTGCCAAGTTGGGTGGGCAGTATAGCTTCCTCACTCATTGTAACATGGACGTATAGAATCAGTTGGCGAAAAAATTATGATTCAAAGAGTTATTGAATACTAAAATATTGTATTTGTATTTTCAACGTAGAATTTTATTTAGCGGTCCACCGTCTAGGACCTAACCCACACAATCCCTGAAAATTTCATCGAAATTGGTTGAACAGTTGCGGAGTTTTGGTTGTAACAATAAATTTAAAGTTCGCGCATGCGCAGCGGCTATTGCTTGACCAATTTGATTGAAACTTATAGGGTGTCTCTTAGAAAATAGTCCCTAACTAACCTCCAAATTTGAGCAAAATCGGTTCATTAGAAACCGAGGTTCCAGGAAATTCACGTTTGCGCATGCGCACTCGCTCCTATTGGTCCGAAGGTGCTGAAATTGATAGGGGACCGTCTAGGACCTAACCTGCACAATCCCTGAAAATTTCATCAAAATCGGACCACAGGTTAGTATAGTTTTGCCCGGGACAAGGATTGACCACAGACAGACCGACAGACAGACACGGAACCAAAATTGTTCGGGAAGCTCTAAAACGCAAAAAGCAAGTGGAAATGTTGATTTTGGAGGACATTTTTTTTCACTTCTTTCACGAATACAAAGCTTCCCTACCTTCGGTAGTGAGGAAGCAAAATCAAAATTTCCACACACGTTTTGGGCCTTGCAGAACAATTTTGATTATTTGTCTGTATGTCATAAAATCCTGGTAATGGGCAAAACTATACGAAGTAATAGCCCGATTTCGATGAAATGTTCAGGGATTGTGGGGGTTGGCCTGTAGATGGTTCCCGATGAAAATCAACATCCCCGGATCAAAATATCCTCTGTGCATCCGAAAACGTAAAATCCTTCTAAGAGCGGTAACTTCTACATTTTCCTCCCGAATTCGATGATATTTTCAGGTATTGTGCGGGTAAACGAGTAGGGTAAGGGCACCAGTCATTGGCCACTTAACAACGTTTATCTTCATACCTGCTTTATTTTTGATGGTATTTGTTTCTTTCCTGGTTTTTTAGGAAGCTTAACATCCAAATATTACGATACAATAACAATTTCAAACAAATAAAAGATCTAGTAAATATTTTTTTCAATTATTTTCGTAAAATCCGTTTTCCCCAGTCATTGGCCGGGAGTTCCTAATATTGGCCACCTTGTCCCCAGTCATTGGCCACCCTGTATTCATCGTTTTCTGCTCTACTGTGACGGAAAACTTCACAATTTTTTCCGGCAGGCAGGTGAGAAAGCCCTAAAGATCCACAGATCGAGTTGGATCTCGTAAGATACCTTGAAGGGTCCGCGTTTTTCGAGGTTATGTGGGATCCCCCACTAAAAAAACACCCCTTTTTCTCCCACGCTGAAAGCTCAGCCTAGAACCGTTTAACTCATTACTTCTGGCTGTGTCCTATACCGCTTCATTAGTACCAGATGGGGGGACGGACCAGGTGCTCCCTTCTGTCTCTGTCCCGTTATAACCATGTCGTCCTTGTGAGGATACTCTCTGTGTACTCTCATACACTGCCACAAGAGCTCCAGCTCCTTTCACCTTCCAGCATCTTGCTGCCAACAGTTTCTGGTGTTGAACTTTGGGGAGCTAACCACAGTTCTTCTAGCAGCATGGTTGTTTCTTTCAACCATCTATATGATACATTTGAAAAAACCATCTTCTCTCTTCTGGCAGTGCAGGCATGTTGGGACAGTTAAACCTTTCCCATTTTATGCAGATAGGCATAAAACAGTCCATGTCCTGTGAAGAAACTGTGTAAGGAAAAAGTTCAGTCCTTCATGCTTCCTGTCCATCCATGTCTCAATGTTTGGCACTAGCCGTGCAGACCACTGTTCTCTGTCATTCTTCAGTCCATATCTCTAGCCAGTTTGCCAAAGCGCGCTCTCTTTTTTCCTTGGCTATGCAGGACCAGTCTCCTACATCCCTTCTATCGAAGATTATTTTTCTCTTTGAAGACATCAGCTGAATTGGTATGACGCTGGTAAGGACATAGACAGCAGGTTTGGACACCGTTCGGTAAGCGCTAGGCGATTCGTATAGCTCATCTTTGCTGTGCAGCTATTAAATTTCTGTTGGGGATATGCCACACTCAACGCATCCGTCCACACCTCATCTCTATACAAGAGAATTGACTGCACCATTGTCATCATCAAGCGTCTTCTGCATGGTCTAGAGTCATTTACGTTCCTCATAAAGTGACAGAGCTGCTGATTTTTGTGCAGCCCTGTCTGCAGTTCTTCTTATATGTTCACAAAATGTGATTTTTGTGTCAAACATGACATCTAGATACCTTTCTGCTGGTTTAGTTGTTACTTCAGCGTTAAAAATCCTAATCGGAATGATGGTAGGTATGAGCTTATGCGTGATATGACTACCTCTGTCTTTGCTGTAGCTAGTGCCTGACTGTGTTCTTCCATCCACTCCATTACTCGTGACATTGTCTGCTATCGTTCGGCATGGACTGAATCCATTGTCCTTGCTGGTACTATTGCTGCCACATCAGCATAATTCTACAAGAAAATAGTCCTCATGCATTTCCAATCGTAGGAAACCATCGTATGATACATTCCACAGTTGAGGACCAAGTACATATCCATGAGCAGCCCCTGATATGATATCTTTCGTTCTTACCCCTTGAGCAGTCTCCTATGTCTGTTCTCAAATGTTTTCACAAATTTTCATGACCTAAAAGGTCGGCTGACCAGAATCAAACGTGGAATTTATAGGTAATGAAACGAAGAACAGCATACAAACTCAACTGAGAACTGACAAGAACAGAACGAAAAACTATATAGAGTACGAAGGCACGTTTTGGTTGAGGCTATGCATTGGAGAGTTAACTTAAATTTATTTACCATTCCAAGATCTAAGAAGAATGGAACCAATCAAACGTATTTTCTTACGTTTCCCAGGAATCATTTTAGTGCCAGAAATAATAGCTTCTTGACTAAAAATTATTCATAGTAGATCTGGAGATTAATATAAGAGTGCTTATATAAATAAATTTTTTATTTATTATAAATAAAACCATTTATATAAGCATTCTTGGTAGTTAAAACCAGCTGGCCAATGATTGGGGTAGGAAAAATTCGCATCATTCCAGTCATTGGCCACCCGGCCAATAACTGGAGGAATCACCCTTGTTATCGTCCAGTTATTAGCCGGCCTTATATTTTCCATTGTTTGTTAAAATTCCATGTCCTGGTGGCAGAAATTAACTAATAATTTACTAGTGACCATGCAAACACAAGAAAAACTACATCAAATTTGAAAATAACCACATCAAACCCTTAAGAATGAGTTGGGGTATGCTTATCGTTTTCATAAGAAACAGGTGTGATGATCATAATTCTTGGACCTTCACCACTTAAAATGAGTTTGGGCGGTTTATATAGGGCTTCACTGTAACTTTCAAGATCCAACTGCCTTCTAGAATAGACACTTAAAATGAGGAAAACATTCAAAATGATCCAAGAGAGAATTGTGTGGTAAAAAACTAACTTGAAAAACTAGGTGGCCAATGACTGGGGGGTGGCCAATGATTGGTGCCTTTACCCTAGATGGTCCTCTGAGAGGTAGTGCAAGGTACATAGAGATTGATGTTTTGAGATTAACATTGGATCATCTACAGGGTGTAACACTATAAGAACGTCAACCCGAAGAATTTCGATTCTACAACTAATCGAAAATCGAAAATGCCTCTTAGCAATTTTCGTTTAACCCCTTGTTTTTCAAGTTTTTTCAATTTCAAGATTTTTTTCGTTTTTTGACCTTATGTCACTAAAATGTCCGTAACTCCCTTTGGATACTGTAAAAAATTAAAACTAATTATATCGTTGGAAAGAACGTTAAATTTCCTATCTCACTGATGGAGAATCAAAGTTATTTGAATAGGGGAAACGGGTGAAAAAAGAACTTGAAGAGGAAAAATTGTCAAATCTTGAAAATCTCAACTTTTTTCAACCGCTCATAAGTCCCTGCTTTCCAGCGTGTAAATGCTTGCCTGTAAGCCAAAAGTTGAAACAAAAACTCACCTTTCCAACGGTTTAGTCATTTTCATTTTTAAGTAGGATTTATTACGGAAATTTTGTGTTTGGAAGCGGAAAAATACGAATTTTTTCAACAGATTCGGCGTTCTGGCTAAGACGATCTGAGGGTTTCGGAAAGCCTCGCTGGCTCCTGCGCCGCCCACCACCCCCTCCCATCAACGAACCCCTCAAATCGCCCGAGCGCCAATTCCGTTGAAAAAATTCACGTTTTTCCGCTTTCAAACACAAATTTCTGTAATAAATCCTACTTTAAAAATGAAAATGACCAAACCGTTGGAAAGGTGAGCTTTTGGTTCAACTTTCAGGCTTACAGGCAAGCATTTAACGGAGACGAAATATGAGAAGAAAGACAATTATTATTTGAATAAATAATGTAAAGTTTTGCTATTTTGCGCGGGAAAATTATTCTAGTTAAACGTTGGTGGTTATGAGAAAGCTCAAAGAAGAATGAAAGACGATAAGGCTGAAATTGCACTCTTTATTGAGCAGGACACAATACCTCATTTTTCTCAAAAATAGTCCTGGGTGAGTTACTGCTTCCCACTATTGGACGGCAGAACAAATACATGACATACAAATTTGGATAGGTACCTACCAAGTTTAGACTTTGCTAGGCGCCAAATCGAACAGGGCTGACGGAAACCACACAGCCCTCTGTTGTTAGGAGAATACGACTTTGCTTGGATAGGTAATTCTACAGCTTTTCGAATACATGGGCGATCCAGTAGTTTCAATATACTTCGGTGCAGATGATATCTGATCGGTACTATCATCGGACTAATCATGTCATTTCAAATGTCCTGAGAAAATTAATTATAATGTGGTTGAACGTTTCCAATCTATACTGTGGTTAAATTTCAAGGATACCCGTGAAGTGTGTAGGTACCGATCTAATGAAAACTAGAGAGGTTTGACCTAGCTCCGATTTCCACGTTCAGGAACAAGAGTATACTAGTCTAGTAGAGTAGTCTAGTTCAGGATGATCGACACTAGAGACTGACCAATGATGACCAGTTCAGTCGAAGTGAACGAACGTAATCATGCATGTTCAAGACAGTTTCCCAAATAACGGAAAAACTGATCTGAAGTTAGAATAGGGAAACTGATCCTTCGAATCGAAGGAAACTTCTACAAACATAAACATATAGAAGGGAAAGCGATTAGAAACCGAAGGAAAACTTATCGAAAGACAAAGGTGTACTTATCAAAGTACACTGATTCAAAATCTGAGGGGAAACTGATCCAAATACGTAGGGAAACTGTTCCAAAGACAGTAGGTAACTGATCCAAAGATACAAGGACATTCTCCAGAGGCAGTAAGGATACTGATTTAAACACAGTAGGAAAACTGTTCCTAATCCAGAAGTAAAACTGATCCATAGACATAAAGGAAACTGATCGATAGACCTGGAAGGAAATCGATCCACAATTATCAGTTTCGTTTCCTCGTACTAGTTTGTTCCTGGAAAATGGTCCAAATGAATAGTGAGAAAAACTATGTTTAAAAAAAAACAATAATAAGTAATTCAGGAAACTAATTTAAGAATGGCTAAAAAGTAAAAAAATAAAATTGTAAATAAAAACCTTATTAACAAAAAAGACGGACTTGACCTTAATACTAATAATTATGGCAAACCACTGAAAATGGAAAAAGCTGTCTGCCGAGTGGGCGTGGCACATAGCTTTGGGTGTGGCACAAGATCTGAAGCATACTAGATAAAATCGAAACTTAAATCTCCATGTACCTATCACTACGCTCCAGATTTTATGAGCACATGACAATAAAATTTATAGGGAACCATCCAGAGTTTGACCACATAACACCGGAAAATTCCATCGAAATTGAATGGAAACTATGAAAATTGTACTTAGAAAAGATTTCAAGCAGGCGATCTCGCAGTGGCTACCTTTAAACTGATTGTGATGGGTTTCATAGGGAACAATCCAGTGTCTCGTTCATGCAATGGGGAATTTGCCTCAATTTTAGATTCTGGAATTTCAAGTCAAATCCTATTATAGGGCCCTAGAATAACGTTTAACACTAGGAATAACCAACGGAAAAAAATTACCGTAGGAGAAAATGACTAAACAAGTGAACCTCTGTTACAAAACACCGCAAAAATCGAGGAATATTGTTGACGTCATACGAAAAAAAAAACGACGCGAAAACAACGACAACAGACAGAGTTCTAGCACCGCCACACAAAACGATCCAGTGAAATGGCTACTCGAATAATGTGATTCAAATCTTGAAACTAAATAAGAGAAGATGAAGAATAATAATGCTTGATAAACTAGTAGATAGATTCGTATTGTAAAAAAGTGAGTAATATTGTTTCTTTTGGTCACTTTCTGTGTCTGGGTTCTTCCTGCCAGTTTGTGGCGCACTCTTGTGCGCACTACTCGGAAGGTAAAAGTTCGCGTATGTTCCGCTTCTGTGGTAAGCGCCACAGAACCTCCTTTGAAGTCAGATTGGTAGAATATCCGTCACGTTTCAAACATGGCTGCCTCTTACACATTGCCACCACATTTAAAATTTCCATCTTCCTTAAATTCTCTAAATTTTTTGGATGCGTTTTCGAGCAGCTCACTATGGTTTTTTCCCATAAAAATAAACCCTCATTCGAAAAAAAAAAAAAATGTGAGGCAAATTCCCCATTCTTGGCATATTCATCCAATTCAGATGGAAAAAATAGAATTTACGGCTGTTACAAAGATTTTTACGTTTGCGCATGTGGTCACTTTCAATCCGAGGGCGATGATTTCCAAAAGGGAGCTACCTCCCGCCAACCTGCACAATCATCGAAATTTCATAAAACTAGGACAATATCTGCTCATAGTTATGCCCGTTACAAGGATTTGCGAAAACAAAGACAGACAGAAACGATACCAAAATAGTTCAGGAAGATCTAAAACTTAAAACGCGAGTGGAAATTTTGATTGTGGAGATCTTTTTTTCAGCCTTGAAAAGTGAAAACAATGCTTCCGCAACCTTGGTGGACTCGAAAGCAATATATTATCATAATACCGTATCAACTGTTATGCTGCTATTTACCAACCTGTTATTTAGTTGGTAATATTGTGCATAGCTGGAAAAAGTTTCCAGACTGACGTTTCACCATAGGGATAACCATCCCTACTCATATCCCTATGCGTTTGACACTTATCGTCCCTATGCGTTTTAAATTCATATTTAACTGCGTAATAGACGTGCGGGGACCAAAAAGCATGAACAGGTTTAACGTAAAACAAAAAAGTGCGTAGACCACATAGGGGATCCATGGTCCAAACCGGAAACTCCCTAAAAAAAATGTCCTCGAATTTTGATGGAAAATTTAGAAGTAGTTAAAAAGGATTATGCTAATACCCGCACAATCCCTGAGTATTTCATTGAATGCGGACTGTAAAGGTGGGTTCACAAGTGTCCGACTCTGCGACTCTTTCCGTTTCTTTCCGACATTCCGTTAAGGTGTTCACATGCGTCCGTTTTCCAACATGCTTATCATTGCGTTAGAGCGACCCCCACCTCCCTCCATCCAGCCCCCACCACCCACTTTTACCACCCTCTCTCCAACTCTTTCCGTCAAATATCTAATTTTTCGGATGCGGACAGTCCCTCCCAAAATTTCCTATCCGACAATATTACCCCCCCTCTCTCCAACTCTTTCTGTCTGTTCTTGGCCAATCAGCGGGCAAAACGCAGAGTCGGACGCTTGTGAACCCACCTTAACTTCTCTAAGTTTTGCCCGTTACAAGGATTTGCAGACACACAGAATGACGGGCGAACAGACAGACACAAAACCAAAATTGTTCAGGACGGTCTGATGTAAAACGAGAAGAAAAATGTTGGTTTTGGAGGAAATTTTTTCGTAATTCTTTAAAAATTAAAACTGCTTCCGCTACCTTAGTAGACTCGGAACCAATAAAAATTAATTACAACCTGCCAACCAACTCATCTGAATACCTTCTAATTATTTTTGCCTGAAAAATGTTGGTTTCGAGTCACTAGGTATGTGTCCGCGATCGATTTTGATGGAATCTTCAGGTATTGTGCGAGTTGGCGTGTAGACAGTAACCTATGAATCATCACCCAGGGACGATAGTATAATCTACGTATGATCTACGCATGCGCGAACGTGAAACCCTGAAAGCATAACTCTACAGTTTTCATTCGATGTCAGTGGGGTTTTCAATGATTGTATCGTTGACACTCAGGATGATTCCCTATAAATGCCTTCGACAAGTGACCATTAAATTAGTAGGGTAATGATAGGTACCTACCTACCAACTAGGAAATTCAAGTTTTGAGATTATAAAGGTACAATACATCGGATCATCTATGCAACGTCCGAATGTGTTTTGTAACGTAAAAGCCATGTGCCTTACTTTAACAGATGCTTTTCGTCTTTAATTTTTGAGGTGGGTCCATTTTTAGGACGTCCCACAGTAAGACTTGGGCGTCCTTATGCGATCGATCTGGGGTGAAGGAGGACAACACTCAACAGAAAAAAAAAATAACCACACAGTAATCCGTTTTAGAATATTCTGAATCCAAATCCGCGAAAAAAACCATAGGTATATGTCTGTGTGTGTGTATGTGTGTGTGTGTGTAACAAAAATCTTGTGTACTCTGCCCAGGCCTTAGTTCTCAACCGATTTTCCTGGTTCTTTTTTTGTTCGACGCGGAAAACTATCTAGTAGTTCACTACGTCGCCGGAATTTCGAATTTTGCCTTTTAAGGAGTGGAAGGGGGGGGGGGGGGTTAATGCTCAAAAAACGTGTGTTTTTGGGCATAATCTTGTGTACTCTGCCCAGGCCTCAATTTCCAACCGATTTGCGTGTTTCTTTTTTTGTTTGACTAAAATAACTTCCGAGTTGTACATGATTTCACCAGAGTACCAAAATTTTCAAGAGGAGGGGATGGGTGGGGGGATAATATTCACAAAATATCCAATTTTTCAATATTTCGGTTCCTTTACTGCTTACTAATTGTATCCAAGCTTTGAAATTGAGGAAAAATTCTCATTATACCTTAGGATTTGCATGAACTACTTTCTGTACCACCATGGAAATAAAAGTGGTGCCTCCAAGGTGCCAGGGCACCATAAACCTCATATTTCTTGGGTTTTTTGGTGTTTCACCTTGAATACGGATGTGACATTCGACGGACTGCCTACTAAACCTGATAGATGAAAGTTCAATGTTACGACGTACTTCCGCTTTGGTGCCAGACTGGCACCATTGGTGTTGGTGGGGGGGGGGGGGGTGAACTCGAATTCGCATGTTGGGTGTCGTAGATCATAGATTTTAAAATGCTCTTCAGATTCAAGGCTATCATGCCGCTAGAAGTGTTATGGTTTATAATGGTGGGGGGGTCACTATTTCTTCCTTAAAGTAATAGATAAATTACATCGAGAGAAACAGTCGTTTGTGTTTTTTTTTTAACAAGGTTGTTTTATTATTATTAGGTATTATTGCCCAAAACAACCTATTAGGTAGTTTTGGGCAATAATACCTAATAATAATAAAACAACCTTGTTAAAAAAAACACAAACATATTGTTTAGTAATGCATGCATTCCAGGGGACGTCCCATTGGATAAGTATTGGATCAGTTTAACCAGTTGTTAAGCGATAAGACTGTTTCTCTCGATGTAATTTATCTATTACTTTAAGGAAGAAATAGTGACCCCCCCCCCCCCACCATTATAAACCATAACACTTCTAGCGGCACGATAGCCTCGAATCTGAAGAGCATTTGGTAATTGTTTACTATTACTTTGTCACCTCTAACTTTTTCAGTATTTAGATATATTATCAGCAATGGACTACCAACGACAGATAAACATGTGTTTTTTTGTCCCAGTACCAACACGCGGTTCAGATACTTTGTTAGCAATTATAAAGAAGCACATCAAACCTGGCACCACAATTGTGAGTGATTGTTGGAGAGCTTATAATTGCTTGCAGTACGAAGGTTACAGACATCTAACTGTAAACCACTCTGTTAACTTCGTTGACCCCGATACTGGGGCTCACACCCAGACCATTGAACGTACATGGCGTGAAGTGCGAGGTACGGTGCCGCGGTACGGAAACAGGAAACATCATCTGGTTGGGCATCTAGCAGAATTCATGTTTAGAAGAATTTATCCAGATTGTAGTGGCCGTATTCACGCTCTTTTTAAAGCGATAGGACATTTGTACAACGGCGAAAACCAATCGGCACCTTCTGAACCACCTCCGGGCTCCAACGCCATTAGTTCATCTGAAGACGACTTCTAAAGTAAGTAGGTATCTTACTTTTTTACTTTTCCGGGCCTCAATAAATATAAATCCTTTATTTACAAGCATAAATATTACAAATGTCTTCATACTGAAAAAGTTAGAGGTGACAAAGTAATAGTAAACAATTACCCATATATTACTGTGTGGAGATCTACTACAGTGATTATTATCCAGACAGATGTGTTGCTAGTGGGGAGTCTATACGTTACGAGGGAAAGGATTGAACCTTAATATTAAATTGTATTATTCTAATGTTGCGGAAATACAGCTTGACGTTTGTTCCTTAATGTGTTCTATACTTAATATTATTACATTTGCAGTGGAACCACTGTTTTCAGTTACAAAAAATTATCAGAGTAAATTGAGAAACAGTAAACCAGAAAATAACAGTTTAACAGTAAGTGATTAGTTAATATGAGTACGAAAGTGAGATTTCGAGCAAAGGAACATTTAGGTACCCTACCATGATCTCGAGGAGATACCAACATTTCGACATGTCAGACCTAACAACAGAGATTTGTACTTCAAACCAAATATTTCGGTCTGAATATACCTAAGTCATTAATGGAACCATCGCTCCAATTTATATTGGAAATGAAATTTTATTATTAAAGTGCTGAAGGCAGGGACAAATCTCCCTAGTTTCCCTGATATACACAGGTGTTTGTTAGGATTAGCCGTTCAAGGATTTCCGCTTCAAGAAAAGAATTTTAAAGGTAAACCCCCACAATTTTTCACAAGAAATTCGAATACATCATATTTTCGAACATCCCGCATGGGCGTAAATGCATGATTTGCGCATCGACTTGTTTTTTTATTTATTTATTTTATTTTTTATGGGCACCCGGAGTTTTTTTTATCGCAGATTCGAATTCTATTCAAAATTGCATTCAAATTTGACTCCTTCCTCGATTTTTTTTCGGCTGCTCGCAATCCGTTTAGCAAGTTAGCGAAATTGCCAAACTGTGAAATTTTTCGAAAATGTAGACCAAGGTATACCTTAAGAATGGTATATGAAATTTCATTGTTTTTCAACGCTGATTCGCGTGCTTTTTTAAAGTACATGCTAAACTAATGTTGAATCTATTACAATAGCACCATTTTCTTTGACAATTCGTTAATTTGACAAGTTCATCACGCTGAGCTATAATCTGATGAAAATATAAAAATACAAAGGGTAATATAATATTACTACCTCAAGTTTTCTATAAATGACTTACCTACCACAACCGAAATAACTTAGAAGTAAGGAATCCCGGCTACCACGAGCTTCATTATTGTAGAGTACGACTACACACTTCACAGATGGCAATTGAACAATATTGCGTTATGTTTTCACGAATAATTGCATAATACAACGTTCTTACCTGGTCGAGGGAATTAGATACCTAATCCTGTTTTTCATTATTGTTTGAACGAGTTGAGGGCCAATATCATTGGCCCGCTAAGTGGTAACCGCAGATCCTTTAAAAAATAATGTGATTCATTTTGAAGATAATTTATATTATTACCACCAAAATAATTATCATAGAACCAGACACCGCAAGTCCTTGGACTTGTTTACGTTTTTATCTTATCAACCGATCATGTGGGTGAGAAGGAATGGAAGTAGAAACCTCCCTACCTGGACTCCATGAGCTCCATGAGTTGAGAGGAAATACATCCATGTGGAAGCGGCTTCTTCCGTGAGCCTCTTACCCCATGGAAGTAGGAACCTCCATGTGTCTATTATCCATAAATCAAAGGGTCAAAATTTATCAGCCGGTCATAGATATTTGATAAGGATAACTTGTTTCATAACAACTTGTGTCAGTGTCGTACGTCTTTGATTTCTGCGGTTCTCAGTTGAAGCCTTGAAGGAGATTACATAAATCACACTAAATCTAGTCGAAGAGATAGTGTACCGTTGTTCCAAGTACTCCGAGCTTCGCTGAAAATTCGTTTTCAAAATGTTGTCGAGCATCAGGTTGAAGTCTCTGTCAAACGGATCCGCCGTAAGTGTGTTCTTTCTTCAATTTTAAATGAATTGACAGCGTGAATTTCTCAGGCTTAAAATCATTTCAACGATCAGAATTTTTAAGATTGAGGTAAAACTGGAGTACAAAGTAAATTATCCAAGAGTCTCCTTACAATCATATACTGTACTGAAAATAAACCCACTTCTCCGTTTACTTCCGGTGATTATGATAACCTTACTCAAAATTCCGGTTGACCTCAACGTCCTTGAATGAATCTAAATTAGATTTTACCTTGGACCATCCATTTAACCTGCTAGGTATCCTGTCGAGTGAATGAAGACGGTCTACTAAGGTCACATAAAGAACTACTTATTTTTTTATTTTTTTTTTTTTTTAAAGAAACTCCCCTGAAAGACGCAGGGGGCACGCCATTAATACAAAATAAATAAATAAATCAAATATAATGGGGAGGACGCCCAGGACTCACCCGACGCCAGCCCTCGGGATTAGGGAAGATGAGGATGGTGGGGGTGGGAGAGAGGGATGAAGGGAAGTGCCTCTATAGAACGACCACCAGTTCAAATATGAGCCGAGCAGGACGCGGGTGGTGATACCACGGAGTACGCCTACCGAGATGCCCAACTCGCGTAACTCCGTGGCGCTTTTCCCGCACCACACTCCGCGCCATGACAATGTTGCAGCCATCACCCTGATGTTGTTGGGTGCCACTCCTTTTAGCTCCGACACCGCTTGCCGTAAATCATTCGTGTCATATTTCCTTATCTTAGCCCGCCAAGTCTGCTCCATGTCCAAGCTGCCATTGACAACTTGGACATCCAGGATAATGCAAGACTGGTCAGGCTTGACGGCAACGATGTCGGGCTTCTTACCCTGGTCACTCGGAATGTGGTATAACCTCTCCCTCTCAACATCCCAGCCGCTAGATGACAAGGCACCTGCTATCTGCTTGGAGACCGCATCATGACGTAGAATGCGGCCCCCATGAGTTCGTGGACACTGCTGCACCACATGATACAGATGTTCACTTCGACTCCGACAGGCGCGGCAAAGGGGTAGGGTTGCCCCACGACTACCTCTCGTACACCTCACCGCAGTTGGCAGAGATGCCACACGGACGGCGTGGAAGTGGCGGTAGTCGCGGGCCCCAATGCCCTCCGAAGCCCAATCTACCCACTGGGAAGAGATTAGGCTTTCGGAGCACTGTCGGAGTTCCTTACCATCTACTGATTCATGCAGCGCAGCAGCGAACTCAGCAGACGAACTGGGTTTTGGAGCAGATGGTGTTGCTCGGTCGCACCATGCTAACTGCTGCCTGACAAAATCAAGATCAGCAGCAGCACGGGCGACCCCCCAGCTCGACCCTCGGAGGGCTAGCAGGCGCTGGCGGCGCAGAGAGGGGATGCTTGCTGAGAGGGACACAATACCGAGCCCACCAGATTTAACTGGTGCATGGATGTAGGCACTTGGGACACCAGGCGGGAATTTCAGCCAAGAGCGCACAGCAGAGCGTACTTCACGATCCAATTCCTGCAGCCTCCCCGCCGTAAGCCTACCAAAGACTAAACCATAGGTTAGCTTTGGCAGTAAGTACGTGCGGAGGAGGCGCAGCTTCTGCTGTGGCTTCAATGGAGCCTTGGTAACGCGAGCTAGCGCTCTACCAAGGTCCACACGGCTGGCAGTAATGGTGGCCACCCCCATGAAGTCGACTCCAAGGTACCGCCAAACCTCCAACACAGATCGGGAAGGAATGGGGGATTGTCCAATGACAAAACCCCCATCCACAACCTTCACCTTATGCTGGCGACCCGACGGGACCAAGGAGACCGACCCGCATTTATCGGGGTTGACCACAAGTCCACACCTGGCTAGCTGCTTAGCAAATGCGTTGAGGGCAATCTGCAAGCCCTCACGGGTTTCTGCGAGTAGGATAACATCATCGGCAAAGGCCAATGCTCCTACTCGCACCCCAGGGGCGAGATCAAACCCTACTTCTGTGGGCAGCTTACCCAAGGCCGTATCCACGACCAGGTTGAAGAGGAGTGGTGATAGGGGATCCCCCTGGCGTACCCCTCGCCCGATCATTATATCCCTTGACATCTCACCTCCTGCCTCTAGGACCGTCACGCCTTCATGGTACAGACAGGCCACATACTCAATTAATCGAGTTGGGGCCCCGACACCATGAAGACAATCGGTCAGGGCAAAGTGACTGACGGTGTCAAAGGCCTTAGCAACATCCAGAGCGGCGAGATGTAATTGCCGGCGTTTAATACGGGCCAGCGAGATGACAGTTTGGAGAACTGTAAGGTTCTCCGCTGTGCCATCCGCTGGCCGAAACGCTCTCTGGACGTCACCAATGACACCAGCCACCTGGAGGCGAGATGCCAGTACTTTCTGGAAGTGGCGGAAGACTACCGAGGACACAGAGATCGGTCGATAGCCTCCAGGCCCACTTCCCCCTTTCTTTGGGATGAACACTGTTCGGGTACGGGTTAACGCTTTCGGGGGTCTTCCCGCAAGGAGGAGTAGGTTGAGGATGAGCAGCTTAATCGTCTTAGGTGCTTTATTCCAGCGACAGGCGGAAATACCATCAGGTCCAGCGGAAGTGGAGTTCTTGACACGGCACTTATGTGCCTCGTCAAGTAGCACCGGCGAACACATGATGCCGCGTAAGGAATCCCTGGTGGAGACTGGGGGAACCACTCGCTCTCCAGGGTCATGACTGGGAGCACTCCAAAGTGGTTCCCAGAAGTCCACAAACTCCTGGAGAGGGGGTTGAACTTGATTTTCCCCAGGCTCCTCCAGTACCTCCGCAGCTACACGCGCCGGATGCTTCCTCCACAAACTCTGAACCTGGTGGTACTCCCGCCGTCTTGCTTGCTTAGCTGCTCTGCGACCTCCACGCAACACCATTCTAAGAGGAGGTCCTCTTTGGTGCCGCGTCACGGTCGCATCCCCAACCTGCGGGAAGATTCTCCCTAGATAGGCTGCAACCTCATCCTCCAGGTTTTCTGACCCTTCAGCAGCCCGCCTCGCCAGATCCTGCAGGTAGGTGCTTTCGTAGCCTTCAATGCGGCCTACCTGCCCCCCGAGCCTCATGACTTCGGTCTTCAGATCGGCAAGAAGACCGAAGGTCCCGGGGGAGGGATTCTGAATGGCAGGCTGCTGCTCCACGTCAGCAATAGGAGATGCAGGAGAGGCCCCACTGCTATTTGCCAGGATAGCATCCTGGACAAGCTGCCTATAGTGAGGCCTCTGGCGGAGTTTTGAGATGGCATTGACTGTGCGTGTGGGAAAACGCTCACTTAAATAGACATTGATATTACGTACCCCACTGCGCACAGCCACCACCTCATCACCCGCCATCCTGCGCAGATCCTCGGAAGCATACCTAGGCTGTACTCTTTCTATTTCAATTGCAGCATTAGCAGCAACAGGATGCTTCCGTCTGACATGGAGACCAAGGCCAGACCTGGTAGTGAATGCTCGCTCACAATGGGCACACTGGTGGTTCAGAGAGGCAGTGGAAGAGGAAGAGGGAAGGGATGATGAGGAAGAGGAGGAAGGAGAGGATGGCCGACGCCCCTGCCTGGGGCGCCTCTGAGCGCCTCCCCCAGAACCCCGCGTGCCAATGGGCCGGCGGGGGTTATGAGGCTCGTCGTTGTTTGTGTTCATAACGGGGGAAGCACATTTTAGAAGGGTCAGGGAACCCGGTAACAAGGGTCCCCTCCCTAATCGCCAGAGGGTCATTCAGCCACCCCTGGAACTACAAGAGGGGTCCACCAAGGAAACCTAATGGGACCACCTCTGCTCATCCCAGGGGGCCCGGGTTGCGCGACGGGGACGCATGACCTTGACTTGGGTAGGGATAAGAAGGGCTCCGAGGAGAAGGGCTCCAGCAGTACCTACTTACCTACATTGTTGACTTAATGAGATGCCATACCACCCACACCATACGATGTATCGTGTGACGTTTGTTTGCCAATAACAGAGAATCAGAAATCTGATTGGCATTTACGTCGTCATATTTCATTCACCACTGCAATTCAGTAGGCACTGAAGAATCTGCGCCATCTGACGCTTCATTTGTGCTTTCATGTTTTTCAATATGATGTAAATTGAACGTAGATATGGAAACGATTTCGTCCACTGTGAATAGCCTGTAGCGGTCTGACATGGACCTGGTATGGGATACTAGGTCCATGCGGTCTGGTAATAATGAAGCATCCCTGGAATGCCCCGGAAGCTTCACAAGATGTGACGTAACTACCGGGTGGGGGTGTGACACCCCACTTTGTAAAGATTGGTAAACAATGAAAAATAATGGAACGCAAATCAAATTTTATTATTGAATTAAGAGCAGATAGTACATATGTTGTGATCAGCGACCTCTTCGCATTTCTGTCCATTCGCTTCCTTAGCTTAGTGGTAATGAGCTCCGTCAATAAGGAACAATAACAAAAAACTCCGAAGCCAGTCAAGAATAGCGCGTTCTCACTGGGTTGGAAAACGCCAAAGCTGCCCCTCACCTCCCTGACTAGGTAACGGAGTACCTGAGATTTCCTAGTGGGGGGGGGGGGGGAGATGTTGTGATCAGCGACCTCTTCGCATTTCTGTCCATTTGCTTCCTTAGCTCAGTGGTAACGAGCTCCGACTCAGAAGTGTAAATATAGTTTAGTCGGACGATAGGAGATCGATCCCCGGTCGAGGGAAGTTAATTTTTGATGATTCAACAATGTGGCGCGGTTTGAAGACGCCGGTCGTGGTCAAGTGAAATGAAATAACTAGTTGCTTGTTAATTATTAATTTAAATAACAAAGAAGTTTGAGAAAGAAAATTAAAAAAGAATAAATGGGAGCGACACAATCAGAAAATAAAATGGAAATCAACAAGTCAGAAAATGTAAGAGAACTTGGAAGGTACTTACCCACTTCAAAAGAAACGACTTGAAGATAGTTGTTTCCTGATTGTAGCTGTAAATTCGAGTAGTAGACTGCGCCAAGTTGTTGTATCCCTTTTCCTAGGCTCTTTATGGACTTAGGGAAATCTAAGACACACGGAAAACTTGTGGGAAAAATGGTACCTTTAATCAGGTCACTCACACAACGAATGAATCCACCACGGGCCTACAGTTCCCGTAGGGCCGCCCCCCTCCTCAGTCCGTGTTCCACTTTCCATTCCTTCCTCGTCAGCAGCTAGGTGACGTCCCTTTCCGAGACTCCCGCCCTGTAAGAGTGACAGTGCTATCCGTCCACAACACATAGAAACAAAAACTTTTAAAAAATTTATAGACTCCCGAGTTTCTTCACAAGTAAAGTCCCCAAGTTAGCTATCAAAAAGATTTGACATCGATAAAGTATGTTGTGCTCGTACATGGGTATGGAAATATTTTACATGCGTTTGAACGAGTATCATGTTTCTAAACTTCATTATAAAATCAACAAGTAATTGTTGAAATGATTATAAAATTCGCAAACTAAATCATGATGTGAGACTGAAAGTGTTAAAAGTCACTCTACAATCCGTATTTTCATGCGTTTGTGCGAAGTTGATGGGTCTGAATGAGGAATTTCACCATGTCGGAATTTCCTATTTTTGACCCCAAAATCGGATTCAGCACCTCGAAAAACCTCCTAAGGCAAACTTTCAGCCCGAACTTCCTAATTTACGAATAAACCAAACAGTGTAGAAAATACGAATGTTTAAAAAAAAACTGGGAAAATGACGTCATGGTGGAATAGTTCATTTATGGCCGCTTGAAGCGCTGAGATAGAGAAATCCATAGTCCCCAGATGCAAAATTTCATGAAACAGTAAAGTTCGAAATCGAAAAACTGAAGAAAAAAACAGAAAAAGCGAGATGGGGAAAATTAGGTTTCCTCTGTTTTTGTTTGATAACTTTTCTCTTAGAAAACACGATTTCGTCGTCCCAATGGGCAACACTGGGAGGAGACGGTGATTCGAACTGCCCAATCAGCGAGCGTTCCCGCTGCACGTCCTTTTTCCCGGTTAGTTTTGAAATCAAAAATTTTGACTGTCTCCCAAAAATAACAGGAGACTTATTTTCCGAAATCAGCCCGATTTTCATCTATCCCACACCACTAACTATTCAGGAAAAATGCAAACAGAATTCGGTGAAATTCCTCATTAGGTACGTACCTATTCTTATTTTGATAGGTACTAGGTTACCTATACAGGGTGGTTCAACGAAAGCGTCACACCTGCTTCATTTCCCCTACAGTCCTTATAAAAAAGGACCAAACCTAACCAAGTTTTCGTAATCTTTAGCGTATATTTAATTAAATCCAATTAATTTGAATTGTGACAAAATTGCGATTATTAAATAACTAATCGTGGATAATGAATTATATTTCCTAATTAATGTGGATAATTAATTTCCTAATTACTGAATGTTCATGCCGTTTTTCATCAATTTAAGATAGTGTTCAATTTCTAGAAATACATGAACCACCCAGACGATCGAAAAAGTTAAATTTATCTGAGTACTTGGGTGCCAGCCAGGCTGTCCCTTGCCTTAACTCTCTCCCACGCCCCACCTGCCACTGATTTCTTCGAGGTTCAAAAATTTGCGATTTTCAGACATTTTGAAGGCTAAACAAAGGAAATGTAGGGGGTGAGACACCTTCGTTGGGCCACTCTATATACCTATCATTTCTTCTTCTTAATTCGCCAACGCCTCGTGGAGGTAGGCGATCCAAACAGTCATTCCTTGTTGGTGGCAACCCGAAAAACATCCTCCGATGAACAGGAGAACCACCGCCTCAAATCCTCAAGCCAAGAGTTTTTCCTTCTCCCAACTGAACGCTTCCCCAAAATTTTCCCTTCGATGATAAGGCGCAGCAACTCGTACCGGGGACCTCTCATTACATGCCCAATGTATCGGGTTTTTCGCTCTTTAACATTGAGGAGGAGCTCTTTGATTTTCCAACCCTCTCAAGGACCCCGACGTTGGTGACTTTCTGGACCCATGGAATGCGTAACATACGTCGGTATATTTACAACTCGAAAGCTTCTATGTTCTTCTCAGTGCTGGGGTCAAGGGTCCAGCTTTCACACCCGTACAAAAGCACAGGGAAAACATAGCACCTGGCCATCCGCATTCTTAAAGCCAGACTAAACGTACAACGCTTCTTGGAGTCACTTTGCTTCCGACTACTTTGTGGAAACCAAGGTCGAGTTGTGGAATTTGGATCTCAAAAACATACCTAAATGTTGATGAGATTCCATCAGATTCTGATGAAGATGCAATCAGAGGATTAGGAAGATACTGTTGAGAAGGAGTAATCAGCTTCCATGTAGTCGAAATTTAGGATGTTTCACCCCCACGGAAGGAATAATAAGTCACAGACGTTGTTTGATTGTCACTTTCCGGATTTTCTTCGACTCCTACTACTTTCCCTATTATTAACCGTAACTGTATACATACAGTTTTCCAGGTATGGTTCGATTGATTTCAAATCCATTCGCTTTCAATGGGTTGTTCTCATTTATTCCAAACATTAGGAAACTCTAAAAGACCATTCATCACAAGAATATCCACTTATACCCAAAATCATTAGTTTTGTGGTACGTTTTCCCTTCTACGTACCACAAAACTAATGATTTTGATGGGGTTGGTTGGTTGGTTTTCCCCTCTACGAAATTCGAATATCCTTTTCAGCTTCAGTTCACTTTCAAGTCTTATTGGGAAGTAGTTGAAGTTGGGTAGCGCAATTCAAATGAGAAGAATCCCGATTAGCGCAAGAAGTAAGCGACACCCGAAGCATTTTCAACCATTTCTTTGTACTTTCTTATCTACAAACGGCTTAACCTAGGCCTCATGTTCAAAGTGATAGCAGCGTATGTATCAAAAGATCATTTTTGATGTTCGCGGTTGGTCGAGCGTAATTTATTTAACGTTTCTGGTGTCTATCTAGATTTCGGTGGGAAGTTCTGTGGCTGAGAACTTCAGACCCAATTTTTTAAAGGAACGTAGAGACATTTTCATTAGTTGATTGAATAAAGTTTTACTTACCATCATTTATTGCTGTTTAGGTTCTCAGGAGGCTTCAAAGTACATTGGTCATAGCAGAACACAACAATGATGCGCTAGCCCCTATCACAAGAAACACACTGACGGCAGCTTCGAAAATTGGTGGGGATGTCTCTGTATTAGTGGTTGGAGAAAATTGTTCCAAAGTAAGTTAATGATGTTATTATGTATTTTAAACAGGATGTAGAAGCGAATCAACATGGGAGCGAGGGCTCTCTTTGCTCTGATCCTTCACACCTTTCTCTATTATTGACTCACTGCTAATTGTTTTAGGCTGCTGCCGAAGCTGCTAAATTGCCTGGAGTATCTAAAGTACTACTTGCAGATGGAGGATCCTTCAAAGGGTTTTTACCCGAAAGTATTACACCTTTGGTTGTGGCAACACAGAATCAATTCAATTTCTCCCATATTATTGCTGGGGCTAGTGCATTTGGCAAAGCTCTCCTACCTCGTATTGCAGCCAAACTCGATGTTTCACCGGTCACAGATGTTGTTGAAATCAAGTCACCAGATACATTCGTCAGGACTATCTATGCAGGTATGTACAGCTTCTTTTGGTAACAAATATGTAGCGGAATTATCGAGCTTTTCCCAAGGATTCGCCATTTTACCGCATCTTTTTACTCAATGCTTATTTACTCAAGTGAAATTAATATAAAATTTATTTTGAATGTGTGTTTGGGAAATCGTTATCTCCTAGGGAGAGAATCATATCAGTTGCCTTTGAATCTGTATTCAATATCGAGGAAACTCACACACATTTTACACATTCATACCTCCCTAACGTTCTTACATTCCCTCAGGTAATGCTGTCTTGACTCTCAAAGCTAAGGATAAAATTAAAGTAGTCAGTGTTCGTGGCACCAGCTTCCCACCTGCCGAGGGAAGTGGTGAAGCTAAAACCGACGCTGCACCTACAGGTGATTTCAATGCCCCAGGGACAACATTTGTCTCCCAGGAACTGACGAAAAGTGACCGCCCAGAACTAACTGCTGCTAAGGTCGTCATTAGTGGAGGTAAATTAATGATAACAATAAGCTATATATATATATATATATAGATATATAGTATATATATATATATATATATATATATATATATATATATATATATATATATATATATATATATATATTAATATATATATATATATATATATATATATATATATATATATCTATATATATATCTATATATTATATATATATATATATAATATATATATATATATATATATATATATATATAATAATTCGGGGTGTTGGATGACCAGTCTTGTCTTGGATTATTCCTTTTAACACCTTCAATGCGGGTCCCATAGTCGTGCAACCCTGCCGTACTGAACATTTTTCGAGCTTGAAATTCGATATTGGTGAATTTGAACGCAAAATTCGTGTTAAAGTTCGGCATTAAAAACTAAACAATGTTTTAGACAGTTGAACTCATACTGAAGACGAAAAAAAAAAAAAAAAAGGAATATATCAAAAAGGGGAGTTACCAGGCCCCCTCCCCAAAAGAGAGTTGAAATGCTAGGATGACCGGTCGACCGGTCGTCCGTATGGCAGGTATGCATGGATGACCGGTCGACCGGTCATCCGCACTGAAGGTGTTAATGGGGTATTTCGGTGGGTCAGAAATTCAGGTTTTTGACCTCAAATTTGGATTCAGCACTCTTGAAAACCTATATACTACAACTTTAAGCCCAATGATACTATAACATGTGGTAGAAAAATTAAATAAAGAGATCACACGTTTGAAAAAGGCGGGCCTCCCTTAACGCATACATACTTATGCCGCGCGCGTGTGTGAGTAGTATTTTGTAGTATCCAAGAGGTAGTATTTTGTAGTATCCAAGAGGTCCAATATACGAGTTATAGCTACATTAAACAGCAAAAGGATGTTCTGTTAATACTATTGTTAGGCTAGATGGTAGATAAATATGCTTACATTGTTTATGCTTACATCTACCATCTAGCCTAACAATAGTATTAACAGAACACCCTTTTGCTTTTTAATGCAGCTATAACTCATATATCTTGTTCCTCAGATATTTACATGATTAGGGCCCATTTCCTGGATCGAAACGTCGTAATTAAAAGAAATAATCCAAGACAAGACTGGTCATTCAACACCCCGAATTATTATCATTCTACTTGTCATCAATATCGAGAAAGGAATGTTTAAATGCGAACAATCTCTTTTATTGGATTTCTATTACGTTACAGGAAGAGGTATGAAATCTGGAGATAACTTCAAACTTCTTTATACTCTTGCTGACAAGATGGGAGCTGCTGTAGGTGCCTCTCGAGCTGCAGTTGATGCAGGTTTTGTGCCTAATGATCTACAGGTTGGACAAACTGGCAAAATAGTGGCTCCTGTAAGTTTTCCTAGTTCAATATCTTCGCTATTATTTAACCAGAGTGAAGTAGTCGCTGCGCATACGCAAACGTGAAATACTTGCCACAGCCTTACCTTCTACATTTTTGTCACTCGATTTCGATGAAATTTTCGGGGATTGTGCGAGTTTGCGTGTAGATGGTCCCCTATGAAAAACATTACCCTCGGACTGATAGTAGTCACTGCGCATGCGCAAACGTGAAATCCTTTCCACAGCCGTACCTTCTACATTTCTGTCACTCGATTTCGATGAAATTTTCGGGGATTGTGCGTGTAGATGGCCCCCTATGAAAAACATTACCCTCGGACTCTACCAAGTAGTCTACCGAGTCTACCAAGGTAGTGGAAGCATTGTTTTCACTTTTCAAGGTTGAAATTGAAAGTTCTCAAAAATCAAAATTTCCACTTGCGTTTTATGTTTCAGACCTTCTTGAAAAATTTTGGTTCTGTGTCTGTCTGTCTGTCTTGCCTTCTACATTTCTGATCCGATTTCGATGAAATTTTCAGGGATTGTGCGGATTGGCGTGTGGATGGTCCCCTATGAAAAACATTACCCTCGGACTGATAGTAGTCGCTGCGCATGCGCAAACGTGTATTTCCTTGTTACAGCCATAACATTGAAAGTCCATTGCCAAAAAACAACAACTGTAGCCACACCACTGTCCCCCATTATTTTGATTATTCGCATACATCACTGACTTAATTTTCATGTAAAGGGTTATGAGTTTTTTCCTTTTGGAGTATGATTCATGCAATTTTTTCATTCGAAAAAAAAACCTGTTACGGTGTTTTCAGGAAACTTTCTTATTTTGGTTGTATCCATTCAGCTCAGCAGAAATTCAGTTTTCTTGCTCAGCTTGAAATTTACATTAAGACCTTGAAGAATCTCTGTTTTGTTCAGAACCACCCTTTTCTGCATCGATGGTTGATATGTTCCTGAAAGGAATAATTACTGCTTGGTTTTATTTTTGTGAGAACATTTCTAGGTAGTAATTTATAACATATTTTTTTCTTTTATAGGAGCTCTATGTTGCTGTTGGAATATCTGGTGCAATTCAGGTATGAACTGTTATTGTCTACTCATAGAATTAGCGAATTTTTTAACATTTGCTATTGCAATAAATCCTAAAATGTTGGATAAACAAGCGTTTGAATAACGTTTCCGTGGAACCACTGGACATGGACCATTCTGAATCAATGAGGAATTTCACCGAATTCTGTTTGCATTTTTCCTGAATAGTTAATGGTGTGGGATAGATGAAAATCGGGCTGATTTCGGAAAATAAGTCTCCTGTTATTTTTGGGAGACAATCAAAATTTTTGATTTCAAAACTAACCGGGAAAACGGACGTGAAGCGGGAACGCTCGCTGATTGGCTGTTCGGATCGCCATCTCCTCCCAGTGTTACCCGATGGTACGACGAAATCGTGTTTTCTAAGAGAAAAGTTATCAAACAAAAACAGGAGAAACCTAATTTTCCCCATCTTGCTTTTTCTATTTTTTTTCTTCAGTTTTTCGATTTTGAACTTTAATGTTTCGTGAAATTTTGCATCTTTTTTAAACATTCGTATTTTCTACACTGTTTTGTTTATTCGTAAAGTAGGAAGTTCGGGCTGAAAGTTTGCCTTAAGGGGTTTTTCAAGGTGCTGAATCCGATTTTGGGGTCAAAAATAGGAAATTCCGACATGGTGAAATTCCTCATTGGTGTAGAAGGAAAGAACTCGTTTGGTATTATTGTGTCATTAAAGATCAACTAACCTCGAGCGGGGATCAAACTCCAGACTTTCTGACTGAACTGCACTAACCTGACTCGAGCTCTATACCACTAAGCCGAAAAAGTGAATGGACAATTTGTTTCTGAACAAACTGCTGTACACAACAATTTGTCCGAATCGGCATCGCCTCGACTCATGTCTTGTAGGAGCTGTTTTGATTACATAACAATAATTTTCCTGAGAATGTTGAGGAGCCATTTCGGGTCTTACCAACTGCGCCACTTTGTTCTCATTAATAATTATTCTCGACTTGAGATATATCTCACGACTTTTCGAGTAAACTATACTAACCTGATTCGGGCTCTCTTCCACTGAGCCAAGGAAGTGAATGGTCAGAAATGCAAAGAGGTAGCTGATCACAACAGTATTGTTGGAAAGTTGAAGATTAGATTGCTTTTTGGAAATGAAAATCAATCTTCGGGATTTTACCATTTGAAATAGGAAGCCACTTGATTACGTGGTGCATTAAATAAATTGAAGTCATTGTCTGAAGCCCGGTGTAAAAAAATGAGCTGAACGCGCTGGTCTTGCCCAATATGGTGTGCGCCTGAGTAGGAAAAACTGTTAATTTTTATTTTTAATCTAAGGCAGACCTCATTTTGAGAATTTTGGTGCCAACCGTGACCTTCTAGCGTGTGTAAAGCTTTTCCTATGAATTTTTAAAATTTCGACCGTTTATGACGTCACAGTGGGCTGGGGGGTTCCGCCCAGGCGAGAGAGGCGCGTGACGTCATAAACGGTTGAAACTTTGAAAAATCATAGAAACTGATCTAATTACGCTAGAAGGTCGCGGTTGGTGCCAAAATTCTCAGGATGTAGTCTAATTTCGATTAAAAATCTTTAAAAAATCAAGGCGCACCCCCCATTGCAGCGCATTCACTGTACTAACTCAATACGAAACTTTTTTTCTGAGCTTTCAATGTTTCTTAACTATTTCAATTCACTAACAACACAGAAAAATTCATTCACGAATAATTTCCTACTTTTAGCACTTGGCTGGCATGAAAGATTCGAAGACCATTGTGGCGATCAACAAGGACCCAGAGGCGCCCATTTTCCAAGTAGCTGATTACGGTCTTGTAGCTGACCTCTTCAAAGCAGTACCAGAACTCACCGAAAAAATTTGAGTGCCTAAATAATCAAGTCATCATTCATCAAACTCATCTGATAAGTTTTGATAAATTGGTCGGTACCTACCCTTTAGTTCTGGTTGCAGGTGAGTTCCTCTACAGGGTCGAATGTTAGTGGTCTGCAATGTACAGTCTCTCTCTATTCATGCATGTCCACAATTTACAGATACCTTAGCATAGTATTTCCTTGTGAAATGTATGCATCATAATGAAAGAACACCGGTATTTTTATATTAAATAAATATTTTTTCATTCCACTTGTTACTTTTTGTTATACTCCAATGAGTTCTACATAGTTAGCCTAGTCCATCAAGCATAATCATGAAAAGAATTGTCGGGGAGGGGTGGGGGGGAGATGTTGGAGAAATTGGGTTACATTCGACCACCTAGCAAAATATGCTGCAAATTATTACCCAGTGGTTTTTAGGACGTCCCACAGTAAGACTTGGGCGTCCTTATGCGATCGATCTGGGGTAAAGTTGAACAGCACTCAACAGAAAAAAAATAACCACACAGTAATCCGTTTTAGACCATTCTGAATCCAAATCCGCGAAAAAAACCATAGGTGTATGTCTGTGTATGTGTGTGTGTGTAACAAAATCTTGTGTACTCTGCCCAGGCCTTAGTTCTCAACCGATTTTCCTGGTTCTTTTTTTGTTCGACGCGGAAAACTATCTAGTTGTGCACTACGTCGCCGGAATTTCGAATTTTGCCTTTTAAGGAGGGGAAAGGGGGGGTTAATGCTCAAAAAACGTACGTTTGCGGGCATAATCTCATAAACTCTGCCCAGGCCTCAATTTCCAACCGATTTGTGTGTTTCTTTTTTTGTTTGACTAAAATAACTTCCGAGTTGTACATAATTTCACCAGAGTACGAAAATTTGCAAGAGGAGGGGATGGGTGGGGGGATAATATTCACAAAATATCCGATTTTTCAATATTTCGGTTCCTTTACTGCTTACAAATTGTATCCAAGCTTTGAAATTGAGGAAAAATTCTCATTATACCTAAGGATTTGCATGAATTACTTTCTGTACCACCATGGAAATAAAAGTGGTGCCACCATGGTGCCAGGGCACCATAAACCTCATATTTCTTGGGTTTTTTGGTGTTTCACCTTGAATAGATGTGACATTCGACGGACTGCCTACTAAACCTAATAGATGAAAGTTCAATGTTACGACGTATTTCCGCTTTGGTGCCAGACTGGCACCATTGGTGTTGGGGGGGGGGGGGGGGGTGAACTCGAATTCGCATGTTGGGTGTCGTAGATCATGGATTTTAAAATGCTCTTCAGATTCGAGGCTATCATGCCGCTAGAAGTGTTATGGTTTATAATGGTGGGGGTGTGACAGTTTCTTCCCTAAAGTAATAAATAAATTACATCGAGAGATACAGTCTTATCGCTTAACAACTGGTTAAACTGATCCAATACTTATCCAATGGGACGTCCCCTGGAATGCATGCATTACTAAACAATATGTTTTATTTTTCTGTATAAATCATCCGTCTGCAAAGAATATGGTTTTTCTATCAGATGTGCCTATCAATAAATCGCTACCCGAACTGAGCATTGTGGGTGCCTTCGTAATGAATTTTGGTTCTTGGCTGCTAAGCCTGCTCAACTGAATGTCATGAATCCTAATTCGAAAAAGGAGAAACATCTCATTTGATTTGATTACCTGATTCTTGAATCTGGCCCTGTTCTGTAAGTAAAAATTGATTATGATTCACACCCGTGTAAATGAATTCTTTGTTGCCCAACCCTTCAGTCCTAATAGGGAGCGAATGGTTGGCTCTACACAGTTCTGAGTGGTCTCATTCGATTCTAAAAAGACAATGCTCTTTTAAATTGATGTAAAACCAACACTTTTATAATAAAAGATTTTGAGATAGTTCGCTTTGAAATTTGATATGAACAATTCATTATAAAAGCTGCGAATTATTACAAAAAGTTAATTTATTGTATAGATTACTCCCATGCAAAGAACACAGCTTTGCCATTGTCACTACCTACCGTTCATTTTGAAGTAATAAACGCTTCACACTCAATTAGAAGAAATAGAGAGTTGTGGGTGTCTCCATTAGGAAATGTTATTACTGGTTGCTGAGATCGCAAAACTGTGTACAACTCAGAGAAACGAACAACGATCGCATTTTCGTTAGCTAAAATTTGAATAGAGATATCTATTGCGATTCACACTCGTGTTTCTGATTTATCGTAAGGCCAACCCTTGAGCTCTCATAGGGAGCTCTGAGTGGTCTTAATCGATTCTAAAACTTCAATACTATTTTAAATTGACGAAAAAAACAATACCTTCATATCAAACATTTGGGAGCTAGGACGTTTTGAACATTTCAATCTTCATTATTCAACCCTTAGAAGTGACCTACATAAATCAAAAGCTTCGGGGCACAACTAAACACCAAATGGAGCCCATAAACCGAATTTCATCAAAATCGGTCCACGGTAACTAAGGAAAGTGGCACGGACGGACAGAAAAACTTTTTTTCGATTTTCGGATTCTACATACCTTGAAACGTGAAATAACAAATTTTGAGGGAGAGGGTTAAAATTTGTTTGCTTGGTCGATTCCAAAGGTTCATTATTGAAAATAATAAACCAGAATGAAGGCAATTGGAAAAGTTAATTGCTTTTAATAGAAAATTAAATTGTCATCGAGAATTACCAACTGAAAAACGCTGCAAATTATTACACAAAGGTTTATAATTTTTCTATATAGATCACTCGTCAGCAAAGAACACGGCTTTGCCATTGTTACCACCAACCAACTTGAAGAAAAACATCAATCGCATTTCGTTCAGCAAACATTTGAACGGAGATTAGGCCTCTTTTGCGATTCACATTCGTGTTTCTGGTTTATCGTAAGTCCAACCCTTAAATTCTCGTAGAGAGCGAACGGTTTGTCCTACAGAGCTCCGCGTGCTCTAAAAATTCAATACTATCTTAAATTGATGGAAAAACAATACCTTTATATCTAATTTTTTTTGAGTTAGGGCGTTTTAAAAATTTCAACCTTTATTTTTCAACCCTTAGAAGTGACCTACATCAACCAAAAGCTTTGGGGCACAACTAGACCACATACTAAATTTCATCAAAATCGGTCAATGCTAAGTGAGGAAAGTGCCGCGTACGGCAGACAGCGGACGGACGGCCAAATTTGTATTCGATTTTCGGATTCTACGTACCTTGAAATGTAAACCAACAAATGTTGAGGGGAGTTTCAAAAAAATTTTCTTGGTCGATTCCAAAGGTTCATTATTGAAAATAATAAACTAAAAATGGGAAATGTTAAAACGTAGAATGGTTGACTGTGATACGTACTGGGGTTTTGAAGGCTGACAAAGAGGTGGTGGAAAATATGCACACTGGGGAGATTTTTTTTTTTTCGTGAAACAGAGTGCAATAACAATAGTCTACGTAAATATACAAAACAATGGAAAACAAAGTAATAAAACAAGTGATAGAAGTACAGGAAAAATTTAGTTAATAAAAAAGAGAAGAAAATGAAAAAGAAGCCACAAAGGCAGTGGAGCCTGACCCCGGACCCACCCACCATGGCGGCTCTCAGACTGTATACCCATACTGGGCAACGGCCAAGTTTTTAATGTGCTAATGGCACATAAGGGAAATCCACCAAGGATGCCAGCCAAGACACCCCGACCGCAGCCGACGCTTACAAACCAGAGGTACCTGAACTAAAATTAGTGGTGGAAGACTAATGATGACTAGAAATTTCGAAAAAAGAAAAAATATTTCAAAATAAACAATAGAAAATCGACCCAAGTAAATGCAATATTTATACCCTATACTTGAAAAATACCCTGTCCTAGTATCACACTAAGATTACTACTATCACAAAAGAGATCACTGTGTCAACTTGATAAATCCCAACATAAATAGATCTAAGCTAGGCTCCTATACTAATCGTAATAACGTAACGAAGGATCGTAAACATGAAAGGCAATGCTCCTATACTAATATTTAATATTGAATGAATAGTAGTGTAATGAGGAATTTCACCATGTCCGAATTTCCTATTTTTGACCCCAAAATCGGATTCATCACCTCGAAAAACCCCCTATGGCAAACTTTCAGCCCGAACTTCCTAATTTACGAATAAACAAAACAGTGTAGAAAATACGAATGTTTAAAAAAAACCGGGAAAATGACGTCATGCTGGAATAGTTGATTTATGGCCGCTTGAAGCGCTGAGATCGTGAAGTCTATAGTCTTCAGATGCAAAATTTCACGAAACAGTAAAGTTCGAAATCGAAAAACTGAAGAAAAAAATAGAAAAAGCAAGATGGGGAAAATTAGGTTTCCCCTGTTTTTGTTTGATAACTTTTCTCTTAGAAAACACGATTTTGTCGTCCCAATGGGCAACACTGGGAGGAGACGGCGATCCGAACAGCCAATCAGCGAGCGTTCCCGCTTCACGTCCGTTTTCCCAGTTAGTTTTGAAATTAAAAATTTTGATTGTCTCCCAAAAATAACAGGAGACTTATTTTCCGTAATCAGCCCGATTTTCATCTATCCCACAACATTCACTATTCAGGAAAAATGCAAACAGAATTCGGTGAAATTCCTCATTGCATGAGATCTGAAGGGATGCAATGTAAATTACTAAATAAGTATAGTAGAAAGAAAGATAAAGTCGGGTGGCTATGAAGGAAGTTAGGTAGGTGGGTGAGCAAATACGTTTCAAGAACCAAGATTTCGGAAAATACGATTTTATTAATAATTCTATATACTTATTTACAAAATACCAACAATGTTATGCAGGTACTTCATGATATAAACAATAAAAGTTAGGTACTTGCTTCAACTACTAAGGTAGGTACAATCTAGCTTCATGTACCTTGTTTTTATTACAATACCACCATCGTGTATGACATGAGCTGATTTATTAGGTAGGAATTATTTTTACACTCGAAAAGGAAAGCTGATGTCAGAATCCTATTACTCTTTAGAAAATCCAACAAGTTGGCTTTAACAATCGGTATTATCTCAATTATTGTAAGTTAGAAAACAAATAGCATTATTTTTTAAATAATATTTTTAGGGTAATAACAAAGTAAATAACTACTGAAAATGATGACAGTTTTTACTACATACAAGTAGGTAAAATGTTATACCTACTTTCATAAACGAAAAATATACTTCTGTTCCATTATAACGAACTTGGTTCGTTTTGAAAGTCCACGGTTTTAGGGAATAGGTAGATTGAATGATGAGGATATTTCCATGGGTTATCAGAGCTTCCACCAATGTGAGATTGATTAGTAGTTCAACTAATAGTTTATTATCTATCAAGATATGCTTGCCAAAGTTATGTGATATTGATCACCATAAAGTTTGACATCTACCCAGCTCAACATTAATTGTATGGTAGGTACTTGGAAAATCCAATTTAATAGAGTAATAGGATTCAGGTTTGTTGAAAATAATAGCCCATATCACGAGTGGTACATCTGCTCATTCTTATCACATCGCATTAGAAAATTAAATTACTTGCTATAATATAGGAGATGGTTTATTTTTCAAAATTCCTACGTAGGGAGTTGGAACTCATCACGTGTATTTTTTGCTATCGAATTTTCTGATTGAATCATAGGCGTCGAAAATAAACATATTTATGTAAGTACTTGATGGTCTATAGGAGCTAGTCTGCGCTCACTTTCTTCTTCAATGTCACGAACCACTGAATGTCAACATAAAAATTACGCAATTAAAGACTGGAAAGTGAACTTTTGGTAAGTACCTACTTATTTTAGATAGTGGGAAACGAGTAAGAGGAACATTGTTCACCTTTGATGTCATTTTGTTCTTAGTTAGTTCTACTCTCGTGCGTTTCTTCCAAACTATTCGGATCTGAGAATTGCGGAATTTGGGATTTCGTGGGTGCCGAATTTGATACTGAGGTCATGTACAACTAATTCCAACCCACAATAATTACCCATTATTCAAATTGGAGTATAATTTTCTAAAATAATTTTTAAATCAAAATGCTACAAATACTATTCTTGTCATATAATAGTTTTGAATGTACCTAATTACCCATTTTCATTTACATTTGAGAGTTTACAATAGTATTTTCATTAGGGGGACACGAAACCCACCCCCCTCCCGCCTGTAATGGAGGTGTTTTCTGGTACATTTTTTTCAGTCCCTGTTCAACCGAATCTTCTATTTTTTTTTTTTTTTTTTTTTGGTTTGTAGGATATATTCTCATCTTGCCTGGGCCGGATCCTTTTTAGATTATCTTAATTACCTTTTATTTGAGATTCTGTTTTATAAAATAGAATTATTTTCTACCTTCGTTACTCTTTTTGGAATAGTTGGAATTGGAAAATTGGTTAAAGGATCCGGTACAGCCTTCGTTTAGGTGTCTTCTTTCATTAAAAAAAAAAGAAATAGAGGATAGGATTAGTAGTTCCTGAGAAAAAGGAACATTTATCGTGAAAAAGTGAACTATTCAGGAGAGCAATTTGAAGTTGAGCAGGAACAAACGAGGGCGCTTGCAGATGAAACTATCGATTCTCACCTCACGTTTCTCGAATTTTGATTGGTTCCTTGATTTTGAATTGTCTTTGCTTATTGGTTGTTCAACCAAAGACAATTCAATATTTGCCTTCCGATTCATAGTATCGATTTTTCAGTATTGCATTGAAATAGTGTAACAGGTTGGTAGGTTAGTTTCGTTAGTTTCGGGGCTGCACTAGGTACGCAAAAATTAATTTCCTCGTCATTTGAGACGGAATTTTTCAGTAATTCTTGTTTAAATCTATTCTCAGCATGTTCAAGAATGATTTTCAATTAAAAAAAAAAAAATCGAAATTTTCATCATTTTTTGGGTTCCGTGTCCCCTTAAAATATTTCCGTACCTAATTTGGCTGTTAAGGTAGGTTGTTGGTGGCAATACATGGTGTCTCACGAGTCCCCCCCCCCCCTCTCTAAAATCGATATTTATGGAGATAGAAAAAAAACATTTTTTTTATCTTCATAGTTTTTTCAAAGATCTTAAGTACGACCACGTTGCGCACTGCGCAATTAGGCAACCATGCGCAATCGACACTAACTTTGTTATTTCAAACGGGAACCCCTATTTTATAGCAGATTTGGATCCTACGCAAAATTTCATGCATTTCAGACCCCTCAACCAATTTTTTTGGTTGCGCACAACCCGTCCAGTGAGCACGCAAACATGCGCAACCCCTGAATTGTGCCAAAATTGAGATGAAGGTAGTTTTTCATTAATTTTCGACGCTGAATCACGTGGTGGTATCCATTTTGGGATTTTACTGGAATTTTTCGAAACGGCGGCCGAAAATAAGGTGATTTTTAATAGAAAATCGCTCTTTTTCCATCCTTCTGAGTTACGACGCAATTTTAATTAGTTCAGGTGGCTAAATCTACCCCTAAATTTGGAAGGAGCGAAAGACAATAAAATTTAGGGGTAGAGTTAGCCACCCGAACTAATTAAAATTGCGTCACAACTCGTGAGACAACCTGTATATCAATATGATATCCTAGCGAATTTTCGGAGAAAATTTTCATTGCAATGAACCCAATACTTTAAATAGATACTTATTCTGGATTCTTCAAACTTCCGTTCATGATGAATTCAGTTTATAACTAGTACTCTCAAATGAATCCAGATGTTCAACAATTTTCAAAAGTATTTAAGAAGGTAGGAAGAAATTAATTCGAGGTGGGACAACTAAGGTGCACTAACATGAACCATCTATTTTCGTCAGAAAGCAAATAGGGAAAATGTAGTTCTAAAATAGTTACTTCCTATTATTCTAAACTAATTGAAATTCGTCTAGAAAACGAGGATTAATAATTCAAATCCTCCAATGATTTACCATCCAATGAATTTCCAAAATGCGAACAATTTGTTAGTAAATAGGTGTCAGCCATGGACAGCTTGGAAGAAGAGAAGCGCTCAAAATTAGGGGTGTGCCGGTCCAGGTATTTCCTTGGAACAGTTTAAATGGTTCCGGTGACAAAGATGTAACCATTCCAAATTACCCGTACTGCCTACCAAGGGCAGTCAAATCTCACTCTCATGATCTCAACTTGCAATACAAAAGAAAAGAAGTTCAAACAAGTGTTAAAAGAGAGGCACTCATTAAAATATTGTGATCAAACATTTCAAGGAAAGAATAATTTTCCGTTGCAGTTGAACATAAGAACAGTTGAGCATAAGAACAAGAATACCGGTGACAACTTCCAAGCTAACCAGTCCAGAAGATCCCTTCCCGGTCCAGATCTTCCTTTGATAGGATAACCCTTCTCAGTCTGTGGAATTGGTAAGGGCTTTTTCCCGGTACATGGAACTGAACTGGAGACAAGTTTCATGCTAATGGGTCAAGAAGATCCCTCCCTCGTCCAGAGCCATTCCATGATACATCTTCTCTAACCCTGGATTCTACAAGGGTGCTTCCCGGTACATGGAACTGGACCAGTAAGGGAACTGGACCGGTAAGGGCTGAGTTTTTGTCACTGCATGGAACTGTTACAAGTTAATACTCGGTTCCACAGTCCCAGTACAGCTGTACTGACACGCCTCTACTCAAAACACAATGTCGGGTACCAATTGTTATCAATGATGCGAGTCAAAATATGAAAATTTCATTTTCTTCGAAAACTCACCAAAAAAGTCAACACACTGGTTAAACTACCTGCATAGAGGAAGTTGACGGTGTATATAGCAGCGATGGCTGAAGTAAACAATAGAGAGTTTTTGGTGCCAAAATCTCACAGGCCCCGTTAGAAGGAGACACAGAGTAATGGAGACAAGTTAACAGAGAAGAAAGCCAACGTTAAAATGGTGTGCAAGCATTTTTGAGGCTGCCTCAGTTGCGCCATCTACTTTCAGCTAGGAATGAGGAACTACTACGGAAGTGGCGGGGGGGATAGGGCACACACTTCATACCGCTTCTTTTTAAATCCTTTCCAATGACCAGAAATTGATAACTTTTCGTTTCATCATCATTTAGATTTGCAAAAATTACTAGGAAATTCCATTCGAGGCGATGGATATTTCCCAAGTTGCCCTTAGAATTGTTGTTGTCCCTATCGCGAGTTGTTCAAATGTTGAATCGACAACTGCCACCCATAGAAACGTTTGAAACCCAGTGTATTATTGAAAATCGCTCGATTTTTTCGTACATATCGCGAATATAACTGAATGTTATCAAATTAATTACTTGGATGCGGCCGGTTACGCACCAAGGAGAAAAATATGTGATAAACAAGGTGACTTGTTGTGATGAGGTTGGGAACAAACGATCGAGAACCGGTCGTGACCGCGATCTGCCTCTTTCCGCTATAACTACGTCCTGGAGCTCCACCAATCAGAACGCTTCTCGGGCTCCCACATTCAGCTTTCAGCCCAGTGGAAGGAGACTAGCGTGAGCAACAGAGGATGCTACCCAGTTGAAGGAGGAAGCACGTTAACTTTGGACAGGGGGGGGGGGGGGGGAGAATGGAGGCGCTCGTCACGGTGGGCCTTGGGGAACGGGTGACTGTCTGGGGGCACCCTTTCATCGTCGCCCGCTGATGTCGGGAGGCAAATCCATCGTCACCCGCGAACTCCGTGCTTTGTGAAGAGGTTCCACGGGCCCGATAGTGGTTGCCAAAAACTCTCTATTGTGTAGTCAAGCAAGACGTTTGGTGTACTTACATCATACAACTGAAGATTCCGTTGCTCATACTTAGGGACGAGGGTTTCATTCTTTTGAAGACTGTTCCAACCATAATGGAGTGCGCCCAGTACTGGTATCATGACTATAAAGACCAAATTCCTCTGTAGAAACGTCCCTTCCTTCCTCATTTCACCTGGAATACATTTTTTTATATCATTGATAGCTACGCTGCAATGTTCAACTGGAGAAATAGCTGATCACAATAGTACTATAGGGATGATACTCAAAAAATGTTAAAAGCTTTCCTCCATGGACAATTTTTATTAAACATTCTAAAAACGTTTTTCGAACTCTTAGTTTAGAGGTTTCCAACGAAATTCAGAAAGCTTTCAAGGTTGAAGTCTTTGATTCTAATTACTCCCATCTTAGAAACACCAATTATCCTCCGAATTCGAACACAATCTCCAGTATTTATGTTCAAGAGGAGAAATCCCTCTTACTACGGAAAATAAAATAATAAAGTTGGAGAGGTAGGAAGGCTGTTTCCAACTGGCTAGTAATTCGGCATTGTTTTCAAGCAATTAAGTACAAACAACATCTCATTTTGTTCATGGGATTACATTAAGAAAGTACTCTACTCGAATAAGTATGAAAATACATGAGGTCGAAGAAAGACTCACCTTAACCAGGGTATGCAGTTGATGCAATGAAAGGATACTTTGCCGGCCTACGGATGAAATAGGTTTAGCTAATGAACCCCAAAGCTGCCAATAATTTACCACTCCATTACAATCCCATCCAGGCATTAGCTACTAATCAGCAAAACAAAACTCCTTCACCATCAATCAAAGACCAGAGAAAGGGAGAATAGGAATTTATAGTTTTTCTCTGAATTTACGTGAGTACAGCACAAGATTCTGGCGCCTGGTGATATGAGAAGTGATAAAAATGATAAGGAACATAGCTGTGGTGGTGGTGATGGTCCTTCCATTTTATTGTGACATGCTATCACGTACAGTGGTTGAAGTTGAATCGAGATGGTGATACGGTTGTTGTGAAAGGATAAGGATTTGGGCCTTCTGCTTCATTATGGTTCATTATTTTCAACTAGCTGAAAAGCCTACAAAAAGTAGGCAAAAACAATTCCTCCGACTCTCTCCTCCACCCACTCACTCCTACTCCTCCCGCCCCCAACTCCTCCGACTCCTCTCGCCTCCGACTCCTCCCGCCCCCAACCCCTCCAGCCTCCAACTCTCCCCACTCCCACGACCCCTTCAACCCCTCTGTGCATACGTACGTACGGTTGGCGTTTTATATTATTAGATTTTATATTATTAGATAATGAACCTTTGGAATCGACCGAGAAAAAACATTTTTTTAACCCCCCTCAAAATTTGTTGGTTTACGTTTCAAGGTACGTAGAATCCAAAAATCGAATAAAAATGTGGCCGTACGTCCGCATTTAGCATTCACAGATTTTGATGAAATTGGTATGTAGGCTCCATTTGGGGTCTAGTTGTGCCCCCTAGATTTTGGTTGATGTAGGTCACTTCTAAGGTTTGAAATTTTGAAAACGCCCTAACTCAAAAAATTTTGATATAAAGGTATTGTTTTTCTTTCAATTTAAGATTCTATAGTATTTTTAGAATTTTTTGAGACCACGCGGAGCTCTGTAGGATAAACTGTTTGCTCCCTACGAGAATTTAAGGATTTTACGTACGATAAATCAGAAACACGAGTGTGAATCGCAAAAGAGGCCTAATCTCCGTTCAAATTTTAGCTGAACGAAATACGATCGATGTTTTTCTTCATGTTGAATGGTTGGTGGCTTTGCAGACGAGTGATCAATATAGAAAAATAATGAATCCATTATGTAATAATTTGCAGCGTTTTTCTCTATTAATAGAGAAAAGGCATATATGCCGCACGACGCTTTTTCTAATGTTCCTGAAGGGAGCGATGGAATTTTAATTTTCACTTCGTCTCGTTTTTGTGAAGGCCAGTGTTTTTTAGAGTCTAATGTCTGAATAGATATTAAGTATTTTCTGTTCATAATTCTTTGATCGCCTCTTTCAGTAGAATAAACCCGTTGCTTGAAAATGCTGTGAGTTTTCCATATTTTCCCCTTCAATCCAGGTAACGATCCAACAACGGTAGTTCCTCTGCAGAACTTCTGTCGAGCAACAGGGCAAGTTGGCGACAAGGAACACTGAGAGATTTCTGCAAATGAAAAAATGCGCAATTCTCTTGAAGAAAAGAAAATTTTCAACTATCAAAACAAATGAGTATGTAGTGCTACTATTCGATTCAGCATGAAAAATGTCTGGAAAACAATTTTCAACTCCATCGTTGAAAAAGAGGCCCGACTCTAAAAATATATTTAAAAAACTTCTGAAAAAACTCGGCGCTTTGCGCCTAGGCGGGGGGCTCCGCCCCCCTGCACCCCCCGGTTTATTTCTTTTTCCATACTCTGTATGAAATCATAGGAACACAGAATGTGTTTTTGCGATGCTAGTCATCCGTTAAATAAAAAACAACAATAATAAATGTGGAGTCTTTGGCAATAATAAAATAAATAATTGTTAGACATTTAATTTGGTCTAAAACCCTATAAATGTTATATAAATAAATATGTAACTACAAGAAAAATACTACATAAATTGAGAGCTTTCCAACGAATGGTGAACAATTTCTGTGCAATGAACACTGCGGGAGTTCTATTTCCTTACCAACGGCTTGGTTGCACGTGAAAATCATTATAAAAGGCGCGTAACGGTTTTTTCTGTCGCTTTTTCGTGACGATTTTTTTTCGGTAGGTCATCGCAAAAACACATTCTGTGTTAAAAAGGACCGACCTCAACACTGATGAGGCAACCCACTAAAAAGGAAAAAAATAGTGACAACTTATTCAGATTGGTTGTTAGGTAGGTAGGTTGGCATTGAAGTCGCTGCTGTGCCCTTCTACTGACACAAACAAATACGATTTTACATAGTACCTATTCACGTTTTTATATTATGGTGTGGATGTAACTAACAGTTATTTAAAATTCTTCAGCTCTCATAATTGAACTCATCCGCAAGGAATTGCCTACGTCAATCTTATCGCCGTTCTTATGTAGGTTGTAATATCATACATTTAC